>VDFB02000008.1:192722897-193411313 GCA_007258455.2 Sequoia sempervirens | reverse complement strand
ACAACACTAGACTAAAGTTAAATTTAGTTCACAAGCCTTCTACATTGATGTGATAATGCAATTAAATACATTTTATAATGTTGAATTAGGGTAAAATTGGTTTATTAGATCTAGAAATGCGTGAAAGTCATTTACAACACTTTATAACACATTTACAAGATATTGTTAGATGCATTTTATTTAGTTTGCAAGGGTCCAAGACCTAGTGTAGATGTGTAAAACACCTCACAACACCAAATAAAGGCCTCCTTAAGTCTAATTTATCATGAATTATTCCCAAATCAAGCAAGTTGGCATTTTTCTATGGTACAATAAGGATAAGTCTTCTGAGGTAATGCACATTATACATCCCTTGAAGTACTCTGCTCAACCTAAACTTATCCTTTACCCACCCTCAAACCAACTGCAAACTCAAACCAAACCCGTCCTCATCCGTGAACCACCTAAGAATAATGTTTCATAGCAATTGAATTATAATACCATTGCTCATACATATATCACACTAGAAACAATCCACAACCAAGACAAATAGCTCCAACATCCCTCCCATTACCTCATCCTATCTTGCCTAGTGCTCCTCATTTTCCTCTACAAAGTGGAAAGTAGTGACCTTGTTCAACAACTTAAGAACACTCCTAAGATATCGTTATGGAACCTTATTTAAGCCTCCCCTCATTATCATAACATGATTCACATTTCTTTACAAGTTACTATTCCTCCTAATGTGCAACCAAATGACATAGTGTCCTTGATTCAAGGAATGAATGCTAAAATTATTTTCCACCAAAGTGAGTTACCTCCTTTGGAAGTGCAAAAATAAAATGAAGCTTTCATGATAATAGCTATATATAATATGACTAGGATAAAGAGAACCCTTTTTGACAATGGCTCAACTCTTAATGTGTGTAGTGTAACCCTTTTGGACAAGCTTGGCATAAATAAATGAAGATTTGAACATGATTTCTAATTGATTATAGGATTTGACAATGTAGGAAAACAACCGCTTGGTATGATCACCTTGCCTATTATAGTTGGAAAGGCCACGTTACAAAATCCTATCCATGTTAAACCGCATGATCTTTCATGCAATATTCTTTTAGGTAGACCATGGTTTCATGCGATGAATCGGGTACCTTCTACCCTTCATCATAAAATAAATTATGTCTACAACAACAAAGTGCATACAATTGAGGCTGATCCTAAACTAGAAAGTTATTTGAAAATTGAGAAAAAAAAGGAAAATCATTTGAAAACATTGACACAAACTATACAAGTGGAACCCATGCAAGAGGAATACAAGAAAAAGCATATTGAAGAAGTCACAAAGTTATTGGAAGATGATTCAAGGGGTTCCTTAGACTTCACACCTACATTCATGGGTGCATACAAGAACATAACAAAAGAGTCTAAAAAGAAAAAAGAACCAATGATAATGTCAACACAAATGCAATAGAATCTTCAAAAGTATCCACTTCAACCACTTTAGAAGTATAAGAAAATTACACAACAAACTTTGATGAAGTTGATTATGAGCAACCACCAAATCCGAATGAAATGAAAAAGCATTATGGGAGAGGTTATGCACTTATGAAACAACTTGGTTATAATGGAAAAGGATATGGTGCTAGAGAACAAGGTATTTGTGTCCCTATACATCCTAACACAAAAAGAATGACTAATGGTCTTGGTTATTTCCCTTCGAAAGAAAAAAAAGCATCAAAAAGACCTTCACTTAATATCAACAATTACAAAAGATTCCTCCAAGAAAACTCTAACTTTGGTCCATCCTAAACTAATAGATACTACATGTGGAAATATCTCATTAGATATGCATCAATATGATACAATGTTTACTCATTATAATAAATAACATTAGTTGTTGCTCCTTTCCATGTCATAGTTGTAGGATCATAGAATACTCACTATTGCATGTTTAACATTGATTGCAAATTAGTTTCTTGTTGCAAGGAGAAGCATATCATCACCCATCTCAGCTCATCCTTGTCTTGTACTAAGTGGGAGCAAGGGGTTAGGTAGCCTTGTCCTCATATGGAACTTGTCATTATCTCTTTGGGATAGTTGACCACCTTTCATATGTATATAAGAGAAAGCTTGGGATGTGGATGACATGGCTTAAGTTGGCTCGCATGTGACATACTTTTCTTTCTATGTTTAGAATTACATTTTAGGGGAAACCCTTTATTCATGATGTAGTTTCATTTGGCATAATGATTTCTAAATAAGCTCTCATGTCTTCTTCTACTTTAAAGCAATTTCTCACAACAATGATGTTGGCAATCTATTTACAGTGGGAGCATATATTGACATTATCTTTCGACGTGTCTCAAGTTTCATTGTGTGGTATCATTGTGCTTGATTTCTTCTGAGAACATGATATTTTTTTGATATTTCCTCTCTTGGAGACTTTAGGCACAATGTTCCCTAAGTTGAGACCTTACATGAATTAAAACCTTACACTATTTTGTATTTAGAATAACCATTATATGGAAACCTTGCATAACATACTTTTCTAGCCTATAGAGCCATCCTATTTGTTCATGGGTGTTAGCATATAGAGTTTTACTTGCCTCATGAATCCCATTATTCATGTTGTGTGGCACCTGATCAAATTTATCAGGAGGTATAGCTTTGGTATGGTTGGTAAGTATGGGAGCCAACCATGGGAATGACTTTCCCATAGCCATCTACTTGTTTGTGTCTGAGCATATACTAGCCACATGCATATGTGTCTAACCTCTATGGGGGCTCACTTAGTGGATACCATATTCCGCTAGCCCATGTGAGTGTGTGCTTTATTTGCATAGTGGAAATTATGTTCTACTTGTAAGAATTTTTTGGACAAAAAGCTTAGGCTTGATCCACCCTCTTTTTTCCTTTTTCTTTTCTTCTTTATGTGTTTGACAGTATATGCTTGTATCTTGTTATTGTATCATACATCATTCACATGTGCATGCTATTTTGTGCCTATGTTGGTTTTCCATAGGATCTTCATCCTGGGCCTTCACCATCCCCTTGGTTTTTGTACTCATGTACCATTCACATTTGTACGTTGTGACCCCTCTTGAATGTCTACTTTAGTGCGAGTTTGAAGCAGGTTCATCATCTCACTAAAGTGGGGGCTAAATATAGTGTTGCAAAATGTATCCCTTTACATTTTCACACTTTTTTGGGCCCTCCTTATTCAAGTTGGACTTATTTATGCCTTAATTGGTCCTATTTTGTATCCACAAGTCTAATTAAATGCATTTTTTTTAGGATAATCTCAACATTTAACAAATGGAAAATCATAATTTAATATCTGTGGCTATGTGTTGTAGATATAGGGATATAGGAATCATATACCCCTTTGGGTGTATGGGTCCCACCTAGGTAGATCAAGGCCTAGTTTTAAATTTTATATTGAACTTAACACTTCTTGGAGTTTGTGTCCCAGGATTATGTCACTAGGACTCATATGCCCACCTTGGTTTATGAGTCTCGCTTTAACTTGGACCTTTTTTAAATCAAATTCTTGGTGAGATTTTATTATCCTAGATCTTATGTTAGCTTGTAGTGTTGTAATTTTAGGTTCAATTTGGCATAAACAAGTATAAGTATAAGGTTATTTCACATAATTTATCCTGACATGAATCCTAGAAATTCAAGTATCCCAGCAATTTTGAGATCAAGGTCATTCAAGAGAAAATCATCAAGAATTTGGAGTTACATTCAAGATTCAAGCATCATGTCAAAGTATTCATTATCATGTGTGTTTGTGAGCTAACATTTGTGATGTAGGTTTCATGATTCAAGCAAGTATTCAAGATAAAGTTTCAAGCATTCAATTAATAGTCAATATCCACATCTATTGGAGCCATTTCACACAAGTTTGCAGCCTTTATTTCAAGGGTTTGGTGAGTTGCAACATTACATTTGTTCATTCATCATTCCTTCATGCTATTTCATTTCATTTCAACATTTAATTACCAAAAAGTGGTTTGACCAAGGAAAACCCCTATTCCCTAACACAACAACATTTTCCTCTCTTGATGTGCGATTGCAAATCTAGGTGAATTGGATCTTGAAGATCCTTTGAAGAAAAAGTTGTCAAGAAGTTGTCATCATCACGGAAACTCACCTACAGTCCAGAATTCAAACTTTTAGACTTGAAGAATCATACAATGTGAAACTTATAAAAGATCACTAAAAGCTACAAAAGATTACTAGAGGCTACAAAAATATAAGTAATACCCTAATACTAGGATTAAATCACCCCTCTGGGTATATGAGTCCTAGTATACCCTTTTTGCTAGTTTTTGTAGATCCTAAACAATCACCAGAAGAATCTAGATTCTACCCAGATTCTTGTAACTGGACTAAATTTCCCAGCTTGGTGTATTAGTCCCAATGCACTTTAAAACAACAATTTTTATGGTTTTTAGATCTTCTTTTGACCTCTCCAATGTTCCAATTATTTTTCTTTTTTGTGTTGTTTGTTAATTTGATTTAATGCTTTCAAGTTTCAAGGGTTTAGTTCATTAGAATTTTCAGTTCTCCTTTGAATATTCATTTAATGGTGAACCCCCATTTAATCACACAAGGAAACCCCTAGTCCTTCCCTCAATTGAGTCACTTGGTTGAGGGATCTTGGTTTCCTAATGAAATAAAGTGTGAAATAGGTCCCAAAGTTCTATCTCCTAAAAGGTGGAACCCTAAATTTCCTTTGGTTCATTTTGGTGAACTTGACCTTTGGACCCTTGAATTTTTGATTTTGAGAACATTGTAGTCCTATAGCTAGATTGCATTAACTTTGCATTATATTTTCATTAGTCGAATTACATTTAGGGCGTCTAAATCTTGCATCAGTGAAAAGTGCATATAGGTTGAATTTTTTTGCATCTTGCATCATTCAATTTCATTGGCAAATAGTTATTTGAGCATACAACCTAGAAACCTTAACATCAACTTAAAAAATTTTGAATCTAGTTTAAAACCCTAATCGAGGACTCATTCACCCACCTGGTTGATTTAGTCCTTGTTAGGTTGTTTTTCTAGATTTCTGGGTATTTTGTGTTGTCTATTTTTCACTATTTGAACCCTCTAGAAACCCTAATTGGGACTCATTTTCCCATGTGAGAGATTTAGTCCTAAATCAAGTCTAAATCTATCTTTTACAACATTAAAATCTTGTCATTTGTGTTTTAGGTTGTCTTTGGATCATTGTTTCAATTTGTAGAATTACTGTCATTTACAATCTTTTCACAATTGGTTTCATTTGAAGTGCATTTGAATTGGAATTAAATAATATCATTTATCTTGTGTTCATGGAAAACTTATTTCTATAATGAAAATCATCCAATCTGTTAGATAATTTTTTGCATCTCCAAGCATTGCATAAGTTGGATAGATTACTTTTCACAAATGTTAGTATCTTTCTTTTTGAAGTTTGCAAAGAAAAATGACATTAGAAAACATGTTAGTCATGAGAATATCTTAATGAAACATATTGATCTTGTTGAAATATTCCATGCTACCACATTTCCCATCATCCATTCATCCCCTAATATCTCTCCTATTTGTGAGAAAGTTCTAGTGAAAGAGGATGTAAGCATAGACAATCATGATATTCATAGTTGTTCTTCTCTTGATACCTCTCCTATTCATGATGAAGGTATCTTGGTGAAGGGAGATACAATCATTGAGAATCATGAAAGTCTTGTTTGTCCCTCTCCTCCTCTCCCTTGGTAAGATATTATCATTGAGACTACTTGTGAGAATGCTTTAGTGAAAGAGGATACAATCATAGACAATCATGAAAATCACATTTGTGAGGAGGATATGATTGAGAGCTATGAAAATTCTACATCTCCTACTTCAAAAAACATTATAGGACATGGGGATGTAATTGTAGATAACCATCACAATTAAATTTATCTTTCTCTTGATATCCCTCCTTGATGCAAAGATGATAGTTTGGTGTTAGAAGATACACTTATTGAGAGTCATGAAAATCTTGGTCCACCCTTCCCTAATACTCCTACCATTTGGAAAGGTTTATTTGAATGAAAAATTCCAATCATTGGTAAGCATGAAAATCATAGTTGTCCTTCTCTTGATGCCTCCCCTATTTGTGATGAAGCTACTTTACAAAATATAACCATGGAATGAGATGAACCCTTTTTTTTATCTTCTCCTAAAATATCCCAGGCTACTAGTATAGATATTATGGCACAAGAGAATGAGACCTTATAGAAAAAAGGGTGAAATAATGGAAAATCATAACAATCAAATTGTGCCTTCTCCTAATATCTCTACTATTGCTAAAGAATATATTTTTATGTTAGAAAATCCAATTGATGACAGTCATGAGAATCTTATTTGTATCTCTTCCTCTTGGGAAAACCTTGTTGAAAAGAGAGTGTCATCATTCATAAGCAATAAAATCCAACCATTGATAACTCCCTTACTCGTTATGAAGTTATTTTAGAAGAACCAACCTTTGAATGTCATGAACATCTAGTTCAAGTAGTTATGCTAAGAAAATATCTTACTAGGGAGGATATCATGGTGCAAGAAAATGAGAATATTAACACGTCTTTCAAACAATAGTGATGTAACTTCCTGTCACTAAGAGATGAAAATAAGGATAAATTATCTGAGGTTGTTCACATTAGATATCCCTTCAAGTACTCTCCTGAGCCTAAACTTATCCTTTACTTACCCTCAAACCAACCAAAAACTCAAAAAAAACCTATCCTCATTCATGAACCACCTAAGAATAATATGTCACAACAATTGAGTTATAATATCATTGCTCATACATATAACACTATTTAAACAATCTGCAATCAAGATAAACAACTCCAACATCCCTCCCATTACCTCATCCTATCTTTCCTAGTGCTCCTTGTTTTCCTTTACAAATGGAAAGGAGTGTGATCTTTTTGAATAACTTAAGAAATCTCCTACTTAGATATCATTATGGGACCTTATTCAAGCCTCCCCTCATTATCATAACATGATTCAAAGTGACTTACAATAAGTTCATACCCCCTTAATTTGTGCAATCAAATGACATGGTAGCCCAAATTCTAGCTATCACTTCGATTAACTTAGACATTACTTTCCATCAAAATGAGTTACCTTAGCTATCTAGAAGTGTAAAAAAAATATGAATCTTTCATGATAATAGCTATTTTCAATAGGACAAAGATACAACAAACCCTTGTTGAAAATGGCTCGACCCTTAATGTTTGTAGTATAACTCTTTTGGATAAGCTTGCCATAGATAAATCAAGAATTGAACCTGATTCCTTATCAATTCAAGGAATTTTCAATGTAGGAAAACAACCACTTGGAGTGATCGCAGTACCTATTATAGTTGAAAATGTTATAAATTACAAACCCTGATCCATATTATGCCTCATGATCTTTCACACAACCTCCTTTTAGGAAGACCATGGATTCATGAGATGCATGTGGTGCCTTCAACTCTTCATCATAAAATGAAGTATATCTACAAAAAAAAAAGTACACATGATAAAATATTATCTTGAGCCTTACAGTGTTTTAAAACTTGAAAAAGACAAGGAAAATCCTTTGAAACTATTGAAACCAACTACACAAGTGGAACTCATGCAAGAAAAAGATAAAGAGAAGCGTATTGAAGAAGTTACAAAGTTATTGGAAGATGATTGGGGTTCCTTAGATTTCACACCTACATTCATGGGAGAATACAAGATCATAACAAAAGACTTTGAAAAATGGAAAAGAAAAAGTGTTAATGTCAACACAAAATTTGAAAGCATCCACCTTAACCACTTTAGAAGAAGAAGAGAATTAAATATAAAAAAAATTGATGAAGTTCATTATGAGCAACCATCAAATCCAAAAGAAATGAAAAAGATTTATGGAAGAGGTTATGAACTTATGAAACAATTTGGTTACAGTGGAAAAGGATGTGGTGCTAGGGAACAAGGTATCTATATCCCTATAGAGCCTAACATGCAAGAAATGACTAATGGTCTTGGTTATTGTCCCTCAAAAGAAAAAAAACAAGCCTTCACTCAATATCAACACTATTCAACAAAAGATTCTTCTTGGAACCATGGAAAAATGGGGAAGATGAGGATTAAGTGCTATCACACCCATTTTCAAAGATTTCACTCAAGGATGACCATAGAGATCTCAATACAAAGGATAAAAAGTTCTTGCAATCTAGGGGCTGATTGTAAACTAATGAGGGGTTCACCACCAAGTTTAGACTTGGAAAAGATAATGAAATGCTATATGAAATGAAAAACCCTAATTGAATGAAAATTAACACTAAATGACCTATAAAAATGAATGAAATAGTACAAAAAATTACAAAGCAGAATGTGTGCACCTGGAAATCCAGAGAATGCTGGATGGAGGTCTAGAACACTGGAAAATTTTATTTTACTATTGACTAGGAATCATTCACTAAGTTGGGAAAATCAAACCAATTTCTAGAAAACTATGCAGGAACAGGTTTCCAACAAAAGGGTATCTAAATCTACAAAATTCTAAATACTGGCTAGAACTGGGACTCATTCACCAGAAGTAGTGAATCAGTTTAGTTGGGATTTTCTTCAACTTCAAAAGATGATCATGCTCTTCTCTATCTACTTTGTCCTTCCTGATTGATTTATAGATCTGAATCTTCAATTTGCAACTTGTAGGTCTTCTCCAATGCTCTCCAAGGCTTGGTGACAACTTTCAAAAATTTTGAGCTCTTGAAAACTTTTCTCCAATCTTGATCCTTAGGAAATGTGCAATCTAGACCTATAAATCACACACAAAGGAGAGGGGAAAATGTTGTGGGGTTAGTGGATAGGGGTTTTCCTTGGTCAAAATCCATTTTGGAAATCAATCCTTAAAATGAAATCAAATAAGAATGGAGAATGAGGAATGAACAAATGAAAATGTTGCAACTCACGAAACCCTAGCAATAAGGTGATGCAAATATGTATGCAATGGCTCCAATGGATGTAGACTTTGATTCTTGCTTAAATGATGTTGATCTTGAATGAAACACTTGCTTGGATCACAAAATCCTACACCACAATTGTTAGCACAATAACAAACATGATGCATGAAATCTTTGACGTGATGATTTATGCTTGGATGTTGCTCTAAAATGTTTGAAAATATGCTCTTGAAGACACTTGAATGCTCTTGTGAGCTCAAATTTTCTATAAGGATGCTCATTCAACTTGTTAGGTGTAAAATGAGTGAAATAAACTTGCATTTATACTCAATTATGCAATAATTCCCAAAATTACAACACTACAAGTTAACATTAGATCTAGGAGGATAAAGTCCCACCAAAAATTTGAATTAATTTTGATTTTGGGCCAAACAGGACTCATTCACTCAAGATGGCGAATGAGTTCCATTAGGCATAATTTTTTGGGACCATTTTTAAAATTACTTAGAAAGGTGTGAAATCGGGATCGAGACCCAAAATCCTAGGCAGGAATCATTCTCCCAAGGTGAAGAATGAGTCCCAAATAACTAAATATGGGCCACACAATCTTGAAACACCTGAATTATGATTGGGTAATAATTTGTGTCGGGGTTATCCTTGAAAGGATGTAATAAATGAGGGTTGTAGATGCAAATAGGGACAATTAAAGCATAAGAAAGATCAATTATTAATGAAAATCCTAGAGAAGTGTGAAAGTGTGTTTCAACAATGCAAATAAGGCAAGATTAATGTTTATTTTAATTAAAAAGAGGCTTATTAGGTCCAATTATTGGATAAAACCTTACAAAAGTGTGAAAGTGTGTTACAACACTTTAGCAAGGTACCATTAAATTGATTAGTTCAGAAGGTCCCAAGACCTAATGTGAATGTGTCAACCACATTGCAACACTAAATCAAGGAAATATTAAGTTGAATTCACAAGGAGGGCCCAAACAAGCAAGGAAAAGTAGAAGGGATACTTTTTCTGTGACTACACTTCTAAGCCAACTTTAACATTAGTGCATCTTGAATTGATCGAAACTAGTGGTCTTGGTTATTCTCCTTCGAAAGAAATGAAAGAAACAAATAAGTCTTCACTTAACATTAATGTCATCACACAAAGCACTTCTAGGACATGTCTTAGTAATGATTGGAGTTCGTTAGATTTTATGCCTTCCTTTAAAGAAGAACCACAAAATATTGCAATCTAAAGAGCTTTGTGGGTATGTGCAGGATCATGATGGGCCAAAAAGTGGTGATATGATGGGTATGTGTAGGGTATGTGGCTGACGACTTTTTTTTCACCCAAAATTGATGAAACAAAAAGGGTTTTTAAAGGATATTCTCATCTTTCCACCAATATACATTATGCTTTAATACTTTGAATTTAATAAATAATTATTATTCATTTTCCATTTGAATTACGACTAAAGTCCTGATTGATAGGCTGATTGAAAAACATTTATATCTTTCAAACGGTATCACATTTTTTTAATCTGAAACATGCGTCACATTCTATGTTTCACATACTATAGGATTAGAAAAATAAAAAATTGAATTTCATGAATTTTTTACTAAGTTAAGGTGGTCAGACATGCGAGTTTTTATATTTTTTAAAAGTTGTAATGGAAAATTCATAATTAATTATTTAATTGAAAAAGAATTACAAAAAAAATGCATCACATCAGGACATGAGTCATCTATTTATATCTAAAATATTATAAAAAAATATTATCATTTTATTGTGGTTAGGGTGGTCAACATACACCTACTTCTAATTTTTTCCCTGAAATTTAAGTACTACTACATTTCAAATTTTCAAATTTTCACCAAATAGTTTTTTTTTTTAAATAAACCTAGTAGTTTAGAAATTGCATTCAATTTTCTATAGATTCTATTCTTACATATTTTTGAAATAATATAGATAACTTATTCAAAGTTTTACATCAATTTGACTAACTCTGATTTTTCTGAATTTTTTGCCACTTAATGGGCCTATTTTTTCCATGATGATCCTGCACATACCCTTGTGTAAGTATGACATCTTGTACTAAGAAAAATATATATTTGTCAAAAAATAAAGGAAAATCTTCAACTATTGATCAAGCGAGTATCTTGTCGAGATTCCTCCAAGATCAATTGATATATCTCCCTCCAAGAACATGAAATAAATTTGACTGCAAGAGTTCATTTTGTGCATATCATAGAGTTCATGGTCATTCTACTAATGAATGTAAGGCTTTAAGTGGTAAAATTCAATATCTTAAGGATTATGGTGCTCTTCCTTGTGTTGAAGCACCTAGTTCCTCTAATTGATATTGATTTCCAAGTTTTTCATCAATCACCTCAGCTCACCCTTGTCTTGCACTAAGTATGGGAAAGGGGATTAGGTAGCATTGTCCTCGTATGGCACTTGTCATTGTCTCTTTTGGCTAGTTGACCACCTTCCATGTATATATAAGAGCAAGCTTGGGATGTGGATGACATGCCTTAAGTTAGCTCGCTTGTGATGTATTGAGTTATCTTTAGTTGTTGCATTTTGGGGGAAACCCCTTATCCATGATGTATTTTCATTCAAGAACATATGACTTGGCATGGGGCTTTATGAATAAGCTCTCATTTCTTTGTCGTTGGCTACTTTAAATTAGATTGCTCACAGCAATGGTGTTAGCAACCACTTTAAAGTGGGGGCATACATCAACACTCATGTTTCACTTTGTGATTTTACTTATTCTTATGATGCATCATTTTCTTGGTGATGTCATTGGGCTTGATTTCCTTCAAGAGCATGATATTTATTTGATTTGTCCTCTCTTGGAATCATTAGGCACAATGTTCCCTAATAAGAGACCTTACATCAACTAAGCAAAGTCCCTTTGAACAAATGTTTACTTGCATGTTGCTCATAAGATTGAGGTTTCATTTTGTGGTACTTTATCAAATTTATCAAGAGTATAGATTTGGTATGGTTATTACGTATGGGAGCCAACCATAGGCATGACTTTCCCATAGCCACTTTCTTGTTTGTGTGTGAGTATATACCAGCTCCATGCATATGTGTCTCACCTCTTTGGGGGATCACCTAGTGGATACCATATTTCGCTAGCTCATGTGAGCATGTGTTTTTTTTGCATAGTGGACATCATGTTCCACTTGAAAGCATTTTTTGGAAAAACATCTTAGGCTTGATTCACATCGTGTGGGACAAATAGTTGAGGCTTCATACACCCTATTTTCCCTTTTTTTTCTTGTTTATTTCTTTGACAATGTATGCTTGTATCTTCTTGTTGTTTCATACATTATTCACATGCATTTTCTTTTGTGCCTATGTTGGTTTTCCATAGGATCTTGATCTTGGGTGCTTGACCATCCCCTTTATCTTTTTAATCCTATACCATCCACATTGGTACACTGGGACCCCTCTTGAATGTCTACTTTAGTGTGAGTTTGAAGCAAGTTCTTCCTCTCACTAAAGTGAGGACTAAATGTAGTGTAGAAAAATGTATCCCTTTACATTTTCACACTTGTTTGGGACCTCCCTATTCAAATTGGACTTATTTATGCCTTAATTGGTCATATTTTGCATCCACAAGCCTAATTAAATGTATTTTTCTGAGGATAATCCTGATATTTTACAAATAGAAAATCATAATTTAATATTTCTGGTTGTGTTCTAGATCTAGTGATCTGGGACTCATATGCCCCTTTGGGCATATGGGTCTCACCTAGGTCTTGGGGCTTGGTTTTAAATGTTACATTGAACTTAACACTTCTTAGAGTTTGTGTCCTAGGTTTAAGCCACTGGGCCTCATATGCCCAACCTAGTGTATGAGTCCTACTTTAACTTGGACCTTTTTTAAATCAAATTCTTGACAAGATTTTATTATCCTAGATCTGATATCGACTTATAGTGTTGTAATTTCAAGAAATTTGGCATTAAAAAGTATAAATACAAGGTTATTTCACACAATTTCTCCTAACAAGTATCCTATCAATTCAAGTATTCAAGTATCCTAGTAATTTTGAGATCAAGAGCATTCAAGAGAAAATCATCAAGCATTCAGAGTTACATTCAAGATTCAAGCATCATGTGTGTTTGTGAGCTAACATTTGTGATGTAGATTTCATGATTCAGGCAAGTATTCAAGATAAAGTTTCAACCATTCAATCAAGAGTCAATATCTACATCCATTGGAGCCATTTCACACAAGTTTGAAGCCTTTGTTTCAAGGGTTTGGTGAGTTGCAACATTACATTTGTTCATTCATCATTCCTTCATGCTATTTCATTTCATTTCAAGGTTTAATTACAAAAATAGGGTTTTAACACAACATTTTTCTCTCTTGATGTGTGACTATAGATCTACGTGAATTAGAGCTTGAAGATCCTTTCAAGACAAATTTGCAAAAGTTGTCAAAGTTTTCAAGAAGTCATCTTCACGGAAACTCACCTATAGGCCAGAATTCAGACTTTCGGACTTGAAGAATCAGACAAGGTGAAAGCTTCAAAAGATCACTAGAGACTTGTACCATAGAAAAATGGCCCTTTGTCATTTCCATGGTCTTTTAGGCCTTTTCTCTCGATGCTTGGTCCATTTTTCTATGATTTAATGTTGTAATGTGACTTAAACGTTCACATTAGGTCCTTAAAATTCAAATTATGATGTATTGTGAAGGTGTTGAGAAGCGTTGTGAAACATTTCTACACTTTTTTAGACTCTATTTATTATAATTCACCTAAAAATCATCTTTTTATTCATCATCAAGTCCTATTTTGAAGTGTTGTAAAGTCTTGTAACAAGATTTCACTCTTTTCTAGGCTTATTTTCACTATTTACACCTTTATTATGCTTTATTTGACCCCTTTATGCCCTTATAAGGCTTAACTAAGTGTGTTTTTAAATGTAAACCCAAAAAACAACATTAAATGTGATTTAATTCCTGAAACCCACATTTGAGTCCAAGGTGGGACTGATTCACCATGGGTAGCGAATGAGTCCCTCTTGGCTCAAAATTCAAAATATTTCAAATTTTCTTTCAGGTTTTTATTCAAAATCACCTTATGTCGGCCTATGATGAGGTATCTTCAAGTTACTAAGGCACAAGTATGTATAAATATGTGTTTTTCTCCTCATTTTACATCTAACTTATTCATGCAATCTCTTCATTCATTAAGCATTTAAATTATCATTTGAGCACTTTGCATCATCTAATCAAGAACCAATCAAGCATTGAATAGCAACCATTGTTATATCTTCATATTTTCTTCAACAAGGGTTTGGTAAGTTGATAGAATTGGCATGTTATTTGTTTATCATTCTCTTTAATTTCATTATTTCATCAAGGGTTTGAATACCAAAGTGGGATTTGACCAAGACAAATCCCTATAATCTAACCCTTAACCATTTTTCCCCTATTGCATGTGTGTTTGCAGACTTGTGTATGAGGATTTGACAAGTTATTAGGTGTTGAAAAGTGGGAAAGAATTCAACAAAGTGTTTCAAGTCAACTACAACCTATTTCAAGCTTGGAGAACACATTTTGCCTATTTTCTACAGAATTAACTTCGTCAACCTGACAAGCAAACAACCTCAAATCTGGTACTACATAATTGGTTCCTGATTTCTTAGAATTTTGGGATAGTAATAATTTTCCATTAGTGGTGAATGAGTCCCACCTTAAGGCTGGAAATCTAGATTTTGTCAGATTCCGGATCCCGAGACTCAGAAACTAGCTTTTAATAGTTTTCATCAGAACCAGGACTGATTCACCATCAATGGAAAATGAGTCCCACTAGTGATTTTCAGTGATTTCTATCAACATTGAGAATACTCCAAATTCATCATCAGACTTCTAGGTGCACTCTGATTCAACCTTCTTCTTTTCTATTTTGCATTTGTTCAAACTTTAGTTCATGTTTTCATATCACATTGTGTTTTCCAACATTACATAATTCTTAGATTTTACATTCATAATCAGTCAAATAGTTCACTTAATTGAATTTAGATAATTCCATTTAGTCTAAATAACATAATACATTGCATAATTTGAGTGAACCACCTAGACTTTTCAGTGGGGTTTATCTCTCTCCTTTTAGGTGAAACAATCGTAAGAGTGCAAGAGTAGACTATAAGCCCTACCCAAAAATCTATGGTTCATTTTGGTGAACCTACATAGTGAGCACTTTGCATTTCTGGTTTCCATTGCATCTTGCATCATAGGTTTCATTTGCATCAACATTCAATTAAGGTTTGTTTTGTCTTTGCATCCTAGGGTTTCTTCACATTGCATTAGTGAAAGACTCATTTAGCCTTCATTTTTACATACCATATCATTGAAAAAACTAAAAAATTGCATCTGCATCCTTCATTAGCATTTGAAAAGCATTTAAATAATTTTAAATTTTCTTAAAAACACAAAAAATATCATAACTAGACTCATTGTCCACCTTGGGCGAATCAATCCACCTGCACATTTTAGACAACATTTTCAGGCATTTTTCTAGGTATTTCCTGTATTTTTGTTTTTTGTCATAGCTTTCTGTTTTACTTTCTAGATTCTTTTTCTACTTCTATTTCATGCATCTTAGTTTACTTGCATTCATTATCATCATGGCATTTTCTTTTAATAAGTTTTGGAATTCATCGAAATCCTTAGTAGACATGTCCAATTGTGCCTTTGGCTGTGATCCTAATGACCTTGAGCTTCCTCATGCTCCTTCAACTCCTCATGATTTTCCTCCTCGTGTTGTTGACATCATTGGAGAAGATGATTCTATCATGATCAAGTTAAACAAATGTCTTGATAACCTTGAAGCTAATACATCCTTTTACCCATCCATGAACCCACCAAATCTTCCTACTATTACACCTCCTGATCACAGATTTGGATACCTTCATCCTAAAACTCAAGAGGGACCTAAGATCCCTCCATCAAGTGGACCTAGTCCCTCTCAACATACACACCCTCAACCATTTTATGATCACAAAGTCACAAACACTCCCATCAACCTTGAACAAACATATGGAAAAGGATTTACTATCCTAAGTAAACAAGGTTGTGACACAACACATGAGAATGACATTCATCAACTTCTAGAACAAAAACCAATAGAAGAAAACACAACATGAATAGGATATCAAGATTCTCCTCATCCTAAGAAGCCTCCTTTTTCATATTGGAGACTTCAAGATGATGGTACCGTGATCTTTGATTCTCCTCCTGAATTAAACATTCTTCTTCCACATGAATTACCATTACCTGATTCTAATCAAAAGGATGCTAGGATCCCCATGGGTCCTCTTCCTTTTTCCATTCATGAAAAAGGAGAATCTAGCAAACAAAAAATGACCCTACAAATTGAAAAGACTCAAGTTTCCTACTCATCCTCCACCTGAATGTGAAAGGAGACTTCAATTGCTTTTAAACCAAGGTCTTATACTCTTACCACCTTCAAATAGGTTGGTCATTCATCCTAAAGATTCTAACATACCATATTGAAAATATCATTGTGTTCTAGGACATCTAACTGAAGAATGTCAGACATTAAATGAAATACTGGACAAATATCACTTCACTAATACCAACTGCTTTCCTGTCATCCCTTAAAAAAAAATCCTATCATCATTCCATAGTTGTAGAATCTTTCATTCTCACTATGGCACGATCCTTCCCATCATCTACCTTGGCTCATTCTTGTCTTCCACTTTGTGGAAACAAGAAGTTGTTAGCCTTGTCCCCGTAATGCATTTGTCTTCGTCCCTTACCTATGTTATTCATTTTCTTCTTATATTACTTAATATTGAGAAACCAATAACTTGGTTAATGGTAGACTTACATTTGCATTGCTAGCTCCTTTTACATTTTTCATTCATTTTATGTGCATATCATGTTCCCCCATAACATGTGTTTGATGTTCTCTCTCTTTGTAAACTTCTTCTACCTGTACCCCTATTCTTCTATATGTCGTGCATTGCCTTTTTTCACTTTTGTTTTGTGTTTTCCTTTTGGGGATGATGCAAAGCATTGAGATTCCCTATGTCTCTTCCATGTTGACCCAAAAGGTCCATTTTACTTTTCCTTTCTTTATCTATTCTTGTGTTTTTCCTTTTGGGGATGATGCAAGGCATCGAGACCAAAATGTCCCCTTCATGTTGACCCAATTTTTTTTCCTTTTTCTTTCACCTTTTCATTTTATTTTCACTTTTGTCTTCCTTTTGGCGATGATGCAAAGAATTGAAACCGCAATGTCTCTTCCATGTTGACTCAAAATGAACTTCGTTTTCATTTTCTTTCATTCTCTTTGTGTCATTCTTCTAGTTCTATGCGTTTTGGGGAATGATGAGATTTCTAAGCTCTTTCATAAAAACATTGCATCAATGAACAAACTGACCCCAAATCCATAGATCCCTTGTGTATTTGGTGAGTTATTTTCTGGGAGGAAACTCCCTTTTCTTGTGTTTTCTTTTTCATTTACATGAAGCAATCTTACTTGGAAATATATGACTTGGCATAGGGTCTTTCCAAGTTGGCTCCCATGTCTTATTTTTCCTTTTGCATCTTCTTTCCTTCGCTACTTTAAAGTAATTTCTCTAAGAACAATGTGTGGCAATTCCTTTAAAGTGGGGGGCATACATTGGTATCATTTCATTTGCATTTTTGGTTCTTAGTGCAGCCTTGTCACTTCATGTGATGTGTTTGTAACTTTTTGGATGACATTGGGTGTGTCAATGTCCTTCATAAGTGTAATCTATCTTATCATATTACATTCGTTTTGGTGGCCTGATGCAATATACTGCATCCCCTAAGTTGTGAATATTCTATTCTTTGATTGGTCCTCTCTTGGAGACATTAAACACAATGTTCCCTAAGTGACAGACCTTGTATGAACTTAACAAGACTCCTTTGAACATCTTTTACATTGTACATGTTACATTTTTGCATTCTACATTTTTTCCACCTTGCATAATGCAGTTTGCATGCTTGTGGTACCTTGCTCTTTGTTCATGAGCTATAAGCATACAAAGCTTTTCTTGTCTCATGAAGCATGAACCAACATTTTCCTTTGTGGCACCTTGCTAAAGTTATTGGGAGGTATAACTTTAATATGGTTGAGCGGGAAGCCCATTCAATGACATGACTTTCCCCATAGCCACCTTTGTGTTTGTGAGTGCATACCAACAAGTGTATGTACTTCACCTTTTTGGGTTTTCTCACCCGGTGGACCACCATGAGTTTTGTCACCCCAGAGTGAGTATGTATTCTTTATTTCAAACAAACAACCTCGATCTAATCCACAACTAGTTGGATAGACGATCGAAAGCTAATTCAATTTCCCTTGCACATGTGTGTTCCTTTGTTCTTATGTCTAGTTTGTCATGGGATCTTCATCCTAGGGGCTTGATCATCCCTCTTGATCATTGTCATTCTTTCCTAACATAAGTGCATTAGGATCCTTCTCGATATTCATGGCTACTTTAGTGTGAGTTTGAAGTAAGTTCATCCTCTCACTAAAGTGGGGAATAAATATACCATAGAAAAATGGCCCCTTGTCATTTTCATGGTCTTTTAGGCCTTTCCTCTCGATGCTTGGTCCATTTTTCTCTGATTTAATGTTGTAATGTGACTTAAACATTCACATTAGGTCCTTAAAATTCAAATTATGACATCTTATGAAGGTGTTGAGAAGTGTTGTAAAACATTTCTACACTTTTCTAGACTTTATTTATTATAATTCACCTAAAAATTATCTTTTTATTCATCATCAAGTCCTATTTTGAAGTGTTCTAAAGTTTTGTAACAAGATTTCACACTTTTCTAGGCTTTTTTTCACTATTTACACCTTTCTTATGCTTTATTTGACCCCTTTATGCCCTTATAAGGCTTAATTAAGTGTGTTTTTGAATGTAAATCCGACAAAAAACATTAAATGTGACTTAATTCCTAACACCCACATTCAAGTCCAAGATGGGACCCATTTTCCATGGGTGGAAAATGAGTCCCTCTTGCCTCAAAATTTAAAATAATTCAAAATTTCTTTCAGGTTTTTATTTAAAATCACCTTATGTAGGCCTGTGATGAGGTATCTTCAGGTTACTAAGGCACAAGTGTGTATAAATATGTGTTTTTCTCCTCCTTTTACATCTCCTAACTCATTCAATCAATCTCTTCATTCATTAAGCATTCAAATTAGCATTTGAGCACTTTGCATCATCTAATCAAGCATCAATCAAGCATTCAAGAGCAACCATTGTTATATCTTCATATTTTCTTCAACAAGGGTTTGGTAAGTTGATAGCATTTGCATGTTATTTTTTCATCACTCTTCCATTTCATTATTTCATCAAAGGTTTGATTACCAAAGTGGGATTTGACGAAGGAAAATCCCTATAACCTAACCCTTAACCATTTTTCCCCTATTGCATGTGTGTTTGTAGACTTGTGTATGCAGATTTGACAAGTTATTAGGTGTTGAAAAGTGGGCAACAAGTCAAAAAATTGTTTCAAGTCAGCTACAACCTATTTCAAGCTTAGAGAAGACATTCTATCTATTTTTTGCAGAATTAACTTTGTCAACCTGACAAGCAGACAATCGCAGATCTAGTGCTATAGAATTGGTTCCTAATTTCTCATAATTTTGGGAGAGTACTAATTCACCATTAGTGGTGAATGAGTCCTACCTTAAGGCAATCCAATTTTTTTCAGATTCTTGATCTCGACACTCAGAAACCAGCTTTCAATAGTTTTCATCAGAAGTAGGACTGATTCACCATCAGTGGCGAATGAGTCCCACTGGTGATTTTCAGTGATTTATGTCAGCATTCAAAATACTCTAGATTCATCACTAGAATTCTAGGTGCACTCTAATTCAACCTTCTTCGTTTCTATTTTGCATTTGTTCATACTTTAGTTCATGTTTGCATATCACATAGTGTTTTCCAACATTGCATAATTCTTAGATTTTACATTCATAATCAGTCAAATAGTTCATTTAATTGCACTTAGATCATTCCATTTAGTCTAAATAACATAATACATTGCATAATTTGAGTGAACCACCGAGACTTTTGAGTGGGGTTTATCTCTCTCCTTTTAGGTGAATCAATCCTAAGAGTGCAAGAGTAGACTATAATCCCTACCCAAAAATCTATGGTTCAAGACTATAGAAGTATCAGTCAAACCCTAATACTAGGATTAAATCACCCCTCTAGGCATATGAGTCCTAGTATACCCTTTTTTCTAGTTTTATGTAGATCTTCAACAGTCACCAAAAGATACCAGATTATATCTAAATTCTTGTAATTGGACTAAATCGCCCTACTTGGCATATCAATCCTAGTGCACTTTAAAACAACAATTTTTAAGGTTCTCAAATCTTGTTTTGACCTCTCCATTCTTCTAGGTACTTTTTGCTTCATGTTGTTTGTCAATTTGATTTAATTCTTTCAAGTTTCTAGGATTTAGTGCATTAGAGTTTGCATTTCTCCTTTGAAGCTTCATTCAATGGTGAAGCCCCATTTAATCATGCAAGGAAACCCCTAGTCCTTCCCTCAATTGAGTCACTTGGTTGAGGGATCTTAGTTTCCTAATGAACTAAAGTGCAAAATAGGTCCCAAATTTCTATCTCCTAAATGGTGGAACCCTATTTCCTTTGGTTCAGGCCTATTGCATCTTTGTCCCTTATAGCTCAAACACTTGCTTAATTTTACTAAAATTCATCCATCAAGAATTCTACCATTAACAATTAAATTCATATTGAGACCATAAATGCGATTCAACTACCACTTATATCCCCTAAAATCAAGAAATATTCTTACAAATTTAAATATGTACCATTCATAAATTTAGAAGACACAAATTTAAATTGTTGCTATAAATTTATCTCATCACCATCATCCCTAAAATCAAAAAATATTTTTACAAATTTAAATATGTACCATTCATAAATTTACAAGACACAAATGTAAATTACTGTTATCAATTTATTTCATTACTATCATCAATTCAAAATTTGTGTCCATGTGTCACATCATAATTTTACCAAACTTGTTTGGCAATCATTCCAAATTAAGATTATATATAGGATCTTAGCTTTTTATTAATTTATTACCTTTATTGTACATCTAATTTCAAGTTCTAATCCATGAATCAAACAAGTTGCAAACCTAACATTCTTAAAGGTTTCATTGAATAAGAACACGAAATTCCAAAACATCCTGGACTTGGAAAATTAGCATTCTTCACATAAAGAGGCTACTAAATTCTGCATTAAAAATGTCTTAGGTCCAATGAGGTGACCTACTATTCTTTGTAAGTTATGATGCCTATTTATGTCTATTTGTGAATAAGGCTCTCGGTAGGTAAAATATTATAATCCAAACATGAAGTTGTGAGACTTGAACAAATCCTTAGATCCAAGAATGATACTATTACTTGGGCTGGCTTGTCAACTTTATAACCCACAAATGCGAGCTACAAAGTTAATCGACATGTTCTACAGGGTTTCCGGGATGGGGATTGAGGACAGTAGGGGATGCATTTTGGGGATGCGTGGATGGGGTCTAAGTTTGGGGGCGATGGGGGATGGCAACGGGGACGGCAGGGTGGTGAAATACATATAGTATTTGAAAAAATAGTTATAAAAGATGTATAAGAATTATACATCTCAGAGACAACTAGGAGTCCCCTAGATGTCTTGAGGACACCCTAGCATCCTCAAAGTCCTAGCGGTGTCTTGGAGACAGTGACACTAGTGGTGGGATGGTGGTGCAGTTGATGGCCTGGTGGGGGGACATCCCCAAGTCCCGTCTAAACGTCCCGGTCTAGAAAACGCAGAGTTTTTTGGAGGGACGCGTCCCGTGGAACACTTATTCAAACAGTAAACGACTCTTGGTTACACAAGATAAGATTGGGTTACAAAATGATTTTACATAAAATCATGCAGAAATCTCCAGTAGACGTAGAACAAGACATTTTATCCTTGTTTTTATGCGAAAAATCAATCGGCAATAACAGTGTGCACCTGTATGTTACGATAACGCGAAATGCCTCTGCCGCCCTCAGGGCAGGGATTCAACGCCGTATTGTTGTCGTATAGGATATCATGTATAGGCCGCTCTGTACTAAAAACCGCTGCATCCCATGTCAAATTGGCTCCTGCAATGGCGTCTTACAAGTGTGAAGCAAATTTTGATGACATTCCCGTGCTGGATCTCTCTCGATGCGGAGAGGAGAAATGTTTACAGACGGTGAGAGAAGCTTGCCAAGATCTCGGCTGCTTTCGTATTGTAAATCATGGAATCGCACCCTATCTTCTCCGCAACGTGGATTTCGCATGCCGGGAAGCGTTCAAGCTTCCCACAGAAACGAAGAGAAAAAACGTCTCTACGAGTCCTTTGGCGGGTTACTTGGGCGGTATAGCTAAGATCCCATTTTACGAAAGCCAGGGCGTGATCCTCACAGGGGCCTCTGACTCTGAGACTATCAGACACTTCTCTCGTCTCATGTGGCCTCATGGGAATCAAAACTTCTGGTAGGAGCTCTGCCTCTTTATTTTTGTTAAAAGGCCTTTGTTCTAAATTTTATTTTCCTCTGAACTTTTACTGCCTGTGGAACAGCCAAACTATGGAAGAGTACACGCATAAGATGGTGGAACTGTTGAACAAAGTTCAGAAAGTAATTCTTGCGAGCTTTGGAGTGAGCGAGTACTATGCCACTCACTTCGACCATGGGAAGGCGATCTTCCGTATGAATATGTATGACGTACCGTCTGAACTGTTGGGCGAATCGATTGGTCTTTCGCCTCATACGGATCTGAATAGCCTTACCATTCTACATGAAGATGACTGTGGCGGCTTTCAGATTTGGAAGAAAGAAGGCAAATGGGTTGACGTGAAATCCATCCCTAACTCGTTCGTGGCCGTGACCGGCGATTGCTTTCAGGTTCCATTTATACCCCTCTCAAATTTTAAACTCTTTTGTTCTATTGATTTTGGATAAAAAAGGCCTTCGGATATTTAATTTAGCCATTTCAAAGAGTTGCTTGTAGAGTCTCCATGATCATATTTTGATCATATTCTTGGGAGGTTGTATGTGGGTTTAGTCAATAGCACTCACTTATATAGATCTCAATTTTTTTATATATAAAAAAAAATCCTAAGTATTATAACTAATTTTGTTTATTCTAACTTTTTAAAGGGTACATGTTGGGTTTTGACATTTTCTTTTGGGTTTCTTTGTATGTGATTTAAGACCTTATAGTTATTGTTTTGGCTTTTGGGTAGTTATGATAAACACGGGAGGATTCGTTATGTGTACAAAGATCAAAAAGTGGTCATTTCAAGGTGACGTTTGATACATATTCTCTATTATCCCGATAACCGTTCGGTTTGACCACCACAAAATTTGCACAATTGATCCAATACATATGCATAAATGTCCTAGTAATTGTGTGCTATTGGTACCAATAAAGTTGCACAACTCCTCCAATTAATTACTTTTTTTAGTTACAACATATACAAGTGAACAACTATAAGTACATTTGAAAAATTTTAGTGGGCTTTTAATTAACATGTATCAATGAACGGTTATTGAAACATGTAAGTACCTAGATCTTTCCCCTAATAAGATATTTCTATTATCTTATGATGTAAATAACACATTTATTTATACGCTTACCAATCTACCTTATCTTCAAAATTTTCCTCTTCTTTTTAGAGTCATACATCAATCTATCTACCCAAAAAGATTATGAACATAAGTTGTTATTTAGGTTGAGCATTTTGACCTTCCTTTTGAGGATAAGTTAATGAATTTAATTATTATAAAATCTTCTACATTGTTTGTATATAATTTATTGTTACAATTGTATTTTACATATTTTAATATATGTGAATGATTAACTTAATTTTCTTAATAGAATTTTTTATATGAAATTTTAAAAATCAGGCATGGAGTAATGGAAGGATACATAGTGCAAAACATCGAGTGATGGTAAGAAATCAACAATCTAGACTGTGTTTGGGTTTCTTTAATAATTTCCCAGATAAGATGGAGATAAAGTCACCCCTTGAGTTTATTGATGATGAGCATCCACAATGTTACAAAGCATTTACATTTGGATATTTCATTAAGTATTGGTTGGGAGAGGGAAGAACGATAGAAGATCGTTTACCCTCATTTGCTAGCATCAATGATTAATAGAAGAGAGATATGTTACCATGTTTATTATCTATTTATTAAGCTTCCAAGCTTCATCTATTTTTCTAAAAATCTTTGGTAAGTGTAATTCAAATATAATAAATAAATTGTAATGTTTACATATTTTGAGTGAATATGTTAATTAAACTCCTAATAGAAAACAATGTTACATCTCTTTTTCAAAATGTCTATAGAACAAAAAGTTTGACTAATGTATTTTATACTAATTATTAATTTGATATTTTAAATTAATATATAAATTAAATGCATAACAATAAATAATGCTACCTATTTGTTGTTACATATGTATCTCTATGTATTGTAAGATTATTTGAATGAGACTAAAATGTAATTTTTTCCAACTCTATGTTTAAATTTTTAAAATTAATTGGATTAAAAAAACTAATTTTATTAGCAGAATATTTATATGGAATACACACCTCAAACTTTAAGGTATTTTATAGGTAAAAAGATTGATTAGATGTTATAATGTTTTAGCTAAGAAATTTATTTGTGAATTTTATATAATGCATATTTGCCTCATGTGTTCCTTTTTATATGAAATGTATCTAACATCAATTGATTTATATAATAGTTCTAATAAATTTTAATTATAACTTAGAAATTACATTTCTTTGTTAGTTTAAATTTAAAAAATAAAATTCAAACTTGTTATAAGTATTTTTATGTCTCATGGGGAAATAATAGTGGCTAAATCCTTCACTTTAGTTTTTTTTCATTTTACCTTTTAGATTCAGTTATGTGGTGCAAAAACTCTTGTTGGATTGTGCAAGTTGACATCTCATGGTAATATTATTTTGGAATAGGTATGGACATGTTTATTCAAGCTAGGTTTGTGTAATATTTGTATTAGTTTTCCAAGTGACCCAATGGCAATGTTTGGTGGGATTTTCTTTTTTTTCTTGGTGCAATTTTTTATAGAGGTAGTATAGAGGGTCGTGTGGTCAATTCCACTTACCAATAGTGAAGTAGAACAAGGGTCAGTGTTCATATTCATCTACAAAATTTTAACTTAAGATCTTAATCTTCTACAATTAGCAAGTTGTATAATTGATATTCTATTTAAAAAGATTGGTAGTTGTAGTGTTAGATGAAATGACATATTTCATAATATATTTTGTTTTCATGCCACATGGTCTTATTGTTTTAATAGATAATAGGTTGATGGCCCCCATGGGTATGTGCAATAGGACCCAATGGTTACCTACCACATGGTTATAGGTGGCAAGGTATTGGGGTCATCCAAGAATTTTATTCTAACATTTTTTCTTGTATTTTTTATTGGGAAGCATGAAGTTTTATTTGATGTTGAATGCTACAATAGTAGGTGAATCTTTGATGGCTAAACTATGAACAACTAGTGGTCTACCCTTTAGTCTATTCAAAGGAAGACTAGGCATGTTATACACCTTCAAACTATTTTTGAAAGGGGCGATGTTACCTATTCTTGTTAGCAATGATGAAATGGTAAATTCCTAAGGATCTTCATATGTGTTTCTCCATTTGAGCTTGGCATTAAATACAATATAAAAAGGATTCATGAAATGCTAAAGCACATAATCATTTTTATTGGTAGATGACCAATGTATGGATTTTCATTTGGCATCTATAAAAGCAAAAAAAAAAGAAAATATGTTGCATGCTCCTAGAGGGATTATTGGGAGAAAAATTAATTCGTACTATTATATGCATTGGATAAAATTAACTATTTATTTGAATGTTTTTGGTAATATAATGATAATGATATGTTTATTTCCCATTGTAAATTGGGTAATAGTAAAATAAAATGAGTGTAAATTTATTATTTTCATTCACATCTAAGCTCTATTTATCTAATATTTATCAATGCAAATAATTAATTTAAGGGTATCATTTAAAATGTTTCACCAAATATTTTTCTTGCAATGTTCTCAAATGAAAAGTGTCATACAAAAAGGTTTACTCTACAAAAAATGAAAAGGTACAAAGTATAAGTTGTCATGTAGGTTATTGAAGGTATTACTGGAGCTTTCACAACATAGTAAGGAGACTATAAGTATTAGCAATCTAGTTAGTGATTGTGAGGATAAGTGACATTATAATTGTTATCCTAAATTGAAAATTGTGTGCCTCTGTGTTCTTCAGAAAGTGTTCTAGGGGACATGAGGGACAAAATATTTATTATTTATTTTTCTATGAAAATTGTAATTGCATTCAAAGAGGTGGACCCTCTATGATGACGGTTATAGGACATCCCAAAATAATATTCCTCTTGGGCATCCAACTTTGTGAGTAGGGACCACTTTGGTTTCCATTTCTTTGCATGCTATTTTCATTTTTGGCATGCTCTTGGATAGTTGGGCACTCAGGTCTGCATGTTGGTGCATGCTCTTGCACGAAGCTGTCAGAGTCGTTAGAGAGTTGTGGAGTACTTGATATTGACCAATTCTGATTGTTTGTGAGCTAGGCGCCCATGTGAAGGCCATGTGATTATTCAATATTTATGCCATGTGTATGGGTTGTCCACTAAGGGGTCATTGGTTTTTCTAGGTGGTTTTGCTTATTATTTTGGGATACCATTTGTGGTATCCTCTCCCACAAACTTCTATATATATTGGATCCTTGAGATGATGGTTTGTAGAGTTTGTTTGCAAGTTGTTAGAGTGATGAAGTGTTGTTCAAATTTGGAGAGGAGTGTTATATTGTTGTATCTATTTTAAAGATTAATACAAACATCGAATCTCTTTGGGCATGGAGTTTTTTCACATAAGTGTTTCTTCACATATATCTTGTCACTTGTATTTGGAAAATTATGGTATTGTTGATTTTTCTTTCATGTTTGGAATTTTGTTAATCATATAATCACTTTATGGTAATCTTCATTAAATAATTTCATATTTCCAAACACATTAAATTAATTTCTATTGCTGAAAGTTTTGCCTTGTATTTTCCAACATTTGGTATCAAAGCTAACGGTTCCATTAAGAGAGGGTTGCCTTTCTTTTAAGTGTTGAAGGATTTTTGGTTGTAGTGAGAGCTTATGCATTAGGGGATTTGTAGAATTGTGAAGAAAATTAAAAACCATGGCTTCTAAGTCTCATCTATATATTGAGAAGTTCAATGGCACTAGTTACTAGATGTGGACGTTGAAGGTGAAGGATCTCCTTGAAGAGAGAGATCATTGGTTGGCAGTTTCAAGTGAAAAGAAACTAGAATCAAGATCTGATAAAGAATAGAAGAAAATGGACAAGAATTCACGAGGAACCATTCATTTGTCTCTTGAATATTTTTGAAGAATCTACCACTTACAATTTGTGGAAGAGGGTAGGTGGTATTTACAAAACCAAAAGTTTAACAAATAAGTTATGTCTCAAAAGATGTTTGTATTCTTTGAAAATAAAGGATGGCGATTCTATTACAAAACATTTAATTAATTTTAATATTATTATATTTCAGCTTACATCAATAGATGTTAAGATAGAAGAAGAAGATAAATATATTTTCTTGCTTTGTTCTTTACCTAAATCTTGGGAAAATCTAATTGTTTTCATAAGTGGTGGCATTACAGAATCAAAGATACATAGTCTCATTGCTATACTTATTTCAAAAGAGATAAGGAGAAAGTACATGAATGCAGGCTCCCAAGATGACTTGCATGTGTGAGGAAAGTTTAAAGAAAAATGAGGGCCTAAAGGGCATGAAAAGATGGAAAAGTCTAAGGGATGTTGTAAAATACCTAGGAAGAGAAATGTAAAGTGTTGGAATTGTGGTAAGAGAGGAAATGTGAAGGAGTGTATAAACAAGAAAAAGAGTTCATATGGGTATGTGTAGGATCATGATGGGCCAATAAGTGGCGATATGATGGGTATGTGTAGGGTATGTGGCTGATGACTTTTGTTTTACCCAAAATTGATGAAATGAAAAGGGTTTTTAAAGGAGATTCTCAGCCTTCCACCAATATAAATTATGCTTTACTTTGAATTTAATAAATTATTATTATTCATTTTCTATTTGAATTATGACTAAAATCATGATTGATAAGCTGATTGAAAAAAATCTATAGCTTTCAAACGGTATCACATTTTTTGAATATGAAATGTGCTTCACATTCTATGCTTCAAACGCATACTATAGGATTGAAAAAAAAATGAATTTCATGAAGTTTTGACCAAGCTAAGGTGGTCAGACATATGAGTTTTTATATTTTTTAAAATTTGTAATAAAAAATTCATAATTAATTATTTACTCAGAAAAAAATTACAAAAAAACATGCATCACATCAGGACATGAGTCCCCTACTTATATATAAAATCTTATAAAAGAATATTATCATTTTCTTATTGTTAGGGTGGTCAGACAAAAACCTACTTATTTTTTCCCCAAAATTTAAGTGCTACTACATTGAAATTTCAAATTTTCACCAAATAGATGTTTTAAAAAAAAAAAAAACTAGTAGTTTAGAAACTACATTCAATTTTCTTTGGACAGGAAAGAGGAAGAAGTTATTTTGCATCTGAAGGAGAAGTTTAGGCTATCTACTACAAAATTGAAAAAGAAAATGAATGTATTAAGGTAATGCATTGACTCAACAAATAAGATATTCAATTATTGTCTTAGATGGCCTCATGTGGTTGGTAAATACAAGGACAGGTTGGAGAAAATTGAGATTGAGTTGATCATAATTGGTTAGGATTATAGTATGTTTCAGGACCAAGATGGAGCAATTAAGAAGAAAATTCATGAGTTACAGGTTGAGCATGCAAAGGTTCACTTTGCCAGAAACACTCTTATGGATACTTTCTAGAAAGTGAAGGATCAAACTGAATGCAAACTAGAGCAAATGATTGAAGTTCTAAAGAAAGGAGAAAAGCTGGAGAAGCCATTACCATTCTTGAATCCCTTGTTTAGGTTATCAACAAGACATCAGAAAATAATAGTTTGATAACAATTATTGGGATTGTTGTGGATGCTTGGAAGAAATTTCTTCTGAAGATGAAAGATAAGTATAAAATAATCTTCTAAATTGAGTGGCAGTTGTAATTCTTCAAATTTTGATCAATTTTTGCATCAACAAAGGGGGAGAGAGTGCAGTAGGAGGGAGAGCATAAATTTTTTTGTCATTGATGTCAAAAGGGGAGAGAATGCAGCAGAAAAAAACTCCTTGACATCCAAAGGGGGAGCAATATTTTTATGAGTTTTGAAGTTTTGAGTTTTGGTTCTAACACTTAGTCATTTTCTCAATAAGTGTTGCCATCAATGCCAAAGGGTGATATTGTTGGCATATGACTTGAGGAGACTGTTTATGGATTCTAGTGTTGTCATTGATGGTAGCTAAAGTCATTATCTCAGTCTGCAGATTAAGATATGCTTATACCTATAGGAAAAGTAGAAGTTAGTGTGTTACTGACAAAAAGCATGAAGAACAGGGTATCTAATAGATAGTTGATCTGTATGCTTCACTAGATCATAATTTTGTGTTGTGGATCTCCAAGAAAGTTGGTTGAGCATGTATGCTATCTTATTGGTAAGTTTTTTGGTGTTGTAGCAATCGGTGTACGAGTTAGGAGATTCGGTAGAATAATTTTCTATTTATTTATTCATTGTGGTCGACTCAATGAATATAACATGTCCTAGATGTATAAGGAGTAATTGGTTAATTATTTCTTGTTTTTGTTATTTTTTTTTGGGTCCCATCTATAGTCTATCCGAATTTGGTGAGTGTGCATTGAATATAACTTGTGAATTGAGCCGACTATTAGAGAATATTTCATATTTTTTTAAAGCCAACTTAAAGTGTTTAAATCTTTATAGTGGGTATATATATGAGATTGGTAAATCATTTTGAAGTGTGAAAGTGTGCATGATGTTGTAAGAAGGTGTGTGTGTGTGTGAAAATATTTAGAGCAGTTGTATAACCATACATCAGAGGATTTATTGAGTGAATTTTTGTTTGTGTAGTAGAAGGGTTGTTTTAGCAAAGCAAAGGAGAGCATAAGTGTGAATTGGATAGAAGGTCAAGAATCTATTTTATGTGCTTCATTGGAACTGAATCTAGGAATTTGTAGATGTTATCTTATCTATTCATTTTTGTTGCAATCACAAAATCTTTGTAAGGCAGTAAGCCTTCTTTATCTTGAGCAATGAGCTCTAGGCAATCTGCCTAAATGCAAGTGTATTCCCTTTTGTTCATACTTTTAACAAAGTATAAATTATGGATTAATATCCACCGTGCTTTTTCCCCTAATAGGTTTTCCATGTAAAAATATTGGTGTTATGGTGCTTTGATTATCATGTTCATGTGCTTGCATCTTTATTTATGATTATGTGCAGAAAATGGTTAATTGTCCCCCCTCTCACTGTTCCCTAAGTCCAACAAAAGTATGTGAAAAAGAAGAAGAAAAAAAAACAAAAAGAGGAAGAATATAAAATATTATCTACTAAGGGGGAGAAACATAAAGAAAAATATTGAGAAGAGTATTCAAAGCTAGTATGGTGTCTTTGATGGTTTTTCACATCACATGTTGCCATCAATGAAAAAGGGGGAAATTTTTCTAAGAATGGAAAGAATGAAGGTGTTGTCATTGATGTCAGTTGGTCAATTGGTTATCAATTGGTTAATATTGTCATTAGTTTCATGGTTGCAACTTATTGGCTATATATGTTGAGGATATTGAGAAAATTTTATTGAAGAAAGATTGCAGGTGTTCAATGGTTGCTATGGGTTTTGCTCCAGGATTTACTCCTATATTTGTGTGGTTCAACTATGTCAAGATCATGGTTGTTGGAAGCTGCTATATCCAAATTTTTGGTTGTTGATTCATTGTATAGTGTGAGTTATGTTCACCAATTATGAACTGTGGTTTTATCTGTTTCTGGTTGAGGTCTAGGAGAAATGTTGTTGGTCCTTATTTCTCTTTGTTAAATTCTTATGAATTTTGGTTCTAGAGTTGAGTTGTTTTGTTTGTATTGAAGATAATTTTTGTATTTGGAAGGTTCATAATTAATGGTTCTATGTGTTTTACACTGGTTTGGCCAACCTTGTGTTGAACACTATCTTCGGAGTTGATGAAGTATGTTGGATCTATTTGGGTCCTTATGAAGCATGTGTTTGGGTCACCCTCATTCTAATTCCACCATAGAATGTTCTGACACCAACCTAATTTTAATTTAATATTGAATCGCCAACTTTGGATATATTTTAATGTTGAAGATGGTATAAATATAGGATGAGTTAGTGGTGAAATATATCATAGAAAGAGGAAAGAGAGATAAGTGCAAATAAATAGAGTAGATAGATGTGAGATTGATGTGAATCAGTGAGTGTGTGTGATGTGAGTGTGGTAGATCAATGAGAAGCCTAAATGTTGAGTTTCTAGATGCATTGAGCAGAAGGTGTACTCTATCATTCATGCATGTCTCCAAGTGGTTGAGAAAATAGAGGTGTATTTCTCCATTGCATTGAGATTGTCTTCTCATTGTAATGTATCTTTTCTATCTTCTTTGTATCTCTGTGGCAATGAGCCCTCCAGGTTTTTAGCCTTGTTGGATAGTATGCCTTGATCCAAATAGTGAGTCCTTTTTTTGGTAGTCAGCCTTGTTTCTCAAGTAGTGAGCCTCTTGTAATTTGTTTTCATGTTCTCTATAGTGTGAGTTAATCCTCACCGTGGTTTTTCCCTTATTGGGTTTTCCATGTAAATCTGGTGTTATTGTGTTTGTGTGATGGTTTTTTGTTCCAACACTAGTATTTAATGTTTAATCATTTAAGCAGTTTTAAGGATTAGTTTCAGTGAATGAATTAAGGTTTAAATATGTGAAAACTAATTCACCCCCCTCTTAGTTGTCTTATTCAATAATATAATCACCCTAATAAGCCATAATGATGCATGTACCTTCCTTAGGCTGAAAGTAGAGTGATAATGGAGGATCGAATCACTTAGGAAACAAGTCATTAGGCTTGGTTTGATGACTAGTTGCATATCTGGTGCAAGGGCATCTACAACCATGTTTTCAAATTTAATATGTTGATATGAAACAAGGTTAAATTTGGGTATTTAGGGACTGTTCAAATTTTTTTTGACCTAAATGATTTCTATAAGGTCTAAACAAGACCATCCTTTATGTAATATTGAGGCTTTGTATGGTCAATGGTATTAAGGGTTAGTAAGTCTTTCAAAGACAATCCAAAATATTGTTAAATAAAAGTTGTTTAAAGGAAGTTGGGGAAGTTGGTTATTGAAGTATTGTTGCTAAATATATTTAAAGCCTTGAGAGGCTCGAGTTTTGGTTGTTGTCTTTGGAGAGAATAAAAGAAAGGCTTTGAAATCACTCTATTTTTAGATTTTTCTCTAAATTTCTGAGTTCTTAGTCTATGTACAGGCCGTACCGTCTTTCCTTGCATTATTTTCTTATGTGAAATAGTAGATATATTCCCTAACTTGTATTTTGTTCCTTGATAGGATTTTCTTTGAACATTTAGGGTCTTAACTCATCAAATCTTTCCTACCGGGTTCCTCATCAGCCTTAAGGCTTGGGGTTTGTTCTAATGGCTTAAACATCATCCCACCTACTGTATTCAATTGTAACTTAGTGGGATGATGCATTAGTATGTATGGAATGATATAATAGAAGTAGGTGTGTAAGAGTGATCTCTTGGCTTGAAGCATGAAAAGAAGGGCTGGAAATGTGTGATTTTCCTTGAAATGATTGTGGTTTAGACCTAAGAAATGATGAAATAACATTGTCAAAGGCCCAATGTGTGTTCTAAAAGCATGAGTGGACCTATTGAAATATTTTTGCGTAGTTTTTTTGATTAGGGAAGGCTTGGAAGTAGGAGAATCAACAGGGGTGCACTAAAACCCTAGTTTAACTAGGCTACAAGGAGGGTTTTGTTATTTGGGGTTTATTTGAGTATATAAGGTCCTAAGACTTGGGAAATCCTTTGTTTTAAAACACAAGTAAAGATTTTTTTTGGTTTTGGAGTCTGGTGTGAAGATCTAAGGGTCGTATCTTTGGAAAAGTGGCCTAATTGGAGGCCTAAAATAGTGAAAAGTCTAAATTTGAGGCATCTAGTCCAAAGGAGTTGTACTTGGTTTTCTAGTATCTTATGCATCTCTGAAATAGGTATCTAAATCCATGAATTTTTCCTAAAGTGTTTTGGAAAGATATGGACGAAAAGCTGGAAAACTGGTTTCCCACTACAACAAGGGAAACATGGTCAATTGGTGAGTTTTGATGAATTCAATGAATCTAGCTTAAAGATTGTTTTCAAATTATCTAATTTTTCATTAGATTCATGTTGAAGGCTTTGTAAGTTCCTTGGTGAAGATTTGTAGTTGTTTTTCAAGATTGAAGGGTTGAGACCCATGAGGGAAAGTTGATGCTTAGTAGGCTAAAAAGTTTGTAAAGAAGAATTCTTTGTTTATAGGTTGGTATTTCCATTGTTGTGAGTGATCTTCACCTTGGCTCTACATCGTAGTGGTATCAAAGTAGGGAGTATATTTTTTTTGCATTTTGTAGGGTTGAAGAAGAAGGTGAAGAGGCAAGGTAGACAAGATGCCTCCAAAGAACAAAGATATGGCTAAAGAGATGACAGATATGAAAGATAGGAATGCTAAGGAACTTAGAGAGTTGGAAGAAAGGATCATAGCCCTAAAGACAAACAAAATAAGGGACGTTGAAGGGAGTAGTGAGATAGATGGAGAGGAAGATGATGAGTTTGAAGATGTGGAAGAAGATCTTACTCCAATGGATCAAAGAATTGCAAATTTGCTGAAGGCAGTGAAGAGTGACAAGCCTACAGTAAAAATTGATGTTCCTAATTATGGTGGTAGTTTAAATGATGAATAACTACTTGAATGGATTGCTTTATTAGATAGCCATTTTGAATGTGATGAGATTCTTGATGAGCAAAGAGTAAAAATTACAAAGACCAAGTTGCAAGGCCATGCTTTGGTATGGTGGGATTACTTTCAATCTGAGAGGAGAAAGCAAGGAAAGTGTCAATTCACTTCATGGGACAAGATGATATATAAACTCAAAGGTAAATTCTTACCCAAGGATCACCAAGTTCAAATGTTTAAGAAATTACAAATCTTAAGGAAAAAAGAAATGGATATTAAGTCTTATACTGAGGAGTTTTATAAATTAAGTTTAAGATATAGTCATCATGATAATGAAGATGAAAAAGTTGCAAGATACATGGGTGGTTTAAGATTAAACAAACAAGATGAATCGGTTTTGGCTAACCCTAGAACTGTAGAGGAATGCTATCAAATGGCAATCAGGGTGGACGAGAAAATGAAAAGAAGGCAAGACAAAGTAGTTTGAGGTAGAGGTAATGCATAAAGAGGAAGAGGAAAAGGTTAAGAGCAATCTAATTCCAGAGGTGGCTGGAGAGGCACAAGAGGTAGATTTGGAGGAGGTAAGAATTCTAACAATGTGTTCTCAGGTAGATGTTAAACTTGTAATGAATTTGGCCATCCATCCTTCAAATTTCTTGAGAAGATTGGGGCTTCATCAAGTGGAAGTTAAGGTATAAAAAGGGTTCAACTTGTGCAAGAGGATGATGTGGAGAGCACTGGTTCATCAAGCCGACCTATAAATCCTAAGTTTGGAGAAGCCTTGATGTTACACAAGCAACTCTTGAAGACTTCCAAAGAGGTGGAGTCATTGCATAGGAAGAGGATTTTCAAAACCACTTGCAAGAGTAAGGGAAAGGTATGTAAAGCTGTGGTTAATTCAGGTTTAGCTGAAAATATGGTTTCATGTGAAATGGTAAACAAGTTAGTATTGAAAAAAATTCCTCATGAATGTCCTTATAAAATCTCATGGTTGAATGATGATCAAACTTTATTGGTGAATGAAAAGGCTATTGTGGATTTTCAAATTGGTGGTTATCATGATAGTATTGAGTGTGATTTTCCTCCAATGGACTCTTGCCACATAGTCCTTGGAAGACCATGGTAGTATGATAGGTGTGCCATTTATGATGGAAGAGCAAACAAGTATACAATCATGAAAGATGGTCAAAGGTTTGTTTTAACTCCTTTGGTAGAAGATGACAAGGGAAACGATAAAGTGATCATGTGTAGGGGTAAGGAGCCTATAAATGTTGTGAGAGAAATTAAAATTGTTGATGTTGTGAATAAGTGTGGGTCTGAAAATGCAAGAACAATGAGTATATAGGTAAATACAAGGCTAAAGGAAGTATTGACAATGAATTTGCAAGACAATGTGATGGTATGAAGCATTGAATGCCTTGTAGTTAGGAGCAGAGGTGAAGGACAAACAAACATTGCAGGTACAGTGAGTGAAAGGATTGAGAAGACAGTGCAACAAGAAGCTACAAGGGTCGTAAAGACAAGACTATTGATAGGGATTAGAGGACATGGTACTCAAAGATCTCAACATGGGTATAAACATCAAGTAGGGGTAAAGGTAAAAACAATGCAAAATGTCTCTAACAATTGTTTATTTGCAGGTGTTGATAAAGAGAAGTAACTTGGTTTTGAACAAAGTACAGGTTTGCATTCAAACTTGAAGCCAAATACACCCAATGTCAAGAGTGTTTATAGGGTAGGACAGTTTGCAAGTGCAAGCACACCACTATGTGCCAGACAGTTTGAGAACCTATGTCTATAACAGTGGATTATTGATCCAAGGAGCATGCATGGTGGATGGTGGGGTTGGTATCAACCTCCACTCATGAGACATGAGTTTCTTTTAGGGGGGTTGTATGGTGCAGGGGAACCTTAAACCATGTTTTCAAATTTGATATGTTGATATGTAACAAGGTGAATTTTGGGTATTTAGGGAGTGTTCAAAGCTTTGTTGACCTAAATGAGGTCTATAAGGTCTAAAAAAGACCATCATTTATGTAATCTTGAGGCTTTGTATGGTTAATGGTGTTAAGGGTTAGTAAGTCTTTCAAAGACAATGCAAAATATTGTTATATAAAAGATGTTTAAAGGAAGTTGGGGAAGTTGGTCATTGAAGTATTGTTGCTAAATGTATTTAAATCCTTGAGAGCCTTGAGTTTTGGTTGTTGTATTTGGAGAGAATAAAAGAAAGGCTTTTAAATCATTATGTTTTAAGATTTTTCTCTAAATTTATAAGTTCTCTGCCAGTGTATAGGTTGTACCATCTTTCCTTGCATTGTTTTGTTATGTGAAAGAATAGATATATTCGCTAACTTGTATTTTGTGCCTTGACAGGATTTTATTTGAACATTTAGGGTCTGAACTCATCAAAGCTTTCATACCGAGTTCCTCATCAGCCTTAAGGCTTGGGGTTTGTTCTAATGGATTAAACATCATACCACCTACTGTATTCAAGTGTAACTCAGTGGGATGATGCATTAGGATGTAGGGAATGATATAATAGAATTATAAGGTTTGTAAATGTGATCTCTTGGCTTGAATCATGAAAAGAAGGGCTAGAAATGTGTGATTTTCCTTGAAATGATGATGGTTCAGACCTAAAAAATGATGAAATAATGTTGTTAAGGGACTAATGTGTGTTCTCAATGCATGATTGGGCATATTGAAATATTTCAGGGTAGTTTTTTTTATTATGGAAGGTATGTAAGTAGGAGAATCAATAGGGGTGCACTGAAACCCTAGTTAACTAGGCTAGAAGGAGGGTTTTAGTATTTGGGGTTTATTTGAGCATATAAGGTCCTAATACATGGGAAATCATTTTTTTTAAAATACAAGGACCCTTTTTTGGTTTGGGAGTCTGATGTGAAGATCTAAGGGTGGTCTCTTTGGAAAAGTGGCCTAATTGGAGGCCTAAAACAATCAAAAGTCTAAATTTGAGGCATCTGGTCCAAAGGAGTTGTACTTGGTTTTCTAGTATGTTATGCATCTTTGAAACAAGTATCTAAATGCATGAATGGTTCCTAATTTTTTTTTGAAAGATCTAGACAAAAAGCTGGAAAACTGGTTTCCCACTACAACAAGGGAAACATGGTCAATTGGTGAGTTTTGATGAATTCAATGAATCTGACTTGAAGATTGTTTTAAAATGATATAATTTGTTGTTAGATTCATATTGAAGGCTTTGTAAGGGACTTGGTGAATATTTGTAGTTATTTTGCAAGATTGAAGGGTTGAGACCCTTGAGGGTGAGTTGATGCCTAGTAGGCTGAAAACTTTGTAAAGAAGAGTTCTTTGTTTTAAGGTTGATATTTCCATTGTTGTGAGTGATCTTCACCTTGGCTCTAATGTAGAGCCAAGGTGAAGAGCACTCACAACAATGGAAATATCAACCTTAAAACAAAGAACTCTTCTTTACAAAGTTTTCAGCCTACTAGGCATCAACTCACCCTCAAGGGTCTCAACCCTTCAATCTTACCAAAAAACTACAAATCTTCACCAAGTCCCTAAAAAATCCTTCAACATGCATCTAATGACAAATTATATCATTTTAAAACAATCTTCAAGTCAGATTCATTGAATTCATCAAAACTCACCAATTGACCATGTTTCCCTTGTTGTAGTGGGAAACCAGTTTTCCAGCTTTTCGTCCAGATCTTTCAAAAAAAATTTAGGAAACATTAATGGATTTAGATACCCATTTCATAGATGCATAACATACTAGAAAACCAAGTACAACTCATTTGGACCAGATGCCTCAAATTTAGAATTTTGATTGTTTTAGGCCTCTAATTAGGCCACTTTTCTAAAGATACCACCCTTAGATCTTCACATCAGACTCCCAAACCTAAAAAAAAATTACTTGTATTTTAAAACAAATTATTTCCCAGGTCTTAGGACCTTACATGCTCAAATAAACCCCAAATGCTAAAACCCTCCTTGTAGCCTAGTTAATTAGGGTTTTAGTGCACCCCTATTGATTCTCCTACTTCCATACATTCCCTAATCAAAAAAAATTCCTAGACATCTTTCAATAGGTCTAATAATGCTTTGAGAACACACATTATGCCTTTAAAAATGTTATTTCATCATTTCTTAAGTCTGAACCATCATCATTTCAAGGAAAATCACACATTTCCAGCCCTTCTTTTCATACTTCAAGCCAAGAGATTACTCTTACACACCTTCTAATTCTATTATATCATTCCTTACATCCTAATGCATCATCCCACTAAGTTAAAATTGAATATAGTAGGTGGGATGATGTTTAAGCCATTAGAACAAACCCCAAGCCTTAAGGCTGATGAGGAACCTAGTAGGAAAGATTTGATGATTTTAGACCATAAATGTTCAGAGAAAACCCTTTCAAGGAAAAAAATACAAGTTACAAAATATATCTACTATTTCACATAAGAAAAAAAATGCAAGGAAAGATGGTACAGCCTATACACAGGCTGAAAACTCATAAATTTAGAGAAAAATCTGAAAATAGAGTGATTTCAAAGCCTTCTTTTATTCTCTCCAAAGACAACAGCCAAAACTAGAGCCTCTCAAGACTTTAAATACATTTAGAAACAATACTTCAATGACCAACTTCCCCAACTGCCTTTAAAAGACTCTTATTTAACAATATTTTGCATTGTCTTTGAAAGACTTACTAACCCTTAACACCATTGACCATACAAAACCTCAAGATTACATAAAGGATGGTCTTATTTAGACCTTATAGACCTCATTTAGGTCAAAAAAACTTTGAAAACTCCCTAAATAGCCAAACTTCACCTTGTTACATATGAACATATCAAATTTGAAAGTACATGGTTGTAGGTGCCCCTACGCCAATATCCCTAACCTAGAATCTATGATGATTCACCATAGGTAACCATCATCAATCCTTGAAAATGCTAGATCTTGAATGAAAGTGAGATTTAAGACCTGCAAAAAACAATTATGTTTCTCCCAGACTTCAACCTTTCTTTCTCTTGAAAACTTGAATGCTCTTGTGAAAGTATGCTTGAGTGCTTGTGAATGCTTAGACCATGAATTATCTTCTCTAGATGAAAATAATGACTTAGAAGCTTGTTTATATAGGCATTGTAATGATGGATAAAGGTCCCCTTAACTTGGCCTTCATTTATTTTTGTAATATGCCTAACATATTCACATTAGGTCTTGGGCCCTTGTGAGCTAAATGAACATCAATGATACCTTGATTAAGTGTTGTATTTCACACTTTTCTAAGATCTTATTAATGAATAAACCTAATAAAAATATTTTTTGTATTAATCTTTCCTTATTTTAAAGTGTTGTAAAGTTTTGAAACACAATTTCACACTTTTCTAGGATTGTCATTAATAATGGGGATTTTTTATGCTTTAACTGGACCTATTTTACATCCACAAGCCTCATTTATGTGTATTTTTAGGATAATCTTGACAAAAACTTTTAAAACATCAAAATATTGAAACCCCACCTCAAAAAGCTAAGGTGGGACTCATTCACCATTCTGGACGAATGAGTCCCCTTAGGTGGGACCCATTCACCTAGGGTGGCGAATGAGTTCCATTTAACTCAAAATCAAAATCAATTTAAATATTTGGCGTGATTTTATTCTCCTAGATCCAATGTTGGCTTGTAGTGTTGTAATTTTGGGAATTCTTGCATAATTGAGTATAAATACAAGCTCCTTTAATTCATTTTACACCTAGCAAGTTGAATGAGCATTCTTATAGAAAATTTGTGTTCACAAGACCATTCAAGAGCATTCAAGGGTAGATTATCAAGAATTTTAGAGCAGCATTCAAGCATCAATCATCATGCCAAAGACTTCATGCATCATGTTTTTTATTGTGCTAACAATTATGGTGTAGGATTTTTTGATTCAACCAAGTGTTTCATTCAAGATCTATCTCCTTCAAGCAAGAGTCAAACTCTACATCCATTGTATCGATTTCAAGCATACTTGCAACACCTTATTGCTAGGGTTTGGTGAATTGCAACATTGCTATTTTTTCAGTCATCATTCACCATTCTTATTTGATTTCATTTCAAGGATTGATTTCCAAAACAGGGTTTCACCAAGGAAAACCCCTATCCACTAACCCCACAACATTGTTCCCTCTCCTTTATGTGTGATTTGCAAGTCTAGGTTGCATATTTCCTAAGGAACAAGATTGGAAAAAAGTTGCAAGTTGTTCAAAGTTTTCAAAGTTGTTATCAAGCCTTGGAGAGCCTTGGAGAAGACCTACAAGTTGCAAATCGGATATTTGGATGCATAAATTATTTAGGAAGGATAGAGCAGACAGAGAAGTGCAGGATCAACTTTTGAATTTTTTGAAAATCCCAACAAGACTGATTTGCCACTTCTGGTGAATGAGTCCTAGTTCTAGTTAGTTTTTAGGATTTTGCAGATTTGGATACCCTTTTGCCAGATTTTTCAGTGATTTATACCTCCATTCAGCCATCTCTAGTTTCCTAGGTGCACACCTTCCTATCTTTAGTTTTTGGTTTCTTTTCATTCACTTTCATAAGTCATTTAATGTTGGTTTGCATTCAATTAGGGTTTAGAGTTCCATCTTGCATTTCATTATCTTTTCCAAGTCTAAACTTGGTGGTGAACCCCTTAGTAGTTTGCATTCAGCCCCTAGGATAACCATGTTACAAGATTTATTTCTCTTTTGCATTGAGATATTTATGGTTACCCTTGAATGAAATTGAAGGAGTGGGTATGCTCTATGAACAAAATCATATGATGGCACCATCCCACAAATTCATCATTTCATTTTGGTGAACCTGCATTTAGAATATTTCATTTTCTGATTTGGAGTGCATATTCATCCTAGAATTAATTTGCATTAACATTGCATTAGGAATTACATTGGATAAGTTTCATTCTAGGGTTTGAAATTTTGCATTAGTGAAATCTCATATAGCTTGCATTTTTGCATCTCATTTTACTGAAAAATCATTCAAAATATGCATTTGCATCTCAAATAAAGATCAGAAAACATAAAAAGCATAAAATTCAATTGAAAATTTATGAAAAAACTTATCCCTGAGACTCATTCGCCACCTTGGGAGAATCGATCCCTTTGCATATCTGCATTGTATTTTTTGGTATTTACAATTCATTTTCTGAGTTTCTATTTTTTGTTATTTCCTTTCTGTTTCAATTTCCAAAATTTTTGTTTTAAGCATTTCATTGTTCTTAGGTTATAATGCATTTAGTAGCCCTTGCATGAGTATTTGGTGTCCTATTTCTAACACTGTAGTGAGATGAAGTTCGAGACTCATGTCATCCTACAATAGCACAATCATTGTGGATCTTGGGTTTTCTAGCTCTTTCACTCCTAGTGTTGAAATTAGTACACTAGGTATGAACAACACCCTTAGCAACTCTTTCTCTTCAAGTAGTATGCAAGTTGAAACAAGGAATTATAGTGTACCACAAGAAAAAATAATTCAAATTCATGAGGACTTAGCAAACCTACAACATCAATTGAAAAATGACAACATTTCAACTACCACTATCCCTACTATAGATAGCATTCACTGCATGCTTGAAAGTGAGGATGGCCTTGACCTTCTGAAAAACATAGGTCAAATCTTTAGAAAACATCTCACCCCAACTACTAGTTTCCCTTTACCAACAAGAAATGTCACAAGCCAAGGAGGAGCTCGAATTCCTCCTCCCACAATAATTTCCTCAATACCTACCTATACCAACTCACAAGTCACAACAACAATGCAATAAACTAGTAATGTGACTCCTTCCTTGGGTATTTTCACTGGAATCCCTAGTTCTTTTGTGGCATCACATGTTATATCTCCTACCACTTTACCACCTATAAGCATTCCATTCACTTTTCTGATGAACACATACACCCCATCACCTTTTTCACTTCCATCTCATAACACAAGCAATGACCCTCTCATTAACCAACTATTCCAAACTATTTCATCCCTCCAAAAGAAAATCTCTACCATCAACCAAAATCAAAATGGCCCACCTACATATTATGTCAAAAGTAGTCCATTGTCTTTAGAGATATTGCGAACACCGATGCCACAAGGAATATAGGTGCCTAGATTTGAGAAATACAGAAGAAACGGAGATCCTTATAACCATGTCAATGACTACAATGCCTTATGTAGTGACTTTGTCCTTGATGATAAAATTTTGGCTAAGATTTTTCCTAGGTCATTGAAAGATACCACCTTCAAATGGATTTCTTCTTTATTGAACAACTCAATTTGTTCATTCAATGAACTTGTTGAGGAATTTTTTAATCATTTCCAAGTGCACATGACTCCTAAGATGGCCTTCATTGATTTGATGAGATGTAAGAAAAAATAAGAAGAAAAGCTAACTGACTTTATCTCACGCTATCAATCGCTTTATTCCCAAATCAATGTTAAGGTTCTCGACCCTCAACTTCAAAAGATGTTCATAGAAAATTTGAAAAGTAAGATTCAAGACAAGCTCACCATGATGAAATTTCCATCCTTTATGCACTTGTGTACTACCCTCCGTGGTTATCAAAATTCAGTTAGTAGTCGTGATACAAGGTCCACTTCTAGCTAAACAGAGAAATCCAAACCCGCAAACCAAAAAAATTCCCAACCTTTTAGAAAATAGAACAAAGAGTTCCTTCAATTCAATCCTCCTCAGCAAACAACTCAAAATACCAATAACCAAGTAGCTATTATTAGAGCCATGATACCTTTCAACTATGGAGACCCGAAAAGATAATTCACTCCCTTACCTGATACCCTTCATAACACAATGACCCAACTTTTAGAACAATAAATAATTACCTTGCCTCCCATCAAAACACTAGATCCTAATAATCCTTTACCCGCAAGCCTTAGATAAAATTCTTATTGCCATTACCACCGACAAAATGGACATGAAATGGAACATTGCAAGCATCTTAAACATCTTGTGCAAGACCTCATTGATTCTGACTGTCTTTTTGTTGGAAGTGTTAGTGATCAAGGAAATAAGTCTGTTGCCCCTCCTAATAAAAACCTCCATATATTTACCAACCCCATGCCTAAATATAATATTTCATTTTTCAAATCCAGTGAAACTACAAGGAATGATTTGTTGAATGTTGACATAGATGATGATAACAATGAATTTATTCAACATGATTCTATAGATAATGATCCTATGGATGAAATGGTAGGAGTAATAGAATTCATTCATCGTAAGGGAAAAATTAATAATCCTCTTGAAATTTCTTTCTCCTCTAAGGATATACTTAAACATGCAACTGATGGTCCTTTTTACATAGCTAGTCATATCTATGAGAAGCCCACTAATGGGATACTAATAGATCCCACCTATGGAGAGAATGTGATCACTAAGGAATTCTTACTTTTGCATGAGATCTATCAAGACATATATGATAAACTGAAAGCATGGATCAAGACACATAATGGTTTTTCTTGCCCTACGATGGGATCAATCACCTTACCATTGCAAATAGGACCAAAAAATTTAGATATCTCATTCTCCATCATCCTACAATCAGACCAGTTTCATGTGAAGCTAGGCCATCCATGGCTTCGCTCCATGGAAGTTGTCCCTTTGGTTGTGCATAAATGCTTAAAATTTCCCTTTGAAAATGAAGTATTCATCGTCCACCATAGTGGATTTTAACCAATTTTCCTCTAATGGTAACTTTTCCTTCGGTTCCTTTTGGCCCGAGCCTATGGAACCTATAAAACTGCAAGAAGACTTCTTTTTCTTGTCTTATCAAAAGTTCAAGGAAAAGAAGATAGCAGAGTTGTCCCTCCAAAACATGTCCCCATCCACCACCGAACCTACCATCCTGGATGAAACTATGATTGAGCCTAAAGAAACTCCAAACAACAAAAACCAAAATAAGATAGAATGTTCCCCTATCTCCTACAAAATACCAAGAGACAATGAAAACAACCCCGTCACACCTCTTAGAATAAAATAGGTTTACAAAGTCAAATAGAAATTGGCTGAACAACCTCCTATGGCTCCTTCCATTCATCCCTTAGGGAAGAAAATAAAACCTTGGTCGATCAACTCACCCCTACACAAACACAACTTGTAAAAAAAACTAAAAGAAACATAGGTACTAAAGAGCATAGGTGTAGGCATTGTGCCCTTACTCGCATGTTACATAAAGAATTAAACAAAGAAAATCAAAGTCCAAACTTGATCGAAGCAATTCATTACCAGCCTCTAGAACAAAACAAACCAATACATCAACCACAACAAGACTTTATCTATTCCATGGACATTATCCTTTGACCTCTTATTGTGATTACCTTGGATGATGATGATGAGGTTGCTAAAATTGATGAAGAGGTGCATATTGAATTGAAGACATTATTTTCCTCTTCCATGAGCTTAAAAGAGTAATCTCCTACAAAGAGTGTTGAACCTAGTGCTACCCCTAGTTTGACACTTGCTCTTGTCCCTTTGGCTAGTTTCCCACCTTTGGTATATAATGAACATGACTAGGAGGCAGATGGCCTACTTTAGGTTGACTCGCTCGTGCCTTACTAGTCTTTCGCATTTTGTTTACATTTTCATTTTTTGTTGTGTGATTTCATGTGCGTAATGCGATCCCCTATGATATTCTATTTGATGTTCTCTCTCTCTTCGTGACATTCCTCTATTTGTACCTTCATTCTTCTCTATGTCTTAAATATTTTATCCTTTTACCGTTTATCTCTTTCACATTTTCCTTTTTGGGATGACATAAGGCATTGAGATTTCATATCTGTTCCATGTTGACCCAAAATTATTTTTCCTTTTCGCTTTTATTTTCATTTGTCTTGTTTTTTCCTTTTAGGGATGATGCATGACATCGAGACATTCATGTCTCTTTCCATGTTGACCCAAAAGGATTTTTTCCTTTTCACTTTTCTTTTCATTTGTCTTGTGTTTTCCTTTTGGGGATGATGTAAGGCGTCAAGACACTCGTGTTTCCTCCATGTTGACCCAAAAGGTTTTTCTTTTTTTTTTCTCTCTTTGTGTCATTCTTCCTATTTTATGTATTTGGGAAATGATAACAATTCTGAGCTCTCTAAAAAAAATGTAGCAAAGAAGATACTGACCCCAAATCCTTAGATCCCTTATATGTTTAGTGTTCCTCATTTTGGGGGTGACCCCTCTCATTTCTTTTATTTTTGCATGACGTAGCTTTACTTGGAAACATATGACTTGGCATAGGGCTTTCCAAGTTAGCTCTCATTTCTTTTTTTTTTGCATTTATCATTTGATACATTAAATTAATTGATCATAGTATGGTGTTTAGAAATTTATTTAAAGTGGGGGCATACATTGGCATTATTCTTTTGCATTTTTCTTTTTCATGGTTCATGGTGCAATTTTATTACTATATACGATGTGTTTTTCACTTTGTGGATGACATTGGGTGTGATGTCTTTCAAGATTTTTATCTCTCATAGCATATTGCCTTCCTTGTAGTGGCTTGATGTGATACAATGCATCCCCTAAGTTGTGAATCTTCTATTCTTGTATCGGTCCTCTCTAGGACACATTAGGCACAATGTTCCCTAAGTTAAAGACCTTGCATGAACTAAGCAAGAATCCTTTGGATGTTCTTTACATTTTGAATTTTACATGTTGCATTTATATGGCCACCTTTCATAACACAAATTGCATGCTTGTAGAGCCATCTTGTTTGTTCATGAGTTCCAAGCATACAAAGTTTTTCTTGTCTCATGAAACTCAAAAACCTTTCTTGTGTGGCACCTTATTAAAGTTATCAAGAGGTATAACTTTGGTATGGTTTCAGTGGGAACCCTGAATGAGGCATGAATTTCTCCATAGCCACTTGTGTGTGTTTGAGTGCATACTAGGGTATGTGCAGGATCATCATGGCAAAAATAGGCCCTTAAGTGGTGAAAAATTCAAAAAAATCAGAGTTAGGCAACTTGATGTAAAAATTTGAATAAGTTCTGTATATTATTTCAAAAATATGTAAGAATAGAATCTGTAGCAAATTGAATGTAGTTTTTAAACTACTAGGTTTATTTATAAAAAAATCTATTTGATGAAAATTTGAAATTTCAATGTAGTAGTACTTAAATTTCACGGAAAAAATAAAAAAGTAAGTGTATGTATGACCACCCTAACCACAATAAAATTATATTATTTTTTTATAATATTTTAAATATAAGTAGAGGAATCATGTCCTGATGTGATGCATATTTTTTTGTAATTTTTTTCCAAGTAAATAATTAACTATGATTTTTTTATTACAAATTGTAAAAAATATAAAAACTCATATGTCTAACCACCTTAACTTGGTCAAAACTTCATGAAATTCATTTTTTTTAATCCGATAGTATGTGAAGCATAAAATGTGACACATGTTTTGGATTAAAAAAATTTGATACTGCTTGAAAGCTATAGATGTTTTTCAATGAACCTATCAATCAGGACTTTAGTCGTAATTCAAATAGAAAATGAATAATAATTATTTATGAAATTTAAAGTAAAGCATAATTTATATTGGTGGAAAGATAAGAATATCCTTTATAAACCCTTTTTGTTTCATCAATTTTGGGTAAAAAAAAAGTCATCAGCCACATACCCTACACATACCTATCATATCACCACTTTTTGGCCCATCATGATCCTACACATACCCTAATGCTCTCTTCTCATAAGTGGCTCTTGTAAGTTTTATTACAACCTCATTCTTCACAATCTTCAACACATGTACTATACCTTTATCCCATAGCCCAGTAATGGCCCTAATCACTTCATTATTTATCAGGTGCAGCTAGTCAGTCCATAGAAATTTATCATGAATTCTACTTAGGATTGATTTCACAAATTTTTCATCAAGGTTGAAGTTAGAAAAATTGTTCCACATGTCAAGCTTCTTCGCGACCAAGTTCGAATATTTAGGATTTATTAAGAAATTGTCACCAGTAAGCTCTTTCTTCCATAGGTCAATCAATTTTGTGTGGTTGAATTCCTCATACTTTACATGAATGTACATCCTTGTATCCTCTATCAGCATAATTCCATGGGGGATTAACGAAAATGCCCCCATGGGGTCATCTTAAAAAAAAATTAAGGAATATTTTCTATAGGAGGGTCTCAGCCTTTTTGAAACTTTAACGACTACAGGGGTAGCCATTCTTTCAATTTTTGAATTCAAACTACACAACCAACACAAAGTCATGACTGCACAGAAGATTAAAGTACCTTTTTCTTCATGATGAACCATAGCTAGGGTTTGCACAACTCAACCTCCAAATCTCTTCAAGAATGCTCCAAAGCTCTTCAACTTCTTCAAATACACAAATGATCAAAATGCCTCAAAAATTTCCTTTATAAAACAAAATTTTTCCCTAATTCACATTAAATGTGGCAGATTTCAAAAAGTTGCTAAAAACTCTCTTCATTTGCATAGAAGAAAGCCCTAATTTGCTCCGCAAAAGATCATCCCTTCATATTTTCACCTAGTTCCTTTTCCAAAACCTCTTAAAACTCATTCTTCTCATTCCATCCTCGTGCTAACATCTAACATGCCATTTATCCAACAGGTTCTTATAATTTTCTGATAATGCTCCCCCGACGACCTTGGTAGGTCTAATTACCGAATAAATCATCTATACTAGATGAGGGAACAGACTCATCGGTGGTCTCTATTTCTTCTTTCTTCCTCCAAATATTATTCATCTCTTGCTTAATTTCATCTTTGTCAACCTTCTTCATAGATTCACTCTTTTCCACTAGATTGGTCTCCTTACTCTTCTTGCTTCTATAGACTCTTGAAACATGTTCTGGTTTGTTACAATTATAGCAGGCAATGTTTCTTTGATTGGATTGACTTCCACTGATTCTTGTTCTGCATTGATTAGATTTATGTCCATAATTGTTGTAGGTACAACAATAGCCATTAAATGATTGATTCATTCTTCTTCCGTTAAACTAATTCATCATTAGAGTTATGCATTCACTTGCCCTATGTCCAATTCTTTTGCATGCAAAACATCGACCAAAAAAAGGAACAAGGAACTGATTCATCTAACTTCTACATTCTATTGCCTTGTGACCAAATCTATTGCATGAAAAATAGGTTCCATTAAAAGAAGGATACCTTTGTATAGTAGGCTATCTCACTGGAGGTCTCCTAGCAGCCCGTTCCTTGAATTTCCTTTCTACTTTCCTTTATTCTAAGTCTTTTGATTGTCCATAGCTTTATAAATTTCACCACTATCATTTCCCAAACCACCTTTGTTTTTACTAGGTTTCTATCCTACAATCAATTCATCAATCCTTTCTGAGCTAGATTTGAAATTGTTCTCACAAAGTTTCGCCTACTCCAGATCCATTTTTAGGTTCACAAATTCTTGTTCAAGTTTGGTGCAATCTTCAGACTTGCTCTGTATCAGTTTTTTCAAAAACTCTTCAATTATTTTCTTCTCCTCTACTTGCACTTTCAAACCAGAAATATCTTCATTAGCATTTTTCAACTAATCAATTACTTCCTTGTGTCTATCTTTGAACTTCTTCAATTGCTCCTTTTATTTTTGGACATATTCATTTGCATCTTGAAGGTTCTCTTTTAGATCTATGTTTTCTCTTTCAACTTTTTCAAGATCCTTAAGAGAAATCTAGAGTTCTCCTTTATCATTCATTTCTTCCACCAGTTCTCCTTTATCATTCATTTCTTCCATCTTTAGGATCTCCCCCAAGCTATTAGGCTTTTCCAGAGGAACCATGCTCTGATACCAATTGTTAAATGTCCAAGATATTAAGAGGGGGGATGAATCAGTATCTTCTTAAATTTACTGATTAGATACCATCCAATTATTCCAACATATACAATAGCAAGAATAAGTCAAAGCATTAACATAGCATGAAATCAGAGAACACATGAACATCAAGATTTTTACATGGAAAACAAAAAGTGGAAAAAACCATGGTGAGTGTTAGCTCACAATATAGTATAACTAGTTATAAAATATTGCAAAATGCATGGCTCACTGCCAGGACTCACTGTCCAGAGACAAAAGCTCACTACCTACAAAATTACAATAACAAAATAGCTTACAACTAGAAAATGAACTAATGGAGTGCACCTAGTGAGTGTAGATTCAATTCCAATGAATCTCATTAAACTGACTTGATACACTTCATCATGTTGGTTCTTCTTTCACATTCACATTTACATCATCGTACAACTATCTATCAAACTTCAAAAATTTGCCCCATATATATATGATCTCTTCACAAGCATCAATTAGGTTTGTTGGAAAAACAAGGACAAACAACTGAGATGGGGGGTGAATCAGTTGTCACATAAATTTAAACTTCTTCTAACTTAACTTATCCTTAATCTTAGAACTGATGAATGAACAATTAACCATAAGCAGTTAACACATAAGAGAGACAAGGAACACCAAATTTTTTTACGTGGAAACCCCATTAGGGAAAAAACCATGGTGGATGTTAGTCCACAAGATTATACCCTGCTAAAAGTATAATGAAGAACAATAAGAGGAATGCACATGCATTCAGGCACACTACCTAGAGCTCACTACTCAATTACAAAAGGGGCTCACTGCCCAAAAAAATTGGATTAGAAAATTTAGAGGGTATGAACTGAGAAAATATGTTCTACTCAACCCTAATTATAGTTCCAATTAAGCTCAACACTTCTTCACACTTCACACAATCTTCTTCACACTCTGCTTAGTAATAATATTCACACATACACACATAGGAGTACACGAAGCATACATTCCACCAATCGCACAATCTATCTTATATATCCACTACAAGAGATTCCATCACAACTTCGTTGTCCAAGAAAATAAAATATATTTGTAATGTTGGCCCAGTTTTACAAATAAACTTTTAATGTGTATCGCCCAAGGTTGGCTAAAACATAGTGGAGACCCAAATTAACATCTCTAGGACAAAAGAACTTTAATTAATTTCACCTCAAAGATCCACAACATGCTATCACCAACATGTTAGCTAGAAACATGAAAAACCGAACATGCGCACAAAGATCTTCAACCAAGAGCTCACCGATTAATGTGGATGTACCACAAAGATAGAGAATGAACTAGAGAGATCTAAGAACACCAAGAAACAACAAAGAATCATATGCAATGACTGACATAACCAGAATCACATAATCTTCATTCAGGAACACTGATAGAGACCAACAAAACATTGTCAGACCTTAACTCACACAAAATTTCACACGGACCTCTGAAACTTTCGATAGATGATCTATTCATACTCAACAATAAACCCTTTAATCCACATTAGCTAATATTTTGCATACAGAACAAAATGCCTTTATGACCTACACAGTTCCACTAGGAACCTATAACACCAAATGCTAATAGTGTTGACATCAATGACAACCACATATCAGAAACACATCCATAGCATCCAAAAATATCCCAACAATCTCCCCCTTTTCCATTGATGGCAACACATGATGTGAAAAATACCATCAACCCAACTTCATTTCTGAAAAGATTTGTCATGTAGCACTTCTCCGCCTAAGATTTTTTTCACATAACTCTTCTCCCCCTTTGACATCAATGGAAAAGGTAACTATGACCTTTCCATACACACAATCTGAACCACATAGCTGGACATCTGACTACTCCCCTTGAGTAGCAGCCATGGAAACATCAATCTAGATCATGATATAGCAATGAGGATCATGGATTGATTCAAGTAAATGCATCATTTAGTTCTTATTAGGAGGGGTGATTACCCCTAGCATTCCTCTGAGAAACTCAAAAGTATCCTTTGGAAATGGTTTTATTAAAGATATCTGCAATCTATTCTTTGGTAGGCACATACTCCAATCTAACTTCTTTCTCATTCAATTTCTCCCTCAAGAAATGAAACTTGATTGATATATGTTTATTATTGGAGTGTAGCACTAGATTCCTTGATATATTTATTGTGCTTGAGTTGTCACAATATATGGCAATAGGATCTTCATATATTATTCTGATATCTCTTAACATCTATTTCATCCATATAACATGAGTATAGTTATTGGTAGCAACAATATATTCTACTTTAGTAGTAGATAGAGAAATTGAGTTTTTCTTTTTACTTAACCAGGATACCAGCTTCTTTCTTAAGAATAAATCACCGCCACTACTAATTTTTCTGTCATCCACATCACCAGCCCAATCAACATCATTGTATGCACACAAAGTGATATCATCATTCTTTGGATACCAAATTCCAAAGTCAACTATTCCTTTCAAATATCTAAAGATTCTTTTAACAATAGTCACATGTGATTCTTTTGGATCAGCTTGAAATCTAGCGACCATACATACAACATTCATAATATCTGGCTGGTTTGAGTCAAGTAGAGCAATCCACCGATCATGGACCTATATTTTTTTTGATTTGCATTAGGAGAGTCATCATTCTGAGTCAACTTACATCCGGTTACCATGGGAGTACCAACAGGTATGGATTCTTCCATTCCAAACTTCTTCAACAGTTCTTTCACATATTTGGACTGAGATATAAAACTCCATTGGTCTAACTGTGTAATTTTCAATCCCAGAAAGAACTTCATTTCACTAATCATACTCATCTCAAATTCACTCTTCATCTCATTAGCAAACTTCATGAAAAGATTATCATCCCCACCAAAAATGATTCCATCAATAAAGACTTCTTTGATTAAGTCCTTGTCATGATTGAACTTGAAGTATAGGTTACTATTAGCAGTACCTTTAGTGAATCCAAGTTTTAGTAGATATTTGTCCAATCTAGTGTACCAGGCTCTACGGGCTTGTTTGATTCCATAAAGAGCTTTCTTCAATCTGCAAAGCATGTCTTCCTTATCTGTTTGTTGAAATACATTAGGCTGTTCAATGTACACTTCTTCTAGTTTCCCATTTAGAAATATAGACTTTACATCCATTTGATAGACTTTATAGCTCTTATAAGCAACATAAGACAAAAATAATATTATTGCTTCAATTCTAGCAATAGGGGAAAAGGTTTCTTCGAAATCAATAACTTCCATTTGAGAGTACCCTTTACATACCAGTCTTGCCTTATTCTAGACCACTTCACCTTGCTCATTTAGCTTGTTTCTAAATACCCACTTAGTACCAATCACATTCTTGTCTTTGTCTCTACGAACCAATGTCCATGTGTCATTCTTTTCAATCTGTGCCAATTCTTCTTTCATGGCTTCTAGCCAGTGTTTAGCTTGATAGGCTTCAGTGACACTCTTAGGTTCAATCTTGGAAATTAGACAATATTCTTCTACAATTTTTCTTCTAGTTTGCACTCCTTTACTTTTATCTCCTATGATTTGAATTTCAGAGTGATTCAGCTTTACATACCTTGGAGTCTTGGGACTTTCTTAGACTTCTGTGTCTTTTGAACTTTCTTCTACACTTGCACTTGACTGTGCTTCCTGACTAACTTGTGGTTGCTTCACTGGAACATATGTAATAATCCAAAGTAGATTCGGTGTTTGAGTGTTCTTCCCTTGATTTGTGTTGTCTTCATCTAAGTCATAGCTACATCATCTAGATGATTTGATAGAGTCATCATCAACTCTGACATTTGCACTCTCAACAATCTTTCTTAGTATTTTGTTATAGCATCAGTATGCCTTTCTCTTTGTGGAGTAACCTAGGAAGATCCCTTCATCTCTTCTAGCATCAAACTTTCCTTTATCATCATATCTCCTGATATAACATTTTCTTCCAAAGATATTGAAATACTTAACAATAGGCTTATAACCGAACCATAATTCATAAGGGATCTTACTAGAATTACCATTCACATTTACCCGATTCAAAGTATATACAACAGTGCTTACCACTTCACTTTAGTACATCTGAGACACATTCCCTTCTATCATGATTGTTCTGGTAGCATCCAAAATTGTTCTATTCTTTCTTTCTGCAACTCCACTCTATTGAGGGGTTCGAGGAGTAGATAAATGTCTTTTAATTCCATGTTCTTCACAATAAGAATTGAACTCTTTTGAAATGAATTCACCACCTCTATCAGATCTTAGGCATTTTATTTTCAAACCCTTTTCATTTTCTGCCATGGCCTTGAAACTTTAAAAAATTTCTAATGCTTCACACTTTTCTCTTAAGAAGGAAACCCAAATCATTCCATAGTAATCATCAATGACCAGCATAAAATACCTTTCTCCATGACTACTTCTAACTCTAGAGGGACCACAAAGATCAGTATGTAGAAATTCTAGCACATTATTTGAATGAAATGTTTTGCTCTGGAAGGAGACTCTAGTTTGTTTACCCATCTGGAATTCTTGATAGATTACATTAGCAGGCTTCACTAACCTAGGAAAATCTCTCACTGCTTGAGTAGAACTTATCTTTATAAAGTTGTCAAAGTTTACATGACACAACCTCCTATGCCACAACCAACTTTCATCTACTTGAGTAATTAAACAATTTCCACTAGTAGTATTCAAGTGAGAAATATTACATTTAGTTTGCACACCAGTAGCAATCATATTTCCAGAACTCCCACAAATCTAGCATTTACCATTCCTAAACTATAGATCATATCCCTTGTGTATCATCTGTCCAACACTTAACAAGTTATGCTTTAGGCCTTCAACATAGAGAACATCATCAGTATTTTCCTTACCACCAAGGCTAATAGAACCTCTTTCGTGAATCACACAAGTATTTTTATTTCCAAATCTTACAACCCCACCATCATACTTCTCTAGACTCGGAAACTTGCTTTTATCACCGGTCATATGATGTGAGCATCCGCTATCAATGACCCACTCATCTTTCTCCTCAACTCAGGCTACAAGAGCTTTCTTATCTTTAGTAGATTCATTAGGCATAGGTTTATTTTAAAGGGTAACAATGAAAGCCCATTCATCTTCATTTCCATTAGCTTTATCAGACCCATCATCAGTTACTGCTTCTTCAACAAAGTAGAATTTCTTTTGGAATCTAGGTTTTCTAGGCTTAGTCCTAGGAACACTTTCAGGACATCTTGAAGCAAAATAACCTATCTTACTACATGAAAAAAAATTAATAGGTAATACATCTTCATACTTACCTTTTCCTCTTTCTTCTTGCTTTGCAATTAGTGCTTCCAGTTCTTGTACTTCTCTTTCTTTTTCTTCGAGTTGTTTTAGTTCTTCATCATATTTAGGTATCTTTCTAGAAAACTCTCTCGAACTATATTTATGCCTGTAGCTTCCAGATATGGTATCTTTGAATGCAGATTCAATTTTTGGCGTAGATTCACCAAATTCACTTATTTCAAAAGTAGCAAGCTTTCCTATCAAAAGTAGCAAGCTTTCCTATTAGTGTATCTCTTGTCATCTTGTTTATAGACATAAATTCCTCAATAGCATGAACCTTCATTTTGTAAGAAGGCAAGGATCTGATTATCTTAGCCACAATTTCATCCTCACTCGCTAAACCACCAACACATTTAATACCTAGCACTATTTCATTTACTCTCTACATAAAAGAAGTAATATTTTCATCTTCACCCATCTTCAGATTCTCATTCTTTCCTTTTAAGCTTTGTAGCTTAGCCATCTTCACCTGTGTATCTCCTTCATACAAAGTTTCCAACTTCATCCAAATCTCATGAGTTGTCTACAGACCTATCACATTAGCCATCTCTAAATCTATTAGAGTTCTCACCAATGCTTCCATAGCTCTGGTATTACTTTCAGTGTCTTTGATCTCATCAGCAGAGGAGGGACCATTATGAGGAATAATATATTGATCTCTTGTAATCTTCCAATAAGCATCACCAATGCACTGCGGATGAAATTGCATCCTAACTTTCCACAGTGAGTATTTGGTACCATCAAATCTAGGACTATCCTTCTTGAATGTTGATATTGCCTTCCTGGATCACCTCAAGTTGTTAGAATTATTCAAAGGAACTAGCTTTGATACCATTTGTTGGAAAAAAAAAGGACAACCAACTGAGAGGGGGGGTGAATCAATTGTCACAGAAATTTAAACTTCTTCTAACTTAACTTATCCTTAATCTTAGAATTGATGAAAAAAAAATTAACCATAAGCAATTAACACATCAGAGAGACAAGGAACACCAATTTTTTTTACATGGAAACTTTGTTAGGGGAAAAACCACGGTGGATGTTAGTCCACAACATTATACCTTGCTAAAAGTATAATGAAGAACAATAAGAGGAATGCACATGCATTCAAGCACACTGCCTAGTGCTGATTGCTCAATTACAAAAGGGGCTCACTATCCAACAAAATTGGATTAAAAAACTCAAAGGTTATGAACTCAGAAAATAGCTTCTGCTCAAGCTTGATTATAGTTCCAATTAAGCTCAAAACTTCTTCACACTTCATATTATCTTCTTCACACTATGATTAGTAATTATATTCACACATACGCACATAGGAACACACAAATCATACATTCCACTAATCACACAATCGCTCTTATATATCCGATACAAGAGATTCCATCACAACTTCATCAGCCAAGAAAATAAAATATATTTGGAATGTCAGCACAGTTTTACAAATAAAATTTTAATGCATATCCCCCAAGGTTGACCACAACATAGTGGAGACCCAAATTAACATCTCCAAGACAAAATTACTTTAATTAATTTTACCTCGAAGATCCACAACACGCTATCACCAACATGACAGCCAGAAACATGAAAAATTGAACATGCGCACAAATATCTTCATCCACGAGCTCACCGATTAATGTGGATGGACCAAAAAGATAGAGAATTAACTACAAACATTTGAGAACATCAAGAAACAACAAAGAAGCATCCGCAATGACTAAGATAACTAGAATCACATAATCTTCATTCAGGAACACTGGTAGAGACCAACAAAGCATTGTCAAACCATAACACACACAAAACCTCACGCAGACCTCTGCAACTTCTAGTAGATGATCTATTCATACTCAATAATAAACCCTTTAATCCACATCAGCTAATATTTTGTGTATAGAACAAAATTCCTTTATGACCTACATAGTTCCACTGGGAACCTAGAACACTTTTCCTTATAATTTTCTCAATATCCTTGACATATACATCAATAGATACACCAAATGCTAATAGTGTTGACATCAACGACAACCACATATCAGCGACACATCCACAACATCCAACAATCTCCCAAAAATATCAACAGTCAACTTCAAGCTTTCACAAAAAGAAATACACACATCCAAGACACTACATCAAGTTGAGATGGACCTAGAATAGGTCACACATATATCTGCATAACAAAAAATTAATTCACCATACTCAATACATCCATTAGGTCGGCCAAGAATAGATCTAACACCATATTTGCAACTACCGAAGTAATGTCATTGCACCATACGATCATCTAGATATGTGAGCTCTTGAATGCGTATTCTCTTGACATCTACAAACCATTTCCCAAAACTGCAAGCAATAGTAATCACTAGCAAACAAATGCAAACCAAAATACAAGAGGATATAAGAAAAATACCAATTCAAATACCAAACCAAAAAACCAGAACAACTCCAAGCTTGATCTTTTAAAGGAAACTTATGGTGACATCAATGAAAAGACAACAAAATGAGATGTTCTTCATTTTTCTAATAGTTTTTTTGCACTCTTGCTAGTATTGCCTCGATTCTAGCCTTTGGATCAACAACTGTAGGGGCTTTCTTTTATAGCTACCTTTCTAGCCAATCGGGCACTTGGATTTCTCCTTTTGGTGATTCACGATGACCTTCCTCTCTTTTTTCATGTTGAGGTTGCTTCTCTTCATGGCCCGGGGCTTCTTGATCTATTCTCTCTTCTTCATCAGAGTCCTCAATGTGTATAACCCTTTCCTTGTCCAATTCAATGGAGGCTATGTTTTCTCCAGTGACATCCTCTCTCTGAGGTACTTTCCATTCTTCCTGCTCAAGCTCGGAATGGTGCTTAGGCTCAGGGATCTTCTTCAATGTATCTTCTTCCCTTTCTTCTTCTTTCTCTTCTTCCTCCTTTTCCATATTCACTTCTTCTTGTTGGATAGGGTCCTTATCCTAACCAACTAGTGGAGGATCTTCGAGTATCTCCACGTTGACATCAGTATCATCTTTGTCTTCATGGAGTTTCCCTTCTAGATCAAGTTTTTCCTTTTCACCTATCTCTTTGAGATGTTGGGATAGATCCTCTTCGAGCTCCTGATTTGAGGTTTCTATTACATATCTCTGGTTCAGAGCATCAGTATCCTCTTTTAAAGATTGTTATTTTTCTTCATCGGATGCCACCTTATCCAAGTTTATGTTCACTCTACCCTTTAGGTGTTCAAAATAATCATCCTTGGAAGGTCCCTCGGGCTCTTCAACTATTTCTTTAGTAGCCTCCCTTTATATTTTCTCCATCTTCGGTGGCTCTGTAGGTGGCAGAGGAATAGGTAGGCTAGCTACAATCTTGGCCATTAAGGCTTGAACTATAGGATTCATAATTACCCCAAAGATTTTAGTAGGAATTCCTTGCATGTAATTTTTGAAAGCATCTGACAATGTGAGTGGTGGCATAGTAGGAATGGTAGTTGTAGGCATTGGAGTAGAGTGAATGGGTAGTGGAGGAGGCAACGAGGAAGATAACAGTGGGGATGTTGTGGCCAAGGAAGAATCCAACACCATTATTGGGGCCATCGGTGTAGTGGAAGTGAGGTGGACTGAAACTTCCATGACAGGTGGAGATGGAACAGGAAATTCCTAAGATGCAGGGGGTGGAGGAGTGGCAACAGTAGCAGTAGCGTCAGGAATGGAGGTGGTTGGTGGTGGTTGTGGCTACTTGGCTTCTTCTTCTCCCTCATGGTGGGGATCCTCTTCAATTGTTGGCATTTCACTTATCAACACCCCTGATTTCTTTGTTGTCTTTAAGGAATCTCTCTCTACAGCCTTCCATGTGTATACTTTTCATTTAAGAGGGTGCTCGAGACCATCTTTCCTTTTCTTTGATCTCGTTGATGGGGGGGATTTAGGGGCTTCTTATATTGGGGTAGTAGCTACTCCGGTTTTAATTTCCCTCTTGAGCTCATCTTTGAGCTCACCATATGTAAGTACAACTCTTTGCAATTTAAGTTGGGCAACTTGAGCATCTACTTGCTGACTTGTCTAGTTCTCAACTAGTTGTGTCACTATATTGAGGTCATCGACCTCTAGTTCATCCCAATCTATCAATGGCAATGGAAAGTTGGCTATAGCGTCAAACCTTTCATCAACAATGGTGTCATCTTCTTCTACAATTTGATAGGGCACCAGAAATAGATTTATCAATTTTACAAATTGGGTCATCATCCACATATAGTACCTCATTCGCACCTCTTTATCATCTTGGAAATTGGCCCAGAAGTCTTCCATATGGGGCTGATGAGCATACTATTTTTTGACTTGTTTCTTCAATCTCCCATACGGGTCCATTCTTGCTTGAGCTGTGTGGAGATATAGATTGTATTCCACTATCTCCTTCTTTGAATACTTCGCGCATTAAGTAGTGGGAATGACATACATTCCTTTCCCAAAGGTTAGGGGATATGAGATACTAGCTCTATGTTTATCGCTCAGTAGAGCATGGGCATACTGCAATTGTTTGAAGACCTCCAACAAGACCATTCAGTTGTTGGGGTATCGTGTCAGCTTATAAGGCCTCTCAACGAATCCCTCTATTCTGATGTATGTAAATTTTGGGAACTATATAAATAGATACCTAAACCTATAGATAAATGCTCTAGAATTGTGCGAGATTCTTCTCTCAGGTTCTCCACCAAGGAGTCTAATGATGTTCCCAATAAAGGCATCATTTACCCTATGGAATTCTTTCTTGAAGTTTCTATATTGTAGTTGAGGGTAGTGGTCATATACTTTGAGTTCTCCCCTCCCTGGATTCAGATTATTGGAAACAAAGAGGCCCTTGTATGGGAATGGCTCTACTAGGAGGTACACCAAATAGGATGTCATGTAGAACTGAGATATTTTATTTATAGCCATAAGTTGGTTATGCATATTGTCACTAAATATTTTGGCCTAGTGAAAATTTGTTTTACCATAGATGAACTCCTTGATAAAGTAGAACATCCATTCATGAAAGAAGGTAGCAATAGGGAGGCCCATTACCCTTGTTAGTAGAGTTACCAAGTCATGGTACTCCTCATAGAAATCACTTTTGAAAAAATCTTGTGGTACCTTGGTGGCACTACCCCTCCTTTCCTTCAACCAATGTTGGTTAATTAGCTTCTTACATCCTAGAGGGTCTACCTTCCACATGATTTTGACATATTCCTTCTCTATTTCCTCCATGACGTCGAATGTAGAAATATGGAATATTTGGCCTCTAGATCTAGTAGACAAATCTTCCAACACTCTGCCATCATGATCAATGATCTTTCTGCAACTATGGTAGTATTCTCTACATACCATGACTAACTATGGAGCAACAAGCATAGGTGGAAAGTCAGCTGCCTTAGCGAGGCCACTCTTTTTGATTTTTCATGCATTTTCAGTTGTGGGGTTGATCATGACCCTTCATCAAAACTCATCTATATCCACATGCCCAAGGTTGGTGTCTGACACTGAATCCTAGGTGGAAGTGACTATGTTGATCATAAAATCCACTATCATTCATCATTTGAGGCTCATTTGGATCAACTACATGAATGTGGGCTCAGGGATGTGGGTTTCCCTAGGCTAGGATATATCAGGAGTATTCAAGAGTAGGACAACATCGAGGTCATGATGGCTCATAGATAGTCACCCACACTCAAAGTTTCGCATCATAGATTTGTTAATTGAGGTCTTCAATAAGGAATTTCGAACATGTGGGATCAGCCATGAAGTCTCTACAACCACTTGATTAGTTGCTAGGCTCGTGCAGGTTTGAGGAATGTGGAAGTAGGAGGTTTCATAGAAATTTCAAATTCTTCCATTAAGAAATGGTGGCCAAGGCATAGAGGCCTACAGGGAGAATCTCATAGTGTGGGAACCGTAGAAGGTTTGGATGGTTTAAGTTAACTTCCTTTGATATTGAACACTTCAAAGCATGTGGGGAAGAAATGGTGGGCGACCATCATGTGAAGTTCATTGGGGAATGATGAAGGTGAGACAATAGTCTACATGCGATGGTTTGCAAGGAGCGATCCGCAAAGCACTTAACTTAATCATTTTGCTTCGAACAAACTCAGACAATAGAGGAGAGCACGAATTTTGTAGTGTGGGAAGAAGAGAAGGTACAGCCATTTGTAAACATGGCAATTGGGTAATGGTGGGCCGTATAGAGGGTGGCCTGCAAGGAAAGTTCTGCAGGGAACCAAACTTAGCTTGTGTTTTGCTAAAGACTCAGAGGGAAACAACCCGGGTGGAGTTCACAACTTGAGTGGACTGGGTTCCTTGCAGGATGTTTAGAGCGGTGACAATGGTAGGGCGGTCTGTAGATGGACCCCCGTAAGGTTTATCCTGCAAGAAAGATTTACATTTAAGCTTAGCATTCAAGTTTTTACAAGGATGGTGCTGAAGAGCTTGCAGGTTGTATAGGAATTGACGGTCTCCTAAGAAACAAGGACAACAAGGTGAAGTTTTGCATTTCCATAAAGGGCAGCATTTGAATGAATTTCAAAGGATTTTCAAAATGGGTTTGTGTAGAATTTGATGGTTAAACGACCACTAAAAGGAGTTCAAAGGTTACTTTTAAGATTCTAAATTAATTTTAAAACTCCATTCACAACGAACGCATTTCAAGCTAGTGGCGGCGGACATACCTGTAAGGCATGAAGAATTTCAGTGAAGATTGTGCTTCAGATCCCTCAAAAGTCTGTGCGGGCACAAGGGGTGTGATTGTCATTCGCTCTAACAACTTTCAAACATGGTCAGTGAAAATGAAAGGTTAGAGGACTATTTATAGAAAAAAGGTCATTAATTACCCACATTAAATGTGAGGACGGTGGTTGGCAAGGTAGCTAGGAAGAAAGTTCAACAGGCCAACGACGGGTAAAGTGGAGCCCACACCGTGGAGAGACCTTCAGACATTATCATTGCTGAACAGTTGAGGGATGATGGTCAGGAAGGCTATGGGACTCGCCATGCAGGTGGATGCCTCAGGTTTTCCAAAGTGCAAATTACGAAGATATGATAGCAACACGCAAAGGGAAGCTGAAAAGGGCAGACCCATAGGACCCGGAGGATGCCAGAGGAAAATGCAAGGGAAGTGTGCATGGGAACCTCCACAGGAGCTAAGGACTTAGAAAATTTTGGGGTGGTGAAATTTTTTCAACTTAGAATAATGACCTTAGGGCTCCTAACCACTTTGGGCTCAAAATTAGGGGCACACAAAATGAGGTGAAGGTAAAAAATGACCCAGCAAAGGCGAAAAGAGAGGTTCCCTATTCTGAATGGGGTGTGTGTGCTATAGGCACAACAATATTGACCTAGACTATGCCTAGTACCTTCTCACACTTGGAGGTCAAGAGGATTCTAATGATGGAGAGGTAGCTTCTCTAGTTTCAGCAAAATCATGAAGGGGACAAGCATACTCTGATTCTAAAGAATTGAAGAGATGACATCCTAGTTCAGTAAAAAAAATTTATGACTATGGAGAGGTTTTGGACTCTATTGCCACAATTGTGGGTTAGTCTTCTTCAACAAGTGTATAATTTTTTATATTGGGTGTTAATGAGTAAAACTTCTTTGGTTGACATGGATGAAAGGTTTTGATGTTGTTGCAATGACAAATGATTCCTTTTGGAAGGCTGGCGAATCTTCTTCAATGAATAATATGGGTTTTTTTCTTTTGTGCTTTCCCTCCATATGAAATTGAAAATATAATCATATGGAGATATTTGAAATTAATATGAAATTGAATTTCAAATGTAAATTTGATTGAAATTTTTTTTTTTTTCTGAGGCTCGTTTGCTCCCATGCTTCTATAAATGGGAATTCAGGGCTAGTTACGAGGGTTGGTTGTTTTATAATTGATCACAAAGATAACATTGTAAAGAATATACTAAGCATTTTAGAGTTAAGTCTTAGGTTTGATTCTTCTAATATACATGTAATTTTCATAGAAACACTGGCAATATAGTACGTAATGATGCAAATTCGAAGCCATTTTCTCTCCTATGTAATCATTTCATGGTCTGTAAATAATATAATCAAAGGTTACTTTATTTGTCTCCATTGTTTTTCATTGGATGTGTGGTTTTATTCTTATTTTTTAGTTCAAAGAATTAATGTAAATTCTTGAGTGAGGCTATTGGTTTAATATGTTAAATTGAGTGCTAGGATATTGGTAAGAAGTGGTTGTTGAGATATAATATTGAAATACTATAATGCAGATCTTCAAAGCTTGATTGTTGTCATGTATGAAATTGTTTTCAAGTTGTGTAAATGTTAGAGCTAACTCCATTCCAAGGATAAACCACTGATCCAAAAAAAGTATTCATGTTGCATTTAGTTGTTCAATTCAACAATAAATCATTCATTAAATCAAATTTCATAAAATGGGTTACAATTGTGTTGAGTTTTACCATTCTCATTCTCTAAACATGAAATGTTAAGAAATAGCCAACTTCTTTGATACGTTCTATTTGTAGAGTGATTATATGAGGATTATTTGTTTTTTTGATGTTCATGATAAAATGGCACATGAACATTATCTAAAAATTGTTAGGATCACCCTCTTGGGTTTCATAGAGCCCAAAGAGTAGAAGTAAAGGCCTAGTAATCCTTTACTTGTTTGTTGGCCAATCCTTGCCTATGTTAATTATTGAATTATGGAAAATACATAGGCATTTGGTGAGATAAAGTTTGGTTCTAAAAAAATAACCAACAGATTGGTGACTCCACTGGGGAAGAACTTTGAATCTCCCATTACAGCCCCAAAGTATTAGTGTCCAATACTTTGTGAATACAAGTATATTTTCTATTTGGTTTTGGAATTAGTGGGTCCATTCTTAGATATGTTGCTTAGGGTTTGATGTGTGTCCTATGAAACTTGCAAGTTCTGTCAAGGTCTACCATAATTTCATTAATATTTTCATAATTTCTCACTAAACGATATCTTCGCACTGGTGTGTATTATTTGAGAAAATCCAAAAAAGTTAGAATGAAAAAATTGCTAAGAAAAGATGAAGTGGACCTAAGCTCACATGATGAGGAACCCTGATGCGAATCTAGAAAGAAAATATCAAAATACTCTAATACTATTTTATCAGGGTCAAGAAATTTGTTAAATCTGAACATCTAGTTCAGATATTAATTTTTTTAGACTTGGAAGGGATTGTTTTGCATTGAATACAAAGGGATTTATGTGTGATTCTACTATTGAAGAAGACCTAGGGTGAAATTAACCATTGAAAGAAACCTCATATTTATGAAGTTCATTCCTCTATGAAAGAGGTGGAGACTCTATGCAAAGAACTTAATGGAATTGTGATGATAGCTTCAGATCTACAAAAATTTATAGTCATAAGGGTTATTTACAGTAGTTGCAACATATCTAGGTATTTCCCATGTTTTGGATTTCAAGAAGAATAAATTTATTATAAAAACCCTATGCAAAATTTTGGAAGAATTGTGGTTCCCCATTAAGTGATGTTAAGCACTAATAAAGGGAATAGTAGTGATCATTTTACACACTTCTAAGATAATTTGAAGTATCTATATTATGATGAAGAAGTGTAATTATTATTTAAATATTCCCATTAAAAAGATATTAGTTATGCATTTTAAGGTCAAGATTAAAACAAGGAATAGGGAAACAAATGATCAACCCTAGAGTTGATATTTGAGGTTTCTAAAGGGGTGTAAGGAAATATATCATTCTCCTATTTGTCCCTATGGAATGTCATTTGAAAGCATGCAGAATGTGAAACCCATGTCAGGGCCTCAAGGAATTTTCTCTATTGGGAGGAATAGACCATTAAATTTTAATGGTATTTAGGGTTTCCCAAACCTTGTTCCTAATGTAGTTAGGGAGCATTTTCCAAAATTCATAGGGAAAAGCTCAGACTCAACTTATAGACATTTGCATACATTTATGGACTTGATGGGATGTTATGAGATAAACCATGAAGATGTGGTCATGAAATCATTTGTTCAATCTCTAAAGGAAGATGATAGAGATTAGTTTTCATATTTTCCAGTGTGTTCTATCTCCTCGTGGAATGAGTTCATGGTAGCATTTATAGAACAATTTGGTGAAAGGATTAATCCAATTTCAATAAGGAAAAAACTTATGGAAATTCAAAAGGATGAAGAGTTAGTCCCATCTTTTAATCTCTGATTTTTAAAGGCGATAAGGGATATTCCTGAAAATATGATACCAAGTGATGCAGAGTGTTTAGTTGTGTATTTGGGTGCATTTGATGAGGAGATGAGTTATTTGTTGAGAGATAAGGAGCCTACAATATTCCATCATGCATATCAAAGTGTCATGGACATTGAAAATAACTTGAGATATTCAATGATGAAGGATTATATGGCTATGAGTGTAGGTTATCTTATTATGTATCTCATATAAATGGATCTGACAATAGAAGTGATTGTAATGATGATGGTGCTTCTACTATTCTTATTTTTCCATCATTACCTAATATAACTAATGATGAATTCCAAGTTGAACATCAACAAATCTTCTAGGTAATATTGATCAAATGTCTTTTGGTCAATAATTGTTTAACATGAAAAGACATAAGGGAGAATTACCATATGATTTGTTTGCAAGGGTTTTAGATGCCTTGCTAGAAAGCCCCAAGAATCTCAAACCAAAGGATTCAATGTGCATTGACCTATTTTTTGAATTTTTTGAGCCAGGGCTTAGCACCTTTCCAAAAGAATTGAATCCTCAAGGTTTTGATTAGATGCTAGATTGGATAAGAATTGTTGAGGAAGCTATATGTGATTATGCAAAAAGTATGATGTCTCAAAGTATCAATAATGGTTTCCCTATTGAGAAAAATTAGAAAGCAACCTAGAAAGTTAAAAAGGGTATATTATAGAATAGAAATCCATCATGTGGTATGGGTGGATAGTGGTTGTAATCAATTTACAAGAAACCTATTTGTAATTTAGTACATTGGTGATAAGGAAGAGAATACATTTGAGAGTGTGGTTGGTTCCCCATCACATATTAATAATAAAGGTACTAAGGATGAGATTTTGATCATTCACCCTGAATACTCTGAGAATAGTGCATGTGATAATGAATTCCTTTGTGATAATGATCATAGGGAAAAAGAGGTTTCTAATTATTTTTTTGAGGAGCATGAATCTTTTTATGAGGATGATCCAGAAACATTTTCTTTACATGAAGGAGGCAGTAATATTAATTCTCATGAGATTTTTCTCTTTCAAGTGAGTGAACAAATCCCATGTGAGGAATACTTGGAGTGTCATCTGGTTATATCAAAAGTGAAATATGCTAGCTTTGTGAGTGATTATGAATTCAAAGATAAGAACATGTGTGTTCAATATATTGACCTTGAGCATAGTATTAATAATGATGAAAACTATGGTGCTAACCAGTAGAATCATGTCATACCTGCTCCTGATTGTTTATGTCAAGCAAAGATGGAATATGCAAGTTTTTTCACAAAAATGGACACGATTGTTTTTAATAAAGAATGTATTGATGAGAAAAGGGATGAAGAGTCTTTTTCAGTTGCTAATAAACAACATTTAGTTCATAATGAGCCTTTCATATTCAGGTTAGCATACCTATCAATTGATGGAGCACATGAGAGCCTTACTACTGACCCTACTAGTTCTAAGTTATTTGAGCCATCCTTTAAAACATTTTACATTAAGCTAAATGATGATTTGTATGATGAATCAAAATATGTTACTGAGCCTAAAATGGAGGTATTCTTTGATGCATGGGATGTTATTATTACTAATTATTGTGGACATGATATTGATTTGAATAAAAGAAAAGATACTATGGGATTTGATGACCCACTTTCCCAATGTAATGCGACATGCAGTGATAGTGTAATTAATTCACAAGGCTCAAATGAATGTAAAAACTAGTTCAAAAATATTCTTGTGTATGAACATTTCCTATTTATCACACAAGATGAATATTTGTCTAGCATGGGACATAAACCAGAGCATGATCCCAGGGTTTTATATAAACTTTTTATTGACTCTGAGTTACTAGAAATAGGATTGCAATATAACTTCAAAGGGTCAAGATGTATATTTCTAGATGGAACTATTTGTTGGAAGAATGAAGAAGAATGGCTAACTATACAATTTTTGTGTTGTAATTGATTTTTCCATGTCATACGGGTTGCGACTGCATGAATATGACATTATTTGATCTGGTATTTTTGTTTGGTATCTGAACCGGTATACAATTTACATCCTTTGGTATTTTGGCCCTCAATATTCCACGGTTGATGGTTGTTGCTTGCAGTTTTGGAAAATAGTTTATGGATATTGAAAGCATGTATGTTTGGAATCTCTCATGCTCATGTGATCGTATGGTGTATTGAAATTATATCTATTGTTTGTATTTTTCTATTTAGCCCATCTCTAGCTAACCTCCTAGATAATTAGTGGTATGGTGAATTAATTTTTTTTTGTGGATATATGATGATATCTTGATGAACATGATGAGAATTGCAAGATCTTGCAAATTAGGATGACCTAATTGATGCTTGTGAATAGATTAGATATATATATGTCAGACAGTTTTGAAGATTGTAGCAATAAAGAGAGAAAGGAATGACATTGATGTGAATGTGAAGAAGTGTGAAAATGATGAAGTGTGTTAAGTTAGTCTATTCAGCATCACTAGAACTGTATCAACACTTGTTAGGTGCACTCTCATCAATTAATTTTGGATGTGAAGAAAATTTTGTTTTGTAATCCTTTTTGTAGGCAATGAGCCTCCTTGTGTAAGTAGTGAGCTTTTGTATCCAGATAGTGAGTCCTACTTAGGGCAGTGAGACTTATATATTCAATTTTTTCTATCACTTTATATTGTGAGTTAATCCTCACCATGTTTTTTCCCTCATTGGGTTTTCCACGTAAAATTTGGTGTTCATTGCGTTGATTTTGTTTTCTATTATCTACATTTCATGTTCATACTTAATAAAAGAATAGTGTGGTTGTGAAGTTGATAAGTGTTTGAAGTTTCGTATTTGAATTTAGTGACAACTAATTTACTCCCCCTCTTAGTTGTCTTGTGCCTTTTAACAATTGGTATCAAAGCTTTGGTTCCTTGGTGAAGAGCTTAACCTTGAGGAGGATCCTGAAGGTTGATCAAATGGATGATAAAGAAGAACTCTAGGCTATACTTGAAGATCTTGATAAAGCTAAAAATGAAAATAGAGATTTGAAATAAAATCTTGATGAAGTAAATGAATGTGTCCTGAAATCAAAAGAGCAATTGAAGAAATTCAAAGAAAGACATAGAGAAGTGAGTGAGCAACAAAAAAAAGATATCATCAGAACTAAAGTGCTAGTAAAGAAAATAAGAGAATTAAAGAATGTCTAAATACAATGGTGTAGAGAAAGTCTGATGAATTCACTATACTTGAACAAGAGGTGGTGAACTTGAAAGTAGAACTCGAGAAAGAAAACTCGCTCTATGTGCAGGATCATAATGGGAAAATAGGCCCTTAAGTGGCAAAAATTCAAAAAAGCAAGTTGTTAGGCAACTTGACGAAAAATTTGAATAAGTTATCTATATTATTTCAAAAATATGTAATAATAGAATCTATATAAAATTGAATTTAGTTTCTAAACTACTAGGTTTATTTTAAAAATAAATAAAATCTATTTGGTGAAAAATTTGAAATTTCAATGTAGTAGTACTTCAATTTTAGGAAAAAATAAGAAGTAGGTGTCCTGTCTGACCACCCTAACCATAATAAAATGATAATATTTTTTATAATATTTTATATATAAGTAGAGGACTCATGTCCTGATGTGATACATATTTTTTGTAATTTTTTTTCCAAGTAAATAATTAATTATGAATTTTTTATTACAACTTTTAAAAAAATATAAAACTTGTATGTCCACCACCTTAACCTCAAAACTTCATGAAATTTAATTTTTCTTTTTAATCCTATAGTATGTGAAGCATAAAATGTGATGCATGTTTTAGATTCAAAAATGTGATACCACTTGAAAGTTATAGATGTTTTTCAATTAGCCTATCGATTAGGACTTTAGTCGCAATTCTAATAGAAAATGAATAATAATTATTTATTAAATTCAAATTAAAGAATGATTTATATTGGTGGAAAGCTGAGGATCTCCTCTAAAAACCCTTTTTGTTTCATCAATTTTGGGTAAAAAAAAGGTCATCAGCCACATACCCTACAAATACCCATAATATTGCCACTTTCTGGCCCATCATGATCCTGCACATACCCGTGAAAATAATTTTAAATCTAGCTCCAACAAGCTTGATGAATTGATTGAAGGATGGAAACCAAGTAAATACAAAGGTGGCTTGGGAAATGAAACTGGTGAAAGCTCAAAGAATAATCAAAAGACTCAAGGCAAAGGGAAGTAAAAAGGAAATTCAAGAAATTTTGCTAGAAGACCGCCTATGAGACATCCTAATGCACAAAGGTATCCATATTTCAACGGTGTTTGATTTTCATGTAACAAATTTGGTCACAGGGAAACTGAGTGTAGAATTAAAATGAATCAGTTTTCTGGACAATGTTTTTCATTCAAGAAATTTGGAAATAAAGCCACTAAATGTAGATCTTAGGTGAGAATGGTTAGTCAAGTGATGATGAATAGGTTTAATCGAGGCAGAATGAATCAATCCTTTAATGGATACTACTATACTTGTAACAAATTTGGACACAAAGAAAATAAGTGTAGATGAAGGGTTAATGGAGGTTAGAAAAATAAAAAAAGTGTTTTCTTCTATAACTGCAACAAACTCGGACATATCTCAAAAGTTTGTAAAAGTAAGAAAGGAAAGTAGTCTACTCCAGTAGAGAAGAACAAGCCAGGGAAGAAAATTGACAAAGATGAGGTGAGGCAAGAGATGAATAAGATATGGAGGAAGAAAGAAGAGCCAAAGACAATAGATATGTTTGTGCCCTCATCCGGTACAAACTATTCCTTTGGGAATTAGAACTAGCATGATCTTACGAGGAGAGTTAACAAAAAACTATACAAACCCCCTAGAAGAATGGCATGTCATATGTTGGCACCAGGATATATTGTAAAAAAATGAGTAAACAAAGGTTAGGGAAAAGAAACCAAAAGAAAAATAGCAGGCATGTTCTCTTGCAGATCGATTTAGGGTGTGTAGAAACAAGGGTTTCATCAATTTTTTAAAGTCTATCACATTTATTGTTAATTAGGGAAAACCAATGTTGTATAAAGTAAAATTCATAAGTTCTCTTTGATCACTTGTGTACTTGAAGAGTTTGAAAAATGACTTGGAGCAATCTTGAAGTGATCCTGAAGCGATTTGAAGCAATTCTAAGGTAACTTGAAGGAATTATTACAGATAATTAGGAGTTATTTCTCAGTTTACAAAGGGGAAGAAGGGAAAAGGAAGAAGTTTTGATTGAACAATAACAAATTCAAGAAAGATAAGCATGAAAATGGACAGAGGATTGAGTGGCAATATTCCACTGAAGCAGAAGGGTGTTGAATTGGAAGAATTCGATCATAGGAAGATGAAGGAAATGGAACTAGGATTGAAGACAAATGAATTGCAGAGCATAAAAACCATAAGTATGGATTTATGGGGAGAATTTCACTAGTTTGTAGACAAAGAATCTATCTTGTTCTTGTTAAGTTAATTCAAGAACGATAACATTAGGTTGGACAAACCCTATCTGATCATGAAGGAGGCAATCAAATCTATTACTTGTTTATGCAGTGCTGGAGACCTCCCTAGGAAGAAAACCGTGAAATACAGAGATGTGGAGGAACTTATTGGTATTGAAAAAGACCCTCGAGCTCTATTAATAAATACTATTGTTGATTCTGCTATAAAGTATGTTGCATATGACATATCTTATAAAATTTATTTCAGAAATCATGAAGGTTTGACTTCGCCTATTGTTGTATATCATGCACACATGATGTTTTAAGGAAAACAAGCAGTTTGATTTGTGTAGCCTATTACTAGAAAACCTAATTAAGAATGTTGGAATGTCCTTGGTCGAGGGCTATGCTTTTAGTTTGGGTCATTGCTCATATGTTTTATATTTTACTTTATGAGCTCACTACCAAGTACAGAGAATGTTGAGTGGGAATATGGTATCCCTATTGGAAAAAAAATTTATAGGTATTTGGAATCGATGGAAGAAAATGTAATTTTTGTAGAACCTATGTCACATCCCTGAAGATGAATCTATGCTCTGGTATGTCAATGCCTAGTTAGTTTGAGATGGGCTCCTCCTCCGATAAGAAATAATTAGAAGTTGTCATTGGTGAATTCTCTCCATAATCTAAAAGGAGAATAAATATCACAAAATATTTTATCACTATCATGGAAGAATGAAGATTTTTTTTTGGATCTAACTCCTTTGATCTAGAGGATATATGGATGATGTCAGATAAAGGTGATATGAAGAAAGTCAGTGAAATGTGAAGTGCATGCTCTCTGATCGAAAGACTTAAGATTGATGATCTACTATTTGATTACTTTCTCAATAGGGGTATTTTAGTTTTAGATGTGTCTGACTTATGGGTATGTGTAGGATCATCATGGAAAAAATAGACCCTTAAGTGGTGAAAAATTTAGAAAAATCAGAATTAGGAAACTTGAAGTAAAAATTTAAATAAGTTATCTATATTATTTTAAAAATATGTAAGAATAGAATTTGTAGCAAATTGAATGTAGTTTCTAAACCACTAGGATTATTTAAAAATAAATCTATTTGGTGAAAATTTGAAATTTCAATGTAGTAGTACTTAAATTTGAAGGAAAAAATAAGAAGTAGGTGTCATCTCACCACCCTAACCACAATAAAATGATAATATTTTTTTATAAGATTTTAGATATAAGTAGAGGACTCATGTCTTGATGTGATGCATATTTTTCGTAATTTTTTCCAAGTAAATAATTAATTATGATTTTTTATTACAACTTTTAAAAAATTAAACAACTCATATGTCGGCCACCTTAACCTAGTCAAAACTTCATGAAATTCATTGTTTTTAATCCTATAATATGCAAAGCATAGAATGTGACGCATGTTATGGATTCAAAAAATGTGATACCGCTTGAAAGGTATAGATGTTTTTCAATCAACCTATTAATCATTTTAGTTATAATTCAAATAGAAAATGAATAATAATTATTTATTAAATTCAAAGTAAAGCATAATTTATATTGGTGGAAATTTGAGAATCCCCTTTAAAAACCCTTTTCGTTTCATCAATTTTGGGTAAAAAAAAAGTTGGCAGCCACATACCCTACACATAGCCATTATATCGCCACTTTTTGGCCCATCATGACCCTACACATACCCTTATTACTAGATGATCTAGTAGAGGTTATTAAGGAAATAAATTTTTTGGAAGGACCTGAAGGTCACAAATTCGAAGCTATGATTGAAAGAAGATGTGTAAAAGCCAAAAAAAAAATATCTAAAAACATTAATGAGACAAGAGAATACATCAAAGAAGCATCTAACATCTACAGGTATTGTCTCTGGTGGCCAACATTTGTTGACAATTTTAGAAGCAAAATTAAAGCCATTGAATCTAAGATGAATTGTATTGGAAAGAGTTTTGATTTCTTCAAAGACAAGAATGGAAAACAAAGAATAAGAGTTCGTGAATTGCAAGTGGAATTTCTGATTGCTTAGAGAAAAAGAGAAGATTTGGTTAAAACATTTTGGTTGGTTAAAGAAATTGTTGAGGTCTAGTTGGATCATCTCTCTGAAATACTATCTGACGTAGAAGATTGTGAACAACAATCTTTGTCTTTGGACCAGATATCCTCTTTTACGCATTTGTCTTTATTAGATGTTATGAGTGCAAGGATGAATTTAGTTGTGCTTTCTTGGAAAATGATTCTTCCGACCATAAGAGATAGGTACAAGAAAATATTTCATGTAAAAAGTGTCATTTTCACTTGAATGTTTGAAATAGGGAGTTTGAATTTCTTTGTATATACAATGTTATCATATACATACATTTACATCCTATTTTTTGTCACCCTTTTTTGTTGATTTCAAATGGGGAGAGAGCTATGGAGAGAGGAGTAAAAAGGAGAAGGACAATGTTGTTAAGGGGAAAAAATGTTTTGAAAATTTTGGCACATGTTGCCATCAATGACGAAGGGGGATATTGTTGGAAGAATGGAGAGGAATGGCTAACTATACAATTTTTGTGTTGTTATTGATGTCACCATGTTATAAGGGTTGTGACTGCAAGACTATGTCATTATTTGATTTGGTATTTTGGTCTGGTATCTGAACTAGTATACAATTTACATCCTCTGGTATTTTGGCATGCAATACTCTGTGGTTGATGGTTGCTGCTTGTGGTTTTTGGAAATAGTTTATGGATATTGAAATCATGTATGTTCAGAATCTCTCATGCTTAGGTGCTCATATGGTTTATTAGCATTATTTTTGTTGATTACATTTTGCTAGTAAGCCCATCTCTAGCCGACCTCCTAGATAATTGGTGGTATGGTGATTTAATTTTGTTTTACAGATATATGTGTGACCTATCTTAGATACATGTCGACATGATGTAGTGTGATGGGAATTTGAATTATCTTTGGAATATTTTTTTAAATGATTGATGTCGATAGTTGATGAACAAGGATTGAATCTAATTAGTATGACCTAATTGATTCTTGTGAATAGGTCAGATATATATGTCTGACAGTTTTGAAGATTATAGCGATAAAGAGAGAAAATAATGATATTGATGTGAGTGTGAAGAAGTATGAAAGCAATGAAGTATGTTAAGTCAGTCTATTGAGCATCACTAGAACTGTATCAACACTTGTTAGGTGCACTCTCATCGGTTCATTTCGCTTATGAAGAAAAATTTATTTTGTAATCCTTTTTGTAGGAAGTGAGCCTCCTTGTGTAAGCAGTGAGATTTTGTATTTGGATAGCAAGTCCTACTCAAGGCAGTGAGCCTTATATATTTAGTTTTTGTTGTCACTTTATATTGTGAGTTAATCCTCACCATGGTTTTTCCCTTGTTGGGTTTTGCATGTAAACTCTGGTGTTCAATGTGTTGATTTTGTTTTCTATTATATGCATCTCATGTTCATACTTAATAATAGAATAGTGTGGTTGTGAATTTGATAAGTGTTCAAAGTTTTATATTTGAATATGGTGACAACTAATTCACCCCCCCTCTTAGTTTTCATATGCCTTTTAACAATATTGAACAAGGTGTTTATGAAATTTTTTAGTTCAATGTGCAAACTAAATTTTATGTCCACCCTTGTGGTGTTAATGATCAAATGGATTGCGAATATTTTCATTTCCTAGTCCAGTTGGATGAGTAATTGGTGAAGTATGATTGTGAAGTGAACAAGGTAAAATGTTGCATTGACTATGGATTTCAATTGATATATGATTACAGTTTTTAGTTGGACAAAGTTAATATTGAAAATGGAAAGTTTAGATACATGGCAATTATGGTTAATTGTAGTGGCCATAGCATGATTATTTGGTGGGAAGTTCATGGAAATACTTTTAGCTCTGGTCTAGTACACATAATAGAAAACAAGGTTTTTGACAGGGGTAAATACTTGTTTTATGTTTTTGAGGGCCTGGGCCCACCAAGTGAAATTGAAGCCTAATTAATTGAAGGATGCAGGCTAAGAAGTTGTACAATGGAAAGGGATTTTGAGAAAATTTGAAGTTGAAGCATATTGTAAAGTCATGTAAATATGGTATATGTCAGTTTGCTTTGGTCTGGTCTTCCTGCCTTGTTCAGGTAGGTCCTTGTTTAGGTTCTCTATGATTGGTCTGCTTTAACCTAAGATTCTATGATCTCACTCTATTCTAGAGGATCAAGCATCCCAATAGGAGCCACTAATGGAACCCCTAAAAATGCTTTGTGTTCCACCTCAAAATATTGCAAAATTTGGTTAATCCCATGTCTCTAGGCTCAAGGTTTCATTCATTGTCATTACTTTAGGGTTTGCATTGCTTAAACCCTCTCTCCAAAACCCTTAAGTATGATGTCTTTGGAAATCATTATATTTTTTCATTGACCCTTCGTTGTTAGTTACTAGTCATTTAAGACACTTCTTATGCCATTTAACTTTGTTCTTTTACCGGCCCTTGATTCCTAATGATCCCATTTGTTGCCCGTTGTCTTAAAAAAAATACCACCTTATGATAGCATGATTGATTTTCCTCAAAATATTTGTTGGGTCCTAGGTTGGGGTTTAATTTTCCATCAGTTTCCTTTGGTGTTAACCTTAATCCTTATGTCCTTTCCTATCGTATGCCTAGTAGTGACCCCTATTTAAGAACTAATAATTGGCATGTGTAGATTTCCAGTGATTATGAGGACATTCAATCACCGAAGGCAGACCCTAGCCACTCCTCGTGCCCTCACTCCATTATATTTTCCACTTAAATAATCTAGCAGGCTGGCAGATGAGTGCCACATGCCCTTTTCATTGATGGGCCTAGAGGTTTTGTATAGTCAATGGACAATGTTTTAATGAGATTAGTGGTGGTTGTTTGGTGATGTGTCTTCATCTGAACTGTTCCACACCACCTCATTGGTTTCTATTCTACATTAGAATAACATCATTTGACAATGGGCTATTGACATGTGTCCCATTATCAGAGGGACCCACTAGGTTTTAAATGCATAGAAATGTTACGCTTGATCAAGATTGATGATCGATGGCAGATGATGTGGTTAAATCCTGACTACTCCCTGCCATCCTATGTGGGACCCATTTTTGTCTCTTATGTCTCAGCAAGGAAGCGGGCAAGCACCGTGTTGAGGTAATCTAAAGGGTAGGAAAAACATTGGTAAAGGAAAAATATTAACAAAATATTTCCATGAGGATGTGAAGGATAAAGTGCACACTGTCAAACTTAATTTCTCCTGCATGTGTTATAGATATGTGAAACATTTTTTTATCTCGATCGTCAATTTTGTCAGAAGTTTGTACACGCGAGTGAGTGATTTTCCATTACGACAAGTGCAAGTTGAATGGCTTGAGATCTAATCTTGTCCATTCCCTGCCACATCATTGCTATTAGTTGTAAGCTAGTTAAATCTCACTAGCAGGCAAGAAATTTGACACAATAGGCTTTCTTTAATGTTAGTGGATGGTGGAGTTTTCAAACAAGGTAGATGTTTATCCACATGGTTTTTTCTGATTGCACAAAGGAAATGAATGCATACATTCAACCTTTTCAATATTAATTTCTTGATTTGAGTTATCTGTCGATTTATCTCATCAAGTGATCAACGAAGGAGATTCAAAATTCTAGTAGTTGATTGTCAACTCGCTCACGTGAGCTTTCCTTGAGAAGTAATGGCTGACATGCTCCAATTATTTAATATAATGAGAATTTTCAGCTAGTTTGTTTCATAATTGCAATCACCAAGAGGCAATAATTTCTTCTTGAGTCTGAGCAGAAGGTGTCATGAGCTTTCGAAAGTAGTTTCAAGGCATTAAAGATAGTTTGCTTGAGTAAGTTGGTATTCATAGTTTTATGTGTCGATTGTGCATTAGTTGGCTTATTTGTGAATTGTTGAGAGCTTTGTGGGATTAATTACCTATGGCTTTAGGGGTATGATTATTTTCTAAATTCAAGTAATTTTATAGGATTTTTGTGTGGTATTGAGGTGTCTTTGTCTTGAAAATTTGTAAGGTCTCCCTATATTCAAAATTTCATAAGTTTTAGCCTTGCTCTGTTGTAAGAATGAGTGATTTTAAGCCTTGTGAGTCTACCCAACCAATAAGGAGGTCTAGGAGGATATGTATGCTTAAACCCCAACCTGATACACATGAAATTAAGCATGATACATTGGGAGCTCTTGTAAGGCCAAGGGGAAAGAAGAGAGCCTGTGATAAGTCTCTGGAAGGTGGTGTCAAGAATACTTACAACCTAAGAAGTAGGGTTATTATTCATAACTAGAATGAGCCTAGTGTTGTGTCCTTAAGGGGATAGATTATTAATTCAAGGAAATTGGATAAGCCTAGGGGGAAGAGGAAGAATAAGTACCACAAGGCTTATGATTCTTATATGGGTAAGCCTAATATAGCCATGGAAGGTGGGTTTGGTTATATGGATAGGAAAAAACAAACCCTTCTACTTTTTCTCATGTCCAGGCTCTCTTGGTGATTTTGGCTTGATTTTTCTTAGATTTAATGGTGTGATGTGGCCAATGCATTCACATTAGGTCTTGGAACCTTGTGAATCATTAAGAATTCTATGATGCCTTGTAAAACTATTGTAAAGTGTTGTAACCAACTTTCACACTTTTCTAGGACCTTTTCATTATAATTCACCTAAATAACCTCTTTTTTATCACTTACCAAGTCTTATTTCAAAGTGTTGTAAAGAGTTGTAACAAGCTTTCATGCTTTTCTAGGTTTGTCATCACTAAATTGACCCTTTCATATGTTTAAATGACCCTTTGATGCACTTTTTGGCCCTACTTAAGTGTATTTTAGAGAATAATCCCATTAAACATCATTAAATACACTTTAATTCCCAACACCCAGTAAAATTTCCATAGTGGGACCAAGTCACAACCCAGGGCGACTTAGTCCCACTAGGCACAAAAATCAAAATTATTTTAATTTTCTAGCAGGATTTTATTCTCTTAACCTTGAGGTCATCCTGCGATGTGTTATTTTTGGGAAATATTTTAAAATCAAGTATAAATAAAGGGTTTTCCCCTCATTTTGCATCTTCTAATTTCTAATCATTCACTCATACATTAGCATGCATACATCATTCTCAAGCATTCTAGGCATTATCAAGTCTTCGTTGGAGCATCCATTTGCATATCTTCAAATTTCTACATCAAGGGTTTGGTGAGTTGTAGCATTGCATGTTGTTCATTCATCATTCTCTCTTTATTTCATTTCATTTTCAAGGGTTTGACCAGGGAAAACCCCTATTCTCTAACTGTTAACCCTTTTTCCCCTCTTTGCATGTGTGTTTTGCAAGTCTTGTATGCAAATTTTTCAAAGAGAAAGGTGATAAAAATTGGTCAAGAATCCATCAAAGTCATTCTAGTCAACAAAATCCCTAATTGAAGCTTAGAGACCCTTTTCAGCCCAATTTTTGCATAATCAAAATCAAACACCTATCAAGAAGAGAACTACAGACCGAGAGCTGCAAATTCTGATCCCAAAATTCCTGAAAGCTAGAGGTGGACTAAGTTGCCATCAGTGGTGAATTAGTCCCACTGTCAGGCCTAAAAAGTGATTTCTACATTTTTGGATACCCATTTAGCAGAAACCTATTCTGGAAAAATCTCCCCAAAATAGGACTAAGTCGCCTAGCTTGGTGTAAGTTTCCCATTTGGGCTCAAAAACAAACTCTACAGGATTCCAAAGCCTCTCTGCATCACATTCTAGTTTCTAGGTGTACCTCTCAAGTCTTGTTCATTTATGTTATTGTTTACTTGCATTTTACGTCATTTTGCATACATTACTATGTTTTCAAAGAACTTGCATTTCTTAGGTTTCACATCAATAATTCATCTCATTTAGCAGTATAGTGCATTTAGACTTTGCATTTATTCCTAATTCATTCATCCTTGCATTGATTTTGAGTGGGGACATTACCCATTTTGGCCCATCTCTCTTCTTTTAGGTGAAAAACCCTAGAAGTGCTAGAGAGTCTTAGGGTGCAAAAATCTTTCTCCACATTTTGGTGAACCCAACTTTAGAACATTTTACTTCTGATTTTAAGTGCTTAACATCCTAGGCATAACTTGCATCAACATTGCATTAGGTTTTTCATTGTTTAATTTGCATCCTATGGTTTTAAAAAATTTCATTAGTGAAAAGCTCATATAGCTTACATTTTTGCATTGCATTTCATTAAAAAATCACAAAATTATGCATTTTCATATTATACATGCATCTGAAAACTTAAAAATCATAAAATTCACTTTTAAAATTCAAAAAAAATCTCAAAAAAATCACTACTGGGATTAATTCCCCCACACTAGGCAACTTAGTCCTCTTGCACATTCTGCATAGTAATTTTTGTCATTTTCAAAGCATTTTCTGCATTTTTTTTGTTGTTATTGCATTTATGTCTTGCTTTCTCGAATTTTAGTTATCAACATTTTATTGCTCTTAGTTTACATTTCATTTGCATTCACCCACATTTAGAACCCTACACATGAGTGTTTGGTGTCCTATTGCTAATACCTTAGTGAGAAGAAGCTCAAGACTCATGTTATCCCACAATAATACACATGTTGTGGGTCTTGGGTTATCTAAAGCTTCCACTCCTAGTATTGCAACCAGTACACTAGGCATGGATACTACCCTTAGCAACTCTTTTCCTTCCAATAACATGCAATTTAACACACAGAATGATCACATCCCCCAAGACAAAATCATTAACATTCATGAGGACTTAACACATCTTCAACATCAAGTGTGTCTTGAAAACATTTCAACCACTGCCATTCCTTCCATAGAAAACAACCATCGCATACTTGAATGTGACGAAGGCCTAGATGCTATGAAATGAATATTCAAGATATACCATAAACATGTTCCTTCCACCTCTAGTACATCTCAACCAGAAAATAGTATGGTTAGCCAAGGAGGACCTCACACTCCTCCTTCAACAGTAGCATCCATACCTACCTATACCACTCCTCAAGTCAAAACAACAATGCAATAGGTTAGTAATGTGATTCCTTCCTCGACTCTTCTTGCTAGCATTCCTAATTCCTATGTGGCATTGCATGTTCTATCATCTTCTACCATACCATCTATAAGCATTCCCTTCACTTTCCCTATCACTATATACACTCCATCACCACTTTCCCTTCCACCTCATACCACTTACACTGACCCTCTCATAACACAACTTTTCCAAACTGTCTCCTCCATGCAAAAAAATATATCCAGTGCCATAAACCAAAATCAACATGGACCAGCCACCTATTATGTTCGAAGCAGCCCACTAGGTACGTGTCAGATCATCATGGAAAAAATAGGCCCTTAAGTGGAAAAAAATCAGAAAAATCATAGTTAGGCAACTTGACGTAAAAATTTGAATAAGTTATATATATTATTTCAAAAATATGTAAGAATAGAATCTGTACAAAATTCAATGTAGTTTGTAAACTACTAGGTTTGTTTAAAAAAAAAATCTATTTGGTGAAATTTTGAAATTTCAATGCAGTAGTACTTAAATTTCAGGGAAAAATAACAAGTAGGTGAGTCCCACCCTAACCACAATAAAATGATAATATTTTGTTATAAGATTTAGATTTAAGTAGATGACTCATGTCTCGATGTCATGCATAATTTTTTGCAATTTTTTTCCAAGTAAATAATTAATTATAATTTTTTATTACAACTTTTAAAAATATGAAAAACTCGCATGTCCGACCACCTTAACTTGGTCAAAAATTCATGAAATTCAAATTTTCTTTTTAATCCTATATATGCAAAGCATAGAATGTAACACATGTTTTGGATTCAAAAATGTGATATCTTTGAAACCTATGATGTTTTTCAATCAGTCTATCAATTAAGACTTTAGTCATAATTTGAATAGAAAATGAATAATAATTACTTATTAAATTCAAAGTAAAGAATAATTTATACTGTGGAAAGTTGAGAATCTCCTTTAAAAACCCTTTTCGTCTCATCAATTTTGGGTAAAAACAAAGTTGTCAGCCACATACCCATCATATTGCCACTTTTTGGCCCATCATGATCCTGCACATACTGCACTATCTTTGGAAATATTGCGAACACCAATGCCACAAGGAATAGAAATTCCTAGATTTGGGAAATATGGAGGGAAGGGAGATCCTTCTAGCCATGTTAACGCTTATATTGCCTTATCTAGTGAATTTTTCCTTGATGATAAATTGTTAGCAAAACTGTTTCCTAAGACTTTAAAAGACACTACCTTGGAATGGTTTTCATCCTTACTAAATAATTCAATTCATTCATTCAATGAACTATTTGATGCATTTATAAATCATTTCCAAGTGCATATGACTCCATAGAAGACCTTGGCAGATTTGATGAGATGGAAGCAACATGAAGAAGAAAAAATAACTTATTTTATTTCAAGCTATCAATCACTTTATTCTCAAATTGATGCCAAGATTCCTGATCCACATCTTCAAAATATGTTTATAGAAAACTTGCAAACTAAACTTCAGGAAAAACTCACCATGATGAAGTTTCCCTCCTTTATGCACTTGTGTACTGTCCTTTGTGATTATCACAATTCGATTAGTAGTTGTGATGCGAAGTCTACTTCTAGCCAAACTGAGAAATCTAAACATGCAAATCCAAACAATTCACAACCATTTAGAAAGCAAAAAAAATGGTTCTTATAGTTCAATCCCCCTAAACAACCAACTCAACCCATCAACAACCATGTAGAAGTTGTTAAAACTGTGATACCTTATAGTTATGGAGATCTGAAAAGATAGTTTACACCTTTACCAAACACCCTTCATAACACAATGTCCCAACTCTTACAACAACAAATGATTACCTTGTTGTTAAAGCACCCGATCCTACTAAACCTTTACCTCCAAACTTTAAAGCCAATGCTTATTGCCATTTTGATAGAAAAAATGGACATGACATGGAAAATTATAAACCTCTTAAACACCTTGTGCAAGACCTCATTGATTCTGGTCGTCTATCCATTGTAGGTGTTAATGATTAGGGAAATAAGTTTGTTGCCCCTCCAAATCAAACTTACAAATTTTCACTAATCTAATCCCCAGACATAATGTTTTATTTGTTAAATCTAGTGAAGATCCAAAGAATGATGAGATGAATGTTCATAAAGATGTTGAACATCCCCATCCCATTCAACATATTAGCACTAGTAATCCTATGGATGAAATGGTCAGTGCGATAGAAGTTATACCTCATAAGGGTCAACCTAAGAAATTTCTTGATATTACTTTTTACTCTATGGACATACTTCAAAATCTCCTTGATGGTCCTCTTTACATAGCCAGTCGTATTTATGATAAGCCCACTAATGGGATACTCAAAGATCCCACCTATGGAGAGAACACAATCACTGAGGAATTTCTGGTATTAAATTATCTTTATCAAGATGATTATGATAAACCTAGAGCATGGATTAAAACACACAATGTTTTTTCTTGCCCTACGATAGGATCAATCATTTTTCCCTTACAAATAGGACCAAAAAATTGGATGTCACATTCTCCATCATCCCATAGTTAGACTAGTTTTGTTTGTGGCTAGGCCATCCATGGCTTCGCTCAATGAAAGTTGTCCCTTCAGTCATAAACAAATGTTTAAAGTTTCCCTTTCACAATGACATATTCACTGTTCACAATAGTGGCTTTAACCCTTTGTCTTCCAAAGGAAACTTTTCCTTAGAATTTTTTTGGCCCGAGCCCATGGAACCTATGATGCCTCGCAAAGACTTCTTTTTCATTGCTTACCAAAAATTTAAAGCAAAGAAAATTGTAGAATTGTCTCTCTGCAATATAGCCCCATCCACTTTTGACACTCCTATCCTAGATGAAACAATGATTCAACCCGAACAAGAACCAACCCATCAAAATCAACCAACACCTAACACCTCCTCAACATTTTCTAAGCAACCATGATATAATGATACCAAATCCATCATGCCTCCTCACATCAAACAAGTTTACAAAGAAAATGAGAAAGAGGACAAACAACCTTCCTTGGTTCCTTCTTTTCCTCCTCTTAGGGAAGAAAAGAAACCTATGTTTGATCAACCCACTCCTTCATAAACACAACTTGATAATAAAACCAAATGAAATAGAGGAGCTAGGGATCGTAGGAATAGACGTCGTTCCCTTGCTCGCAAGTACAAGACGATGAAAATAAAGAAAATAAAAATCTGAACTAACCAAAGCAATGCATGACAACTCTCTTCACCAATCACAACAAAATGATCCAATACAACAACCCCAACAAGAGGTACACCCTTAATTGGAAATTTTCATTCATCCTCCTGTTGTGATTAATCTAGACGATGATGACAAGATTACCAAAATTGATGAAGAGGTGCATAATGATTTGAACACATTCTTTTCCTCTTCCATGAGCTTACATGATAAATCTCCTATAAATAGTGTAGAACCTGGTGCTTCTCCTAGTTTGGCACTTGCACTTGTCCCTCTGGCTAGTTGTCTGCCCTCGGAATATCATGAACATGATTGGGAGGTGGATGACTTGCTTGATGGTTGACTTTCATTTTCCTTACTAGTCTTTTTCATTTTCTTTTGCATGGTTGCATGTGCATATCATGTTCCACCGTGACATTCTATTTAATTTTCTCCTTCTCTTTGTGACATTCCTCTATTTGTACTGTCACTCTTCTATATGTCATGCATCGCTTTCTCCTTTTCCTTTTTCTTTTTCTTGTTATTTTCCTTTTGGGGATGATGTAAGGCATTGAGACTGAAATTCTCTCTCATGTTGACCCAAAATGCCCCCCTTTTTTTTTTTTCTTTTTTCTTTTTTTTCTTTTGTTTTCCTTTTGGGGATGATGCAAAGCATTGAGACATCCATGTCTCTTTCATGTTGACCCACGAGATTTTCCTTTTTCTTTCACCTTTTTGTTTTTATTTGGCTTGTGTTTTCCTTTTTTGGATGATGCAAAGCATCAAGACACCCTATGTCTCTTCCATTTTGACCAAACTAATATTTCTTTTTATTTGTTTTCGCTCTTTTTGTGTCATTCTTCCATTTCTATGTATTTGGGGAATGATGATAGTTCCAAGCTCTCTAAACAACATTGCAACAAAGAACATACTAACCCCAACTACATAGATCCCTTATGTGTTTGGTGTTTTCATTTTGGGGGAAACCCTTTCTTTTCTTTTTTCTTTCCTTCACATGACGTAGCCTTACTCAGAAACATATGACTTGGCATAGGGGATATCCAAGTTGGCTCTCATGTCTTCTTTATTATTTTCATTTTTCATTCGCTACTTTAAAGAAATTTCTCATAGAATGGTGTGTAGAAATTCCTTTAAAGTGGGGACATACATTGGCATTATTCATTTGCATTTTTCTTTTCCTTGGTTCTTAGTGAAACCTTGTTACTTTGTATGATGTGTTTTGTCACTTTGTGGATGACATCAAGTGTAGTTTCCTTCATGAGCGTGATCCATCTTAGCATATTACATTCCTCTTAGTGGGTTGATGTGACACACTACATCCCCTAAGTTGTAAATCTTCTATGATTTGATCAGTCCTATCTCGAAGACATTAGACATAATGTTCCCTAAGTTAAAGACCTTGCATGAACTAAGCAAGACTCCTTTGAACATTTTTTTGCATTTTGCATTTTTTATGTGGCCAGCTTGCATAACACAACTTCCATGCCTATGGTGCCATCACATTTGTTCATGTGTTCCAAGCATACAAAGTTTTGCTTGTCTCGTGAAGCTCAAAATGTCATTTTATTTTGTGGCTCCTTATCAAAGGTTTTAGGAGGTATAACTTTGGTATGGTTGAGCAGGAAGCCCATTCTGAGGCATGACTTTCCCCATAGCCACTTGTGTGTGTGTGAGTGCATACCAACCATGAGTGTATGTTTCTCACCTTTTGGGACTTCTAACTCGACAGATAGCCATGAGTTTTGTCACCTCAGAGTGAGTATGCATTTTCTTTTCAGATAAATAGCCTAGGTCTAATCCACAACGAAATGGAAAAATAATCAAAGTTTAATTCAACTTTCTCTTTCCTTTTTTTCTTCTTTATTTACATCACTCTCATATGTGTTTCTATGTTCCCATGTTTATTTTTCCATGGTATCTTCATTCTTGGGACTTTATCATCCCTCTTGATCATTCTTGTCTCATCTTGCTAGTATTAGTTCATTGAAACCCCTCTGGATTGCATATTTAGCTACTTTAGTGTGATTTTGAAGTAAGTTCACCCTCTCACTAAAGTGGGGGCTAACTGTGGAAATGGAAAAAGTAACCCTTCTACTTTTTCTCATGTTTAGGCCCTCCTGGTGATTTTGGCTTGATTTTTCCTAGATTTAATGTTATAATGTGTCCAACATATTCACATTACGTATTAGACCCTTATGAATCATTAAGGATTCTATGATGTATTGTAAAAGTGTTATGAAGTGTTGTAGTTACCCACTTTCACACTTTTTTAGGACCTTTCCATTATAATTCACCTAAATAACCTCTTTTTATCACTTACCAAGTCTTATTTCAAAGTGTTGTAAAGAGTTGTAACCAACTTTCATAGTTTTCTAGTCTTGTCATCACTAAATTGACCCTTTCTTATGTTTAAATGACCCCTTAATGCACTTTTTGGCCCTACTTAAGTGTATTTCAGAGAATAATCTCATTAAACGTCATTAAATATACTTTAATTCCTGAAACCCAATAAAATTTCCCTGGTGAGACCAAGTCACCACCTAGGGTGAATTAGTCCCACTAGGCAGAAAAATAAAAATTATTTTAATTTTCTAGTAGGATTTTATTCTCTTAACCTTAAGGTCAGCTTGTAATTTGTTATTTTCAGGAAATAGTGTAAAATCAAGTATAAATAAAGGGTTTTCCTCTCATTTTGCATCTCCTAATATCCAATCATTCACTCATACATTAGCATACATACATCATTCTCAAGCATTCTAAGCATTATCAATCTTAATTGGAGCATCCATTTGCATATCTTTAGATTTCTACATCAAGGGTTTGGTGAGTTGTAGCATTGCATGTTGTTCATTCATCATTCTCTCTTTGATTCATTTCATTTTCAAGGGTCTGATTACCAAACTAGGGTTTGACCAAGGAAAACCCCTATTCTCTAACCCTTAACCCTTTTTTCCCTCTTTGCATGTGTTTTTTTCAGGTCTTGTATGCATATTTTTCAAAGAGAAAGGTGATAAAAATTTGTCAAAAATCCATTAAAGTCATTTAAGTCAACAAAAGCCCTAATTGAAGCTTGGAGATCTTTTTCAGCCCAATTTCTACAGAAATAGAACCAGACACCTATCAAGAAGAGAAGTACAGACTTACAGATTCATGTCCCAAAATACTCCTACACCATCCCCACTACTAAAAAAGTGATTTTTGCATTTCTGGATACCCACAAAAACCTAGGGTCAAGACAATAGTGAGACATCACATTCTAATGCAGAATGTTATTGAACTTGCATTAAGTCACATACATCACTCTTGCATAGGTGAATATGCATCATAATTCATTCATCAAATTAGGATAATTCTTTTGAGGTTATGCACATTAGATATCCCTTGGAGTACTCTCCCGAGCCTAAACTTATCATTTATCTACCCTCTCACAAACCACAAGTTCAAAACAAACCTGCTCCCTTATCCTTGAACAACCTAAACACAATGTTTCACAACAACTGAGTTACAATACCGTTGCTCATACATATAACACTAGAGAACAATCCACATACCAAGACAAACACTTTCAACATCCCTCCCATTTCCTAATCCCATCTTACCAGGTCCCCCTCGTTTGCCTTCACAAAATAGAAAGAAACACTAGTAGAATTTTGCAAATAAATGACTACGTGACTAAAAAATTTAGTCACATGTGGTCCTAAAAAATTTAGTCACATGTGGTCCTAAAAATTTTAGTCATGTGACTAAAAATGACTAAATTCTACTTTTTTTTTGTAATTCACAAGTATAAATTACTAATTTGGTCATTGGGTAAAATCATAACTAAATAATTGGTCAGACAAATAAAAATGACTAAATAAATGACTATTACTCCTCTATTATTTTTTCTTTCAAAATTGATCATAATTCATAGAGCTTAAGACCCCCTCATGGGACCCCTACCTAAGCGGGCCATTTGGCCACCTAGGTTGCTTTGTGCACCAAAAATACCTATTGCATGGAAGTAATTTCCTCTCAGTGCAATCTTAAGGCCTTCACATATTTTATAAAAAAAATAAAAATTTACATTCTTTAACTTTTATTACTCATTATGTTAATGAATCATTAATGTTTTTAACTATGATTTGAAGCCAGTTTGATTTTCCTATTGTGTTAGCATGTCAAACGTATCAAAGAGCAATTGTTGTCAATTTCATTAATAAAATATGTTATTATATATTATTAATATTATAATATTATATTTATATTATAATATATTTAGTATTATTATATTAAATATTATATTATATTATATTATATTATATTATAATATTATAAATTATTGCAAGCATAAGTGGGAGACTTATCCACTTTAATTAATTTGAAATCCAATTTTAAAATAGAAAGAGGGAAACAAACCCTAACATTTTTTAGGGGGCGACAAACATATTTTAATAAAATCTAAAACGAGTTTGGAAGAACCAAAACCAGTACCAACGAGGAAATTTTGGAGGAGCCAAATCCAATAGCAGCGTGGAAAGCAACAAAAAATGCAGGTAATGGATGTGTAATGTTAAAACCTAAATGTGCTCAGTATTAGGATCTTGGCCATAATTTTGATTTTAAAAAAATACTCTAAAACCCTCATTAAAATCTTATTTACAGGTTGTAGCTTGCCAAATTGGAGAAGTGAACGGTCAATACCAAGAGCGGTCAAAACCAATACCAGCAAGGAAGAGTTTGGAGGAGCCGATTCCAATAGCGACGAGGAAAGCAACAAAAAATGTACACAGGTAAAGGATGCCCTAATTTATTTATTTTGGTTCTCTTTGTGCAGATTTCTTTTACCAGAAGTAACTTTGGTTTTCTATTTTCAAAAACTTCTTTCTATATTATCAAGTAAAGTATGATTTTGGCCAACAAGTTAAGATACCCCAACATGCATTTTGTACTTTCCAAATTCGATGAGTGGAGTGATAAGACTCGAACCCAGGTCAACTAGGTAAAATTGCACTCCTCTACCCCTCAACTATAGGCCTTTAGAGCCCCCCCATTTCATTAAGTACAGAATCACATATTTAAACACTAGAAATCTCAAACATTTAAATCTAGTCCCATTTCATTTCTCTCTTTCTTTCTAAACATACGTTCTGCTTTAAAACATGAATTGTAAGAAAAATTCCAATAATGTGTGGGCTTCGCCTCTAAAAATTCACCACAATCCAATTATTAAGTTTGTTTTTCATACTTCTAAGTTTCCATTTTGTGTGTTTTTTTGGTAGGAGATCAGAGAATTAGGTGTGCTACCCCAAACTCTTCCTCGCTGGTAGTGACCTTTCACTTCTCCAATTTGGCATGTTGCAGTCGAAAAAATAAGGTTTCCTACACTAGTTTTAGAGTATTTTTATTAAAATGAAAATTACCTGCAAAATCCTAATAATGCGCACATTTAGATTTTAGCAGCTTGCAAATAGGGTTTCTACGAAGGTTTTAGATCATGTTCAATAAAATTAAATTGCTATCTAGACCCTAATAATGAGAACATTTAGGTTCTAACATTATGACATCCTTCATCACACATAGTTAAGTGTATATTAGCATAAATGCTATATAATGTTGAAAGCTTCCATTTTGGCATAGGAAACTACTAGGGACTTCAATCTCATCCACACATAATAAGTTGCAATTAAACTGATCACAAATTGAAATCATTCAAGAGAGAATTTGTTAGCACTGGATTGATTTTAACACAAACTAATAGGGCCATAATTTACTTTTCCTTCTATCAATTCTGTAATTTTTTTATGAAACTTGTTAATTTCATACTTCTAACCATGTCCTTACATAAAGAGTTATGCCTCATCAATTCTCTGTAGTTGATTCTGGAAAGAACTCTAATAATGACACACAATTGATTCTAAAAATAACTATACAATGATATGCAAATAATTGCAGAAAGAACTCTACAATGATATAAAAACAACATACAAAACCTCAACTGTAGTTATACAACCATTCATATTATTTCTTTTATTTATTTAGTTTTTTAAAAATATTCATATATTTAAGTTTTAGATACCTACTTATTCCAAGGGAATTATTGCCACAGTTTGTATGCACTGCTAAATCATTGTGAGTAGTTTGAAAAGGAAGACGTCGCTACATAGTTTCCATCCTCTACATCGTTAGCAAAAGGAAAGGAAAGATAAATGGCTTTAGCATTAGCCACACCCTTATCCCAATCCTTAAAAGCCTCACTTATAATAACAAGAGCTGCAGAGCTGCGAAGTTCTTGCCATAAAGTTTTAGAATAGTTTTGTTTGTATTTGTTGAGTTTGTTGTGTTTTAGGAACAATTGGTTAGGATAAAGTTGTTGTCACCTAAATTTATGAATTTGATCATTGATAGAGTCAACTTTGTCTTCCATTAGAAAATGACCCTTATAACAAAAGAATTTTGCTCACTTCAAAATTTCCCCTACCACATTTATTCAAAAAACCTATAGATTATAGTGTAATAAGCATGGAATGAAATGGATTTCAAAGTATTTGTAAAAAAATATTTAAATTTTTGCTCAAAACTATCTTGGAAGTGGATTCCAAAGATTTTTAGGTTGTACATGCCAAGTGTACTAGGGTTGGCCATGTGGTGGTCACTTAGAGACTCTCGAGCACATATATTATTGCCGAAGCTTTAACTTGCTTGTGCTGCAAATAGACCCAAGTAGTTTTATGACACCATCCATACAATACATATTGTATGGTTTTTGTATAATCACACCAAACTTTGTACAAATGTATCGTCAAATAGCCCTACAAGTGCCTCAATAAAATTTTGTTAGACAAATGCTAAGTGTTATATATCAAAATCCATTTCTTAGTTGTCTCTGACACAATGATGTAGTCCTTTTTGACCTTAATGACACTTGCAAAAACTCTATTTCTGGAACCACTAAAAAAACCTTCAAACATAATTAGTGGGAATCAACAAGAAGACACACAAACATGGAATTAGAGTGAGATAAGGGGTTAAGTTCCATTATAGAGTCGTCAAAATGTAATGCTAAGATTTGAAACTTAAATTAAATCAAACTAGTATGCAAGCTCCCATTTTGAAAGGTCTACTGGTTTTAGATAACATTGCATTCAGGAGACCACCTCTACATCGGCTAGTCTATTATCTTATGATTTACATTGTGAATTATCTTATGAGATCATTTAGGTCAGTGTATATTTGACCTATTTAATTTTCCAGACAAACCATCTAGGTAGATGTGTATATTCAACCTCCTCATTTTTCCAGACAATTCTCTCAAACCAGAAATCATTGGTACCTCTCAAAGTTTATGAGTAGGGTAGATTTGTTTTTCTATTGGAGATCCTTATTAATTTGATGATATAAAAAACTAATGCTTTGACTGTATATGTTATTACGCTGAAGGCGTTCCCTTTGTGAGGAGAGTGGATTGACTTCGTGGATCGACAGTCTCCATTGCTACAGAGGCGTGCAAGACGACTGCAACACCTTCAGCTATTCGATTTCGCCATTTCCTGGTTCTGCGTTTGGTCATCATTTTTTACTATTTTTCACCATTTTTTCACTGTAAACCCCCATTTTTGTTATTAGTCGGCTTATCATCATGGAAAGAAGATAGCAATGAATGATTTCATTGCAGTTTTTTGGATACATACAATGAAAAAATTACAAATCTGAGTCATCAATCACTACACAAAATCAATTTTAGGAAGCCCCCTCATAGTCATCCAATCTGCATTTGATATAGTGAAAAAAAAGAGCAAGTAATGATTTCTCCATGGCTACCATCTTTATAGGCTAATAAGTGTTAGGGTTTTGGCAGAAAAATGAATATAACAAGAATAATAAACTCTATTAATTTAGAATGTTTCTTATCTCGTAACCACGAGCCTCCATCTAAGGCACAACCAACCATTCATCTAATAATAACAATCTCATGCGTAACAATTCTTATCATATTAAAATAATGCATTTAATGAGTTATAAATAACAAATCGGTCAAGGAAGATGGAACAACTCATTTCTTGGAACAAAAAGCGGTTACAAAGATTGAAGCGCATGCACCAAGGTACTAGTAATAGATGGAAATGAGGGAAGGGTAAACAAAAAAAATGCTTATATAGGAAATATATCACTCTTGTGCATGATACTCGCAAAACCGTTACCACTAGAGTAGCATTGTGGAGACATATAGACATTAATATGACACACAACTGACTCAACTGGAATGCACGACTACCATGAAATGATTAAAAACTTAAGCAAGACAAAATACAAATTTTAAGCCACAATCTAATACTGGCAAATCACAAGTAAAGAAAATCATTCCATAATTAATCTATTCTCAAAAAACACCCCACAAAAGACCCAATACCGATACATTTATATCTCCAACATTAGAAAAATGAGTGTCAAAACCTTCCCCCTATGTGTATAACCAATACCTTACATATATACCCCCATGTTTGCACAAAGCCATTTTCAAATAGTGCTCCTATAAACATATTATTACACCACAGTTACCAACATTAGAGAACTGTAACACAATGGGAATGCCTATTCCAAGAAACGGTTACTCCTATACCGGTAGAGCTACATCAAAGAATAAACGATAATCTTTTTGTTAGACCTGAAAAAGAGGTATCTTAAATGTTAGACATGGAGATGTCTCCGAGATAAACCAGTTTACTATCTCAACAGTCTGCAAAATATAACATGGAATTTGAACAATGCCCTTCAATACCTGTGAAATATGCATTCACAATAAAATTTGAAGTATGTTTATCGAAATTCCCAATTTCCTCTCGCTAGTGCATGCAATATTATAGTTGTTGCTTTCTTTGCTGTGATTTTCAAGCTGTCCAAGCTGAAATAATATTGTAGTTGATAACGGTTCCAATTTTTTTGCTGAATTTTCCCTTTCCATCTATCATTAGAATCCCCACTATGATAATGGATCCGCATAAATCCCTCTTATCGGGCAAAACTTTCCTCCCAATTACATTTGAGAAAATTAATTTATGAAATATGTTTTGTTAAAACTTTCCTGCCAATTACATTTGAGAAAATTAATTTATGAAATATGTTTTATTATATATTTTGCATGTTACTTTAACAATACATAAATATTTGTTAAATAAAGAAAAAAGAACTCTCATTTGTCAAAAATAGAATTATGAGTTAAGAAACATGTGGTGACTATAGTTCCCTTGGTAGGAACTAATAATAAAACAAGAAAGAGATATAATAAAAGATATGTATAATAAAAATTCAAATATTAAGAATTAAGATATATGAAGATATAAAATATATAATAAAACAAAAGAGATGTTTTTGCAAAAGTTAAAAAGGTTAAAAAAATTGATATAATTACAAAAAAAAAATTAAAAATTCCATATAGTTGATTCCCATGTTTGACACATGGTTTGAAAAATACATAGAAAATATGGAGGCCTTTTCATATTATATTCACTACGCGTTCAATTAAACCTAATTTGACCAAATTGCTTTACAATTTTCTCTTTCAAAATTTGGTAAATTAATCAATTTTAAATTATTATAATTCTCTTCACTATAGATTTTACACAAAGGTTTGTACTCTTCTATAAAATTTTCATGTAGTTAATTTATGATAAATTTTATTTTATGTGTAGAATGTAAGTATAGTTCAATTTCTAGATGATTTTGATGGGAATAGATTTTGTAAGCATGATGATTTAATAAAAAGATTTATTTTTAAATATGCAATTATTAAATATACTAGTTTATATATCTCAATATTAATTTATATAATATACTAGAGAGAAATATCCATTAGTGATGTACTTAGGAAAGCACAATTGTGTGCCCTATGTTACAAAATGAAAAAGTATTTTATCACTTATGTTTGAATATCTACCGAGAACTGGGTGGGGGCCCTAGCTCAGTTGGCTAAGTCTTTCCTATTGCAGGAGGCTGGTCATGAGTTCTAGTCTCCCTCATCTCGTGGTACCGGAGGGCGTGTCGCGCCAGCACCGCCGGTCATGTTAAAAAGTTTACCAGGCGCGCTGCAGTGTCTAGGGTGCCAAAAAAAATATATCTACCGAGAACATATAATTTGTAAATAGAAAACAGTTGCACACCCATAGGTTATCCCATAGGTTATCCCATTCAAATCCCATTCAAAACTACTAACGCGAGTTTTCAAAAAGTAAATATTAAATTTGTTAATAATTAATTTTAATTTATTTAGGTATTGTTGTTTATTTTATAATATATTTGTTATATGTTAATAAATTTATTCTATATGTTTAGGATTTATATGATATCATTTTATATAAATATTGATTATATTTTGTTTTATTTATTTTATATAAATTTTTCTAATAAATATGTATGCTTTCATAATAAGTAAATAATTTTATTAATTTTTTCATAATTTTTTAATTATTTATCCAAAATCATTTAAAATATTTAATGAATTTTACTTTTTTGAGAAAATGGAAAATATAAAAATATATTTAAATTTGTCACTTTATCTTAAATAGTTTTGCATAAATAATTTAAAAAATATTCAAATATAAAAACTTAACCCATATAAAATTATACATGAAATAATAATAATAAGAACTTTAACAATAAAAATATTAAAAATGTATTGAAATTTATCTTCTTTCAAAATATTTATCTTAAATAATTTTGCATAAATAATTAAAATGAAATTTTCTAAAAAATGAAAAATATAAAAATTTAGAAAAAATAAATAAATTTACCTTCCTTCTATATATTTATCTTATAAAATAAATTTTAGCTATAATAATTAAACAATCAATATATCTTCCTCCTAAACATTTATCTGAACAAATAAAATGAATCAATATTAACTAGAATAATGAATTAATAAATATTTATCTTAAATAGTTGATTTCAAATATCAAGTTATTTAAAAGATAGTTATTATTTTATTATAAATTAATACTTTCTATCTTTAATTTTTTCATAATTTTTGCATCTTGAGAAGTGGCAAAAAAAAGTCAATAAAATTGCAAAATAAAAATGAGTTATATGAATGATATTGCAATTATTATAAATTAACATTTTTAACTTTAACTTTGTCATCATTGTTGCATCTTGAATGTATAAATATTAGTTGAGAAGTGGCAAAAAAAAAAAGCCAATAAAATTGCAAAATAAAAATGAGTTATAGAAATATATTTATGAATAATATTGTAATTATTATAAATTAACATTTTTAACTTTAACTTTGCCATAATTTTTGCATTTCGAATGTGCAAATATTAGTTGAGAAGTGGCAAAAAAAATACCTCAAAAAAAGCCAATGAAATTTCAAAATAAAAATATTATACTCAATTCTGCATTATCCGCCCTTATCGCCTAAAACTTTTTAGCCAATAATATTCAAGAAAAATAATTTTGAAAATTAGAAAAGTTAAAAAACATCCATTTAACTTTAGAAAAAACTTCAAATATATTGTATAAAAGAAAATAATTAATTTTGATTGGTTGAAGTTCAAAACATTAATAACTAGTTAGGATCTAGCCATGCCTATAGTTCCTTTGGCAGGAACTAATAAAGTAAAATGAGAAAGAAAGATTTTGATAATAAAATAATCACCTAAACTAGTTGAGGGCCACATAACATATTTATTCTTTGCATCATAAGTGAAATGTGTAAATTTGGAGAGTTCAGTTTAGGCACCTATGTGGATGGACTCTAGAAAAATACAAAACAAAAAAAATAATCTTTAAAAGATCCTTACTCCTCCCTCCATAGATTTTTCCCAATCTCATTTCCTTCCAAAAACAAACTAAAATGGGTTAGGATTTTTTTTATTATCTATTACAAGCTTTACTTTAGTCTCATGTAATCGTAAAAGATTTGAATGGCTCCATATTTTTCTTTAACAAGAAAAGATAAGATGTGTGGGTTTTAAAGCTATCTTTAGCTATTTTAAAACAATTAAAAAGATTTAAATTTTCCTTAGCTTTTTAAAAATGTATTTGGTATGTTAAATAATTAAGTAATGAAATCTAGTTGATTAGAATTTACATGAAGATAGTTTTAGTTATTTTATTTTAAAATGAATAAATAAATAAATATTGTAAAATAAATAAAATAGTTTTAGAATAGTTTAAAATAAAAGAATAATAAATAAATAAATAAAAGTGGAAGTTATATATATATATATATATATATATATATCGGTGCTGCCACAATAGTGGTTTACACTTTCTAGGAGATCCTAATTTTTGCTAAAATCACATATTTTTAGAAAATATAATGATTCAAGCCTTAAAAATTTCCATTCAAAGGATTCCAATTGAAAAGGGTTTTCTCAAACCACCTTAGACTGAGCCCCCTTGGATAGAACCTCGCTAGTTTTAAACCACACCTATAATGGAGTGTCCTTTACACCTATCAAAATGCTGATAAAAAACCACTTTTGATTTATGTTTTGGAGGATCAAATGAATTCATTTAAATTTTTCTTTTTAAGTATGTAGTACTTATTATAAGCTTCCAAAAAATTATAATTATAATTAAATTTAATTTGATTATTATATTTATTTTTTATTTCTTGTGAATGTACCTTTTTCACCAAAAATCAAGCTCTATTTTCTACACATGAGGAAAAATAGAAGATTATCAAAAAAATAATTTGAAAAATATGAGTGCACTAGACATTGAATTCCTTGATCCAAAAAAAAATATAAACTAAATTTTGATTCATACAGAAAAAGTTATGCATTATACGGTCATGCTATGTCTGAATTATAATTGGTTTGACTTCAAAACTTGATTAAAGAAAAAATATTCAATAAAAAAATATCTAACCAAGTGGAAGCACTAGATATCAGAGTTAAAAATATAAATTTGAAAGAATTAGAATTTTATCCTTCATGAAAAAAAAAGTTATGCATTATACAGTGTGCATCACTTTTTAAAAATGTTGTTTTCTGAAAAAAACTAAGGGAGAAAAAAGAAGTTTTGATTCAAAAAATTCACGAAACTCTAGTTTGCATCATCTTCAAATTCCTCGCGATTTAGCCGCTATAGGTGCCTGGAAGTGAAGATTTAGTTAAAAAAAATTATTTCAGTGTCCAGTTTGGCCAAAAAATTGTAAACCACTATTGTGGGATCACTCATATATATATATATATATATATATATATAATTTTATTGGGTTAATTCTTGTGATTGAAAAGTCATGTTTTTAGTTAATAATAAAGTATTCAATTCTCCGTAAAATTTCAAATATGCAGTTTGTTCAAAGTTTAAGTGTGAGTGGCGACATAAATCTAGTTAGTCAATCTTTTGTCTATATAGTGAATATTTAATTTAGAAAATAGGGAAATTTAATTATGTTGGAAGAAATTAAACATATAAGTTTGAATGAAGTTAACATCAATGTTGTTTTAAGAGAAAGAAGATTTCAGGATTTATTTGTTTTTATTAAAACTGAGAATAAGTTAGGTATCCTTGGATAGAATATTAATGATTCCAAAAGAAAATATAATAGAGTCAATCTTTACTATTACTTACAAGTTATTTCCAACCTTTAAATATATATTAGTGATTTTCTTTTTCAGGCGAACATATCAATTTATTTCTTGGAACGTTGGTTTTAGAGAGAGTTCTTAAATTGATTTTACTTGTGAATTTTAGAAATACTTAGCTGAGAAATACTTTGATAAAATAAATTTCTTTTTAGATTCTTCCTTTTGTGGACTTAGGGGGTATTGTTTATAAATTAAAACCATTATATTAAATTAGTTATTTGTTCTTATAAGTAGGCCTGAGTGATATTCATTTATTTTTGGGTTAGCAAGTGTATTGTGAGGGTTATGATTTGATAAACCTAGCTTATTATCCATTGGTGTTGCTTGATATACTTATACCAATTGGACTATCTATGAATTTTTATTTTTTTCATTGCAATTGTTAATGTAGGAAAGATAATTGATGGACTATCATTGTAGATAGCTTTAACACTCAACTTTCTTAATTGCATATATTATGATAGTTCAATTTATTATCTACATGTGTTCTAAAGATGTTGATTTCATATGTTCGAGTGAATATTAGTGAATAGGGGTTAAGAAACAATATAGGATATCTTAGTTCAAATTGTCAATTAAATGATATGTCAGTAATAATAAGGAAAAATGGATTATTTTCTTGATTATAATTACAAATGGTTCTAACATATAATTCAAATGTTGACATTATATTATCGATTCTCATTTTAAATAACCCAAGGGCCGAGAGCTCTTAGTGGTCAGTTCCATGGAAGCAATATCTCTTACAAAAATCTAGTAGTGAGGGTTGTTTTTTTTGTGTTCACTTAAGATGTTAATTTTTTAAAGGTATTAGAGTATAGAGTTATGAGGGAAAAAAATTGTTGTGGGCTTCAATGGTTGTGTTGGAAGCTAGTCTTTGTTTTTTGGCCTTAACATTATATGAAATTGCAAAAAAATACATTCTAGGCCATTCGGCTTGTTCTGGAAGTGGACAGATTCTTTAATGGTCTCAGGTCGTTTCTAGTACAAGTGGAATGCAAATGCATTTCTTTTGCAATATCACTAATTCTATGCATTTTTATTAATTAGACTTAATCTAATAAGCTAGTAATATATTTAAGATACTACTTTGATATTTATTCTTTAACAAATGCATTTCTTTTACAATATCATTAATTATATGCATTTTTATTTATTAGACTTACTCTAATGATTATGGGTATTTGCTTTTAAGATATTCATTTTTTACTGCTACTTAGTAATATGTTTATTTTCTAATTGTGGATAGGTACATAGCAAGGAGATATTACTCTAATAAACTAGTAATATTTAAGATATTGCTCTAATATTATTTTTTTTGCAAATGCATTTCTTTTGTAATATCATCAATTCTATGCATTTTTATTTATTAGACTTACTCTAATGCTCATGGGTATCTACTTTTAAGATATTTTTTGTTTATGCTACCTAGTAATATGTTTATTTTTTTATTGTGGATAGGTACAGAGAAAGGAGAAAATGAAAAATCAGTGTCTTACTAGATGCATTTATAGCCCATCTCATGTGCAACAGTGGCATCGCTGAAGACATGCACTCACACCATTTAGTTTTAGTTTTTTTTTCAATTTTAAAAGTATAATAAATCAACAGTTGGCATATTGCAAAAGATTTTGTATTCAAAACTCTATGTATATAGTTCTTTGTAACATATTTTATATACAATTTGAATATACATATAATTATTTTCCAATGTTGTTTCAATCCCAAATTTGTTGAATTTTTAATAACATAAGAGCTTTAAAGTTTTATATCTTTCAGTCACAATAGAATTTTCTCTTGGTTTGCAATTTCATAGACTAGTTATTGTAAGAGAATTCTCCAAATATATGAGTAAAGTAATGACTAAATTAATGACTAAATATATGACTAAAGTAATGACTAAATGTATGACTAAAGTAATGACTAAATAAATGACTACTATGACTAAATAAATGACCAGTTAACAATAATCAATGACTAAATATATGACTAAATAAATCACTACCATGACTAAATAAATGACTAGTTAACAACAATCAATGACTAAATTAACGACTAAATCAATGACTAAATCAATGACCAAATCAATGACCAAATCAATGACCAAATCAATGACCAAATCAATGACTAGATAAATGACTAAAATAGTTTAGTCATAAATTTGGTCATGCTATAAATGACTGGCAATAAACTACTAATGGTCACCTGGCCAAAATTAGTCATTTATATGCACTTTTTAGTAGTTTATTTAGTCATATATTGTTGTTTTTGTACTAGTGGAATATGATCTTGTCAAACAACTTAAGAATACTCCTACTAAGATATATTTATGGGACCTTATCCAAGCCTCCCCCCACTATCATAACATGATTCAAAGTTCCTTACAAAAATTTTCTATCCCTTCTAATACACAATGAAATGGCATAGCATCCCTGATTTAAGCAAGAAATGTTGACATTATTTTCCACCAAAGTGAGCTCCCTACTTTGGAAGTGCAAAAATAATATGATGCTTTCATGATCATAGCTCAATACAGGATGGTAGGGATAAAGTAAACCCTTGTTGACAATGGCTTAACATTCAATGTGTGTAGTGTGACCCTTTTGGATAAGCTTAGTGTTGATAAACCAAAAATTCAACTTGACTCTTTATCTATTAAGGGATTTGATAATGTGGGAAAGAAATAGCTTGGAGTGATAACTTTTCCTATTACAGTTGGAAAGGATACCTTACAAACCCCTATTCATGTTATGCCTCATGATCTTTTGTATAATATCCTTTTAGGCAGACCATGGATTCAAGAGATGCATGCGGTTCCTTCTACCCTTCATCCTAAATGAAATATGTCTACAACAACAAAGTGTACACATTGGACATTGATAATGAGTCTTACAGTGTTTTACAACTCGAGAAAAACAAATAGAATCCCTTGAAAACATTAACACCAACTACACAAGTGGAACCCATGCAATAGACATACAAACAAAAGCACATTGAAGAAGTCATGAAGATATTAGAAGATGATTGGGCTTCCTTAGATTTTGAACATACATTCATGGGAGAATACAAGATCATAAACAAATATTTAGACAAGCGAAAAGAAAAATTGGTAATGTCAACACAAAATTTGGATGACACTTCAAAAGCATCCACCTCAACCACTTTAGAAGGAAAAACAAATTACACAAAAAACTTTGATGACCTTAATCACATGAGCAACCACCAAATTCAAAATAAATGAAAAAGATTTATGGAAAAGGTTACGAAATTATGAAAAAGCTCAGTTATAGTGGAAAAGGATGTGGTGCTGGAGAAAAAGGTATTTGTGTCCCTATAGAGCCTCACATGCAAGAAAAGATAAGTGGTCTTGGTTATTGTCCCTCGAAAGACACAAACAAGCCTTCACTTAATATCAACACTATCACAAAACATCCTTCTAAGCTGACTTTAATAGTGGTGCATCCTGAATTGATAGATACTAGTGGTCATGACGGTTATCCTTTGCAAGCAATGAAAAACAAAAATAAATCCTTGCTTAATGTAAATGTAATCACGCAAAATTATAATGATTCGAATTCATTAGATTTTACACCCTCTTGTAAAGGAGAGAACAAAATCTCAAAATCTAAAGAGTCTTGTGTAAGTATGACATCTAATACTAAGCAAGAGATATCTTTGTCACAAAATAAAGAAACATCTTCTATTGATCAAGAGATTATCTTGAGGAGACTCCTCCAATATCATTTGATCTCTCTCCCTCCAAAAACATGAAATAAATTCTATTACAAGACTTCATTTTGTGAATATCATAGAATTCATCCTCATTCTACTAATGAATGTAAGTCTTTGAGTAAAAAAATTCAACATCTTAAGGATTTTGGTGTTCTTCCTTATGTGGGGGCACCTAATTCCTCTAATTGATATTGATTTTCACTCTAGCATATTTCTCATCAATCATCTCAGCTCACCCTTGTCCTGCACTAAGTGGGGGCAAGGGGGTTAGGTAGCCTTGTCCTCGTATGTCATTTTTCATTCTCTTCTGGCTAGTTTACCACCTTTCATCAACATATAAGAGCAAGTTTGGGATGTGGACAACATGCCTTAAGTTGGCTCGCATGTGACGTACTAATTTTTGGGGACAACCCCATCCCTTCTCATGATGTAGCTTATTGGAAACATATGACTTAGCATATGGATTTCCAAATAAGCTCTTGTGTCTTCTTCTACTTCAAAGAAATTGCTCATGAAAATGGTTTTAGAAACCACTTTAAAGTTGGGGCATACATCAACACTCATGTTTCATTGTGTGATTTTATTTCTTCTTGTGATGCATCTTTCTCTTGGTGATTTCATTGGGTTTGACTTCCTCTGAGAGTGTGATATTTCCTTGTCCTCTCTTGGAAACATTAGATATAATGTTCACCAAGATGAGACTTTGCACTTGTCCTCTCTTGGAAACAAGATGAGACCTTTTGCGCTTGTCCTCTCTTGGAAGCATTGGGTATGATGTTCCCTAGGATGAGACCTTGTATTTATCCTATCTTAGAGATGTTAAGCAAGATGACCCCTGTGATTAAAACCTCACATGAACTAAGCAAAATCCCTTTGAACATCCTCATTCCATTTTCCTTTTTGTACCTTATTAAATTCATGGAGGTATGGCTTTGATATGGTCCCCTGGGACTCACCTAGTGAACAACTAGCTTCACTAGCCCTTGTGAGCATGCATTTTTATTTTTTCATTATCATAGTCATGGGGGTATGACATTGATATGGACTTCCTGGGGCTCACCTAGTGGACAACTAGCTCCCACTAGCCCTTGTGAGAATGTGTTTTGTTTGCATAGTGGATAGCATGTTCCACTTGTAAGCCCTCTTGGAAAAACAACCTAGACCTGGTCCACCATGTTGGACAGCTAGTCAAAGCTTGATTTGTTCCATTTTTCCTTTTCTTTTTCCTTTTTCTTATCTTTGATGGTGCATGTTTGCAATCTAGTTGTGGCTTCATATATCATCCGCAAGTGTGTTCCTTTATGCTTATGTTGGTTTTTCATAGGATCTTGAGCTTGGGGGCTTAATTATCCCTCTTGATCGTTGTCATTCTATCTTACTACCATTCGCACATTTGAACCCCTCTTGATTGTGTGGTAGGCTACTTTAGCATGAGTTTGAAGCAACTTCATCCTCTCACTAAAGTGGGGGCTAAATGTAGCGTAGTAAAATGCATACCCTTGCATTTTCAAACTTTTCTAGGACCGCCTTGCTTTATTTATGCTTCTTTATGGCTTAATTCATCCTATTTTACATCCAAAATCCTAATAAACTATATATTTTTATGGCGAATCCCAACAAACATCAAAAGATAAATGATCATTTAATGTTTTTGTTTGTGTGTCCCTGATTTGTGGACTAGGACTAAAACCCCGCCTAGGGCATCTTTCTCCTCCATGGGCCTTGTGACCTTGATTTTGAAACCACCAAAATAGGTCCCTTTTCAGAGTTTGTGCCTCGAGAATTGAGCCTTGGGACTAAGATGCTACCTAGGGCATCCTAGTCATCCTTGGCTTATTTCCAGGATTCAATTTCAAATTTGGGTAGGATTTAGCCTCCTTTATTTAATAATTTCATATATTGGCTTGTTGTGGTGTAATTTCAGGATATTAAGCATCAATAAATATAAATACAAGGTTCTGAACCATTCATTTTTGGCTCACTAGGACTTCTCTAGCTCTTCTAGGGTTTTTCACCTAAAAGGAGAGAGGTAGGGCCAAAAATGCTAAGGGGTTCATTCAAATTATGTTATGTATGATGTTACCTAAGCTAGATGAAGTAAACTAAATGTACTTGATTGATTTAAATGAATGATAATGAATGCAAAACTAAGATTTAAGCTATGTTTGAAAACACACTATGATATGCAAATAATGAACTAAGAGATGAATAGATGCAAAACAAAAATAAATGGGATGAAATAGAGTGCACCTAGGATATCTTTGATGAATCTAAAATGTTGTGAATGTTGACTAGAATTACTAAAATTCCATAGTGGGACTCATTCGCCCTAGGTGGCAAAGTAGTCCTGCTTCTGATGAAATCTGTTGAGAACCAATTTTTGACTGTCGGGATCTAGAATCTGACCAAATTCAGATTTTTAGTCTTAAAGTGGGACTCATTCACCACTAATTGTGAATCAGTCCTCTCCCAAAATTTTGAGAAATCAAAAGACAACTCTGCAACACCTGATCTGGAAATACCTACTTGTCGGGTTGCCAAAGTCAATTTTGCAGGAAATGGACATAGAACATTCTCCAAGCTTTAAATATGAATGAGTTGACTGAAATAACCTAGTTGAATTGTTCTCCACTTTTCAACACCTAAATTCTTGATATATCTGCATACAAAACACATGCATAAAGGGGAAAAATGGTTGAGGGTTAACAAACAGGGTTTTTCCTTGGTCAAAACCCACTTTGGTAATCAAACACTTAATAAAATAATGAAATGAAAGAGAATGATGAACTAACATGTAAATGCTATCAACTTATCAAACCCTTGATGATGTAACTCTGAAGTAATGTCAATGGTTTCCTTTTGAATACTTGATTGATGCTTGATTTGATGTTGTAAGATGCTTAAATGCTTGGATAAGAGAACTTGGTCATTGGGGGTTAAAATGAGATTAAAAACACATATTTATACAATCTTGTGCCTTAGTAACCTGTTCATACCTCATCACAAGTCGACATCAAGTATTTTTGAATAAAAACTCAAAAATAAATTTAAAATATTTTGAATTTTGAGCCAAGAGGGACCCATTTGCCACCCATGGTGAATGGGTCCTACCTTAGGCTTGAAAGTGGGTGTCGGGATTTAAGTTACATTTAATGTTGTTTGTCAGGTTTACATTCAAAAATGCACTTAATTACTTGCCTTATAAGGGCATAAATGGGTCAAATGAGTCATAAGAAAGGGATAAATAGTGAAGTTATGCCTAGAAAATTGTGAAATCTTGTTACAAGACTTTACAACACTTCAAAATAGGACTTGATGATGAATAAAAAGGTGGTTTTTAGGTGAGTTGTAATGAATAGATTCTAGAAAAGTGTAGAAATGTTTTACAACACTTCACAACACCTTCACAAGACGTCATTAAATGAATTTTAGTACCTAAATATGCATGTTTAAGCCATGTTACATCATAGATCAAAGAAAAATAGATCTAACATCAAGAAGACATGCCTAAAGACCATGAAAATGACAAGTGTCCATTTTTTGATGGTGCATTAAGCCCCTACTTTAGTGAGAGGATGAACTTGCTTCAAACTCACACTCAAGTAGCCATGAACATCAAGAGGAAGGTTCAAATGCACTTACAATAGCAAGATGGAATGACAATAATAAAAAGGGATGATCAAGCCCCCAGGATGAGGATTCCATGACAAGCTAACCATAAGAACAAAGGAACACACAAGTGTTGAGAATTGGATGAAGCTTCGATCGTCTATCCAACTAGTTGTGTTTTAGATCTAGGTTGAAAGAGAATGTATACTTACTCTGGGATGATAGAACTCATGGTAGCCTGTCAAGTGCGAAGGCCCAAATATACTCACTTGGGGGCCACAGAACTTCTGACTGTCGACGGGGTGAGAAATCCCAAAAAGGTAAGATACATACGCTAGTTGGTATGCACTCACAAACACAAAAGGTGGCTATGGGGAAAAGTCATGCCGCTAGGTGGGCTTCTCGCTCAACCATATCAAAGTTATACCTCATGATAACTTTAACAAGGAACCACAAGGAAAAATGAATGAACAAAAAGGAAGGGTACCATAGGCATGGAAGTTGCATTATGCAAGGTGGCAAAAATGTAAAATTTAAAATGTGAGAGATGTTCAAAGGACTCATGTTAAGTTTATGCAAGGTCAATCACTTAGGGAACATTGTTCCTAATGTCTCCAAGAGAGGACCAATCAAAGAATAGTATATTAACAACTTAGGGTATGTAGTGTGTCGCATCAAGCCACCAAGAGGAATGTAATATGCTAAGATAGATCACAGTTATGAAAGACATAACACCCAATATCATCCACAAAGTGACAAACACATCATATAAATGGAAAGGCTACACTAAGAACAAAGAATTCAAATGAATTATGGTAATGTATTCCCCCCACTTTAAAGGAATTGCTACACATCATTTTGTGAGAAATTACTTTAAAGTAGTGAAGGGAAGAAAATGAAAAAGGAGAACAAGACATGAGAGCCAACTTGGAAAGCCCTATGCCAAGTCATATGTTTCGAAGTTATGCTACATCATGTTGAGAAAAATGAAAGAAAAAGAAAGGGAGTTTCCCCCCAGAAAAGAGCACACCAAACACATAAGGGATGTATGGATTTGGGGTCAGTATGTTCATTGCTACAATGTTTTTATGAAAGAGCTCAGAACTATCATCATTACCCAAAGCACATAGAATTGGAAGAATGACACAAAGAGAGCGAAAAAAAGAAAAGAAAAAGAAAGTTCATTTGAGGTCAACATGGAAGAGACATTGTGGTCTCAATGCTTTGCATCATCCCCAAAAGGAAAATACACAAGCGAAAAGAAAATGAAAAGATGAAAGCTTTTGAGTCAACATAAAGGAGACATTTTAGTCTAAATGCTTTGCACCATCCTCGAAAGGAAAACACAAGAAAAAGACAAAAAAGGAAAAGGGACCGATTGGGTCAACATAGAAGAGACATAGGACATCTCTACACTTTGTGTCATCCCCAAAAGGAAAACACAAAAATCAAAAAATGAAAAGACCTTTTGGGTCAATATGGAAGAGACATAGAGCATCTTTATGCTTTGCATCATCCCCAAAAGGAAAACACAAAATAAAAGCAAAAAAGGAAAAGACCTTTTGGGTCAACATGGAAGAGACATAGGGCATCTCTACGCTTTGCATCATCTCTAAAAGGAAAACACAAAACAAAAGTGAGAAAGGAAAAGACCTTTTGGGTCAACATAGAATAGACATAGGGAATCTCTATGCTTTGCATCATCCCCAAAAGGAAAACACAAAACAAAATAAAAAATGCACGTCATAAAGAAGAATAGAGGTACGAATAGAAGAAGTGTACAATGAAAGGGAAAATCAAACGCACGTTACGGAGGAACACAATACGCACATGAAAGAAACATTAAAAAAATGGAGCAAGTAATGCAAATGTAAGTCAACCATTAACTAAGTTATAGGTTTCTCAATCTTAAATAATGTAAGCAGAAAATGAACAACATAGTGAAGAGACAAAGACAAGTGCATTACAAAGACAAAGGCTAACAATGACTTGTGTCCACAAAGGGAAAAATAAGCATGAGCCAAGGGTGTGATCAAAAGGATCATGCAATAGTGAGAATAAAATATTTTGCAACCATGGAATGATAAAGGAATGGTGTTTTAAGGGATGATAGGAAAGCAATCGGTATCAGTGAAGTGATACTTGTCCAGTATCTCGTTCAATGTCTAGCATTCTTTGGTTTGATGTCCTAGAACATGATGATATTTGCAATAAGGTATGTGAGAATATTTAGGATGAATGATCAACCTATTTGAAGGTGGTAAGAGTATAAGACCATGGTTTAAAAGTAATTAAAGTCTCCATTCACTTTCAGGTGGTGGATGAGTAGGAAACTTAAGCTTTTTCAATTTGTAAGGTCATTTTCTTTTGCTAGATTCTCCTTTTTCATGAAGGGAAGAAGGAGGGCCCATTGGGATCCTAACATCCTAGTCATTAGAATGGGATGATTAGTGTTCATGTGGAAGGATAATGCTTAAGTCAGGAGGAGAATCAAAGATCACTATACTAGCATCCCAAAGTCTCCTAGGTTGAAAAGGATGTCTATCCTGGGATGAGAATGATCTTGATATCCTAGTCCTGTTGTGTTTTCTTTTGATGGTTTTTGTTCAAGGAGTTGATGAATGTCATGTTCATATTTTGTGTCACAACCTTGTTTACAGAAGATAGTAAAGCCTTTACCATATGTTTCTTCATGATTGATAGGAGTGTTTGTAACTTTCTGATCATAAGATGGTTGTGAGTTTGTTTGTTTAGAGTAACTAGGTCCACTTGAAGATAAACCTTAGATTCAGCATTGATTTTAGGATGTAAATATGCAAAGTGATCAGGAGGTGCAATAGTAGGAAGATCTTGTAACTTCATGGATGGATAAAAGGTTGCATTGGCTTCTAAGTTATCAAGGCAGTCATTGTAAAACTTGGTCATGTTGGCATCATCTTCCCCAATGATGTCTACTTCATGAGGAGGACAATCATGAGGAGTTGAAGGAGAATGAGGCAACTCAATTTTATTAGGGTCACATCCAAATGCAAAATTGGGCATGTCTACCAATGATTTTAATGAATTCCAAAACTTATTAAAAAAAAATTCCATGATGTAAGTAAAAAAAGATGCAATAAATGATTAAAAACAGAAATTATGGAAATTAAAATAGAATGCAAGAATAGAAGACTATAATGTAGGAAGATGCCAGGAAAAATGTCAGAAATGTTGTTTAAAAAAGTGTATAGGGACTGATTCACCCAGGGTGACGAATGAGTCCTAGTATGATGTTTTTGTGTGTTTTTCAAAAATTTCAAGATGATTTTATTGCTCTACAAAATACAACCAAGGATGTAGAATGCAAATTTTTAGTTTTTTCAATGATATGCAAGAATGAAATCTAAACAAAGCTTTCACTAATGCAATATGAAAAGTCTTAGAATGGAAAAATAAAACAATGTCCTAATTGAATGTTGATGCAAGAGTAATCTAGGATGCAATATACAAATGAAATCAGAAAGCTAACATGTTCAAAATGTAGGTTCACTAAAATGAACCGTTGATTTTTTTCTCACTAGGACTTGTCTAGCTCTTCTAGGGTTTTTCACCTAAAAGGAGAGAGGTAGGGCCAAAAATGCTAAGGGGTTCATTCAAATTATGTTATGTATGATGTTACCTAAGCTAGATAAAGAAAAATAAATGCACATAAATAATTTAAATGAATCATAATGAATGCAAAACTAAGATTTAAGCTATGTTTGAAAACACACTATGATATGCAAACAATGAACTAAGAGATGAATAGATGCAAAACAAAAAGAACTGGGATGAAACAGAGTGCACCTAGGAAATGTTTGAATTTGGAATGTTCTGAATTCTAACTAGAATTACTAATTTGGAATGTTCTGAATTCTAACTAGAATTACTAAAATTCCACAGTGGGACTCATTTGCCTTGGGTGGCGAATTAGTCTTACTTCTGATCAAATTTGTTACGTACCAGTTTCTGACTGTGGGGATCTAGAATCTGACAAAATTTATATTTTTAGTCTTAAGGTGGGACCCATTTTCCACTAATGGTGAATCAGTCCTCTCCCAAAATTTTGAAAAATTAGAAGACAACTCTGCAACACTAGATCTGGAAATATCTACTTGTAGGGTTACTGAAGTCAATTTTGCGGGAAACAAACAGAAAACCTTCTCCAAGCTTGAAATATGGATGAGTTGACTTAAAGCACCTAGTTGACTTGTTCTCCACTTTTCAACCCCTAAATTCTTGATATATCTACATATAGAACACATGCACAAAGGGGAAAAATAGTTGAGGGTTAGTAAATAGGGGTTTGCCTTAGTCAAACCCCACTTTGGTAATCAAATCCTTAATAAAATAATGAAATGCAAGAGAATGATAAACTAACAACATGCAAATGCTTTCAAATTACCAAACCCTTGATGATGTAAATATGAAGTAATGTCAATGGTTGCCTTTTGAATACTTGATTGCTGCTTGATTTGATGTTGTAAGATGCTTGAATGCTTGGATAAGAGAGATTGGTGATGGGGGATTAAAATGAGATGAAAAACACATATTTATACAATATTTTTCCTTAGTAACCCATTCATACCTCATCATAGGCTGACATCAAGTATTTTTGAATAAAAAATCGAAATGAGATTTAAAATATTATGAATTTTGAGCCAAGAGGGACCTTTTCAATTAATGTTACATTTAATGTTTTTTGTCAGGTTTACATTAAAAAATTCTCTTAATTAAGCCTTATAAGGGCATAAAGGGGTCAAATAAGTCATAAGAAAGGGATAAATACTAAATTTATGCCTAGAGAAGTGTGAAATCTTGTTACAAGACTTTACAACACTTCAAAATAAGACTTGATGATGAATGAAAAGGTGATTTTTAGGTGAGTTGTAATGAATAGAGTCTAGAAAAGTGTAGAAATGTTTTACAAAACTTCACAACACCTTCACAAGATGCCATTAAATGAATTTTAGTACCTAAATATGCATGTTCAAGCCATGTTACATCATAGATCAAAGAAAAATAGATCTAACATCAAGAGGACAGGCCTAAAAGACCATGAAAATGACAAGTGTCCATTTTTCGACGGTGTAGGTTCCTCCACTCATTTTTCATATAACAAGATAACAATCATTCAAGTATTCATTCATAAAGAAATTTTATGCATTCAAGTGTAATTCATCAAGCATTTGGATCCAGCATCAATATTCATGCATTATGTCAAGGGTTTAGTGCATCCATTCATGTTGTTGAGCCAAGATCGTGGATGTAGAATTGAAGATCTATTTGCAACCATTGTTCACATCATATCCAAGGATCCAAGATCTACATTCTTCATGGCCACTACATGGTAGATTGCAGATTCGCTTCACAAGACATCATACAAGGTGATATCATTTCCATTAATTTCAGATTTCATCCTTCATTTTATTCATTCCATCATTTGTTTTAATTACCTACAAGGGGTTTGACCCAAGCAAACCCCCATTCACTAACAATCAACAAGTTTTCCCTCACTTGTGTGTTAGTATTTATAGATCTAGGTTGAAGAATTGAAGATCATTTAGAGTGCAAGATTGAATATTTGCAACGGTTGCATTGCCAAAGTTTTTCATTTTCATAGAAACTCACCCACAGGACAGATCTAGAAGTTTTAGGACCTCAAATATGGGGAGAAGCAAGTGCAAACATCAACCCTCAGGACCACACTCAGAAATTCTAGAAATTCAGAATGAGACTTATATGCCACCTTGGGCATCTTAGTCCTCCACAGGGTATTTTTCAAATATTCTTCAGGTTTTGTTCCAACATCTGAAGATTTCGTATTTGTCCCAAAAAATAGCAGCGGGACTAATATGCCACTCGTCTCATGTTAGTCATCCACAACACTTTTTGGCAACATCTTTACATTTCCAGAATCCTCACGACATCTCCAAAATTCCTAGGTACACGTATCATATCTCCTTGTTGCATAATTTCATCATTTTCATCTGTCATTTAGCTTACATTTCTAATTCTATGTCATTTTTCATATCACATTGTGTTTTCCAACATTCTCTTTTCCAAGAATTTTCTTGGAGGTGAACCCCTTTAAAGCTAATAAATCCCCCTCCTAGGTCCTCCTCATTGTGAATTGACTCACCTTGTGAGGTTATTAGTCAATCCAATTGGGACTCCTAGGACATTATTCAATGATTAGTGGAGAAAGAGTGATATCTCTAGGTATCCATTTTTCTTTTCATCAGATAGGTCATATCATATGGAGTTTCTAAGTACCATACCACAAAATGAGATACATTTGATGAGAATGGGAGTGGAATCATGAATCCAACACAACAAACAACATCAAAAATGGAGTTCTCTAGCCCCCGATATGCTAATTTGAATGAAAAACACTTTTAACCCTAATATGCAAAAAGAACTAATTTAGACATATATAAGAGTAAAAAGAAATACTTTGTGATCATTTTTTCTCTTACCTTCTTGTAGTTTGACTTTGCTAGAGAGTGAGTGAAAATGTTGAGCCATCGAGAATGCGTGCTTGCTAGACTCAAGACCCTGCAAGAGGAGGTAGCTCAAGGCGATCTCTAGTATCAGGTGAGTTGATCCTTTTGTGCCTTAGCTTTGTCTTTATTCATTTATTTTATGTTTTTATGCATTTCTAGATTGATTTAGGACCTTGGAAGAAAATTTTACAAACTGTCCTTTTTTTTGCAGTGTGTCCCTTTTTTCGCAAAGTGTCCCCTTTTTTTGCAAAGTGTCCCACTTTGTCACGAACTGTCCCACTTTTTCGCAAAATGTCTCATTTCTTCACAAAGTATCTCAAAAGGGGACAAAAGTTTCTAGTACCCTTAGGAAAGTATGCTAGAACAACTTTATTACACATTTTTGAATGTTGATGTGTAGATTTAATATTTTAGAATATTCATAATATATATTTTTTGTTTTTTGTTAGATTCCACCTCAGTCACGACATCTCAACGATAAACACTTATGTCATCTACGAGAACTAGTCTCAACTTTATCAAAGGTAGACACTTGGACTTTACATATGACTAGATTATACTGGGCATACCTCATGCCTCCAATGAGGTACCATGATGCTATGTTTATGGCGGGTATGTGCAGGATCATGATGGGCCAAAAAGTGGTGATATGATGGGTATGTGTACGGTATGTGGCTAATGACTTTTTTTAACCAAAAATTGATGAAATGAAAAAGGTTTTTAAAGGAGATTCTTAGCTTTCCAACAATATAAATTATGTTTTACTTTGAATTTAATAAATAATTATTATTCATTTTCTATTTGAATTATGACTAAAGTCTTGATTAATAGGCTGATTGAAAAACATCTATAGCTCTCAAATAGTTTCACATTTTTTGAATCCAAAACATGTGTCACATTCTATGTTTTACATAATATAGGATTAAAAAAAAAAAAATTGAATTTCATGAAGTTTTGACCAAGTTAAGGTGGTCAGACATACGAGTTTTTATATTTTTTAAAATTTGTAATAAAAAATTCATAATTAATTATATACTTTGACAAAAATTACAAAAAAATATGGATCACATCATCACATGAGTTCTCTACTTATATCTAAAATCTTATAAAAAATAATTATAATTTTAGTGTGTTTAGGGTGGTCAGACAGACACCTACTTCTTATTTTTTTCCTGAAATTTAAGTACAACTGCATTGAAATTTCAAATTTTCACCAAATAGATTTTTTTTTATAAATAAACCTAGTAGTTTAGAAACTAAATTTAATTTTCTACAGATTCTATTCTTACATATTTTTGAAATAATATAGATAATTTATTCAAATTTTTATGTCAAGTTGCCTAACTTTGATTTTTCTAAATTTTTTGCCACTTAAGGGCCTATTTTTTCCATGATGATCTTGCACATACCCTGGCGCTTACGGAGAGATGGGATGCTAATACCTACACTTTTCATCTACCCACCGGTGAAATTATGATCACCATGGAGGATGCACATCATATCCTTTGATTTCCTATTCAAGGCGAGACCATGCATTTTCATAGGGTATCGTACCTACATGAAAATGTGAGCAGACATAGGGTATTTATTGGGAGGACCTATTCAAGATGAGATTGTAGGGCCACGTATTGAGCTTGCTTGGATTATTTATGCTTGATCACCAGTCTTGAGATAGATCATGATTTTTACAGTAGCACTAGTACTCATCTCTGATGACCAAGGAGCACACCTAGATGGAGGTCTTGTTCATATGATCAAGTAGATGGAGCACCATAGGACTACATATGCCTAGGGTCACAACATCCTGGAACATTTGTATTATAATCTAGGGTGCTTTGCATACCATGAGGTCAACAGCATTGTACATTGTACGCTACTACAGGTTTGGTGCCTGGAGCATATCACATGCACTAGGCCAATAAGGTTTCCATCTATATCAGCCCTAGGATATCCACACACATTCAATTATCCACTGAGGTGGTCATGGTAGTATGGGGATTTAAACTTTTGGAAGGATAGATTTGATTGACTAGATTAGGAGATCTTATGGAGAGTGTACCAGCTGATACCATAGTGGCTAGATGAGACTCGACATATGAGGGGGATGCAGATGGATAGTTTTTTATTGGGCATATAGGATTACGTAGTAAGACCATTCTACTACAATCATGTCATGCGGCAATTTGGGTAGATACAGGTACCACTAGTAGCACAACCCCTTTATAGGCGATCAGTGTTGAGTGCTCAGAGGCTTGGGCATATGAGATGGCTCACCTTGGATGATGTCATCTTCAATGACCCAAAGGATGTTGACCTTGATATGTCCTCAATCTTTGATGCTGATGATGTTTGTACCAAAAATATGTACAAGGAGTGGTGGGCAGTAGCACGAACAACTCCTATATTTCCCATGGACCAACCTATAGGCTTCATAGGACCACTCCCAAATTAGAGGAACGAGGAGGAGATAGTTGAGGATACAGGGCTCAGGGCTATAAACATTTTCGTAGATGAGATAGATGGGGATTACATTGAGAAGGTAGACCATGATTATGAGGGAGAGGAGGAGGATGAGGAGGATGAGGAGAATGAGGAGAAGGAGGAGCATCTGATGAGTGAGGGTAGTGATACAATAGACAAGGTTCCAATTGCCCATGATTGGGGAGATCCATCTACCACACATGTTACTAGATCATGTAGTTGGTAGCCATGCAACATTCCAAAACATATGAGCATGGAGAGGATAGCACATCCTCCATGCCTCCTACATAAGATGACATTGTCTTTACACAAGCACTCGGAGATCTAGGTGATGATATTTAATTTATTGTTATTCTTATGCTTATGCATTTAATATTTATATATATCATGATGTGTATTGATTCCATTTATGATTTCTATCTTGCAGGGGATATGAGAGATTTACATGATCTCTACCAATAGGTGGCTACAGAGATAGTGCCTCTTTTAGTCTTCAATTAGGCTACTAGTACAGACTATGTGCCCCCACCCAGCATGGAGTGGGACTCAAAGCTATTCAATCCTTATGTCAAATTGAGAGAAATATATGAGGTTGCTACGAGGTGTGTTGATCAAGTCGAGGCTGCTTATGAGGAGACTCGATCATCTCAAGGTCTAGAGGAGGTCGAGACACTCCATGCAAAGGTAGTTAGGCTACAAGCAGATACATACCACATAGAGTGAGAGCATCTAGAGGTTGTTGGATGGGAGATCATGGTTGTTGGATGAGCACAGGGTCTAGATTATGCTTTGGATGTTCTTATCAGTTCATGGTCATGATCACATGTTATTGTCTCTCGACGGACTGCATCTAGATAGATGCAATCACTAGATCCCGAGGGATCTAGTAGCCACATGTCACCCTAGCATTGTATATTTGATGATATGTACTCAAAACTTTGATATATATATATATATATGATCATTTGTGTTTGATTTTGTATTCTTATATGTTTTAAGTTAAATGGAAATGTGATTTATCAAATAATCTTTATAAGACTATTTAATAAATATCTCCATGATTTAACATATTTTATGTGATCTAATTAAAACTACTCTAGTTCCTTTTAGATGCAACATTATGATTAAGTATGTTATACTAAATTAAATACACCTATGATCTAATTAAATAACATTTATAAGGATCTAATTTAACACAACACATAAGATGGACTTGAATAGTATGAAACTTAATGTAATCACCTAAAAATTAATTTAAACAATTACTATAGTATTCAAGAACACAAATAATTATTTGTCAAGAATATTAGACATAGTATCGGTGAAAATGTGTGAAATTAATAGGATCCTTAAGAGGTGTACCATCCATTTCTGTTAACGTATATGCTCCAAACCCAAAATTTTCATCAATTATATAGGGTCCTAACCAATTACTTCTAAACTTTCCTTTTTTAGTCAAGGCAATATTGACATTACATTGATTCTCGCATAAAGCTAAATCACCTTTATCAAATAACTAAGGGATGACATTATCATTGTAACTACGATGCATTATTCTAGAATAAGCTTGAAGGTGCTCAATAGCGTTAATGTGTTTTTCGTCAAGCATTTCAAGCTAATGCAAGTGTTGTGCCTTGTATGTATTATCATCAACAATCCCTTGGAGAGTGATTCTTAATGAAGGAATCTCTAACTCCAAGGGCATTATTGCCTCGGTGCCATAAATAAAGGTCATAAGGGGTAGTCCCAGATCATGCTCTAACATTTGTTCGACAAGCCCATAATGCATATGTTATCTATGTGTGACAATCCTTATTGTGTTTACTTATTGTTTTCCTTAAGATTTGTTCGAAGGTTCTATTAGTTGATTCGGCTTGAAAATTAGATTACAGGTAATAGGGTGTTGAAAAATGATGTTGTATGTTAAATTTTTCCAAGAACTTCTTCACGTCTTTATTCTTAAATGGTGTCCCATTGTTTGAAACTAAATTGGAAGGAAGTCCAAAGTGAGCAATAATGTCTTCTAATATGAAACGACATATTACATAAATAGTTGTTGAACGAAGGGGAATTGCTTCCACTCATTTCATAAAGTAATCTGTTGCGGTGATTATAAAGGTATGTCCAACAAAGGAGAGAGGTGAAATATTTCCAATAATATCCAAGACCAATACCAAGAAAGGCCAAATAGTAACTCTTTCACGAAGCTCAGAAGTAGGGGCGTGAATCAATTTTCTATATTCTTGACATTTGTGACATTTCTTAACATACACAAAGCAATATAGTTCCTTATTCCTCCAATAGTATCCTATATGGATTAACTTTTGAACTAATGATCTTCCTCCAAAATTTCCCCCTAAGGCACCTACATGGGCTTCCTCAAGTGCTATAGGGATTTTAGATTGTTTAAGACACCTAAGCAAGAGATCATCAAAGGACCTTTCATACAACATGGTACATTGGCAAGAATTATATATTTAGACAAAAGTTTCCAAAGGTGAGCTTGAGTATTCTTAGTTTTCGGCTCAACAAAATTTCCATTTTTCAGATAACTAAATGGGTAAGTGCATGGATCTATGATACATTTTTGGCTCTTAAGATGCCACTTTTTTCCTGAAATCAGCCAAATCTAATTTGCATGAGAAAATGAAGATAGTTATGCTCAAAATTTCAAGATTAGCCAAGAAAAAAAGTTGAAGTGCTATGAGTCTAGTTTCTAAGCTAATAATTTTTTTAAAATTAATGAAGATTAAGGGTCCCAAAAAGCAGGTCCTTTTTCATAAAAAAAAATAGCATAGCGCCTGAGGGCTCCCCCGTTTTTGATTAAATATTTTTTAGAATTTCAAAAATCCCAATGGTGAGAAATTAGATAACACCATGTAGTTTATCCTCGTTCTTTCAGATAATTTTTTTAATGAATATATAATATTCTATGAATATTCAAAGTGGACACATCCTGAAAAACTAAAATTTGAGCATGCTCCCCCCTAATTTTTTTGAAAACTAATAAAAAATTGATTATTTTTTTCATCATGTGTAGAATGGAGTCTAGTTTCAAAAAATTTAATTTGTTTCACATTTCGATGAACGAGTAAAAATCTATCCTAAAACTAGCACATGTTGGTTTTTGACCAAAAACAGAGGCATTTGCAATAGAAGCCATGGATCAAAACCTTAACTAAATCAAAATGAAAAAGAATTATATATTTAGATAGCTAAGAGAGAGGTCAATGGTATCACAATTTTTTTTATAAACTTGCATTGAAAGACATTCAAATGAGATGGGGAGTACAGACAAAATTAGGAGTAAATTTGGCAAATCCTGTCAATTAACACGTCCAAAGCAGGACATTTGGTGATTGCCAAATTTGGCGCTAGCCAAATGGAACATCACATTTAGCGAGCGCCAAATTTGGCATGCCCCAAATGTGATGTGTCATTTGGAGAGTGCCAAATTTGGCGCTCGCCAAATGGCCTGCTTTGAACAAAACCTAAATTTCCCCTCTCTTTCATTGACAACTTTGATAATGCTTAGAGTGCATACTTTATGATCATAGATGGATAGTCGAGGTCTTACCTTTCATACACTCTCTAACTCATTACCCTAACTAGATAACTCTTTATCCCTCTAAATTTTCTCTCTCAGGTTTCACTCCCTCCCACACAACCTAGACTACTCTCTCTCAGTCCAATCCCATCTTGCAGGTCTCTTTCCCTCTAACCTAGGTACCTAAATAAATCTATCTCATTCCAACCCCTTTCTCACTATCCCTCTCTCTCTCCCCCTTTGGTATTTTTGTCTCTCTCACTCCATCTGCCTCTCTTTGGTCGTTGTATTTCTCTCCCTCCTACCCATTCTCCCTCTCATAGGTCTCTCACTCACTTCCTTTATCTCTCTCCCACTCCCTCTCACTTACTCACTCTATCTCTCTCCTTATGTCTCTCTCACTCTCTATCAGGTATCTCCATCCCCCCCTCTCTATCTCTCTCACAGACACACTCCCTCTCTCTCTCCCACTCCTTATCTCTCACTCCCTCTATCTCTCTCCCTCTCTCAACTCACCCTCACAGCCTCTCTTTCTCTCTCTCTCTTAAGTATCTCTATCCTACCCCCTCTCCCTCTCTCTCTTTGTCAAGTCTCCCCCTCCTACCCCATATCCCTCTCACAGTCACTCCCTCCCTCTCTCACTCCCTCTATCTCTCTCCCTCTCCCTCTCCCTCTCTCTCAAGTATCTCCCTCCCACCACCTCTCCCTCTGTCTCTCAAGTTTGTCTCTCTCTCACACCCTCTATCTCTCTCCCACTCTCTCTCCCTCCCACCCCCTCTCCCTCCCACCCCTCTATCTCTCTCCCTCTGTCGGGTCTCTCTTTGTCTCTCTCACTCACTCCCTCTATCTCTCTCCCACACCCTATCTCTCTCTCACTCCCTCTATCTCTCTCCCTCTCTCTTAGGAATCTCCCACCCCCTCTCACTCTCTCTCTCTCCCTCTCTCTCGGGTATCTCTCCCCACCCCCCTCTATCTTCAGTACTCCTCTCCCTTCTACCCCCTCTCCCTCTCTCAAGTCTCTCTCTCTCTCCTCCTTGTATCTCTCCCATCCTTCTATCTCCCACTCCCTATCTCTCCTACTCTCTTAGGTCTCTCCCTCCCAACCTCTCTCTCCCACTTTGTCTTCATCTCCTTCTCTCTTAGGTGTCTCCCTCTCACCCTCTCTCTTAGGTTTCTCCGTCCTACCCTCTCTCCCTCCCTCTCTCTCTCTCTCAAGTCTCTCCCTCTCCCTCTCTCATAGGTTTCTACCTCCCACCCCCTTTGTATCCCTTTCTCTCTCTCTCAGTCCCTCTATCTCTCTCCAACTTTGTCTCTCTCCCTCTCTCTAAGGTCTCTCCCTCCCACCACCTCTCCCCCTCTCTCTCTCTCTCTCAAGTATCTTTGTCCTACCCCTCTCCCTCTCTCTATTTTTCAAGTCTCCCCCTCCTACCCCCCCTCCCTCTCACGATCACTCCCTCTCTCTCTCTTCCACTCCCTCTCTCTCTCCCTCTATCTCTCTCCCTCTCTCAAGTATCTCCTTCCCACCCCCTCCCACTCTCTCTCTCTCCCTCTCTCTCAGGTATCTCCCCCCACCCCCCTCTCTCTCTCACTCCCTCCATCTCTCTCCCATCCCACTATCCCTCCTACTCCCTCTCCCCTAAAGGGTTTAGGGTTTAGGGATTATAGTTTATGGTTTAAGGGTAGAGGGCGTAGGGATGAGGTTTGAGGTTTGAGGGTTTTAGGGTTTAAGGGTTGAGGGTTGAAGGTAGAGGGTAGAGGGTTTAGGGTTTAGGGTTGAGGGTTTAGGTTTTAAGGGTTTAAGGGTTTAGGGTTCAGGATTTATGGTTTAAGGGTAGAGGGTAGAGGATAGAGGGTAGAGGGTTTAGGGGTTTAGGGTTTAGGGTTTAAGGTTTTAAGGAATTATAGGGTTGATGGTTTTAGGTTGAAGTGTTGAGGGTAGGAGGGTATATGTTTTAGGGTTTAGGATTTAGGGTTTAGGGATTATAGTTTACTATTTAAGGGTAGAGGGTGTAGGGTTGAGAGGAGAGAGAGAGGAGGGTTGAGGGTAGAGGGTAGAGGAGTTTAGGGTTTAGGGTTTTAGGGTTTTAGGGTTTAGGGTTTTAGGGTTTAAGGGTTCAAGGTTTAGGGTTTAAGGTAAAGGGTAGAGGGTTTAGGGTTTAAGGTTTTAAGGGTAGAGGGTTGATTGTAGAGGGTAGGGAGAGAGATAGATAGAGAGGGTTGAGGGTTTAGGGTAGAGGGTATAGAGAGAGATAGATAGAGAGGGTTGAGGGTAGAGGGTAGACGGTTTAAGGGTTAAGGGTTTAACTGTTGAGGGTGGAGGGTAGAGGGTAGATGGTATAGGTTAGAGTGTTGAGGTTTAAAGGTAGAAGGTTTAGGGTTGAGAGAGAGGGGGCTCAGGGTTTTAGGGTTTTAGGGTTTAGGGTAGAGGGTTAAGGGTAAACGGTAGACGGTTTAAGGATTTAGGGTTTAAGGGTTAAGGGTTTAAGGGTTGAGGGTGGAAGGTAGAGGATTTAGGCTAGAGGGTAGAGGGTGGAGGGTGGAGGGTAGAGGGTTGAGGGTTGAGGGTTGAGAGTAGAGGGTGTGGGGTTGAGAGAGAGAGAGGGAGGGTTGACGGTTTAAGGGTTTAGGGTTTATGGTTTAAGAGTTGAGGGTTTAGGGTAGAGGGTAAATGGTTTAGGGTTGAGGGTAGAGGGTAGAAAGTAGATGGTAGAGGGTATAGGGTAGAGAGAGAGATAGATAGAGAGGGTTGAGGGTTTTAGGGTTGAGGCTAGATGGCTAAGGGTAGAGGGTAGATGGTTTAAGGGTTAAGGGTTTAAGGGTTGAGGGTTGAGGGTAGATGGTATAGGGTAGAGGGTTGAGGGTTGAAGGTAGAGAGTTTAGGGTTGAGAGAGAGAGAGGGGGGTTGATGGTTTAAGGGTTTTACAATTTAGGGTAGAGGGTTAAGGGTAGAGGGTAGATGGTTTAAGGGTTGAGGGTTGAGGGTAGATTGTTTAGGGTAGAGGGTTGGGGGTTGAGGGTTGAGGGTTGAGGGTAGAGGGTAAAGGATTGAGAGTAGAGGGTGTAGGGTTGAGAGAGAGGGTTGAGGGTTTAAGGGTTTAGGGTTTAAGTGTTGAGGGGGTAAGGGTAGAGGGTAGGCAGTAGAGGGTTGAGGGTAGAGAGTAGAAGGTAGAGGGTGTAGGGTTGAGAGAGAGAGATGGGGGGTTGAGGTTCAATAGTTTTAGGGTTTAGGGTTTACAATTTAAGGGTAGAGGGTGTAGGATCAAGAAAGAGAGAGAGAGGGGGTTGAGGGTTTAAGTATTGAGGGTTGATTGTAGAGTGTAGAGGGTAGAGGGTGTAGGGTTGAGAGAGAGAGATGGGGAGATGAGGGTTCAATAGTTTTAGGGTTTAGGGTTTATAATTTAAGGGTAGAGGGTGTAGGATCAAGAGAGAGAGAGAGGGGGGTTGAGGGTTTAAGGATTGAGGGTTGATTGTAGAGGGTAGAGGGTAGAGAGAGAGATAGATAGAGAAAGAGTTGAGGGTTTTAGGGTAGAGGGTAGAGGTTTAAGGGTAGAGGGTAGACGGTTTAAGGGTTTAGGGTTTAAAGGTTAAGGGTTTAAGGGTGGAGGGTGGAGGGTAGAGGGTTTAGGGTAGATGGTATAGGGTAGAGGGTATAGGGTAGAGGATTGAGGGTTGAGAGTAGAGGGTGTAGGGTTGAGAGAGAGGGCAGGGTTGAGGGTTTAAGGGTAGAGGGTGTAGGGTTGAGAGAGAGAGAGAGAAGGCGGTTGAGGGTTTTAGGTTTTTAGGGTTTAAGGGTAGAGGGTGTAGGGTTGAGAGAGTGGATTTGAGGGTTTTAGGTTTTAGGGTTTAAGGGTTGATGGTTGAGGGTTGAGGGCTAAGGGTTGAGGGTTGAGGGTAGAGAGAGAGATATAGAGAGGGGGTTGAGGGTTTTAGGGTAGAGGGTAGACAGTTTAAGGGTTAAGGGTTTAAGGGTTGAGGGTGGAGGGTTGAGGGTTGACGGTAGATGGTATAGGGTAGAGGGTTGAGGGTTGAAGGTAGATGTTTTAGGGTTAGAGAGAGAGAGAGAGGAGGGGTTGATGGTTTAAGCATTTTATGGTTAAGGGTAGTGGGTTAAGGATAGAGGTAGACAGTTTAAGTTTTTAGGGTTTAAGGGTTAAGGGTTTAAGGGTTGTGGGTGGAGTGTAGAGGGTTTAGGGTAGATGGTATAGGGTAGAGGGTACAGGGTAGAGGGTATAGGGTAGAGGGTTGAGGGTTGAGAGTACAGAGTGTAGAGTTGAGAGAGAGAGAGAGTGGGGTTGAGGGTTTAAGTGTGTTAGTGTTTATTGTTTAGTGTTTACAATTTAATGGTAGAGGGTGTAGGGTTGAGAGACAGAGGTGGGTTTGAGGGTAGAGGGTTAAGGGTAGAGGGTAAAGTGTTTAGTAATTTAGGGTTTAGGGTTCAGGGTTTATGGTTTAAGGGTAGAGGGTAGAGGGTAGATGGTTTAGGGGTCTAGGGTTTAGTTTTTAAGGGTTTAAGCATAAAGGGTTGAGGGTAGATGGTATAGGGTAGAGGGTTGAGGGTTGAAGGTAGAGGGTTTAGGGTTTAAGGGTAGAGGGTGTAGGGTCAAGAGAGAGACAGAGACAGAGACAGAGACAGAGACAGAGAGGAGGGTTGAGGGTTTAGAGAGAGAGACTGAGAGAGTGAGAGGGTTAAGGGTTTTAGGGTTTAAGGGTAGAGGGTAGAGGGTAGATGGTTAAGGGTAGAGGGTTTAAGGGTTGAGGGTTGAGGGTTGATGGTTGAGGGTAGAGGGTTGAGGGTTGAGAGAGAGAGAGATAGGGGGTTGATAGTTTTAGGGTTTTAGGGTTTATGGTTTATGGTTTAAGGGTTGAGGTTAGAGGCTAGAGGTACCTAGAGGATTGAGAGAGAGAGGAGGGGTTGACCATTTTAGGGTTTTAGGTTTTAGGGTTTACAGTTTAATTGTAGAGGGTGTAGGGTTGAGAGAGAGACAGAGGGGGTTGATGGTTTTAGGGTTTACAGTTTACGGTTTAAGGGTTGAGGGTAGAGGGTTTAAGGTTTAGGGTTTTAGGGTTTTAGGGTTGAGGTTTGAGGGTTGAGAGAGAGAAAGAGTTGAGGGTTATAGGGTTGAGGGTTTACAGTTATAGTTTAAGGGTAGAGGGTAGAAAAATCTATTTCACTCCAACCCCTTTCCCATTGTGAGGTCTTTCCCCCCAACCTAACTAGATAACTCTCTATCCCTCTCAAGTCTCTATCACTCTTAGGTCTCAGTCCCTACCATATTACTATGACTAATCTCCCTCACTCATATCACATTTCCCTCTATCTCAAGTCTCACTCCCTTCCTATTGATAATGTGAAAGTATTTCAAAGCACCACATTTGGCGCTCGTCAAATTTGGCACTCTCCAAATTTGATGAGCACCAAATGTTTTTTTACCTTGAAATGGTAAAATAGGAGTTCACCCCATGATTCTAGCCCACATGCTTCTACTTTTGTTTGGTTAAATGCTTAATTTGAAAGAGAAATTCCTTTTTTTTATGTAGTTGACTCCCTGTTCTACCAATATATGCTTGATCCATCACCTTTTTTCCACCAATTTGCATGCAGACAACATATATGGACACATTTTGAAGTTTCTACATCATTTTACATATCTCAGGTAATATATTCATTTTTGGTAATATTGAAATGTTTATATTTAGTATGTTTGTTTATTTTTGACAATAATCTAAATTCCTTTAATGGTTTTATTAATCATAACAATTGGACATAGAATTCAACATTGAATTAGATGAGAGTTGCATAAAAAAATTTAATTTTTATGACTTTGAAGAAAAAAATGAAAACCATGACATAATTTAGATGAATTCATGTTTAAACTTATATAAATTACATCAACTTAACACAAATTTGCTTATGAATTATATTTGCATTGCTTACAGTAGTCCATTTCCAGCATACTTAGATAAACGAATTCAACTTAATACAAGTTTTTTTTGTTTTGTTTTGACAATTTATAGACCATTCATTTGATGATTTTATTAATCTTCATTGTTACACATAGAATTGAACATTAAATTCATTATTACTAATAGTTGTGGGAAAAAATTTATTTTCAACTAATTTGGAAAACCTAAGATCTTTCATCAATGTTAATGTGCAAGTTTCTATTAATTTTTTTGTGCCATAAAGAATTGACCTTCATCATGTGCTTAGATAATTTCAAGTGATTCAAGACATAGTTGGTTTAATGAAATTTTCCATTCATTCATACCATTTACCATTCTTCCTTGGTAGATTTATGTATGAAAAATGTTGTAGCATATAGACATGTTTGATAATTCCAAACAGCTTGTTGCCTTCTTTCATAAAATGCTTTGGTGTGTTCAATAAAATGCAATGTAATTAGTGTTATCAATATGTTTCATAAAATTTATTACTTAATTTTTTTCTATGTGTGATTGTAAATATGTAGCATTCAACATCATGCCAAGGAAATGACGAAAAGCCTCTAACACTAGAAGAACATGAGTAAAAAATGCAAGGAGAATAGAATCGAAAATTGCAGCTCGTGAAGCAAAAGAATTGCAACCCATACAACTAGAAATTCCCATGAAATCTAAGAGAAATGTACAATTGGAAAAACAAAGGGCATGAATGGGAAAAGTTCGTGGAAGGACACAAATGGATCCCCAAGTTGGAGGCACATCATCAATCATAGGTGAAGTTCAATGCACATCTCCAGTTGAAGAAACACCAACAACATGTGGTCTTCCAAGTACATTAGAAATCACACCTACAATGGAAGACACACATTCAGCAACATTGTATTTTGAAAGTACATCAACAAACATGCCTCTATTTGAATTCACTCCACAAATGACATATCAAGTTGGAGGTACAACATCATTTACATGTCAATCTCAAGGTATGTCATCAATTGCACCTTTGATTGAAGGTACGCGATCTATTCCCGATGTTGTTGGCATTCCTAATGTTGGCACAAATTTACATTTGACAACTCCTCCTAGAGTTTTGCATAGAAAACCTATATTTTTTATTGATATTGATTCCAATATTTTGAAATGGATGCCTAATAAGATGTCAAAATGTACATGTCAAAGAGCTGCATAGAGGATATGGAGTTTTTTTTTTGAGAAGCTAAGTGAGGGTAGAAGATGCTAACTATTTGTTGAAATGATGAGGCATCTCAAATTTAGGCCCACCATGAAGGCTCTTGGGCTGAGAGTTTCGAATGAATCAAGTGAAAATTCCATTGTAAAGAACTTGATGAGTGCATATGAAAGTGTGGGTTCTACCTCACGCATGAAGGATAGTTGTGCCACAAGACTTGTGATCATAACAACACTAATAAGCAGTCAAACAAGGAACAAGGTGAACCTTACAAAGAAAAGTAAGTCTTTGAAAATAAGTAGATCATCTCTAATGAGAGCCAAAGGAAGGCATGAAGGATTGGAGGAACCAAATAGCAATGAGTTATGGGCATTCTCAGGTAGAGTGCCATAGAAAGATAAAAGAATTGCTCAAGTCTTGAGATCTTTAATAGTACATTATTGGAAGGATAACACAAGTACCTCTCCTAATCAAAGATGTTGTAAGAAGGAGAATTGGTAGTAAAATCTGTGAGCCACATCCAAAGCATTATTTGGATACCACTCAAACCCAATTTTTTGTTGATTTTGTACAAAAAAAATTTGAAATTAAAATGTCAAAGGTATTTTAATTTGAAATGCTAAAGCCTTTTTATGTCAAAATAAATCATGCATGCACTACTTTTTTTTGTATAGTACATATTGAGTTTTCTAACCATTATGATGTTTATCGACGTATATGTGTAGATATGAATACTGACAATGTTTTGCAAGAATGTAACATAAGGCCTCCACCCAAATCCTCAAGGGAATTCTTATCTTCCATTTTATGTGAAAGAGAGGATGGTCAATTTTTTTACAAGTCATGTTTGGATGGCACATGTCATCATTGTGGTGGCATGCAACATTTTCCAAATTTCCAACACATGGCTAGTACACACACAATTGGAGACAAAATTGTCGAATTTAGCAAATACAAGATAGTGGCCTACAGTCTAAAAGATGGGAAAGAAGCAAAGAAGTGTGAATTGGTCAGTGATAAGATTCTAGTATATCAGTTTATGGGAATTTTTCATGATCAGGTGGTCTATGAGTATGCAAGGCATACATAAAGAGCTCAATGGTTGGACTCACAATTCAAGTTATGGAAGGACACGTTTCCACTTCATAGCATTGTTTCAGTTGTTGACTTCATGGAGAACTACACACTATAGCCATAGAATGCAGTGCAATCATAGTACTACAACTCCACATAGGTTGCTATATTTGTGCATATAGCATTCATTCCTGCAAATGATAGTACTGAGTTTGTGCAAGGTTGATTTCAAATGTTCTATGCCCATCAGGCTAGTAGGGGCATATCATTCAGTTAACATATCATATGGTCAGATAACTATACATCATAATTCAAGAATGCCAGAATGTTTTACTGGTTGAGTAGGATGCATAGGATCAATGGTGTTCAACATATGTGGAACTTCTTAGAGGTCGGGCATGGAAAGGGGGAGCATGATGGAGTGGGTGCATGTATCAAAAGAGCCCTTGCATAAGAAGAGTTAAAGTACAAAGAAAATATAAAGTTGACAGATGCAAGATCAATTGTCGAGTGGTGCAATCATGCAATGGGTCCAGGTAGTCAAGGTAATCCTTTAGTTCATAGATTTTTTTCATTTAGTAGATGATACTAACATTGAAAAATATGAGGATTGTTGTACACTAATAGGATTGGGCGAGCTACACTCTTTTAGAAGCTCCAATGCAGGTACATGGACTATCCATATGTGAAAGATGGCATGCTTTTGTTTTGCGTGTACACTTTGAGCATGGAATGATTGTGAGTCAAAAAAGTGGGTTGATGAATGGTCTATAATAATTCTAACCTCACTTGAAACTTATCAACTCCTGATGGCTCTACAAATCATGGAGATGCAATCATCTGTTGACTTTGATCATGTATCAGACCTTGTAGAACCATGTAATATATCTTACTTTCAAGTTTTATTTTGATGTTCATTAAATACATCTAACAAGATGAACATATCAATGTAGGGCATGTATATGCAATGATTGCAGATGAAGACAATGAAGAGGGTACATATTATTACCTGTGTCTTTGTATCAAGGCCAAAAATAAATTGGAGGCCCCAGTTATAGATGGAGAAAACATAGAATATCCTATAGGTTTGGTGGTTGTTACTGGAACATGGCTTAGAAGGTACCCAGTTGAGAATGTTGTAGTTTGGTTGTTTGAGGACTTTGACACGGATTGAAAGATTCTTCACTACTTGAACCTTTTCATCACCACCAACATTCATTTGATCAAATATAAGGGCATACGTGGGAATAAGAACTTGTGGAAAGTGCATGAGTCTGACCATGAGGCAATACATGACATGATAAAGAGTAGAGCAGACCCGGATGGTTCCCTGGATTGATTGGTAAGTATGCACATTGAATTTGTAAAGTCATGTTATTGATCATTGCTTTATTTCAAGTGTTTAAATTTTATTGTATAAGGGTTTGCAAAATTGAATTAATGTAGATATGCAAAATGATGGTTATATGTTGCTCTCTATTTGATAAAGACCCAGGAGGGCCAAACTCACTCAAAGTGTCAATCTACATTCAATATCCATCTAACAAGATTACAAGGGCCTATTAGACCAATCCAAACAACTCCCAAAGTTTGAAAACAACCAAAAGTAGAATTTCCCACTTTCACCCTTGCAACCCTAGTATCAATGCAAACCTAGTTTTAGGACCTTAACTCCAACACTTCCCAAAACACTTGACAAACCAATGGATGATTAAGACACCGATTAAAAAGTTACAAAACATATCTCAGGGTCATACACAAGTCCTTTGGACCAAACTCCTGAAATTCCCACTCCTATGTTGTCCTAATTAGGCTAATTAGGCCTAAATTACAAAGAAACCCACCTTTAGACTTATCACAAACAACTAAAACTTTGGGGCAGCATTTCCCATGCCTTCAAACCACTAAATATACAATTATTTTTCAGATTTTACTCTTCTAACATAGCAAACTATGAAACCCTTGATTTTTAGCCAAACCAAGAGGGTTTACTCAAAACCTACATTCCACGCCTTCTTAGATCTCAAAAACAACTCAAAAACTCTTAAGAAACCTTGCACATGCTTAATAATTCAAAAGAAATGGCATCCTGCTCAAATTTTACCAAACCCTAGTCTAAAACCTCCACTTTCGTGCATTTTCCCACATAAAATCAATAGGGACAGCAACCCAATCTACTTTATTTCTTTCTCTCAACAAAAAACACTCTCCCTAACACCTAAACATTCTCCATGAGACCCAATACACCAATCACATTGAGCATAGTAAGGTGTAGGTTCTCCTACACCACTATTTGGTGCAGGGGCACCAAGCTTCGGTGGTTGTCATTAGGGTGATGAAGTCTTGTTTTGGCTTGGATAAGGTCATATAGACCATTTATTGATGTAATAAGTCTATTTTAGTGGTTACTAGTGGTTATAAGTTTATTTCTCATGGAGGATTGTGTTAGCCTTATATTGCATCATGTTTGAAAGAATTTAATAAAGATTTGCTGAAGAAATCATTATTTTCCTATGACAAGCCAAGAGCACCCTGTTGAGGGTTTTGTGATCAAAAACATGTCTTAAAGGGACCTTACATCGACTATATCTATTGTAACTAGTGTAATGGGCCCTACGGAGTCTGATTAAGTTGTAGGTTGCATGATTAGAGTTGTGGGGAAGGAACAAAGGAGATAAGCCTATTGTCCTATCGATTTTTGTTAAAGAAAACACATAAAAATAATGCCCTCAACCTAGGGTTTCTAAAAATAAATGAGTGGAGTTTTTTTCAAATTTTGAGCACATAGGGGTCAGAATACACATGTTTGAGTCAGTGGCATGGTCTAGGAGGTTGTGCAAGTGGGATTTTGAATAAACCCTCTTAGTTTGGCATGAAATTGAGGGTTTTGTGGAGCCTTGCTATGTTGGAAGGGTTAACTCTAGGAAAACATTGTGGTTTCAGAGGTTTGAGGGCATAGTAAATGTTGCCCCAAGGTTTCAAGGGCCTCTGATAAGTTTAAAGATATGTTGCTTTGTAATTTAGGCCTAATCAACCTAATTAGATTAGCGTAGAAGGGGTGATTTTAGGAGGTTGGTCCAAAAGACTTATTTTTTACACTGGAAATGTGTTAAAAATATGAAATGGGTGTCTGAAACCATCTTATGTTTGTCAAGTATCTTGGAGAGTATTTGAGTAAAAGGCCAAAAACTGAGTTTGCACTACTACTAGGATTCATGGGTGAAATTGAGAAATAGTGCTTCTAATTGTTGTCTAACTTGCAAGATTGTTTGAATTGCTTTAAAAGACCATTTTAATATTGTTAGATTCCTCTTCAAAGAAATTTGTCAATTTGATTGAGTTTGAGCCTCCTGGTCTGTTGAACCCCTTAAGAGTTCGAAGTGCAAAATGGATGCAAACTTCAACATGATGTTACTCATACACCGTGAGGTTTAGAAACTTCTCATTAGAGGCTATTAGATCATGTTGTGCCCCTATAAAATAACCTCTCTCAATTTTTGCTATCTCAAAGACATTTTCCTGTGGTGACAACATTTCTCTTGGGGAAAAAGTTGTCAAATGCAAGTAGTGCAAAGTTGCAAAGTGGTGCAACTTTCGTTCTGCAACTCGTACGACCAAACCAACTATTCCAATGTGTCTGAATGGGTATTTTAACGCTAGGAATGGTCATCTTTCACACCCAAATGCACTGAATCACTTTGAGCTACATTCAACCAACTGAATCCCTTAAGAATCTGAAATACAAAATGGTTGCAAGCTTCAACATGACGTTACTCAGACACCGTGAGGCTTAGAAATTTTTTATCAAATCCTATGGGAATTTTTTGTGCCCCTCTACAATAACCTCTCTCAATTTTTGCTATTTTGGAGGCATTTCCTATGGCAGTGAGATTTCTCTTGGGGAAAAAGTTATCAAATGCAAGTAGTGCAAAGTTGCAAAGTGGTGCAACTTTTGTTCTGCAACTCGTACGACCAAACTAACTATTCCAACACATACAAGTGGATATTTTTATGCTAGGAATAGTCCTCTTTTGCACCCAAACGTGCTGAATTGCTCTAAGCTACGTTCAACTAGCTGAATCCCTTAAGAGTCTAAAGTGCAAAATGACTGAAAAATTTAACATGATGTTACTCAAACACCATGAGGCTTAGAAACTTCTTGTAAGAACCTATTGGATAGTGTTGTGCCCCTCTACAATAACCTCTCTCAATTTTAGCTATCATGGAGGCATTTTCCTATGGCAATGAGATTTCTCTTGGGGAAAAAGTTGTCAAATGCAAGTAGTGCAAAGTTGCGAAGTGGTGAAACTTTTATTCTGCAACTTGTACAACCAAACTAACTATTCCAACACATCTGAGTGGATACATTAATACTAGGAATGCTCCTCTTTTGCACCCAAATCTTCTGAATCACTCTGAGCTATGTTCAACCGGCAGAATCCCTTAAGAGTCTAAAGTACAAAATCGCTGCAAACTTCAGCATGATGTTACTCAGATGCCGTGAGGTTTAGAAACTTCTCTTCTAAGAATATGGGATTGTATTGTGCCCCTCTACCATAACCTCTCCTGGTTTTTTCTATCTTAAAGGTGTTTCCTATGGCAGCAAGATTTCTCTTGGGGAAAAAGTTGTCAAATGCAAGTAGTGCAAAGTTGCAAAGTGGTACAACTTTTGTTCTGCAACTCGTATGACCAAACTAATTGTTCCAATGCATTCGAGTGAGTACTTTAACACTAGGCATGGTTCTCTTTCGCACCCAAATGCACATAATCGCTCTAAGCTATGTTCAACCGGCTAAATCCCTTAAGAGTCTGAAGTGCAAAATGGTTGCAAACTTCAACATGATGTTACTAAGACACCGTGAGGCATAGAAACTTCTTTTCTAAGCCTATGTGATTATGTTGTTTCCCTATACAATAATCTCTTGGTTTTCACTATCTCGAAGGCATTTTTCTGTGGCGTCGAGATTTCGCTTGGGGAAAAACTTGTCAAATGCAAGTAGTGCAAAGTTGCAAAGTGGTGCAACTTTCATTCTGCAACTCATGTGACCAAACTAATTATTTCAATGCATTCGAGTGGGTATTTACGCTAAGCATTGTCCTCTTTTTCACCCAAACACATCGAATCACTCTGATCTATGTTCAACCGGCTGAATCCCTTAAGAATCTGAAGTTCAAAATAGCTGCAAACTTCAGCATGACATTACTCAAACACCGCGAGGCTTAGAAACTTCTTGTTAGAGGTTATGGGATCGTGTTATTCCCCTCTACAGTAACCTCTCTCATTTTTCACTATCTTAGAGGTTTTTTCCTTAGGAGGAAAGATTTTGCTTGGAGAAAAAGTTGTCAAATGCAAGTAGTGGAAAGTTGCAAAGTGGTGCAAATTTTGTTGTGCAACTCGTGTGACCAAACTAACTATTCCAATGCATCTGATTAGGTATGTTTACGCTATTCATGGTCCTATTTGATAGCCAAACATGTTGAATCACTCCGAGCTAGATTCAACCAGTAGAATGTCATGAGTCTAAAGTGCAAAATGGCTTAAAAATTCAGTATGACGTTACTCAGACACCGTGAGGCTTAGAAAATTCTCATTAGATTATATGGGATTGTGTTATTCCCCTCTACAATAACCTCTCTCAATTTTCACTATCTTAGAGGCACTTTCCTGTGGTGAAGAGATTTCTCTTCGAGAAAAAGTTGTCAGATGCAAATAGTGCAAAGTTGTAAATTGATGCAACTTTCGTTCTGCAGCTTGAGTGACCAAACTAATTATTCCAATGCATTGGAGTGGGTACACTTACACTAGGAATAGTCCTTTTCCACACAAAAAGGTGCTAAATCACTCCGAGCTACATTCAACCAGCTTAATCCCTTAAGAGTCTAAAGTGCAAAATGGCTTCAAACTTCAGCATGACGTTACTCAAACACCGTGAGGCTTAGAAAATTATCGTTAGAGCCTATGGGATCATGTTTTACCTCTATACAATAACCTCTCTTTTTTTTTAATCTCTTAGAGCATTTTTTCCTGTGGCAGCGATATTTCTTTTGGGGAAAAAGTTGTTAAATGCAAGTAGTGCAAAGTTGCAAAGTGGTGCAAATTTTATTCTACAACTTGTACGACCAAACTAACTATTCCAATGTGTCTAAGTGGGTACCCTAATGCTATGAATGGTCCTCTTTCACACCCAAACGCACCAAATCACTCTAAGCTACGTTCGACCGGTTGAATCCCTTAAGAGTCTGAAGTGAAAAATGGTTGCAAACTTCATAATGACGTTACTCGGACACTATGAGGCTTAGAAAATTTTTGTCAAAGCCTATGGGATCATGTTGTGCCCCTTTACAATAACCTCTCTCAGTTTTCACTATCTCAGAGGCATTTTCCTATAGCGATGAGATTTCTCTTGGGGAAAAGGTTGTCAAATGCAAGTAGTGCAAAGTTTCAAAGTGGTGCAACTTTTGTTCTACAACTCGTACGACCAAACTAACTATTTTAATGCATATGAGTGGATATTTTTATACTAGGCATGGTCCTCTTTCACACCCAAATGTGTCGAATCACTTTGAGCTATGTTCAACTAGTTGAATCCCTTAAGAGTCTGAAGTGCAAAATGACTGTAAACTTTAGAATGACATTACTCAGACACCATGAGGCTTAGAAACTTCTCATCCAAGCTTATGGGATAATGTTGTGCCCCTCTACAATAAAATTTCTCAGTTTTTCCTCTCTCAAAGGAATTTTCCTATGGCGGCTAGATTTCTCTCGGGGAAAAAGTTGTCAAATGCAAGTAGTGCAAAGTTGCAAAGTGGTACAACTTTCGTTCTACAACTTGTACAACTAAACTAACTATTCCAACACATTCAAGTGGGTATTTTAATGCTAGGAATGCTCATTTTTTTCACCCAAACGTGTCGAATGACTCTGAGCTACATTCAACTGGCATAATCCCTTAAGAGGCTGAAGTGCAAAATCTTTGCAAACTTCAGCATGATGTTACTCAAACACTATGAGGCTTAGAAACTTCTCATCTAAGCTAATGGGATTTTCTTGTGCCTCTCTATAATAACCTCTCTTTTTTTTTGCTATGTCAGAGGTTTTTTCCTGTGGCAAAGATATTTTTCTTGGGAAAAAAGTTGTCAAATGCAAGTAGTGCAAAGTTTCAAAGTGGTGCAACTTTCGTTCTACAACTCGTATGACCAAACTAACTATTCCAACACATTTGAGTGGGTAATTTAACACTAGGCATGGTCCTCTTTCACACCCAAACGTGTTGAATCGCGTTGAGCTACGTTCAACTAGCTAAATCCCTTAAGAGTCTGAAGTGCAAAATGGTTGCAAACTTCAGAATGATGTTACTCAGACACTGTGAGGCTTAAAAAATTCTCGCATGAGCCTATGGGATCATGTTGTTCCCCTCTACAATAAACTCTCTCAATTTTTTCTATCTCAGAGGAATTTTCCTGTGGCGGCGAGATTTCACTTGGGAAAAAACTTGTCAAATGCAAGTAGTGCAAAGTTGCAAAGTGGTGCAACTTTCATTCTGCAACTCATGTGACAAAACTAATTATTCCAACACATCTGAGCGGGTTTTTTTATGCTAGGAATGGTCCTCTTTCACACCCAAATGCATTGAATCACTCTGAGCTACGTTAAACTGGTTGAATTCCTTAAGAGTTTAAAGTGCAAAATAGCTGCAAACTTCAAGATGATGTTACTCAGACACCGTGAGGCTTAGAATATTATCGTTAGAGGATATAGGATTGTGTTGTTCCCCTATAGAATAACCTCTCTCAATTTTCACTATCTCAAAGGCATTTTTCTATGGAGGCGAGATTTCACTTGGGGAAAAAGTTGTCCAATGCAAGTAGTGCAAAGTTGCAAAGTGGTGCAACTTTCATTGTGAAAATTGTGTGACCAAACTAATTGTTTTAATGCATCTGAGTGGGTACGTTTACACTAGGAATTGTCCTATTTCACACCCAAACATGCCAAATTGCTCTGAGTTACATTCAACCGAGTGAATCCCATAAGAGTCTGAAGTGTAAAATGGTTGCAAAATTCAGCATGACATTACTCAGACACCATGAGGCTTATAAAATTATCATTAGATCCTATTTGATCATAGTGTGCCTCTCTACAATAACCTCTCTCAGTTTTTTCTATCTTGGAGGCACTTTCCTGTGGTGGCAAGATTTCTCTTGGGAAAAAAGTTGTCAGATGCAAGTAGTGCAAAGTTACAAAGTGGTGCAACTTTTGTTCTTCAACTTGTGTGACCAAACTAACTATTCCAATACATTTGAGTTAGTACGTTTATGCTAGGAATAGTCCTCTTTCACACCCAAACACATTGAATCACTTTGAGCTACGTTCAACCGGCTGAATCACTTAAAAGTCTGAAGTGCAAAATGGCTACAAACTTCAGCATGACGATACTTGGACACCGTGATGCTTAGAAAATTATTGTCTGAGCCTATGAGATCGTGTTGTTCCCCTCTATAATAACCTCTCTCATTTTTCATTTGGAAGGTAAATCAACATGTCTAAGTCAAGAGAAAGTTTGTCCAAGCTTTGCAAGGCACAAGCAAAGTCCGCTATGCCCATGATCAAGGAAAATGTAGAAGATGATGCAAAGTCCGCTTGAGAAAGAAAAGGTATGTCCAAACTATTTTCAAGTCCACCCTTGGCTTAAATAATGCTTGTCCAAGATGAATTTAAAGTCTTCCCAACTCAAAGCATACATGGAAAAGACAACGTAAAGTCAGCCCAACTCTAAGCATACATTGCAAAGACAACTTTAAGTCCTCCCCAAGCTAAGAAAAGGAGATGGAAAACATATCTTGAAGTTTTCCTTAGCCCAAGATCAAAGGGGACATCCAACACATTGAGATGGTGCCTCATTATCTTCCAACCAATCAAATTGTTCCAAGCTAGCATGTCTAGGTTCAATGAACCTAACACTTCATAATGCAACAACTTTTTATTGTTGGTTTATACTTAGTAGAAGGACAAGTGTCCCCAAATGTAATTTTCTCATTGTTCGAGAGGTAGTTAGTTATGACAAACCCTAATTAGGGTTTTATTGTGTAATCTTGGTCATTGATTCAAAATCAATCTTTCCCATTGAATTGTATTCGAGGAGCCTATAGATTGAGCTCACCCTTCATTTGTAAAACATGGGAGCATCCATCGCATACTACCAGTTTACTACCTTGTCTATGCTTCCGCTTACTATTATGCTTTGATAGATTTTTTCCAAGCATCCATCGCTTGTCCAAAAGCACTTGTTGTAGGCTCTTAGCCATAGTAGCAAGATAGTGAACTGTTTGATAAAATGCTTTGGTAGACATGTATGAAAAATGTGGTAGAATAGACAAGGTAGTAATTTATTTGAAAAAATTCCTCAAAGATATGTGGTCTCATGGTGATGGAATTCCATGACAATCCAGGGAATTTGCTTGTCATGGTATTCCATCACCATGACACCCCATTTCTTTGAGGCATTTTTTCAAATTGTTCACTACCTTGTCTATGCTATTGCTTACTATTACGCTTTGATGGATATTTAGGATATTTTTCACTCATTCTCTAAAATTGACTAAGTGTCAAAACCAAAAACAAAATTACTGCTCCCCCTATGGATAGCCAGGAGATTTTTCACTCATTCTCTCCCCCTTTGACATCAATGACAAAGCTCTATTATATCCATTCTACATTGCACTTACCTTTACTCCATTATTTCCCCAACTGATGCTTTTCTCCTGACTTGAGCACCTCAACCATCTACTCTAGTCTCCCTTCAGTTAGGTCTTTTACTTTCCAGAAGGTATCAATAAGAGTATTTCTAGCACAATGGACCTTTCTATGCTCATCCTGCAGAGTGTTGACACCTAAAAATGACCTAGGCTTGCAAGCTTATTTTTACCACTTTCGTCCTAACATAATTATGACATTTAATTATGTCCTTGGTCCACATTCAACTATTAATTAAATAATACATTGTTTAATTAATTCGTATCTCTTTTATTCTTCATGATTATTAAATAAATAAATTTAATTTATTTATTAAATACATCATTAATTGTCTAAGTCTTCCTCTAATTAAATAAATTTCTAAATTTGTTTAATTATCTTTATTCATTAATTCTTCCTGATTTTTAAATAAATCAATTTCATTTAATTATTTAATATGTCACTAATCCTCACAATTAAATAAATTCATTAATTTATTTAATTCTTAATCATATCTTCTAAATTAAATAATTATATTTAATTATTTAAGTGACCAAATTAATATTCCTCTCATTTTAAATAAATGAAATTATTTGAAATGTCATCACAATCTTAACTGACAGTCCATTTTGGTAAAATAATCTAAAAAAGATTATTTATTTATTTCACAAAATTCATATTTTGAGTTGATTGGTAGCTTTCTTCCAAAAATCAAATAAAGCAAGCAGGTTCTTGATTTTATCAAAATTGCTTTTCAGTCCATCTTTTATTTGATTTTTCGAATCTCACAAAGCAAGGCTATCTTTATCTTCTCAATTTTGAAAATCTCCATTTTTCTAATTAATTATCTCATCTTTTCTCCACCACCGATCTGATTCTCTCATGTGACATCTTGACCACTCACTTAAGGATTTTACCCTAACCCTGATTAGGGATTATCAAGTTAAATTTCATCCTCTTATTTTAGGTTTCTATCAAGAGTTGATCTCGTCCATCCATTCAAAATTGTGTTTTCTATAAAATGACAATTTTGTTCATAATTTAGGGACCACTTCATTATTATAGGCATTATAGTCATTTATTATTTATCATCATTTATCATTTATCATAGGCATAGGCATAAATATAATTAAATCCTTCAAAACTTTCATAGGACAATGGCATAGTCAAATTGCTCACACACTCGATCTAAGGGCATCAATCATATGTTGCAAGCTAGGAGGTGCTATGGAGGTGAATCATGGAAGCTTCAATGAATATCTGGTATAATCGTTTCATTATTATTTGCTTCCTTTGTGCTTCATAACTTCTTTGGGTTTATTATTGATTTAATCATTTGCTAACCTCAAACCTTAGAAATTTATCCATTGATACATTTGGTGAACCTGACGTGAATCATTTGATCTAGCTTGCCTTCTGCAGGTTTTATTGACTTTTTGTTGCAGATCTGTCAGTTTTTTCTTCATATATTCTACACAGCTGTGAATTTTTTAACAAGATTTTTATAAAATCTTGTACATCATCTTAAGAGACTATAGTAAAAAAATTGAGGGTTTATCATCATGTTTGTGGGAGTCATTTTGATTTTAATTATTTTCATAAAATTCATTTTTTGGATGCAAATCGACGAATTATTTAGAAATTTTTACATTTTTGGAAATCTCTTTAAATTCTAATCGGTTTCTATGTTTTACAGATTTAATTTGGAGGTAAAAAAAAATGCAAAATAATCAGATCTTCATTTTTTGTATGGTTTTCACAAATCCATGTTTCTGGGTGTAAAACAAAGAATTTTTTTGACTTCTTTACATTTATGGAAAGATTTCAGAAAATTAGTAGGGATCTCTTCTTTGAGTTTTTATTTTTTAGATTAATAAAATCATCAAATAATAAAATCTAATTCGGCTATGTCAAAAACATGTATCTAAAATTGCAATTTTTTGATGAGCTTGTTTTTTTTCTTTGGCTGCATTATAATATTGTTTTTTTTATCTTGTACGTGATCATAAGGAGCTATAGTAGTAGTAATATCAGTCATATATAATAGATTGGAAAGCAAAAACTTCTGGGTTTGCATAAACATACGTTTGTCAAAGACTAAAAATCAAAGAAACTCCTAACTTGTGGTCTTGCAGGTTTGAGTGTCGAAGACTGAATACTATACATTGTGCTTGTCTTTTTTAGATTAGTACACATTTATTTTGGTGCACATAAAACAAACATGTTTTACTATTTTGTTTGATTGTGTTTGCAAATGGTAGGTGTGTATGCTCTCACCTTGTGAAAACTCGGTGATCAAAAAACTAGGCCCGTTTTTTATATGTTATTACCCTCACGATTTGGTATATCAGAGTATCCTCTCCCCTTGCGCATTCATGTGATACTGGGTGTAAGAGAAATGGTTACTAACTCTAGAACTTGGGCCTGTTCTGGTTGGAAAAAGTACTCACCCCAGGACGACTCAGACTGGTAGCACCCTAAACCCGAGGGACTTCCAGCCGGTATATAAAAGTGGATTCTTGGGGAAAACCAAAGACTCATGAGTGCGGTTCCAACAAGATGGATCCGAAAGGGGACTCTCACCGCATGGATCATGCCCCACAAATGAAATTCCCGTATTAAACACCTCTTGTCTTAGTATCCAACCGTTCTATTGGTCATTGCTTGATATAGTGTAGGGTACAGTATCATGCTCAAAGACACTCACTATTGATCCCCTTGAGTAGAGATAGCAATTCTTGGGATGTCATTACCCAAAGAATCTGAATTTGGTGTGCTCAAATGATGTTAATGAGCCGTGGAGGGGATCCAATGCCACCAAAATTCTAAGCTATTCGCTCTCGAGAAGGAAAGATGTTTATCACCAATCCGAGGTATATCGGTGGGATATATCAAGTATACAAACCCTTGGCCTATTGGCCTTTTAGGATTGTACTTGTCTTATGTGTGCTTGCTTACACCCAAAACATTGTGCTTTTCAAGTGCTTTCCGGATTACTCAAAAATTATACACAACATTCACAAATTTGGACACAAACAATCGACCTTAGACAATTCAAACTTTTCAACAAAACATCAAGAAAACAATCCCAGTCCTCATTTTGAACTTAGACTTTGCATAGTTCATCTTAATCATCATGTTGAACCTAGACCTTGCATTTATAATATTAAGTCCTTAGTCAAACATCATCATCTTAGCTCTCAGTCAACATTTTGGCTTTGATCACCTTGTCATCTTACATCAATCATTTCCTTAGACAAACGTTATCATCACCTAGTCATCCTAGTTGACAATTTAGGAAACATAGTCTTGTATTTTCATCCTTATCGAAAATCCAAAAAACATAGGTTGTCATCATCCTCACATTTAGTTGTCATTCTCTTCATCCTTATATGAGTAGTCCCTTTTTATTGTTGAGACTAGGCTTCAAAGATAGAGAGGACAAATGGAAAACTTTGGACAAGATTTCAATCCCAACATCGATAATAACACTTATGACACAAACCAACATTGGAAATTTTTTGATCCATTTCACAACATGAACATTCAATCTTCCATGAACATGCCATCTTCATCACGAAACCCTTCTGAACCATTCATACAAAGAGACAAAAATGGACAAGTATATACAGAAGACTTAGAAGCTGCAGTGCAAAATCTTGATATAGTCTCCTTTGTAGAAAACTCAGTCTTATGCGACCCTCAAAGGTATCTAGCCATGCTTTTGGACCAAGGGGCTAAGTTACCATAAGACTTTGACACAAATACTTTTCCACCTCCATCTGTCTACCCTCACCATCAATAGTCACTTAACACAAATCCTGCCATTAATCCACAACACACATCCAATTATCACCCTTATCCTAACTTTGACAAGGGAAACCAATTGTCCACTAGTCCATACCAAGTCTCCATGTCATATGCTAGTCTTTCACCTATCAATCTCGTCCAAGTCTACATGCCTTATCAACTATCTACCAACTCATGCCACGTCTCCACATCATACCATATTGATCTGGCCCAAGTCTCCACATCCCATTTTAGTCAACCTTACTCCAATCCAGTCCAAGTCCCTATGTCATATCCTATGTCATTACCAACTAATACAGTCGAAGTCTCCATGTAATATCCTATGTCGTCACCAACTAGTCCAGTCCAAGTCCCTATTCCTTCCCATACCAATCCAGCCCAAGTACCCATGTCCTATCCTAGCCCTTCACATACTAGTCCCCTCCAAGTCACCACGTCTTCTCCTAATCCTTTTCAAATCACCCCCTCACAAGCCACACTAGTCATGAAAATCCTGTCATTACTCAAAGTCAAATCCCATTTAATAAACTTGAGGATACATGACATTGTAATGTCACCTTCATGTCAAGAACAAGGTAGCCCATCCATGAAGTCCTTCAAGACAATCATGACATCCAAACACACCTCGTGTTGACAACGACTCTATTTCTGACTGTATCATCCACAACAAATCCATCTTTCACCAAGGTTCCATCATTGACCAAGAATTCCAAATCCATGACAACCCCATCTTTGACCAAGACCCTACCATGGACCAAGAAATCCAAAACGATTCACTCTTTCACCTTTACGTCACTCATGATCAAACACTTGCTGACCTTATAAAGGCCTCGACTATTGAAACTTCCCACGATGAGACACTTGCCTTCATGGGACACATAGACAATATTCCTCCAAAACAAGAATCTTCCACTAGGGACATTCTTGTATATGATCAAGTTATAGCTAAAATCATTAGACTCTATGACACTAAACATAATGATGGCTTCAACATTGCCTTGGAAGCACCAACAGAATCATCTAAACTTGACATGTCACAAGATCAGACCAAAGATATCAGTCAGGAATATGTCCAACATGACAATGAAGCTAAGACACTTTATCAACTAGGGTCATCTATCTTTGTCAGAGCAGGTTTTCTTGTAGACGAAAATATTACAAGTGATAGTATCCACATACCTAATGATGGGTTAGCATCTTGCTTTCAAAACAACAAATACACCATCACAAATAGAATATGTCAAAGCATGGAATATCAAGGAAAAGGACTAGGCATACACGAGCAAGGCATTCTGGAACCAATACAGATTCACAAAAATTACAGACATCAAGGTCTTGGCTATTCCTCAGATAGCAAATCAAATGATGTCAATGGTACCTCCTCAATACTGGGGGAAACCTTATCAGATACAAATGTCAAAATGGAGTCCATGAGAAATCTTTGTCATAAGATTGCTGCCAACACCCCCTCCACCCATACCATGAACCGTCATTCCATCATGAATAAACCTTCCCTTTGGAACCAACAAAAAAAAAAGTCTTATAAGTCAAAAGATCAAAATCAAATTTCAAAGGCCATTGAATCAAACAAAAGGACAAGTGGACAAATGAAATTAAAATGGATCCCAAAGAAAGATGGATCAAACAAAGACACCAAGTCAAATACAAAAGTCAATCACAATGTCGAGCCACAAAACAAGAGGACTCCCACATATAACACATGTCCACCTCCTTCAAAATGGTCATCAATCAAGGCATATAAAAGTGTTGGTTCCAAAAACCATCCCTCCAAAATCTGTCATCCACCATCCCAAGTTTGAAAAATAAAAAGTCATTCATCCAAACATCCAAACAATCTTTCCACGTCTACCATCATTCATCATAATCCTACATCTCGTCTAAAGTCTAAAATTCCCATGTCACACATCCGTCACATCTTGGCAGCAACTCTTTACCATAAGGACTCTCATGGCACTCTATCGTGATGTGTGTATTCTGATAAGGCCAACTCTAGTATCAGAAAGGACCATAATGACATTGATCAGTTGTATACAAGTGCTACGATCCTGACAAGACAACTACTTCAAACAGGACATTATTAGCATATCATGGCACCAGTCTCTACATCAATATCGTCAGTGAATTCAGAATAGGCAGTGGTCATCTAAAGCATCCAAGCTATCCACAAAATCAGAAATACAAAAAAATTAAAAAATGTAAAACATCGTCACCCTAATGAAAACCTGGCAAACAGGCACCCTCGATAAGTACCATGATGAAAACCTGGCAAACAGGCGTCATGTGTAAAATAAATTGTCTGTGGAATTTTATACTTGGGGGCAAGTCGTCTCATTTTCCCATGCCTTCCTCATGACATTGATGTCCATCTAAGCCCTATCATTTCCACACATTTTTCCCGCTTACCTCGGTCTTGACATAAAACTAGCACACATAAATCATGCTTTGGGAAAACTCTTGACATGTTTATCCTTCGATCATACATGATTCACGAAACATCATGTCATTGACTGTCATAGTCTTATTGTCCTTATATGACATAGTCCTTGAAAATCATATGACAATTCCATTAGTCTCATATCTCCCGTCTTTTACCAAGGCCAACCCTATCCTTTCATGCCTGTCACCTATCTTGGCTTTCCCTTGTCAAATGGTCTAAGGATAATCATCATCCCATCTAGTCCTAACCAAGTCATTCCAAATGCAATGAGTCTAATCCATACAAGCACATTATCCAAAATTTTACTTGACTATGTTCCTATCTCGGCTGTAGACTGCCATACTTTCACCACATTATTGGCATCGTCCTCATGTTGTTTCGGGATGTGTCCTTCCCACATCAAACAATGTTGTCATCACTTGTCAATTGGTATTCAACTTGACTAGGGGCACAATCATGTTTGTCCTTGGATTCTCATGTGTAGGCATCAGTCATATGCATTTTTTACGATCTTCTTAAACGTCAAAATCCAAAAAAATCATAAAAAAGACAAAAAGACAAAAACATCATAAAATGTCCTAAAACAAAAAGACAAAAACATCACAAAATGTCCTAACAAAAAGACAAAAACATCATAAAATGTCATGAAGAAAGATGAAAAACATCATAAAATGTCCTAAAGAAAGACCTAAAAATTGTAAAACATCCTAAAGAAAAACACAAAAACATCCAAACCAATGTCAAAATCCTAAAAATGGAGTCAAATTTAGGCATGTCAATCATTCCATGTCATTGTCGAACTACGTTGTCTTTGTGCATTTGCTACGTAGGCAAGGCCATTAGTCGATGAGTCCTCGAGACATTAGGTCAGTCCTTTTAGGTTGGTCCAAATAAAATCATGGCATTTTTCACAATCGTCACATCGGTGAAATAAGTTAGACATAGTCAAACTCAGACACAAGATAGTCATTAGAAACATCAATGTCAAAATTGATCAAAATTAGATAGCACGGTCCAATCAATCATATAGTCAACATCAGTCAACTTGCTAAAACATATTAGTCAAAACAATGTCAATCTCATCACTCTTTGGTCCTCTTCAAAATTTGTCCTTTTTGGATTTGGACCTCATCAAAATGTCCTTTGCCTTTTTCAGGATGCATCCTTCCTGACAATAGGCCCCGTCAAACTGTCAACATTGTCAAATTGGAAAAACTCTTAAACCATCAAAATTGTCAAACTAACAAGAAATCAATCTTTGGAAAACAAATATTGGCAAACAAAATTAAATGGCTGTTAATCTTTTTGGTCTATCTTGTCTTATCTTTTGACTATTTTCTCTATTTTTTCCTTATTTTTTTACTATTTTTTCTTTTTGGTCATGTTACTAGCTACCTCGAGGACGTCCCATGAAGGATTTAGAGGTACGATGATGTCTCCTGGCCTATTTTATTTTATTTGACTGATGTTTGTGGATTGTCTCGATAAAAAGACTGGGGCAACATGACCCTTAGTATGGGATAGGACATTCCTTGTCTGTGACTGTCTATTTTTCAAGTGGATGACCTTGCACACATTGGTCTATGTCATATCATGGTGTTTGTTGTCCATTTGTGTCTTTTTTACCGCCCAATGATGATTAAGAGTAATAAATATTAAAGTCCTATGGCAATGTTTTGAAGGATTTGGTCTAGGAACTAACATGCATCTTCTTTAGTCGTGTCATCTTCTCTCGCCCGTCTCATATAGGCATTGCATCCATATCATCATCCATATCTTTTGCACTAACATTTCTTCATCTCTTCATATTCTAGTCTTCTCATCAATTTCGAGACCACACCCATGTTCTTAAAACCCGTTTGTCCTCTCGAGGGGCCATACCACAACCCTCCTCGTCATTCTTCCTCATCTTATTTTGCACTGGGGCATATTTACAACTTATTTTCTTTGTCACAATGCGACATGCTACATTATGACAAAGAGGGGAAAAATGTAGACACCTAAAAATGACCTAGGCTTGCAAGCTTCATTTTTATGACTTTCGTCCTAGCATAATTATGGCATTTAATTATTTCCTTGGTCCACATTCGACTATTAATTAAATAATTCATTGTTGTTTAATTAATTCATATCTCTTTTATTCTTCATGATTATTAAATAAATAAATTTAATTTATTTATTAAATACGCCATTAATTTTCTAAGTCTTCCTCTAATTAAATAAATTTCTAAATTTGTTTAATTATCTTTATTCATTAATTCTTCCTAATTTTTAAATAAATCAATTTCATTTATTTATTTAATATGTCACTAATCCTCACAATTAAATAAATTCATTAATTTATTTAATTCTTAATCATATCTTCTAAATTAAATAATTATCTTTAATTATTTAAGTGACCAAATTAATATTCCTCTCATTTTAAATAAATGAAATTATTTAAAATGTCATCACAATCTTAACTGACAGTCCATTTTGGTAAAATAATCCGAAAAATATTATTTATTTATTTTACAAAATTCATATTTTGATTTGATTGGTAGCTTTCTTCCAAAAATCAAATAAAGCAAGCAGGTTCTTGATTTTATCAAAATTGCTTTTCATTCCATCTTTTATCTGATTTTTTGAATCTCACAAAGCAAGGCTATCTTTATCTTCTCAATTTTGAAAATCTCCATTTTTCTAATTAATTATCTCATCTTTTCTCCACCATCGATCTTATTCTCTCATGTGACATCTTGACCACTCACTTAAGGATTTTACCCTAACCCTGATTAGGGATTATCAAGTTAAATCTCATCCTCTGATTTTAGGTTTTTGTCAAGAGTCGATCTCGTTCGTCCATTCAAAATTGTGTTTCTATAAAATGACAATTTTGTTCATAATTTAGGGACCACTTCATTATTATAGGCATTATATTCATTTATCATTTATCATAGGCATAGGCATAAATATAATTAAATCCTTCAAAACTTGCATAGGACAATGGCATAGTCAAATTGCTCACACGCTCGATCTGAGGGCATCAATCATATACTGCAAGCTAGGAGGTGCTATGGAGGTGAATCATGGAAGCTTCAATGAATATCTGGTATAATCGTTTCGTTATTATTTGCTTCCTTTGTGCTTCATAACTTATTTGGGTTTATTATTGATTTAATCATTTGCTAACCTCAAACCTTAGAAATTTACCCATTGATACACAGAGCATGAACCTTCTTCTTCACATCTCCATCCAAATCCATAGACATATGGTAATCTTCACTAATTTTGACAATCTCATCCTCAATTTCTTGCAACTTGTCTTTGTACTTGCCTACCACATGAGGCCACTTTAGATAGTAATTGAGTACCTTATTGCCCGAATTAATACACTGTCTCAACACATTCATTTTCTTCCTCAACTTGGAAAGGGATAGCCTAAACTGCATTTTTAAATGAGAAATTATCTCCTCCTCTTTTTTGTCCAGAGGTACAGATTCCATAGCTTCTTTGACATGGTCAATTAGTTCTTTTGGGAGAACATCTTGCAAACTTTCCAACTCAATATTATTCTCAACAAAATATCTTCCTAGAGTGTCCTCAATGACATCCTGCTCATAGGATGGTCCATTCAACCATATATTTGATATCTTTTGCATACCACCCTCATCCTAAATGATTTGTGCAACCTTTGACTTGAACAAAGCACCTTCTTCATCACTGTCTTCTACAATTTCCACAACCAGTTCCACTGGTTATGGTTGATTTTCTGAAACATGATCTTTAGAAACTTCATATTCTACATCCATAACTATCCGACATTTTCCCTTTTCTTCAACCTTTACAGACTTGGGTGAGTGACATCACCCATATCACTTCCTCTCTTCTACCTTTTCATAGCCTTGTCGGAGGATGACCCACCTTCTGTTATCTTTACTGGGATAGGGATAACGCCTTCCCCAAACCTTTCTAACATCTTTCTACAAAATCTATCATACAATTGTTCATAGTTCTCAAAAGAATTATAATGATTGAAGATTTTCTTGCAAACCAGCATATTTTCTCTCCATACTACATTATCTTTTGTAGGAAAACACTTTAGAAAATACATCATAATGAAAATTACCAGAGTGCCAAACCTAAAATGGTAGTCAATATCCTTCGTTAATTGAACATTTTTCATCAGTTGCTCCTTTATCAAATTGCATAGATCAAAATCTTCATTTTCAATTATCATTTTATGAGCAATATATGCAGCACTTGCTGAGGTTGATCCTCCATGGTTTCTTAAGAAGATCTTGTATGAGATTCCATGTGCCACATACCTTTTCAAAGGATCATTAATCGTCACAATTAATAGAGCCCTTAGATCTCCCCTTATTCTGGTTAGAGCTTCGACCTCAACATTGAGAATTGACTTTTTCTTTAGTAAATAACCAACATTGCACAAGCCCATTGAATTTATAATCACATCCTTAGTAATTTGATAAGGTTTGTTGAGAGTGAGGATATCACCATCCAATTTGTTCAAAACAAACCGAATTACTTTTGCATTGACAAAATGAGGATATTCGTTCCATATATCAAAAATTTTATGCTTACATCTTTCAAGCCTCCTAAAATCAGTGAGTGAGAACAAATTCCTTTCATCCTTAATCTTTTGACTGCTATACTCATCCAAAGTTAAGGTTCCTTTGATTATCTTCATGATTCACTTCAAACAGAGTTCTACTGATCACAAAATTAGATACAAAATTAACGATAAAAAAAATACCTAGAAATTCTCTGCAAGTATCACCTTTTGCACCTTTGAAATTTTGCAAAAAATGCTCTTGAACTTTTCTTCTTCAATGCACGGTGAAAAATTAGGGTTCCAAGTGCCCCTTTTTATAACTTACTTTCTGCCACATTAAATGTGTTGCCCTAGAAAATTTGGTCACTTAGCGAACTTAGACAACAAGCGAAGAATTTGACTTCGGACCTATACCATTCCACCCAATTCAGCATATGATTGCTTAAAATTTTCATTCATGAATTAACACGACGACTGACGACATCCAGCAATTTGGAGCCAATTATATATAGGGGGACAGGAGATCTTCATGAAAAATTCCCCCTAGGCCACTAGCCTAATATTAGTTTCTGGAAGAGCTACAGGAGGCAACTTCTGGTACAACCTTGTTTTCTTCATCAGATTCACTTTTCTTCACCCATGTTCTCTTCATTTGATCTCTTATTTCTTCCACATTTTCCTTTTCTTTTCCTTTATTGTTTTTCTATGAATTTCTTCCTTGATAAACTGAACCTCTTTTATTCAATGTTTTGTTCCTATAGAAATTTGAAAGGTGTCCAAGATTGTTACAATTCAAACATACCAGACTATTTTGTCTATACCATCTATTCCATTGATTTCCTCCTAACCTACATTGATTAGCAACATGTCCAAATCTTCCACAGGTATAGCATTTAATGTTACTTGTATTGACAGGCATGCTTCTACATTCTAATACCTTATGACCAAACTTCTTGCATTTAAAACATTGACCAAAGAATGATGGAGTACAAGGATTTATCCTACTTCTACACTAAGAAGCCATATGACCAAATTTATTACAAGCAAAGCAATATCCATTGAATCTTTGAGGATTGGGTTTCCTTACCCGATTTCTTCTTCCTTTGTTCTTCTTTTTTGAGTTCTTTTGTTTGGATCCAGAGCTTTCACCCTTCTCATAGCCAAGACCTCTCTTGTCATTCATATTCTTCTGACTTTTGATTATCTCATCAAGCTTAGCTAAACTTATCCTGAATTTCTCCTTGAATTCATTTACAGTAGCAAGCTCATTTCCATGAGTAACTATCTATCTTTCAATTTCATGTTCATATTTTCTGGCCTGTTGCAGTTCAACCTCCAACTAAATGGTTCTACAATTAATTCTGCAGCATTCTTCAGATTTTTCTTTCAAAGACTGGGAAAGATTCTCCTCATTCTTCTTTCTTTGTTCAATATCTTTGATAAAATTCATTGTCATAGATTCCATCTCAAATTTAAGGGCTTCACTGTCCTTCGCTAGCTTTTCACATTCTTCTATTATTTCTTTTAGGGTTTTATTCAGATGGACATCATCTGGACCTTTGCTTTCTTTTTTCTTCAACTAATCACACAACTCTTTCCTCTATTCCCTTGACCCATTTATCTTATCCTTTAGTGATTGAATGAATTTGTTAGCATCTGCAATATTTTCTTTCAGCTCCATGACCTCTGCTTTAGATTGATCGAGATCATCAAGTGCCACCATAAGCTATTTTTGAATACCACTAGTGTCCATTGAGATTCAAGAATCACCTCAAGCTCTTAAACTTCTGAAGAGGAACTAGTGCTCTGATACCAATTGTTGGACACTGGGAACACTAAGAGGGGGGGTGAATCAGTGTTCAATGATTTCTACTTTCACAATAGATCTAAAATTATCAACAACAATAATAGAACTTCACTTATCATTTCTAGCACATAACAGGCAAAAATATTCAAAACACGCAATCATATTAGTGAACACCATCACACTAGATATTTTTACGTGGAAACCCTATTAGGGGAAAAGCCATGGTGGAGATCAATCCACAGTGTTTACTCTATTCAAACTAAATAAAATAGGGGAATGCACTTGCCTTCAGGCACACTTCCTAGAGCTCACTGCTCAAAGAAAAGAGGCTCACTACCTTATAGATATGATAAAGTTTACAACAAGATTTGAACTAAGAATACAGCATCAACACATGCTAGGATTCAGTTCCACTGAAGCTCAAGATCAAATTTTGGATCTACTGACCGGATCGCACTTCTACTCTGCTCTACTTATGCACTGCACTACTTAACAAAAATGATCTACTATTTTTGAATCTTCCCCAGATGCATACATACTCCTTTTTCGCACATTTGCACACACACCCTCATATGTATATCAAAATGAATTACATATCTCCTTTATATACTCGCTAACAAGGAATTAAAAAGTATGTTGGCCTCACAATAGGATATAGTATATTTCTTTTATGTCAGCTCACATCACCCAAGTGGAGGATAAGTGTACCTACACAAGTTGGCTAGAATTTAGTAGGGACCCAAACATAAGTAATAGAAAAACACACATTCCACATAGATCCACAAAACATCATACGAAGCATGTCTGCCACAATGGAAAATAAGCCATGAATCATGCTACCGAATCTCTTAACTCTAACTCTAACTTAATACAATACCGCAAAACTCATCAGAGGATAGGTTAATTGTTAATAAAGATTTCTTGGAGGTCCACAACACTAAATAATGAACCAGTATAGTGAGCAATATCATGCATAGTTTCACTTGCACAACCAGATGTCTTGTTCTTCAAACTTACTACCAGTAGAAGTAATGCTAATACTCCAGATCATACTGCTGACTCAAGTTGCCATCAATGACAACACAAGTAGCCAAAACGATCTCTCTAAGCCATATTCCAACAACATCCATATAGCTTGTTTGAAAGCACCTATTTTAGACTTTTAGCCATAGCAGCAAGGTAGTGAATTGATTGATAAAATGCTTTGGTAGACATGTATGAAAAATGTGGTAGCATAGACAAGGCAGTGAACTATTTGAAAAAAAATCGTCAATGAAATGTGTTCTCTTGGTGATGGAATTCCATGACAAGCACATTGAAACCACATTTCTTTGAGGCATTCTTTTGAACAGTTCACTGCCTTGTTTGTGTAGGAGCACCAAGCCTCCTTATATGGTACTAAATGGTCATGGATGGAATTGTGTTTAAGATAGGAGAGTTTGAGTTTTTTTTTTGTTTCAATAAGGTCTACTTAGACCATTCTCATGTTTCCAAAATGATTTGGAGTTTTCATTTGATAATTTGGCCATAACTTGTGATCATGTTAAAAGTTGTCAAGATGGTCAAATGTTGTCAAGGTAAGTAGAATAGGAAGTCATTTAAGAGGGTCTCGTAGATTAGGAAATAATAAAGAGTTTGAAGGAGAAAAATGTCAAATTTGTAAGTTGCATAAATGCAACTAATTTGAAAACCAACGGCTACCTCCTTTGAAAAGTTGTTACTTGGTAGTTATAGAAGTTGGGAGAAGTTGGATTTGAATTTAATCATTATAAAAGCCTCAAAAATGTCTCGTGTAGGATTGTTGAAGGTAGTTTGAAGATTGTACACATTTTGTTTTCATGAAATACAACGTTTTGAGCAACTTTTTTCCTATTTTTCTAAACTTTGAAGGCTTGGTATGGACCTGTACATCCTTCCTTTTCTCTAAAAATTCTTAGATGTTTTAGGTATGTGTGTTGGGTCTCTAATGCTTCAGATTTGAGGTCTTAATCATGCAAATTGAGGGAGAAATCTTTATTTTTTTGGGACTATTGATTTACCCTATTTTGGGGGTTTTGAAAGGGAACAAAATGGGTTTCTAAGCCTTCCACCCATTGTATAGTCTTATAACTCAGTGGATAGACTTATATAGGTGAAATAAACATGTATGCATCTTTTTTTGTGCAGGGAAGGCATATTTCTTTATTTCGAAGAGTCCCTAGGGTTGTTTCCATTGGAAAATGCATGAATTTAATAGGTATAGACCTAAACCTGATGATGGGGTGTTAGGAAAATTTATCTTATAAACTTTTAAGCTTTTGAGGGTGAATCCAAGGGTGTTTGACTAGGTGGAAAGTTTGGGAAGGGCTTGGAAGTGTCTTTTTCAATAAACCCTCATCAAAAGTGCACAAAACAAGGGTTTTTGGGTTTGGTGTGTAGGTGGTCGTACAAATGAAATATAATGGGGTATTTTGCACTTTGATAATGTTCCAATTGCATCCCTAAAGTATTAGAGTGGTTTCACAAGTTTAAGAGGGGGGTCCTTTGTAAAATTGACCTATTTGGAGGCCTAAAATGGTGAGAAAGTCAGTTTTCTCAAATTTGTTCCAAAGGAGTCATATGGGGGGCTAAGATATGTTTTGTAACTCTGTAATGGGTGTCTAAATCATCCCTTTTTTTTCAATTATTTTGTGAAGTTGTAGAGTTAAGTGCCTAAAAATGGGTTTGCACTACTACTAGGTTTGCAAGGGTGAAAGTGGGAAATCCTACCTCTGATTGATTTCAAAATTTGGGAGTTGTTTAGATTAGTCCAATAGACCCTTTTAATCTTGTTAGATTCCTCTTGAAGGAAAGTTGACACTTTGAGTGGGTTTAGGTCTCCCGTCTCTACATCACTTGTCTATGTTATTGCTTCTTATTATGCTTTAATAGATTTTTCTCAAGCATCCATAGCTTTTTTGCAAGCACCTATTTTAGGCTTTTTGTCATATCATCAAGGCACTTAATTGTTTGATAAAATGCTTTGGTAAACATGTATGAAAAATGTGGTAGCATAGACAAGGCAATGAATTGTTTGAAAAAATGCCTCAAAGAAACGTGGTCTCATGGTGATGGAATGCCATTAAAATCCATAGCAATTTGCATGTCATGGGTATGTTCAAGATCATCATGGAAGAAACAAGCCCTTAAATGGCGAAAAATTCAGAAAAATTAGAGTTAGGAAACTTGACATAAAAATTTGAATGAGTTATCTATATTATTTCAAAAATATGTAAGAATTGAATGTAGTTTCTAAACTACTAGGTTTATTTTAAAAAATAAAAAATATATTTGGTGAAATTTAAAATTTCAATGCAATAGCACTTAAATTTCGAGAAAAAAATAAGAAGTAGGTGTCTGTCTGACCACCCTAACCACAATAAAATTATAATATTTCTTATAATATTTTAGATATAAGTAGAGGACTCATGTCCCGATGTGATGCATATTTTTTTGTAATTATTTTCCAAGTAAATAATTAATTATGAATTTTTTATTACAACTTTTAAAAAATATAAAAACTCATATGTCTGACCACCTTAACTTGGTCAAAACTTCATGAAATTCAATTATTATTATTTTAATCCTATAGTATGTGAAGCATAGAATGTGACACATGTTTTAGATTCAAAAAATGTGATACTGTTTGAAAGCTATAGATGTTTTTCAATCAACCTATCAATTAGGACTTTAGTCATAATTCAAATAGAAAATGAATAATAATTATTTATTAAAATCAAAGTAAAGCATAATTTATATTGGTGGAAAGCTGAGAATCTCCCTTAAAAACTCTTTTCATTTCATCAATTTAGGGTAAAAAAAAAGTTGTCAACCACATACCCTACACATACCCATCATATCACCACTTTTTGGGCCATCATGATCCTACACATACCCTCATGGCATTCCATCACCATGAGACCACATTTCTTTCGGCATTTTTCAAGCAGTTCATTGCCTTGTCTATAGTATTGCTTGCTATTATGCTTTTGATAGATTTTTTCCAAGAATCCATAGCTTGTTTGAAAGCACTTGTTTTATGCTTTTGGCCATAGCAACAAGGCAATGAACTATTTGAAAAATACTTTGGTAGACATGTATGAAAATTGTGGTAACATAGACAAGGCAGTGAACTATTTGATAAAATACGTCAAAGAAATCAGCCTTATAGAATGCCATGATAACAAAATGCAATTGGCAGCTGCTCCTACTTATTAATTATGCAATGTGAAGTAATTGCATAACCGCTTAGGTTAACTTTGTAAAAACTATATTGTAATTGAAATTTTGTCATCTATCAGCATCTAGTTATTAGTTATGCAGTGTGAAGTAATGCTTTGACTCTGAAAGATGTGCAATAAAATGTAATCAACGATATGAATATAAACTATAAAAAAATATTTTTTACAATTCATTAGTTAAAATATTTATTTTCTTTTCTTTCTATATCTCTATATGCTATGGAAATACCTTTCAATTTCAAAATAAATAGATTTTATCTCTTGTTCTACAATTTTTTACATTTTTTTAAATATGATTTTTTCCCGACTTTTTAAAAAAATCTTATACTTTTGGTTTGTTAAATTTTTCCCCAAAAGATTTTTTCTGCTATGCATTTGAAGCATGAATCATACATGTGAATACATGCACTATACATGAAGTATACATGTGAATAAGTGAAGCATACATGCGAATAAGTGAGGCACAAGTAATTGAAGCATTCCAAAGGATACAAACCACTAGGAATGGAGCTTATTTACACAATACGCTTTAGATGGACATTATTGAGCAATCGACAATAATTAATTAAGCATTAGATGTAAACAAAATCCATGCCTACAACATTCAAGCATACGATTTACACAATACACATGATAACATCATTCAAGAATGGCAGTAGCAACATAAGATTTTTTTAATCAAAAATTCGGAAGGTATACAATGATATATATTGATAAAAGTATATAGAATATATCCAAAAAACCATACAAACTTAGTATAAAGGAGTCATATTAAGGACATAAAATGTCACGTATATAGTGCTTGTACAAAACATATGTTCCAAAATGCCACATAGGCATACAAAAAATAACCCTAATACAGTCATTTCCCTCTAGGGGAAGGAAATAGATCTCGTGCTGCCTTCGAAATTTGGCTGGATGGAGTGACTGTTGGTTCTTTGGTCTTTCAAACACAATCACTAGTCCTCCTCTCTTCACTCTGGACCTTCAACTAATACCATAAAATCTAAAGATGTTAATACACAAAAATTGAATTGTGGAATGACATAACATAATATAATCACTTACTGCATATAGATAATAATCATTCACATTTACATCATTACCATGTCCACGATCTGGAGTGACAACCACCTGTAGTAGCCATCAAGATAGAAATTAAGCTACACAAAAGTATCATGAAAATTTTCTATAATAGACCATAAAAGAGAAAATATAATGTCAAATAGACTAATATGTTGCATACCTCTCTCAATGGATCAGAACTGGCTATTGCTACAGCAACTCTATGGTCCATCATGCCACCAACATCACCAGGGATGTCTGATGTCAACATCCGCAAATGGTAAATGAAAGAGTAAATGGTAGGGTGAACTATTAAATTTTAGTGGGATGGGATTAGGAAGGAATAAAGGAACAAAAAGTGAATTAGGAGAAGATAATGTGACACGATCAAGGAATACAAATTCAATGTTTGTGTTTCTCATCAATTTTTTAGATTTGTATATGCAAAATTATGAAAACTAGCTAACATTGTTTTACAACACAATGTCCTAGGTTTAGTTGTTAGCATTTTGTCTGGTCTTCTTGGGTATTTTCTGTGGCCCTTGCTAGCTTTTTTGGTTGTTGTGGCTTTTTCATTTTGTTTTTTTCTTTATAGCCTTTCTGTTAATGGTGACTTTGACGATCTTATCTTATGAATGTAAACTTTGTGGTTTCGGGTCCCTATAAAACCCCATTTTTCCTCTTTCAGAAACATTGTTTTACAACACCATTATTGTGGTGTGGAGGTCGAAGGTCCATCAGGAAACTCTTTGAAATCCAAAGCATGTTATGAGACAAACATTCAAATATAAAATTCAACTATTCAAATGCAATAATAATATCTTTAATACTAGTTGCATACATGTGGACTCAACGTCAAGAACAAATAAGGGTCTGTAGGAATGGGGAACATCCTGTGAACACTCTGACCCCGAAATTTCATCAAATCGAAATTCTAATAATTTACTTATTCTTAAATTTCAAAATATATTTTAATAAACAACATTAAATGAACTTGTTGAATTTTACCTGATTGTCAATGCCGAATGTATCATTCAACATATCATTTGTGAAATCCATCACCTTTGCAATTGATCTAGGCTATGTAGCTACATCCCGAGCACTCTAATAATTGTACGTGAAAACTACACCACAAGTGCCAAAATGGTGGGGTGGAGCTCGGGGCCTACACATATCCTTCACACTAGGCTCTACTAGAGGCCTTGCACACTATAAAATGGTTTGGGTGAGTGAGCCAATCGACTCTGGCATGTCCACCTCTACACTATTCTTAACAATGGAAGGAACGATGACATGCTCCACCATGGGTTTGGCCAAGGGTCTCGGTGTCAACTGTGGATTACATCATGCAACAGGTCTATCATGTGTGGAGCCCCCACCTCTACCTTGAAAGTCTAAGATGTCAAAATAATTTGGCATCTTATTGAGGATAAACTCACAATAGAGTTTCCTCAAAAAGTATTGTGGTACCTCATGGTTATTTCATGGAGGTTGGTCAAATACCATCCACCACCACTCCCAAAATTTATTTTTAATTAACTCATGGTGGCATCAATGGATGGGGAACCTCCTACATGTATGAGACAAAGGTGTGTTGGTTTTTGGGTCTGTAAATTGGGTACACAAGTTAGCTTTGCTAATTTTTTGTTTTTTAACATCTGCATATGACAAACCTCTACCATAATATTCTCTCATCTCATGACTCTTATTTGACCAAAAATTTATTTTCTCACTGATTTCTCCTACATGAGATACAATTGACTTCAATGATTCAGCAATCCCTCTCCTATAAGGGTTGGTTTCGATATGCTCGATTAATCTTCCAATTAATTGTTTAATGTCTCTTTTATTGTTTTCAATTTGATTTAGAACATTTTCTTATGTTCCTTGAGGATTCCTATGAATTGATGGAGGGGTTTCAGGTTGTTCTTGAATAGGAGGCTCTTCCTGAGGGGGTCACTGTGAATTCTCAAAGTTTCGAGGTGGAGATTCATTCCCTGATAATTATAGAACCAAATTTTATTATAAAAACCTATTACAATTTGCATTCTAAATCAAATTCGAAATAAATTGAATAAAAATACATACCTCTTTGCAATCTTCGACATCTCTGACATGTTGGCAACATCCTCGTGAAAGATAACAAGCTAATGATGAAAATAATAGATGATATTTGGCGAGTGCGAGTTGCAGTCCTCCAATCCTCCAAGCCAAGCCATGGGTTGAAGACAAATGAGGGTTTGAAATACGTTTTGTGCTTTTATTTTTCTTTTCCATTTGGCATACTCCAAGTCATTTGGTGTGCGCCAAATGGCCAATTTTGACCTTTTTTTGTGAATTTTTACAATTTGACAGCTAAATTGTGTCACAAATTGGTGCACTTACCCAAATATCGGTGCATACCATTCAATAGAGCTTTCTATGGTAGTTGATAGTACTTATTCTCCCTTATATTCAATTGATGGTTTCATGATTGTATACACAATAAATGTGAAATATTTTGAAGGATCTTGAGGTGATACTAGAGAAGCTACACTTGTCATTGCATCCACATGCCAAATATCTTTATGTGGGATGTTATCAATAGTGAATGAATCAAAGCTTTCTAATAAAGTCAAATTGTGAGATCCTTATATTTTGATAACTTGCCATGTTTTGCTTGACATGTTCCATTTATTTGTTTAATGACTAATTATAAATCACCAAATATTTTAACATTTTGAGCTCCCAAAGTTAAAGCAGTACATAATCCAACAATTAACACTTCATACTCCACTGTGTTATTTTTTCATAGGAAGTTTAAGCGATAAGATATGGGAATAGGCTTACCTACGGGTGGGGTTATTATAAGCCCTGCACTAGAGCTTGTTCTGCACTTAGATCGATCAAAGTATAATTCCCATGTCTATTATCTTTTTGAATAGTCAACACATTCTCATCAGGAAATGCTTCTATATTTGATAATGCTAGGGGAGAAGGGGCATTAGCTAAGTGGTCAGTCAAGGATTTCCTTTAATTGTTTTTTGTGAAAAAAACTTAAGGTCAAACTTGGTCAATAACATAACCCACTTACCTAAGTATCTAGAAAAATCTATTTTGGTGAGGAGATTCTTCAAAGGATCAAATTTTGTCATCACATGTATTTCAGCATTTAGTAAGTAATGTCACAATTTACTAGTATAAAAAACAAGGGCTAAACATTGTTTCTCTATTATCGTGTATCATGTCTCGTAATCAATTAGAGTTCATCTAATGTAATAAAACTTATTTTCTTTACCATCTTCATCTTGTTGGGCCAACAATGTTGTGAGAGCATGGGTCGATGTTGTTGTATAAAGAATGAATGGTTTTCCTTGCATAGTGAGTTGTAAAATAGGTGGAGTAGCAAGATAATCTTTAAAATTCTCAAAATCCTATTTACAATCCTCATTACAATTAAATTAAACCTCTTTCTTAAGAAGATGTGTAAAGGGTAATGTTTGATCTACTATGGATGCTACAAAAATGATGGATAGCCTGAATTCTTCCTTGTAAAGTACACAATTGATAATTTTTTCTAGGAGGTGGCATGTTAACTATAGCATCAATTTTCTTTGTGTCCACCTCAATGCCTATGTGAGATATGATAAAACCTAAAAAAATTCCACTATCTACACCAAAGACACACTTTTTTGGATTCAATCTCATGTTATATTTTTGCATTCGCTCAAAGATCTTTCAAATAATATTCACATTGTCTTGTCAAGTTTAAGATTTGGCTAGAATTTCATCAACATAGTCCTCCAAAATCTTGTGTATGTAACCATGAAATATCAATGTCATAGCTCATTGATATGTTGTACGGGCGCATTATTTAATCCAAAGGAATCATTACCCAAAAAAATGTTCCCCAAGCTGTGGTAAATTTTTTTTTGTATTGATCTTCAGGGTTGATAAATATTTGATTGTATCTAGAGAATCCATCCATGAATGACAACAAAGAATTTCCCGCAGTCGAGTCTACTATTGTGTCAATATTAGGAGGGGGAAAGAAATATTTTAAAGATGCTTTATTTAAATCATGAAATTCCATACACATCCTAATATGATTATCAAGTTTTGCAACTGCGACAATGTTCGAGATCTAAGGAGAATAATCTATAGGATGTATAAAGTCAGCTTCAAGGAGTTTTTCAATATCGGCCTTAACTAGTAAATCTATATTAGGGTTCATATTTCATATCTTTTATCAAATAGGTTTAGCATTCTCGGCAAGGATTATATTGTGTGTTATGATCTTAGCATCAATTCCTAACATATCCGAATAAGTCCAAGCAAAAAGTTCAAAGTCATGAAGTAAAGTTGCATGGTCTTCTTGTTCATCATCATCAAGGCGCTTTCCTATCTTAATCACTTTTTCATCATTGTTTTAATTTCCATCGATATGTCAATGGTAGATCCTAAAGGAAGTCCATTTTGTTTTGGGAATTCAAGGTTACAGTATTCTGCATTGTCCTTATCAATCTCATTATTTTTATTTTCTTCATCTTCTTTCTTAGTACTAATCATAGCACATGTAACCTGTTTCTTTTTAGGAGTAAATGGTTTGTCATAAACTCCTAGCATTTCTTTCAAGGCTTCATCATCTTCAAAATACTCCAATGATGCTTCACGAGTTGTGTCAATCAATTTTGAATACTTCAAGGTGATCTTTGTTTTAGGGTTACACATGATGGTGTTGATGTTTAACGAGGGTATTTTCATTGCTTGTGTTATCTTAGAAAGGAAATATCCCAAACCACTTTTTATGTCTTATGTGTTAGGCTCTATAGGAACAAATGTACCTTGTTATTTCTTCCCACATCCTTTTCCACTATAACTGAGTTGTTTCATGAACTCATAACCTTTCCCATAAAGTCTCTCCATTTCTTTTGGGTTTGGTGGTTGTTGGTAGTCTATCTCATCAAAAAAAAATTGTATAGCTTGTGTCATCTTCAAGAGTGGATGAGGTAGATGCTTGTGAGTTTTCCTCCAAATTTTACATTGATATTACCATTGGTTTCTTTTTTTTTGTTTCTTTTGATGTGATTATGTATTCACCCATAAACAAAGGTGTGAACTCTAAAGAACCCCAATCATCATCCAATAACTTTGACACTTTTCCATCTCTTTTTTTCCTTCTTCCATATGCTCTATGTTTGATGTTGGAATTATTTTTTTTCGAGGACTTGTCATTCCTTTCTCAACTTGTAAGCAACTTTTAGCCTCGAGGTCTATTTCAACTTGGTATACCTTATTGTTATAGACATACTTCATTATATAGTGAAGAATTGAAGGCAATACATGCATCTCATGAATCCAAGGTCACCCTAAAAGAAGATTGTATGAAAGATTATAGGGCATTACATGAATAGGTATTTGCAAGGTAGCCTTTCCAATTGTAATAGGAAAAGTAATCACACCAAGTGGTTGATATTCAACATTATCAAATCGTCAAATTGATAAAGAATCAGGTTGAATTTTTGACTTATCCATGCCTAATTTATCCAAAAGGGTCACACTACACACATTAAGGGAAGATCCATTGTCAACAAGGGTTCTTTTTATTCCCCACATGTCAAAGGTGGCTATTATCATGAATGCATCATTTTTCTTTCTCACTTTCAAAGGAGGTAACTCATGTTGATGAAAATTAATGTCCACATTAACCATATTCATTCCTTGAATTAGAGCTACTACATCATTTTCATTTGTACTAGAAGAAACCATAACTTGTTGCAAGGAACTTTGAATCATAGTGTGATAACTAGGTGAACTTTGAATCAGATCCCATACGGATATTTTTGTAGGAGTATTCTTAAGTTGTTCAACAAGATCATACTCCTTCCCACTATTCAAAGGTAAATAAGGGGCACTAGGAAAGACTGTGTTAGGAAAAGGTTAGGATGTCATGGTTGTTTGTCTTGGTTGCAGCTTATTCCTAGTGTTGTATGTATGAGCTCAATGGTATTATAACTTGATTGTTGCAAAAAATTATTTTTAGGTTGTTCAAGGGTGAAAACGGGTTTGTTATGAGTTTGAGGTTTGTGTGAAGGTCGGTAAAGGATAAGTTGAGGTTGAATCACGTTAACTTCTCTTGGTTTTGATTTGTCATGACAAGCCTTAGTGGACATGAACCTTGTGAGATGAAGTCCTCAAGGGCCTCATCTAACATGTCAAAGTCATCACTACTAAACAGCTTGAGGTTTAGGTTAACTTACAAAAAGAGATTTGACATATTCAAATAATTATGCTTTCTCCAAGTGGTTCATTGGTTTATAGGTGTTTTTTATTTTCTAATAAAAGACAAATGTAATCTAATCTAATTGAACTATGAACTAATGTTGAAAAGTACAGTAATCTAATTCTATCCATAATTCATATGAATGTAAACTAAGCTAGATCTAATGAAATAAATGAAACATAAATTCTACAAATTGAAATAGATAACTAACATCAACAAACTGAAACATAGAAACATAGAATTTAATGTTGTAAAATGCAGTTTAAAATCTAAAACATGACTAAATCACCTAGAGGGGCGTATGAGTCCCAATTAGGGTTTTTTAGGGGTTTAAATCTTGAATAAAAATCACCATAAAATACCTAGAAAACAAGCAAACTCTATTGTACACTCAAGAACTAAATCACCCAGAGGGGTGTATGAGTCCCATTTTAGGGTTTATGTAAATATTTTAGAAAATTCTAAGTGAAATTTATGCTTTTTGGTTTGGATGATGTCTAAACTAAGTGCAAATGTAGATTTTAGATGAAATTCAATGATGCAAGATGCCAAAATGCAACCTATATGAACTTTCACTAATGTAAGATTTCCAAACCCTAGATGCAAATCAACTAATGCAAAGTAAATGCAAGATAGATCTAGGATGATGATGCACTCCAAATTAGAATTAAGTTGTTTTAAATGTAGGTTCACTAGAATGTAATTTAAGAAATAGGGTTCCACCTTTTTGGGAGATGGAACAAGGGAGATGAGACCCTCCTATTTCACTAGCATAACATTCAAGGAAACCCCTAGAGATCTCAATCCAAGGATGGAATTAAGGAAATAGATCTGCTAAATGTTGTCTTAGGGTCTAAAAAATGACTGAAGGGGGGTTCACCACCAAGCTAGGCCTTGGAAAGACTAATGACATGCAATATTTAATGACAAGACCTAATGATATGAAAAGTTTCACTAAATGACCTTGAAATGAATGTAAAATAGTTCTAATAGTAAATGGAGAAATCAAAGTACACCTAGGAACTTGAATGGACTTGAGATAAGTTTTGAAACTCTAAAAATGTTGATTTTAGGGCATACTGGGACTCATACACCAAGTTGGGCATATCACTCCCAAACTAGGGTTTTTGGTTTGAAATAGGAATTTGGTAGTGTGGATTCAGGATCTTTAAAAATATAGAAATTTTCTTGTATTGGTCTGAGGGTATGTGCAGGATCATCATGGAAAAAACAACCCCTTAAGTGGCAAAAAATTTAGAAAAATCAAAGTTAGGAAACTTGACGTAAAAATTTGAATAAGTTACCTATATTATTTCAAAAATATGTAAGAATAGAATCTATAGAAAATTGAATGTATTTTCTAAACTACCAAGTTTATTTAAAAAAAAAAATCTATTTGGTGAAAATTTGAAATTTCAATGGAGTAGTACTTAAATTTCAAGGAAAAAATAAGAAGTAGGTGTCTGTCTGACCATGCTAACCACAATAAAATCATAATATATTTTTATAATATTTTAGACATAAATAGAGGACTCATGTCCAGATGTGATGCATATTTTTTTGTAATTTTTTTCCAAGTAAATAATTAATTATGAATTTTTTATTACAACTTTTAAAAAATATAAAAACTCGTATGTCTGACCACCTTAATCTAGTCAAAACTTCATGAAATTGAATTTTTATTTTTTAATCCTATAGTATGTGAAGCATAGAATGTGATGCATGTTTTGGATTCAAAAAATGTGATACCGTTTGAAAGCTATAGATGTTTTTCAATCATCCTATCAATCAACACTTTAGTCGTAATTCAAATAGTAAATAAATAATAATTATTTATTAAATTCAAAGTAAAGAATAATTTATATTGGTGGAAAGCTGAGAATCTCCTTTAAAAACCCTTTTAATTTCATCAATTTTGGGTAAAAAAAAGCCGTAAGCCACATACCCTACAAATACCCATCATATTGCAAATTTTTGGCCCATCATGATCCTGCACATACCCAGGACTCATACGCCACTTGTGGCATATCAGTTTCATCCTAATTTTTTGGGAAGTCAAAGTTTGAATCTGCTCTTTTATCCCTACTTTGTTCCTTCAACCTGATTTTCAGATCTAAACTTATAAAAATCCCTGCAAAACATAATAGAGCATTGATTTTCTTATGGTGGGTTTTCCTTGGTCAAACTCCTAGTTCGGTAATTAAACCTTGATAAAAATAGTGGATCTTGGAAGTAAATGTGTATACAAACCCTTATCTTAAGTGTCTCTAAGATTAAGAAATCTGAAATGCAATGCAACACTATTCTAATGTCCTAGAACAAGATGCATGAATGAAACATGAAGATGAATGACTCACTTTGGGAGATGTCTAATCACCCTAATAAGCCATAGTGATTCATGTACCTTCCTCAGGCTGAAATTAGAATGATAATGGATGATGGAATCACTTAGGAAACAAGTCATTAGGCTTGGTTTAATGGCTAGAACATGCATCTCCCCAACCTAGAATCCATCATGATTCACCATAGGCAACCATCACCAATCCTTGACAATGTTAAATCTTGAATGAAAGTGAGCTTGAAGACCTACAAAAACACAATTATGCTCCTCCAAGACTTCAACCTTGCTTTCTCTTGAAAACATGAATGCTCTTATGAAAGTATGCTTGAGTTCTTGTGAATGATTAGACCTTGAATTATCATCTCTAGATGAAAATAATGACGTAGAAGCTTGTTTATATAGGAATTACACCTAATTTACCATTATTTAGATCTCAAAAGCTGACATCAACCAAAATTTTGAATTAAAAACTTGAATTTCTCTCTCAAACCTTAAAATAGGCCACACGAGACTCATGCGCCACTTGTGGCATATGGGTCCCACCTAGGGGGGCTCATATGCCCAAGTTGGCATGTGAGTCCCACCCTAGATTTTTGGGGTGAGCCAATTATGGGTTGTTAGAAAAATTAATACTTTTGTTGATTTTGTTGAGATTTTAGTTGAAATAAGCCTCGAGATCCGAAATAAAGGGTCTTAGGGGCCTATTAATGATGATTTAAAGGTTCATAAATACAAGGGTACTAAATAGGTCAAGATTAAATGAGAAATTATACCATCTCCAAGAAGGGAATACAATTTTCGTCATTACATTTCCTACGACAAATTATAATTGCATCCAAAGAGGTGGGCCCTCTATAATGATGGTTAAAAGGAATCTTGAAAGAATATTCCTCTTGGGCGTCCAACTTTGTGAGTGGGGGCCACTTTTGTGTGTGTATCCTTACATTTTATTTGCATGTTTTGTATTGGGTGCCTAGGTTTGCATGTTGGTGCATGCTCATGAATGAAGCCATTAGAGTTGTCAAATTTATGGAGCACTCAGTATTGACCAATTCTAATTGGTTGTGGGTTAGGCACCCATGTGAAGATCATGTGATTATTCAATATTTTTTTCATGCTAATGGGTTGTCCACTATGTGGGGTGTGGGTTTTTCCAAGTGGTTTTTCTTGTTGTTTTGGGATACCATTTGTGGTATTCTCTCCCACAAACTTCTATCTATTGGAGCCTTGAGATGGTGGTTTGTATGTTTTCAGAGCAATGAAGTGCTACCAAAATTCAGAGAGAAGTGTTGTATTGGTGTATATCTTTTGAAGATTAATACAAACATTAGATCTCTTTGGGTGTGGAGTTTTTTTTCTGTAGGGGTTTCTTCATGTATATATTGTTTCACTTGTGTTTGACAACTTGTGGTATTGTTGATTTTCTTTCATGTTTGGAATTGCTAATTACATAATCACTTTACAATAATCTTGGTTTCATAATTTTATATATGCAAACACATTATTAAGTTCTATTGCTGCAAGTTTCACCTTGCATTTTCCAATAGTCATAAGGTGGAAATTTGGTTGTCTATAAAACAAAACCATATGATTTATAGTTTTGTGTCATGTATAGAAGAACATGGCTAGGGAATAGTAAACATGTGATAAATTCATTCCATGCCCATGAAACTAAGCAAAAGTAAGTCCTTAGGTATGGGATACCATGCCAACATTAGATGTAGAGCCAACAATTGATGATAATTAGGTGTCACATACTCTTAACATGTAATTTTAAATAGAATTTCCCCTATTCATAGATAATATACGTAAATCCAATGCAAAATTATATTTTTACAAAAGATTAAAATATTAATTTTGTGTTAAATTGTGTTTTGAGCAACAAATTATAGGCTATTCTCTTATAGGATTGTAGAAAATGTATCTAGTAGAAAATATCTAGTATTTGATGAACTATTATAAATAAATGTTTCTATTATAGAAAAATATTTTTAACTATTTTTATAGGTTATCTATAAGGTATTCTAGTGTGGTAAATTGATTCTTTTCATAAATTGATAAATTTTATGTATAGATAATGTCAATTTTGTAGAAGATGTAGTCCTGTGGAGGTCTCTCTATGATATATATGTTTCCATGTTTAATTAATACTTTAATGGGATGAAATATGCATCTTTGAGATTATATTTGATAGGATATTATAATTTTTACTAGTTAGTTATTATATAAATTATAAAACATTCTTAAATTCATTGAAAATAACTTTTCATAATGCATATTGGATATTTTTGAGTAGTCCTAGATATACAAATTAGATCTAGTTGTTTGATTGTCTCTTATATATATATATGATTTTCAAATAATTTCTTAGGTAACTATGACACCATGATGGACCAAAAAAAACCTTAAATAGAAACAAAAATTACAAAAAAATAAACTTTTAAGAAACTTGATATGAAAACTTGAATGGGTTATCTACATAATTTTAAAAATAAATAGTATTAAAAGTGTTATATTTTTTCTATAAGATTTAGGAGATCATGGAAATAAGAAACAAGAACAAGTGAACAATATAAGCTATTGCATTTAGTCAACCCAAATTGACAAATGAGGAGTCCTTACATATATAGACAAGGAAGAGGCAATCCACCTATCATGTGGATTGACAAGTGCCCCATGATGTGTTATAATTGAGTTGTAATGCCCTACTGTGCAAACCCCAATGGACAACAACTATGGAAAAAAAATAAAATTCTTTAAATATAAAATATATAATATATGCATATTAAGTTCCATTGCATGAGATTCAATTACATGAATAAAAGTTTGTCACCTAAGTCCTTTGGGGTGCACAAGGTAACATTACATATTCAAGCCCAAAATGAAAAGATAAACTAAATTCCAAAATGCATTAGTTAAGTCCATTCATCCATAATAACTATAACATCAAAGCATACGCAAGAGATAGACCATTATGAACAAGATTAACTCTATTTAATAACCATACACATATATACAACATGCTTATACGACGATAACCACTATATTTTATCACATGATTACAAAGATACATTTATACTTTACATTAGCTTCTAGCACAATACATTGATCAAATACATAATTTTACATCATAAACATCCCAATACATGTGGGAGTAATTCATCAATACATGAGTATAACTGAATACATAATTAACATCTGGCTATAAGAAAATCTCTAGCTCATGTTCCATCAGGAAGGCACTGCACCGTAGGAATGATGGCGGGGAACCTGACGGGGTGCGTAGCATGTTCCATCCAACCACATGGGTTTTAGAAAAAAAAAACCCACCCCCCGTGCTAGGAGATGACAAGCAAGAATCCTCGACCAAGGAGGTCCAACAAAAAATACAAGACTCAACTCCAAACAAGAGTGACATGAGAATACATAGACAACACAACACCTATAGATTCCAAAAGCATAACATCAATAGATCACAAAACATAACATCAATAGACCACTCCTAGAGACTTGCGAAATGAACCAATCACAAAAAGTCACTCTCCTACTAAAAACACTAGGTTCAAATCCACAAATTTATGGGTAGACAAGGTGCACAATACTGATAACACATCTCAACCTCAAAACATAAGGTCACACAACCCATTTGTAGTACCCAGGTATCCATACTATATAACATATCTCGTCTGTGGTAACCGAGCATTCAAACTATCTACACCCACATGCACTATCCAACATAAATTAAAAGTTGAATCAACATATATAAGAACCCCACATAGAATGAACTTCTCTGCAAAACTTACAAAACCAAACAACCCAATTTCCCAACAACGTAAACAAAGAAAACTCAACCAATAAGCAATTCAGGCATATAATTAATCTAACATTCGGATTCCCTAAATCCAATCAAATCATCAACGCATTACTTGAAATTAATCAACTTAATTTAATTTCATTTACAATCAATAAGAAAATTAACACTAATAGTTTAACTCCAATTTCTACAATAACACACAACAATAAAAATCAATTTCTCTATAAAAATCATTTCATCAAGAAATTATTTGTGTTTTGCATGCACCAAATAATACATAATATTCATTTCTCTTTTAAAATATAACATTCTAAAAATAATACATTTCATGCATTCACATGCATCTATTGTCAAAATACATTATTAAAAATATATATATAACATTTAAATATTTTAATATTTCATTTACAACTTACAAACATAAAAATTCAACATATATATTTAAAATATCTATTATATCAAAATAGCCAATTAAATAAATATATTTAAACATATATAATTCAATATGTATAATACATATAATTATACATATATATAAATATATATTATTTAATAAATTAAAAAAAATTACTATATTCAAACAATACTAATCATAAAACTAGTGTGTTGCAAATTTAATAACTTTTATATTTAGATCTGGGTTTTTATAAAAAAATATTGAAGGTGTGTCACCAATCCTTTTAAAACATATAAGAAAATCAGCCATACCCAGTTCGTAAATTTTGAGTTATGATTAATTTAGTGACCCTCTCTCTTTGCTATTTGTTTTTTAATATAAATTTTTCTACAGGAAAAGATTTACTATTTTATCACTGGATTTTATTTTCCCTACTTTATCAAAAGATTTCTTTTTTCAATCCTACAGAGGTTTTTTAAATTATTTGTGGGATTTTCTAAATTATCCATTGTTTTCTTTCTGAAATTTCTACCATTTTAAATTCATTTCTCTATAGAGGATCTAAGATTTTCACAATCCTTCTATAAAGGTTTCCAAAATTTCACAAGAAATTAACAGATAGTTGTGGATGCTAAATCTACATTTTGGCTCAAAAACAAACATGAGTTGTTAGTTGAATCAAGCAAATAAGATAGAGCATCCCTATGAAATAATTGATCATACTAAAATATGCAAGCTAAATAGAACAAAGATAATTAAATGATAGCACATAAAATCATGACCAAACCCTATCCCATAGTGGATTGGTGCTTCTATGGAAAGAAGCCCTTTCCCAATCCTTGCTAACATAAGCTAAATGATAAAATACTTTATGGAGTAAGATGGGCAAAATCAGTTCTCAAATGAAGAGAGTGACTTTGCATAGGATTTGTGGATCAAGATGTGGAGATGAAATGCTAAGATTGTGGAGGATTTGCTGAGGATGAAGCCTTTCATTTATAGGTTATTTTGATGAGAGAAATAGCCAAATGGATGAATGTGGGACAAAAATTTAGCTAATGAGATGAAGCCACTTGTCAACTTGTGAGTGGTTGAGGAATGTGCAAGTTTTGGCCAATGTGCCAAAGAGAGGGAGATTTCAAATTTGAATTTGAGAGTTAATGTTGAGTTTGACCTTTGCAAGGGACATGTAAGAGCCATGTAAGAGCTCATAAATGCTTTGTTGGGTGTACATGTGCACTTGTTTTTGAATTCAAACTTGAGGGAATATTCGTCAAAGATGCTATGTTGATGAATTAAAATGATTTATCGGTGCAAGTGGGAAAAGCTAGAGGATGTGATAGGTGGTTAGGTTAGGTTAATCAGGATTAGATTAGCTTAGGTGATGATTAGGTGATTTTGACCCGTTTGACTTGAATCTTTGATTTATTTAAATAAAAAAGGGATGGAATATGCATTTTGAGATTTCAATTAAATAAAGTTTGGTTTATTTAATTAAAAGGTTGATGTTTGATTTATTTAATTTAAATGAATAACCTTAGGAATGAAATTAACGAGTTTACCTGATGAATGGATGAAAGTGAACTTGATTAGTTTGATGAGTGGATGAATGTGAAACCTGGTTTACTTGATGAATGGACCTAATTGAATGCATAATGCTAATTTTGCATGTCTACATTTTTCCCCTCTTTGAAGCAATTGACTTACTGCATTGGTTCAAAGAATAAACTTTCCGCAATCGAAATTCAAAAAATTTCTATTTTTTCGGTTGCCCCAGCGGAAAGAAGTACACTAGTACATTGCCCCCTCCATAGATTGAGCAAAAAGATTCTATTTGAGGGTCAATCTCACGATAAATAGGTTCAAACTGGATGGTCATGGATGATGATGCAAATGAAATGATTTTAAGATGCTTAGAATAACAAATCTATATTATCTTAAACAACTTAAATGATGGTATGATGTGAGATGGATGAGATGGATGATGTGATATGCCATGATTATGCAATGGATGATTTATGAGATTCTTAGACTAACAGGTCTATATTATGATGATGATGCAAATGCAATGCATGTGAAATGATCGATGTTTCCTATTATGTATGATATGAATGATATGTGGCATGCTGATGGTTTGTGGATGCAGGATGGATGCATGATGGTGATGATGATTAACTATTCATGAGGTGATGTTAGTGTGGAAGTAAGAAATGAGATGATGACAAGAGGATCCAACAAGTCCATGATCTGACAAGACTTTATTAGAGATAATGATGATGATTTACTTATCAAGGATTGAGATTTTAAAAGGGCTACTTACCTTATATTTGATAACACACATAGATACGATGCATCAAGGTATAAAGAACCAAGATGGCATTGTACCTAGTGCGATGGACTTTGAGTCAACAAACAGATAGGAGTATTTTTGTTCACACGTGACATACAGAAACCTTGCTAGGACTTACCTAACAAAGCAAGTATCTGCCAAGTTATTTTACAAGAACGTCCAACAAGCACAACAGACAAAAGGATAATGATCGTTGCCCCATTCCTATCTCTCTAAATCCTTCGTTCGCATATCATCGAGAGGTCCTTGGATTGAGCACAATAAGATAAGTCAAAAGAAAAGATCAAGTATGCAAACAAGCCAATGTTCTTCATATCTTTAGCCAAAGAGATGTGTTTTGATAGGATACGAATCCAAGGTGATATCCAAAATGATGCCCATTATCGAAACGATATATCCTAGGACATGCATTGTATAGGATGATGATGGTTTGATATAAGTTGATTGATAGGCTGTTGATATAAGGTTGACTAAAATGTTTGAAAATTATCAAGAGTTTGATTTTTTTTTTTAAAGGTTTGTTGTTTTCTTTTGATTTTATGATTTGAAGCTTGCTTTTGCTGATTGTTGTGATTGTTTATGTTTGTTTTTTCCAAAGGATGAAGGTGACGATCAATTTATTATGGATGATTGATTATTGCGAGTGAAGGAGAAATGGGACGGATGGATTTTTTCAAATATTTGGATGTTTTTGACATTTTGAAATGTTTTGAGGCTATTTTTGGCATTTTTGAGATTTTTACAAACATTTTTGGATTTTTGAATTTTGCGATGTTTTGGGGTTTTTTGAGATTTTATGCATGTTTTTGTATTTTGTGTTTTTTGAATATTTTTGGATTTTTGTGTTTTTTGAATGTTTTTAGATTTTGTGTTTCGAGGGCTGATCAAATATTAGCCTTGCCCACGTTTAAGCTTAGAGACGACGTAGTTCAGATTCCATGTTTTTGATGTTTTTTGACTTTTATGAATGTTTTTAGATTTTTTGATGTTTTGGATGTTTTTTTATTTTTTGATGTTTTGGATGTTTTTGGATTTTTTGCACAATTTTGATGATTTGGATATGGATATGTGTGACGATATCAGTGCTCTATTTGGGATTTTTCTAGAAACCAAGCTAAGGTTGATTGATTAGATCAATGGATTGATAATGATGATAACATTGTTGAGGATACACAAGAATGCAAGGATTTGATTGAACAGGATTGATGACGATAACATTGTTGAGGATGCAGAACAATGCAAGGATTGATTGATTAGGATTGATGATGATAACATTGTTAAGGATGCACAACAATGCGAGAATAGTGTTAAGCAACACAATGAATGGGAAGGATATCCCAAGATGATGATTTTTTTTATTGGACTTGATTGATCATGATTGATGAAGCTTGATTTGGAACAAAAGTTGTTCAAATGATTTGATGTGATGTTGACATGCAAATTAGATGTGATTGATATCGATTGTTTTGATTGATGTTCGATGAAAGATGAAGCTTGATAAGGAACATCTTCTCATCAAAATATGCCATGGGCTAGTGATTTGGAATTTTTGCTCACAAGTGGTTGACCAATTTGATTCTACATTTTCCAATGTTTGGATCACCATATAAGTTGGAGGATATAGATCAAGATTTATTCCTGAAGCAAGATGTAAATATCTGCCCCTAGTGTCTAGCAATGTATGGAATGTCATGGATGGATATGGATTATCTTGCGATAAGATAAGGTGCTTAGATAAAGAATGCTCATTTGGATAATGCTTCATGGTTCAAATAACGCTGCATAGGATAGGATGAATGAAAATGACCCATGTCAAAGATGCTTACCATAAGCAACTGCAAAGTGTGCACCAAAATTGTCAAGATCAAGATAATTGGGATGATGGATACAGATGGATGAAAATGGATTAGATAAGTAGTTCATGGATGCATAGGTTTATGGATAAGATAGATGGAATGTCTGCTTTATTATGGATGGGATGAGATGCTTTCACCCGAAGTGGTGCACGTAGATGCTCGATTCTACACATGACACTTGTTTACCAGGTTTTCGTTATGGTCTTTCCCATAGCGCCACCATAGTGGTTTTCACTAGAGGATGATTTTTATCCTTTTACTATTTTCAATCCTTTTCTTGATTTTTTTTGGATTTTTTTTTTTTTTGAAAGATTTTAAGCTCATGTTGTATCACAAAGTGTTGTTGATGTAGATGCCCCTGTCATGATGTGCCATCGATATCCTTCCTGAAGAAGTTGTTTTGCTAAGATACATGCACTTGAATGCAACTTTTGAGATTCTTGATCTATTTCATCGATACAGAAGTCAACTTTATCTTTGTGTGCACATCGCGATAGAGTGCCTTCGGAATCCTTATGATGAAGAGTCATTGCCAATACATGGTCAATGTAAGAATTGGATATCATGTGTGGAGGTGTGGATGGAGTGTGTTTAGGAATAAAATATGGATTGGTTGACAATTTGGAACCTTTGACTCTCCAAACTTGGGAAGATGAGCAATGATAGGTGGATACGAAAGTGTGCGTGGAATTAGGACCAACTGCTCGATACACTTTGTACGTCGCTTGAAAATCCTTCTTTTTCTTTTGTGGACATCCTTGATGGATACTTTTCCCTTTTTTATTTTTCCCCATAGTTTCTTTGACTAATGGAGATTGATAGGGATAATCTTTCTTTGTATTTTTTGGTATCCATATGTATTTAATTTGTCCATTATGCTTTCCAGCTTCTTTTTCTTTGATAACATTCTTCATTCTTTGATTCAATTCTTTCTTTTGACATTAGTCCCAATTCATGGATGGGGTGATGGGTGGATGAAGATTCATGATGTGACTGGTTGTAGTATTGGCATCGGTTTCATCATAAGGATTCTTTGTCCTCCCTATGTTGACATTTGCTTCAGACGATGTTGCCCCCAGTATGGTGGTAGTAGTACCTTCATGCTTTGATTCTGCTTGTTTTGAGAGTTCCTATTTAGAGTGCATTCTCTGATAAATGACCACTACATATGATGTTATTTCAATTTGTTGCTCTGCTATCTCTGAAATATCTTGTTCTGTCTCACCTACTTCCTTGAGTGGATAATGTTGGATATCTTGATACATGATGTCTTCAGTTTGGATTTTGGATATATCTGATCCTAATGTTGACAACTCTGTTTGGCTATAGGAGTCAATAATCTGCTCTTTTTGTGTAATAATGTCAGGAGTAAAGGGATCTTGTTCTAAATGAAGATCATCGACATGTCCATCCAAAGAAAGAATCACATGGGAAGATGGAGGAGTATGTGTTACATGGATATGATCATCTTGCATAGATAGGAGAGTGTCCATTAGATTATTGTAGTATCTTGAAGATACAAATTCTTGATCTTGATTATTTTTGGGATTGTTTTTGACATGCTTTGGATCAAGTTCTTGACATGGGTCAGTTTCAAAGGATGGATTGCTTACAAAGGGTTCTTGGACATCATCAGTAGTCATGGTAAGTGGTTTGATATCCTCTTGATCTTTGAGTGGACTTAGATCAAGTGTCAAGTTGAGGATTCCTTCAGCATCTACAACCATGACGTCAAAGGGTGTTAACATGTCTTGGAAAGGACCATTGCCAGACCTTGGTGAAGTATGTTGATCAAGCTTTGGAATGAATTCTTGAGATATGTCCTTTAACTCATAAGGCAATGTAGAGACATTTCCAACATGATCATAGGTTAACGGATCATGCATTATGTTAATAGGATCAAATAATCCTAACACTCCTTGAAATAAATCACTAAAAGGTCTCTTGATGTATGATGAGTTGGTCATTAGATGAGGTAGAAACATTTTCAATGTGCTCATTGATGAATAGGTCTTGATCATTGTTCTCAACAATTGTGGCAAAGAGATTGGGAATGTCTTCAACCATAGGGTCAAGTGATGTTGACATTTCTTGAATTGGATCATTGTCGAATATTGTTGGTGGATTTTGATCATGATTGAAAAGTGACTCTTGACCTATGTTGATTTGATCATTGGATGAAGTAGAAACAACTTCAAGGTGCTCAATGATGGATTGATCTTGAGCATTGTTTTCAACAATTGTGGTGGAGAAGTTTTCATTGTTTTCAACCATAGGGTCAAATGATGTTCACATTTCTTGAATTGGATCATTGTTGGGTATTGTTGGTGGATTTTGATCATGATTGAAAAGTGACTCTTGACCTATGTTGATTTGATCATTGGATGAAGTAGACATAGCTTCAAGGTGCTAAGTGATGGATTGCTCTTGATCCTTATTCTCAACAATTGTCATTTTTTGTGTTTGTGCTTGTGTTTGTTGAGTAGCTTGAGAGGCTTGTTGCACTTGTTGAGCTTTTCTTGCTTGTTGCGTGGCTAGATATTGTTGGATTGCCTTTTGGTAGGCCTGGTGAGCTTTTAGCGCAATGTTATATTGTCTTGCTGCATTTGGTTTTGGTGGTAGTGGTAGTGGATTTGGAATTGTGTTGGATGTAGTAACAAGCGGTTGAGATACGCTTGGAGCGATCATGAGGGTTTGAGATATGATGGGTATGATAGTGGTGGTTAGAATTATTGAAGGGATAGTGATGGTTGGAATGACTAAGGTGATAGGTCCTTGGGAGACCATGTTTTGATTTGTCGAGATTGATGTTCTCATTTGATTAGATACCATCTATTGGTGCAATGGCGATGGTATATTCAAAGGATTTGATGTGATGGATTGATTGGTGTTAGGTGGATTGATTTGGATGGAGTGATTGGTGCTAGGTAAAGGGGGAAGCCCTAAACCAAGGAATGATGTTGATATAGGTAATGGTGGTGGAGATGTCTCTTGGCATAATGACTAAACTATTTTGGTAAGTGTAGCAATTTGATCTCGCCAAATTTGATCTTGATTTTGATCTTGATTCCCTTGATATAGTTGATTTGGCTTTTTTTTAAGAAAATTTGGAGTGTGTACTTGTGTTTGATTTTGGACAATGTTCTGATTTGGGATGACACTTAGATTTGGCGTGATAGGTTGAAATTGAAGATTGTTGATGTTGGGAATCACATTGCCTTTACTTGGAGTCATTAACATCTTGTTTGGATTTTGAACAATATTTGTATGATTTGCAAACATATTTATCCCAAAGTTTGTCAGATTTATGTTTGGAAAACTTGTACTTGGTACATTCTCATTTGGCATGTAGGGATTTGGTGGGATGATGTTGTTTGTTTGAAGGCTCATGCATTGATTGTTTGGTTGACAGACTTGTAGGTTTCGATTTAGATCTACCATTGGGAAATGTGTTCCAATCATTGATTTGGGCATACTCACACTTGTTGTACCATTGAAATTTGTAGGAGATAATGATCCCATGTATGGATTGTATAGGTGTGAGTTTTGATAATCAATCGGCATTGTAAGGCTTAAAAAGTTAAATTGATTCAGATTACTCATGATGTATGGATCAAGTTTGTATTCCATGTTCCTCTTATGTTTTGACCTTGTTGAAAAAGTGACCTCTAAGGCGTTTTGGACCAATGATGAGATGAAGGATGAAGGAAATGAATGATATGAGTGTTGAACGTTTAGGGACTTTGGATCAATGCTAGACTTAGGGTTTGATTTTGATTAATTTAATTTGGATAATGGACTTGTAAACCCTAAGATGCTAGATGTGATCTTAGGATGAACTTGTTCAAATGATTACTAATTCAATTAAATGTATGAGAAAGGATACATTCCCATACACTTAACTAAACAAGGTGATTCTAATTTTGATGATTTACCCAAGTCTAGAATGATGTTTCCAAAGCTCTAAAGTTGTTTGTGGGATGGATTTTGATAAATGTTTGGAATTTGGATGAAGTGTTTGATCTGATCCTAAATGAACCTAGGAAGGACTTGTTTACGAGACCAAGATAGTGAAGAACATGCCTTTCTCTGAGAGTAATTCAAAATTAAAAGACCAATGTTTGCATGAAAACCATATGACCAAAAGATCCCAAGCACATGTGTGGGGTCCAATTGATTTAATCTTTGCTTAATGGATTATTTTTACCACAAACACACTCTTGGTTAGATTTTGAATCTAGATGTCTAATGTCCCAACTTTCCCCTTATCCCGCAAAGTGTATTATGTGGAAACCAAGAAAATTTGAGGCAAGAGTTACCTATTGTTGACCTTAGTAGGAGAAAATTGAGATGAAATCCAAATGCTTAGAAGCCTCTAAGGATATGTATCCCAAGGGCAAGCAATAACATGTGAATATTTTCAAGGATATTTGCTTCTCCTAAAGGGTTTGAGATTTGATGCTCATGTTGAATGTTAGTTTTCAATGTTTTCAATCAAAGCACTGTGTTTTGAAACCAAGAACAAGTACAACCCTATGGATGTGAAAGGCAATATTTGTTGGATTCCCACTTGGACAAGTCCAGCTACGCTTATCTTTAGTGAATGGTTAGATGCTTGACCCCAGGAGCTCCCCTCCACGGCTCATTAATGTCAATCGGGGCAGCCAAGCATCAACACCCATGAAACTCCCATGGCATGTTTTCCATTTCTACTAAAGACCGTAAAAGTGTGGGGCAGCTTCAGAATGACCGTTCTTGCACCAACAAATAGATTAAAGAATTTTGGAAAATTCTAGCACATGGGTTTTAATAAGGACTTTCCATTCGTGGAGATTGACCCATACAACAAGAGTCCCCTTTCGGATCCATCTTGTCGGAATCAACTGCATGATATTGGCGTTTACTCCAATACCCACATTTATATCCCAGTTGGAAATACTCTTGGCTTTAGAGTGTTACCGGTTAAGTCGTTCCCTTGGGTGAGTACTTTTTCCCCAAGGCAGGCCCTCTAGGATAAAAAAAAGCAAGTAAAGAAAAAATTCGTAACTCAATCAATCTTTGATGGCAACAAAGAGACAATATACGTGATAATGCCCCTACCCACACTCGCACAAGATCTTGTTCAATTTTAAACCCAAATCAAAGTGTGGAGGTGATTGCTTTATCTCACCCTAAAGTCATGAAAAAGTCCTTTTGATTCTCAAGATCGCCATAAAGCACGAGAGAAGCACATAAGTCCTCTTTCAATGCCTTTAGTTTAAGTAAGCCTTCACGAAAAACAAATTTGCACTTGTTCTTTTTATATCCACAAAGTGAAATGTGAGTTCTTTTTAAGCACCAAAAGATGAGTGAGAGATACTTTGTTCAATTGTTAATCCAAGAAACAAAATCTAATAAGTTGCATCCCTAATGTTCATTTTAGCCCCTTGCAATGAAAATTGAAAGCCTAGGTAAATTTCATTTTAAAGCCCAAAACCAAAGATGACTTAGCCTAAAAAAGAAAATTAAGGCGTAAGACAAAATATCTAAGCATTAAAAAACACTTTATCAACTCCAAATTTCAATGTTCAATTTCACTCTACTCCACTCTAGCTTTTGTTTTCGCTTGATCTCAATGTTTGATTTTTACGTCAACCTATAGAAGATTTACAAACAAGAGTTAGGCATGCATGGTAAATGATAAAAGTGTACATAAGAAATGTCAATCATTTGAGGAAAATAAAATTGATAAGGCACCTAATAACTCTTATATTCATTTCCATAAAAGAACAATTGATTTCAAAATTTCAATTTTTTTGATATATAAAAGTCATAAAAGGTCACTTGATTTCAAAATCTCATGTGCTCAACATCCTTGAAAGTAATCAATGAACACATCCTATTTCCAAATTTAAAGTTTTTTCAAATTAACTACTCAAGAAAATCCATGGAGTGCTTTATAGGAGACTGCCAAGTTTAGAAAGATCCTATACACAAGATAAAATGACACTTCCCAAACATTAGCACCTCTAGATTATAATTAAGTCAAGGCACTCTACTTCTTCCTACTAAAAAATGAAATCAACAAACTGAGCATAAGTGTTCAAAAGTTTTAAAATAAAACACAGGTCTTTGTATATGTGCAGAAATCACTCCACTTCTTAAATTTGGTGAGTTAAATACTTCCAGCAGAGTCATAAAAAAAATTCTAACTCCTCCTACACCCTACTAAATTCAGAGAAGGATCACCATATGGATTTGTTGATCAACAGCAAGTTACTCATTCCTTTCTTTTGACTTCCCCATAGCCTATTATTAATGACATGACACTTGATTTCTTAGATGAAATGGAGAGAATAATGCTGCAGGAGCCACACTCAGCACAGACACCACATAATGTTATCTCATCATAAAAAAAAAACAAGAAAGCTTAACACTTTTGAAGGTGCATTCAAGACTGGTCATTAAGACTGGTGAGTGTTTATTCGAGGACTGAGACCATTTTCTTCAATGGACCCATGGCTTGAAAGGGGTTTTCATACTACTCATTTATAATGGAGATTGGCAGATACAATTTGAATATGGGCAGAACAGGAAATAAAACAATACTTGATTGAAAGACACTTATGGAATGCACACTACTCAAATGACTTATGACCTAGAAATTTTGACTATATTTTCCTATTTAACAAAGCACCCCAAAAGGAAGTCATCCCATCAAAGCCACAAATTTCAATGAATGTGCTAAAAGTGATTTTAGAGACTTCTCAAGTGTACATTATTAATTGCAAATGATATCTAGACCTTACCAACACCGTGGTACTTCTTGATCTGTTAACTTTCATAATAACGTTGTGTATTTCTTTAGTAGTGATCAACAAGTCACTCAACCATGGTGAGTAAATGATGTCTCAACACACAAATCTTTGTGCTATTTTTTATTTCTTCCCTTCTCTGCTCAAAGCTTTGGAACCAACAAAATTGGAAGTACATTTGGCCCTGTCACATTACTATTTTTTTTCTTTCTTGCTTATTGGGTCGACCAATGTCTATAGCTTGGCCAAACATGACACAAGTGTCCTTTTAAGTTTAATCATGGGCGATGAATAGAGAGAACTCCATACACGTACCTAACGCATTAACTGCTTGTCAACAAGGCGATGAATAGAGAGGAAACTCCATACACATACCTAACACATTAATTGCTTGTCAGCAAGGATTTTTTTCTTCAGAGACAGACATATATATTCCCAAAAACAAACGGTTGGAGGAATAAATGCAAGTGGTACGTGCCTGAAAGTCATTTTCAAAAGCTTTTAAAAGCACGTGTAAAGATAAATTCTTAGCATCGACCTACAACCTTTGATCAGATATTATCTTATGGAATGTATTGATTGTAGGATATGCGAAGAGTTTGCTGGTATGAGGAACTTTCAAGCAGATGCTATTAGCAAGTATGAAGTTGATTTCTACAACCTTTTCTAGCAGGACTCTAAAGAATGCAAACTCAAAGATGAACCCTCGATTTAAACATTGTTGGTAACCTTTTTGAATACATTGTTGATAACTAACAAATATATGGCACAATATGTTAAAGACAAGATCACTTTCTTACAGTATTAAATAGAATGCTAAATCATTTTTTATTCTTGATCATAGAATGTCAAATAAATGCCATTAAGTAGGAAGATATCCTGCCAACCAACTAAGTGTAAATGTTGTGCGTACAAACCAACATAGAATAGTGATAAGATAGAAAGCATGTAAAAAGTGAATGGCTTAAAATTACTATCTGCATGAGTTGTTTAAGAACTGAAAGAGGTCAATAACAACAACTCTGTCAGATAAAGCAAGCTTTCAATAATCATACTAAAAAAAAGGATTCAACTTCACCATTCCTTTCAAATCTTCCCTAACAAATACAAGCACGGTATGTGTGTGACAAAAATGCCTAGATCCTAGACTGGGAAATGCACATTTTTCTTTCTTTAGAATGATCGACAGTAAATTATTGTAATGCTAATACTCGAACAATTACTGCAAATAGAAATAATTCTGATATATGCCAATAGGTAGTGCCCTCCTTCTAGCGCCATTATGTGGATGCTAAATTTGCATTTTGGCTCAAAAACAAACAAACATGAGTTGTTAGTTGAATCAAGCAAATAAGATAGAGCATCCCTATGAAATAATTGACCATACTAAAATATGCATGCTAAATAGAACAAAGATAATTAAATGCAAGCACATAAAATCATGACCAAACCCTATCCCATAGTGGATTGGTGCTTCTATGGAAAGAAGCCCTTTCCCAATCCTTGCTAAGATAAGCTAAATGATAAAATGCTTTGAAGATGGAGTAAGATGGGAAAAATCAGTTCTCAAATGAAGAGAGTGACTTTGCGTAGGATTTGTGGATCAAGATGTGGAGATGAAATGCTAAGATTGTGAAGGATTTGCTGAAGGATGAAGCCTTTCATTTATACATTATTTTGATGAGAGAAATAGCCAAATGGATGAATGTGGGACAAAGATTTAGCCAATGAGATGAATCCACTTTCAACTTGTGAGTGGTTGAGGAATGTGCAAGTTTTGGCCAATGTATCAAAGAGAGGGAGATTTCAAATTTGAATTTGAGAGTTAATGTTGAGTTTGACCTTTGCAAGGGACGTGTAAGAGCCATGTAAGAGGTCATAAATGCTTTGTTGGGTGTACATGTGCACTTGTTTTTGAATTCAAACTTGAGGGAATATTCCTCAAAGATGCCATTTTGATGAATTAAAATGATTTATTGGTGCAAGTGGGAAAAGCTAGAGGATGTGATGGGTGGTTAGGTTAGGTTAATCAGGATTAGATTAGCTTAGGTGATGATTAGGTGATTTTGACCCGTTTGACTTGAATATTTGATTTATTTAAATAAAAAAGGGATGGAATGTGCATTTTGAGATTTCAATTAAATAAATTTTGGTTTATTTAATTAAAAGGTTGATGTTTGATTTATTTAATTTAAATGAATAACCTTAGGAATAAAATTAATGAGTTTACCTGATGAATGGATGAAGGTGTACTTGATTAATTTGATGAGTGGATGAATGTGAAACCTGGTTTACTTGATGAATGGACCTAATTGAATGCATAATGCTAATTTTTCATGTCTACAATAGTATTTCAAAATATATAAACAAATCCTCTAATTTTTCAATTCCACAAAACCAAAACAAACTTCTATAGTTTTGTACATACAATATTTTAAAAACATAGTATAAAAAAATATTTAAAATAAGGAACCTAGATCCTCAAGCTCAAATTGATGAAGATTGAAGTTGAGCCTTTGTATTTCAATTCCCAAGCTTTTCCCAAAGATTTCCTCTTCCAGAAGATGTGCAAAACAATTCCAACCAAGAATTTCCTTGAGATCATTTTCAATTTTTTTTACGAAAAAATTTCACACAAAATTCTCATATCCATTCAGGTGAAAACAAACCAATCTTTTCTCTTTCCCATTAATCCCAATATTTTTTTTTTGAAAACCCAAAAATTAGAATAAAATAGCAATTTTCCATTCTCTCTCAAGTTTTCGAAAATAAACAGGACATGCATTCATTCTTTTTATTATTTTCTTGATTTTTCTTTTCTAAATGAAATTTTTAAATTTTAAATTTCTATTTTATTAATTTCAACTCATAATTGACAAATTATTAATTATTTAAATATTTTATTCTATTATTTATCCTCAACTTCCTATTTACATTAAATTATCAAAAATGCCAAGTTTTAAAATTATAAATAATGTTATTTACACAATCAATTTATTTATCTTTAATTAGTTAAATAACTTTTAATTTAACACTTTTAAATTTTAATAAAGTTATTCCTAATAACTAACTAATAACACTTATTTTAATTATTTAAGTTAAATAATACTATTAATCCACCCAAATACATAACAACACAAACATTAAATAAATAACACAAATACAACTCACAATAGACAACTATCACAGAATACCAAAATAATCAAAGTCAAGGACACACAATACCACTAGATGCATGATGGGTTGACACTCTTAGGATAGGGAGACTTCTTTGTCATCTTTGTTTCAACATCATACCCGTTGGGATAATTTAATGCTTGCCCTGTCCTGCCAAAGCAGGTGGAATCGAGACTTTATTCTTTCAATTCCTACATACAAACAAGGTTGTGTACAACATATATATAAAAAAATGCATCACATTGTGAGAAGGAATCACAGCGTAGTAGGGCACTTGAAAATGAGTGGTGCTACACTGTCCCCTTACCAAAGCTATAATAACAACTAGAACATCAAGTATAAAGTAACATTGTTAAACTAAACTGATCACATCATATCATCATGAAATAATTACTAGTATATTGCATAACAACATAATACTACATCTAGATATAAGCATACCTAGTTAAATTCAACCACAATGTATCATCATAACCTCAATTTCATAAAAGAAGTATCATGAGCAACAAGTAAGTTAAGCTATCCAATTAAATCTCTGCATCATAGAAAAACAATGTACCTCATTCCCACAAGAGTACCATTAGAAGTCCTTGTTCCATCTCCTTCTTCAGATTCATTAGCTAGACTACCTACACATTCTAAGTGAGAACGGAGGGGCACTACATCCTCCCCCCTAAGACTTGACTTACTCCTAGAAGTCACAAGACTCAAAATGGAAACATAAACACATTAGTCCCAAAAATTTCTCTAATCTATAATTGATGTACATCCTCTTTCTGAATCATTACAATTAGAATCACTATCTAGCTACACATTTGAAAACAATGTCTTCTTAACCACTTTTATTTATAAATCCTTACATCTCTTACAATAAAATACTTGGTTCTAACACTAATGATATAGCGAGTACTCTAATTAACTCAATTTTCCATTCACAAAACAAACATCTCCAAATCTCATACAAGGGAAAACACATCAACTAATAACTTGAAATTCAAAAATTCACACCATATCATGTTTCAGTAACATATTTCAAGTCACAATTTATGATGTTCAATAATATCCAATTTACTTAATACCACCAATCACAATACACTCACATTTAAGATAGCATGGTTATCCCTCCTTTACATCAATATGCCACAAAATGTAAGAAATATTTTTCTAACACATACCTACACAATCACATCACTGAGAAAAACACAACACAAGTCTACACAAGGGTCCATTCGGACACTGGAAAGCATTATACTAATCCATGAAACAAAAACCATGAGCCAAGAGCCAATATTCATCTCACATAATCCATACCTCACACTCGGTGGTTTGATGGTGTTAGGCCCCACACACATGGTGAGACCATCAAAACAAGAACAAAATGACCCATCTCTTGTTGTATAAGGTGGTTAGCCTCCAAGAGATGCTCATCACACATAGGTGGGTAGTGGGTCCTAGCTATGTAACAGCCTCACATACCCCCCATCCTCAAGGTTCCCTATGTCTACTTCCTTGTATACACTCACCAAGTTAGCCTCATACATCCTTGGAGAGGAATCAAAATACGACATGTGGCCGACATCGAAAACAATAAGGATAAACTAATTTAGCCACCAAAGTCATAAGTACATTTCAAATAAAGATTTTAATTTCAGCAATAAAACAAGAAATGTGTGCAATTGTCAACACTAAATCAAATGTAACCTCGAGGGCTACAAGAAAATAATATCACAATGTGTGGCTAAACTATCACAATCAAATATAAATAAAGTGTTGGCCTTCACTATCACCACAAAATCATCAATAATTATAAAGTTTGCAATCCTTGAAATTGCACTGTACATCACTGTGTGACTAGATACTAGCCACCAAACACGAAAGGAGGGAACATCGTCAGGCTATAGCAGTAGCCCTCATGTGGTGTAGAATGAGCATGCCATCCACATGGCTCAGAGTGTGCCCCTCGGCTACACCCTGCCTCGCGTCGTCACATGACATGGACTAACCAAGTGGCCCACGCACTCCTTGGTTTCCTACATGGGATGTGCACTTCGGCCTCCATCTTGCATCACATCTTAGTGTGGTATGGTCATACACCAACTGGAGAAGGAATGCACTAGTCGTATGCAGCATGACAGTGTGTTCATGGCTCCACGGAAGTAGGAACGTGCTAGACACACCCCACATAGCGATACCTCGTGGAGAAGGCACACACAAGTACTCACTGTCGCTAGAGGTATACATGGCTAGGACCTACCCATATGTTAACCAACCCAAACATTGTCGAAAGCAAACATGAGTATCACTCTACAAGTGTGTGAGGCCCCATTACGCTCATCACACAAGTAGGCTATCATAACACAATCTCATAGTGCACCTTCACGTGTCTATGCACATGGCATCGTGTCCTCGAGCCCAACTCACTACTATTAGCAACACAACATCATCACCAGCACTATGTCGGAACATCAGTGGGGTGTGCCATTGTATCCATTGCATTGTGTCGAAACACATGCATATATAGTATATATAATGTATATAAGAGTATACCAATATGGGGCTACCTGAGTTTCACCTCTCATACAGATGAGGTTGACTCGCTAATGCCAACTCAATGTCCCTACGGATGGCTAGGCATGCACTAACAAACCAACACTATTGTACTCAAAACTGTGGGGTTTAGGCTAACACATATGGATCAAGTAGCTTGACCCATCATGAGGGTATGTAGTGGGTATTCTCTGCGGGGATCAATCAAGCTAAGGTCATTGTGCACCACCATTATTTGTACGTTGCACACCCCACCCCTTGGAGTGGCATGGCATCTACTATCCCTCCACAGATTGGGAGACTTACAGAACCAAAAGAAAAGTATCAGAAAAATACTATCTTTTGGTTACTCTTGTGACAAAATTATCAACCACACGTGGGTTGGCCCCCAATCGGTAACATACATGCAACACATGAATGGTATGGTTCTTTCCACACCAAGGAAAACAATAGTTTCCCCATGGATGGGTACATAGTATCACCATCACATGGAGCACAAAGCAAGAATAGGTTTAACACAACACACAAACAGTGCACAAATACTGGTTTCCACAAAATAAGGAGTACATTCATACCTACTATCATAGAAAACAAATTTTCCCTATTCTCATATGCACATACATGATTGATGCCACATATCAAAAACAAGTACTCCCAACATCCTCCATACTTTTCCTCCAAAATTGTAAACTCTTTAATCACTTTTACAGTTCCTTAAATATCAACATTATCCTCTTCCTCAAGTTCAAAGTTCACTTTTATAAACTTCATTAAAGCTAGAATTAATACCATAAGCCTAAACAATTCTCATCTACTTTCTCCTAGACAAACATACCCTCTTTTTCATCACATAATGACAACACTAAACCCAAAGCATAATAATCCTCTTAATTCACAAAAAATATTTTTATCACCATTTACTACATCATACACTTTACCAGAGATAAGCATCAATGCCTTTCAATTATAGAATTCATATTTTCTTCCATCATTCATAATAATACACAAACAAAGAAACTTTCATTTTCATCTCATGAAACAACATTGTGCCCAAGTTATAACATTTTCATTTGCAAGGGAGAGTGCACTTAACATAGACACACATCATATACATGCCAAAATGCATTTTCTTTCAACAGAAAACATTACCATTTATCTACATACTAGATTCAATAACAATTAAGAAGAATCGTCAATCAATCACACACCATAACACATCAATTTTGCATTAATTCAAGATTTCATTAACTAAACATACATCGTCACATTTCTCCTAAGGTAAAACATTTATTTGATCAAACAAGGCCTTTACACACCATCCAGATACAACACTTCTATAAAATCAAAATATTTAAATTTCTACTTCAAGAAAATACATAAGAGATTGTCTTAACCCATACACCTAACCACACTCATAAAATGCAACATTCTTACCACACTTCTAACACTCTATGAACTTCAATGCAATAATATTTTTCCCTATATACTGATGCAAATAATATATTATCAACTTCACCTATGAATTTATACTTATGAAAACAATTTTAAAAACTCAAATTTATTCTTAAACTCATCAGGTGCAACATTCCTTTCATAAAACTTAAAATTAGCTAGCATATATAAGCATTCAATAACCAATGCACTCTTAGAGCATTCCCTTAACACTTATGCATGTCCAAGAACACAAGGAGATAAAATAAGTTATTTCTTTGCGAGGAACACACTAAATAAAGTTTTTTAAATTAGTTTCTAAGATTCACCCTAAACAATATTTCATACATGTTACATGATCAAGTCACTCACTTACACCAACCGTAAAGGAACCATCATAATTCTTTTAACGAATCACTACTTGACAATATGATTACATTATACTACATTCCTTTTATACTTAAATAGTATAATTCAATAAAAATACAAGCAATCTCAATCTAGGATAACACTAAAGTCATTATTTTATTCATTTCTACTTCTAATCTTCATTACTCATCATGGATTTTCAACACATAGCCTTAAAATCACATAGAATACAATCAACACCACATACATAAAAAGAGGTAGAATGAGGGAAAAGGCATACACATAATAGCAAGTCAACAAACATAAAATCAAAGAGAAGATGCATGAAGATAAGACAATATAACTAACTCCAAGCTCACCTTGACCTCACTTAGACTCGAAGCTAAGGGACACATAAAAGAATGCTGAACAACATAACTATCACCCTCAACAAGCTAATACTCAACATGCTCATCTACACCCGAATGACACAAGCGGGTATAACTATATCTGTATTGACACAATGACTCACCACTACAAATAGGGTAGCAACATTACCCAAAGATCCTAGTGTTGCAACCATGGCTCTGATACCAAATTGTAATTATGCCCCGCCGCGCAAACCCCAATGGACAACAACTATGGCACAATTTTTTTTCTCTAAATATAAAATATATAATATATGCATATTAAGTTCCATTGCATGAGATTCAATTACATGAATACAAGTTCGTCACCTAAGTCCTTTGCAGTGCACGAGGTAAGATTACATATTCAAGCCCAAAATGAAAAGATAAATAAAATTCCAAAATGCATTAGTTAAGTCCATTCATCCATCATAACTATAACATCAAAGCATACACAAGAGATAGACAATTATGAACAAGATCAACTCTATTTAATAACCATACACATATATACAACATGCTTAGATGACGATAACTGCTATATTTTATCGCATGATTACAAAGATACATTTATACTTTACATCAACTTCTAGCACAATACATAGATCAGATACATAAGTTTACATCATAAACTTCCCAACACATGTTAGAGTAATTCATCAATACATGAGTATAACTAAAATACATAATTAACATCTGGCTACAAGAAAATCTTTGGCTCATGTTCCATCGGGAAGGCATTGCACCGTAGGAACGCTGGTGGGGAACCCAACGGGGTGTGTAGCACATTCCACCCAACCACGTGGGTTTTAGATAAAAAACCCACCACCCGTGTTAGGAGATGACAAGCAAGAATCCTCGACCAAGGAGGTCCAACAGAAAAGACAAGACTCAACTCCAAACAAGAGTGACATGAGAATACATAGACAACACAACACCTATAGATTCCAAAATCATAACATCAATAGACCACTCCCAAATACTTACAAAATCAACCAATCACAAAGAGCCAATCTCCTACTGAAAAAATTAGGTTCAAATCTACAAATCTATGGGTAGACAAGGTGCACAATATTGATAACACATTTCAACCTTAAAACATAAGGTCACACAACCCATTCGTAGTACCCAGGTATCCATACTATATCACATATCTCGTCCATGGTAACTAGGCATTCAAACTATCTACACCCATGTGCACTATCCAACACAAATCAAAAGTTGAACCAACATATATAACAACCTCACATAGAATGAACTTCTCTTGAAGACTTACAAAACTAAACAACCTAATTGCCCAACAACGCAAACAAAGAAAACTCAACCAATAAGCAATTCAGGCATATAATTAATCTAACATTCGGATTCCCTAAATCCAATCAAATTATCAATGCATTACTTGAAATTAATCAACTTAATTTTATTTTATTTACAAGCAATAAGAAAATTAATACTAATATTTTAACTCCAATTTTCACAATAACACAACAATAAAAATCATTTTTTCTATAAAAATCATTTCATATTAACTATTTTTGTTTTGCATGCACCAAATAATACATAATATTCATTTCTCTTTTAAAATATAACATTCTAAAAATAATCCATTTCATGCATTCGGATGCATCTATTGTCAAAATACGTTTAAATAAATATATATATAACATTTAAATATTTTAATATTTCATTTACAACTTCCAAACGTAAAAATTAAACATATATATTTAAAATATCTATTATATCAAAATAGCCAATTAAATAAATATATTTAAATATATATAATTAAATATGTATAATACATATAATTATACATATATATAATTATACATATATATAAATATATATTATTTAATAAATTAAAAAAAATTACTATATTCAAACAATACTAATCATAAAACTAGTTTGTTGTGAATTTAATAATTTGTTTTCAGATTTGGGTTTTTTTGAAAAAATTACTGAAGGTGCGCCACCAAGTCTTTTAAAACTTATAAAAAAATCAGCCATACCCAGTTCGTAAATTTTGAGTTATGATTAATTAAATGACTCTCTCTCTCTCTGCTTTTTTTTTAATATAATTTTTTCTATAGGAAAAGATTTACTATTTTATCAAAAGATTTCATTTTCCCTAATTTATCAAAGGATTTCTTTTTTCAATCCTACAAAGGTTTTCTAAATTATCTGTGGGATTTTCTAAATTATCCATTGTTTTTCTTTTTGAATTTTCTACTATTTTAAATTAATTTCCCTACAGAGGATCTAAGATTTTCACAATCCTTCTACAAAGGTTTCCAAATTTTCACAACAAATTAACAGATAGACTTATTTCAAAATATATAAACAAATCCTCTAATTTTTCAATTCCACAAAACCAAAACAAACTTCTACAGTTTTGTACAGAAATCTTTTAAAAACACAATTTAAACAAACATTTAAAATAAGAAACCTAGATTCTCAAACTCAAATTGATGAAGATTGAAGTTGAGCCTTCGTATTTCAATTCCCATGTTTTTTCCAAAGATTTTTGTTGTGTAGTTTTGCACACACGCCCCACTAAAAGCAGGGACCTTCTTTTGTTTTCACTCTTTGTGTTTTTTCCCTTTCGATTTTGTAGTTTTGCATTGCCTTGGCATGTGCTTAAAATGTTTATCTTGCTTGCCTAAGTATTTATCCCAAGTTGCATATTGAAAAACTTAACTTTTTGGCCAAATTTGGGTTTTTGCCTAGGTTCGGGATTTTCCGGTCCCTCCGGATTTTCTCGGATTGCATTCAAAGTCTGGCTCGCCCTGTTTTACACTACTAATTGGGATTTTTGGGCCTTCGCAGAATTCCACATGGGCCATATTTTTTCAAAATTTTGCCATCTTGTCGGGTTTCTAGATTTTCTCCAGCTTGTCTTGGTGGTTTTGTTTCTATTCTATTTGCTCCCGTCTTTCATTGTGTATTGCTTCTGCATTTGGGATTTGATGATTTGGGTGTTTGATTTCATTGATTTGCTTGCTTGAACACCTGGTTTTCATGCATTTGAGTCGATATGGTCGATCTAGGGCATCCTTGATTTGTTATGAGCATTCATTATTTTGGCACCTTATGTGGTCTCGATCCAAAGGAACTAGTAGAAATCATGAGTTGGGGTCGAGTTGAGCTCGAGAGATTCATAATTCATAAACATTTGGTCACCTCAGTTTTAAATCATGCGTAATGGGGGTTTTTCGAGATTCTGAGAACTTTGCAAAATTTTCGCAACCTTGAATTTTCTTGGATTCTGCCTAGCCTTTTGTATTCTGGAGTGTGCATAGGAGTTCAGAGTTTTGGCGGCTTCGCAGAATTCTGATCTGGTCAGACTTTTATGGTTTTTCTGGGTAACTTTGTGAAACGTAAAATGGGTAAAATGGATGATTTTAAATGATAATTTCTTACTATTCCATGCCTTAAATTGATAGATTACACAATGATTCATGCATTATTTTGTTCATTTTGATAATCTATTGTTGATATTGGTGCCTCATTGGGAGAATTGCCTGGTTCAGAGTTTAACAAAATTCCTCCTAGGCTGGTTTTAACTGGTTAGGTCGAAATCCTGAACTTCTTAGTTTTGATGCTTAAGAGTTGATTTAATAGTTTTATCATGATTTTGAGCTAACACTCTGATGAAAATGTTGTGAACAATCAAATTTTCATGTTGGAAGTTGATGGATGCAGGCTGAGTCTAGCAAGGAAGCAGCTGGAAAGGCTAAGAGAGACGCAGAGGGATCCTCCACCACTGAGGCAAAAATAATGATGTACGTAAAAAGTAGGATTCCTAAGAGCAAGATAATCTCAGTTTGGTTTGAGGTTTCAGACACTAATGCATGATGAGGTATACATCATTGCAGACTGTCGTCAAAGAATATGGAGGTTCAGAGAATCCGGATAGTGGTGGATTCCCCAAGTGGCGGATTCCCCGAAAGAACGTAGCTCAGGAAAATCTTGCTATGCGGAAATTCCCCGAGCAAGTATGAATCTGCCATCTTGTGCATTTTATGGGTTTCTGAGATCTGCAAGCTAATGAAAGTGGCACGAGGGAAGCAATGCTAAGTTTAGTGATTCGAATCAAGGAATATATTGTGGCAATGACCAATATTGTTGATGAACCAAGGCATCTTAGTCTGGAACGATTGAAGAAGTGGTGGCGGGATGTTTACTATCCAGTTAATGAAAGATCCCATAACTAAACACAAGTTGGATGACACAGTGACCTACAGTGCAATCATTAATAAATATCAGTCCAACAAGATAGATTGAGGTAACACATAAAGGACAGGATGGATCATGCCAAAGATAAGGATAGGGAGGAAGTAGTTAATGCAATATTGCATCGAGCCTTGTGTTTTCTCTATTAATTTGGTTCTTTAGATGCAATGGACCAAACTGGTGGGAGATCCTAGGCCGACATGGTTGGTGTATATGCATTCAATGCATATTTGACCTTTGTTTCAAATTCCTCTGGGGTGACTTGTTTCTGTGGCAAGTTATTGTTGTAAATTATTAGGCTGACACACTTTGGGGTTTTTCTATAAATATGGCATTTTGCCTCATTTGTAAGGGCTAGAATAATTGAATGTTAGAGTAAATTTAGCAGTAGAGTAGGAGTTAGAGTTAGGAGTTAGTTGTTTCTCAAGTAAATATTGTAATAGAAAACTAGAATTGTTGCTACAACGGATAATTTGATGCAAGTAATGACATTGTGACTTGGTGCCATACTTGTGTTATTCTTATCTAGCATGGTTCTTGTTATTCTATCTTTAAAATTGCTTTTAAAATGGTTGGTGTATGTTAGATTTAGAATTATATTTCTTTAATGGTGTTCGTGATTTGATACTTGAAGTGTTTGTAGCGATCTCTAATCTATATTACCAGCAACTATCTGATTGTAGTTGTTTGGAAAAGTCAACCTGTTGGTTACTTTTTATGATGTTAACCAGGTTGGTTTTCTAGTCTACCTATGGAATTGCCAATTCCAATAGAGGACAGCTTGAAGGACCTGGACCAACTAATGAGGACTTTAAAATAACCCCCTACACTTGGGGCTCTGTAAGATCTGGGAGGGGAATCCCTTAATGTGTTTACAACCTCTGCACCATTATCATAAACAACATTAATAATAATAGATAATCCCACTTAATAGCTCAACACAATAGGATAATATTGAATATAATCGGCTATTCTTTGACAATATCAACTATATGGACCATGGGATGACTACAACACAATCCATAATATATAAAATAGTCATTGATTTGCAATCTGTAGCAAGCTCCAGGCAAAGACACACTAATACTGGGTCACACGAATGAATGCAACTTAGATCAGTTCCATATATCCATTGGGGAGTCAAATTTATAAGCATTTAAGGGTTTATAATAGATGAAATACATGACATATAAGGTCCATGACAATATTGCATTACAATTTCATTAGTGTGTATTCTAACTCAATACTACTTATCAAATCCTCATACAGAACATATCTGCCTATAATCCCATTCAAGCATTTTAATTAATTCCTTGAATTAAAGCTAAAATAGAATCATACACACCACAACAATGAGATGAATGAAACAACCCTTAGTTATTTTATTCAAAGTTCAGATATGCACATACAATGGAGAGACATGAGCTCAAATTTATCATTTTAATTCAAATGCTAGTACTGTTATACAACATTAAATCCTCATGAACTCAAATCATATTACAGAATGACTCAGAATCCTAAATTGCATTTCTCTTTAGAAACATATGACTTTACAATTTGCTCTACAACTTCACCTAGACTCGATCAAAATTCTCTAACTTGCTAACCCCTAATTCTGACCCTGAAATCCTTCTTATAGAAAATGAAGGAGCAAACACGCTTTGGGCCAGAAAGTACACATGTCATCAGTCGATTGGGGCACTAGATAATATTCCAAAAATTGTTACAACAGTAATCATCCTAGAGCATATTCTTGTTCATCAAGTCAGGCGAGGAAGGTTGATGCAATAACAAAAAACCATGTGAATCCCACACCAAGAAAGTCATCAACACAAAACTGGAAACGTTGTAACCGCAACATTTGATTTGCCACCTGTCAGTAGCCCACTCCTTTTATTCATCATCAATCAAATACTTAACTACCCACCTCTGGTATTCTTCATTAGTTGGCCAGTCAAAATTGATAACTTCATTTACCTTTGTACTATAAGGCATATACTTTACCGCTACCTGATTAGCATCTCTTTCAAAAGATTCCAAAAATGAGCTGGTACCAATAATCTTGTCCATACAATTCACCAACAAATCATCATCTGAGTCATCACAAATTACTTTAATTTGATTATTGATGACCTTACTTGCTTGATTTTTCCATTGTTGGAGTGTTTTGATTTCCCCCTTATCATCAATTATATCAAGTAATAGTGTGTTACCCCAATCATTAAAGTTCTTTACCAACTCCCTAATCTTCCTACTTAGATCATCTGGTAAGGTCTAAAAACCTTGCAATGATTTCACTAATATATAAGTAGGCTTTAATGATTGGGGCATGTTATTTACATCAAACCTTGAGGCTTTATTCATAATATCTAGATCATTTTCCCTAGGGATCCAATTTTCAATTATTGGAATCACTATCTCCTGATCCTGATCAATATTTCTTATTGCTTCCAACAACAAAGAATACAAAGAATGTATAGAGGGAATTTTATTAACTACCCTTTCATTTAAGTGCTCCAAAACAATAGTGAAAATTTATTTTTCCTTTAAAACAAATCCCTCCTCTCTAACCTTTGCTGATGTCTGTAATTCATCAATTTTCTGTATGAGTTGCCTCTTCATCGGATCAACAGAGCACTCTATTTTTTCATCATTTTTTTCTAGAGGAGGGGTGAGAGCAGGGGTTTGAATGGAAAACCGAGGTGTGGAAACCTTTGGAGAAGTAGGAGGAACTGACCCTGCTGTGGGAGGTAACGTGCTGATTCTTGGAGCATTGGATGTTTCTCCAATATGTCTATATTTGAACCTTTCCACTTCAGTTTGCAACTCGATATTCCTCTATTACATTTTACTATATTCTTCAATCAAAATGTTATATTTCTCCATTAGACTCTTTCTTTTAGCCTCCTCCCTTTCAAAATTTTTTTGGGCCAACTTGGCCACATTCACAGTTAAATTAGTGGCCTCGGTTCTTGAAGTCTCTGAAGCCCTCTTTATTATTAATCCCCCTTTGAAAATTTGATTAATATCAAGAATGTCTGGGTTTCTTCCTTGTGGAGCCAATGCCCAAATTGCCAAGGTCTCATATTCTTCACTAAAGGCATAGTTTTGCAATGCTTCCTTACCTTCTTCTTTAGAATCCTGAAAAGGATTCTTGGACTTCATAATGGCATTGAAAGCCAATGCATCTGCGATGCCCCATTTAGGACAAATCAAAACACTAGCCTGACTCACTAATTATCTTCCTTCTTTAGGAGTGATGTTCTTGAACTCTTCCATTAGTTCAACTTTTACTTCTTCATCATTCTCCTGATCTGACCTATTAGGCCTTAGTTCTATTTTATCCTTGCATTCATTTTGATATTCCTCAAATTTCATCCTCCACGCCAATTGCAAGAATACAGGAGTCTTTACAAATGCATTATCATCTAAGAACTCCTTGCAAGCCTTCATTCTCACATCCTGCACAATCTTTCCCTTCATATCCAAATCGGATAGAACCAATTTAACTGACCTAGGAGGGGAAGCCATACCAACCTGCATGTCCTGATCAGTAATAATAATTTCATCTGTCAAATCCTCAAGTGGGTGATCAGTTCTTTGCCTCTTAGGGCGTGGCTCAAATGGTGGTGATGGGGGACTGCACTCTGGTGAAGATTTTATTTCAATGATTTTGACTGCCCCAGGTACTTTAAATTTTGGACTTGGTTATGGAGGTTCCTTCATTATTTTCTTCCCCTTTCTATATACTTCTTCCTCATCACTGATACTATCCCTTTTCCTCCTATAGATGGGCCACCTTTTTGTAGGCTGATATACTGGCCTTGTTTCAATTGGCCTATCACTTTGTCCTTGCATACACAAACTTAGCCTTAAATTTATCCTTTTGGTCATCAAGGTGTCCATAATCTCATTGAAGTTCTTCATTAAAAAATTAATTTTCTTGTGGTATGGAGTGAATTCCATTAGTGGATCATACTTTGTATCCATTTCATGCATAATATACAGTAGCTTACTATAAGGTATCCATTTCTCCTTGTTCAATTCCTACTTATTTAAATTAAATTCATTTCTGATCAGGTCCTCAGGGAAATTAAACTCATGTTCAATTTTTCCACCTTTTATTCTTTGTCTGAAAAGAACAAAGAAACCTTCAGGATCATGTTGTCGCCTTGGACCAAATCTCAAATGGTAATCAATAAAAAATTTATCAAAATGTGTCTAGCCTCCCTTTGAAAATGTAAAGTCGGACACTACTATATAATCGAGGAATAATGATCCCTTTCCATTTTCAGTAAGGTTGTCTTCATTAATACAACCCATTTTCCACATGACTTCTGCAAACCCTATTCTTGGTGGCACATTGTATGGAAGAATTTGAGGGGCTCCCTGAAATCCAAATATTCTCAAGACAGTGCTAACTGGATATGGGATAATGTCACCCCAATTATGCAAAACTCTCAATTTTGGCTTCCTCTCCTTTGGCCTAAGGAAATCATGTACTTCCTCAGGGACACTAGGTACATTTACCATCAATCTAGCCCTTAATCTTGAAGCAAAGCAATTATCAAATTGCACATAACTGGTGCTTTCCTTATTATAGGACAAATTTGTAGCCCATAACTGTACTGGCAATCTTTCTCCATCAACTGATTGCCTTAAGTTCATCTTCTCAGCAAAAAAATCAGCATTCCTAAAAAGAAACATATGCATCAGTATGGAATACCAAAATAATTGAGTACTAGTATCACCTTTCTACAGCTTCAACAGCCCTTCATCTATCCTCTCTGCCAAAAAAAAAGAAAAGTCATATGTTACGGAGAAGTTAGGGTGTTGTATTTGCACCCCCATGAACATGTATGCAATTGGCATTACTGCACTAGGATTGAAACCCAAAATCTAACATAGTGAATAGAAAGTAGCTAGGAAAGGTTTTGTGAAATAATTCAATCTAAAGGGTTCCTAGTCACTAGGGTTGATATGAAATTATGAACCTCCTGCCCTAACCAGATGGGGTGGAAGTAGCTTAACCCTAAAAAGAGATTTTAGTTTTGTATACTCCTGCTTCATTTCTTCAAGATTAATAGGAACCAAGTCATCACTTGGGTCACTCAAATCAAAAGTCTGTTAGATAAAATCTCTGTTAAATTATAATAGAACCCCTCCATCATTATCTCTGATTAACCGTGTGATAGGGTCATATCTCTTGGCCACTGCTCTAAGTAGGTCTACATCAGGGAACACATTTGGTACAACTAGCTTTCCCATGTCATACATCCATCCATTCGAGAAAGGGTGAGGAAAATTCCTCTGTCCATACCATAATTTGAACATCTCTAAGTTGGTGAGTGGAACCCTAGCATCAGTAATGTTGTAACTATTACACACCAAACCCTCCCCTAGGATTTTCCCTCGCATCAACAGTACAATTTTCCTTCTATCATTTTTCGACAACAAAAATTGATCTAGGAAATCATCGTACAAGTTTCTTTTCAAATACTCAATGTGGCCAGAGTGCTGCTTAGGTGACGCCATTTTAGACAAACTAGGGCTTCACTACAATGTTACACTTCAAGTGGCTATAACTAAGTAGAGATAGGAAATTACAGAGTAAAATACCGCAATTCCTCACAATTTACAATTAAACAATAGCCCTAACAAAAGGTTTTAATGAGCTCAATGACAAGCATAGCAGACCCCCCTTCCCAAATTTAAAAGTAGAATGACTGGGAAGAAGAGAAAATCAACTTACGACTCTTTTTGCACAAACTCCAAATTCTAGCTGCAGCTGCTTGCAATTTCACCTTTGGCTCTAAAACTATTTTCACAAAATACTTGGATGCCTTGTGATACAAATGAGACATATAAATTTATTTTATGTCGATTAAATTTTGCCAGTAGATGTCTTATCCGCCATTAAAGCTCACTCACGGGTTGCACGAACGACTCCAACTGTATTTGATACATATTTGAATTTGAGTCGTTGATCCTCCAGTTTGTTCAAATCATCAACGACCGTCTTCAAAATAGGCTGACATAATTGCCAACATGGCAGTAAGGGGCCCACCATGTCATACACCATGAAGGAATGCCACCTGGCAGTTGCCCACGATATTGTAATCCTTTGAATTACCATCGTGGGATGGCGGGCACCATTGATCTTTCTTATCAGAAATCATGCTCCTTCAAACTGGTCGTCGTCCCTTCCTCTAACTATTGAGTAACTTTTCCCTTAAAATCATAACATCTGCGTTCAAATAAAACATGTGCATCTTGCAAGCGCATTAGTAATCTGCCCCTTAATACATTTCAAACTGGCGAATGCTTTCTTCACTCCTTAGGTTTCATTGGATGAGACACGTGGTAGGTGCCCGTGATATTGCGATCACATAATTCCTAATCACAGGATGGCGGGCATCGTCGATCTTGAAAAGACAGCACATCAATGGTTGCACAGATTTCATCCTTTAGGAAGGGCACGTGGCACCCACCCATGATATTGTGATCCCATAAATCCTGATCGCGGGATAGCAGGCACTATTGATATCACTAGGCGGATGGAAAACAACATCACTAGGGGACATCACTAGGCGGATGAAAAAAAACATAAGTTGTTTTAAAAAGACAAAGCATGGGGTTAGCCTAGACTTAGGAAAAAATAAAAACTTATAGAAGGCTGCAAAAATTAGAAACCGAAGGGGCCAACATCTAGACGGAACGATGGGGCACAAGTAATTTTAAGACGCTTCAAAAAGGTAACGTCCAAATAAAATCTCAACCAAGGCAGAAAACAAACACTAGGGTTTAAGATGAATATAAGGATAAAACCATAGCCCTTCAAAAAATTTCAACACCAAGACAAACCAGTGACATAAGGGAAGTCATGAGTGACAAACAAGGAGAAAAAATTTAAAGCTCCATCAGTGGCTCCAGTTGGGGACGTTCATTCCACAGGAATGAAGCGAGAATTCAGAATCTCAGGAATAGCAAACCAAGAGGCAGAGATGACCAAAAAGGAAATGTTCAGACAAAACAACCTGACCTATATACAAGACATATACAAAATATACAAACCTAAACTACTGTTCATGAAAACAAAACTTCAAGTGAAGTATAACTTCAAGAACTGTCCATGAACTGGTTGTTCAAGAATATCTCATGTCATCTCTTGAAGGAAGTACGAATCTCCACCCCACTTATCATTAATCAGGAATAGTCCTAACCAAATTGCATCAAATTTCCCATGTTTCCCTTTATATTCTATTCTGACATTCCACATTAAGACTAGGTCTCCATTTTTGAAGCTCCTTATAGTTGCTCTGTTGTCATATAAGTTCTTTACTTGTAACTGCAACTTAGCATTTTTCTTTTGTGCTTCCCTCCTGGCTTCATCCAATTCAACAAGAGCTTCCACTCCCAATTGCATTTCATCATCTATTTCATTATCATATATCTAGACAAACTTATACATTTCCATTAAGTTGTTTTGGGGTAACCTGGAATTTATCCCATAAACCAAGTCAAATGGGGCACAACCTATTTCCTTCTTCATAGTTACCCTATCTGCCCAAACTGCTAATCTCAGCTTAGAATCCCAAGCCCTTTTATTTTGATCTAGGTTTCTCTTAATAATCTTCATCAAGCTTTTATTGCTTGATTCTGCTTGTCCATTCCCCTGTGGGTGTTATGGTGATGAATAAGAAATTTGGATGCCATGATTTTCACAAAATTCCAAGTATTCTCCAGACCTTAAGCACATTGCATTGTCTGACACAATCCTTTATAGACATCCAAATCTAGTCAATATATTGCTCATTAGGAAATCAATTACCACTTTACTAGTGGTTTTCTTTGTTGGAATTTCTTCCACCCACTTGGTGAAATAATCAGTGGCCACCAATATCTAGGAATAACCTCCACTAGATTTACATGCTATCTCCCCTACAAAATCAATACCCCATTGCTGGAATGGGGTTTGTACTATAATTGGTTTTAAAGGCAAGTTGCCAAAAAACTTTAACTTACCATAGAAACGTTGACAAGCATCACATGTCCTCACTACTTGGTGTGCATCCTTAAAAACTAAAGGCCACCAGAATCCAACCATCATTATCTTATGTGCAGTTGTTTTATCCATATAATGTCCTCCACAAACTCCACTATGTATTCCACTCAAAAGTCCTTTTGCTTGATCTTGATCAACACACTTTAGCATGACACCCTCTCCATTTCTCCACTAGAGCTTTCCATCTACAATAACATACTTGATAGCATGTAATTTCAATGTCCTTTTCTCATTTTCATTCAAGTTATCAGGACATTTCATTTTTTGCAAGTAATATATCACATCTCTATGCCATTTTGAATGCTCCATATTAGATAGATGCGATCTATTCTCCTCTTCTAGAAAATTTATCTGATTTTCTTCTAGATTACCTTGGGCCATGAGTTTGGCCAATCCCTGTCTTCTTACCAATTTAGTAATCTAAACCTCAATATTGAATTCTTTAATCCTATTTATACATCTACACCTTCTCTCGGACACCTCTTGCTTTGTGAAAATGTCTTTAACAATAGTACTAGGCACATAAGCAATTACAGTAGCTCCCATCAAATAAGTTTTAAAAGCCTTCACCACTTTTACCAATGCATATGCCTGTTTTTCATTTATATCATACTTAAGTTCTGTAGCCTGTAAAGATTTACTGAAAAAGGCTATAGGTTGTTCAAAACCTTCTACCTTATTTTGTAACAACACAGCTGCAATTGTGTGGAAAGAAGCAAATGAGAAAATATTTAAAGGTTTGGAAAAATCAGGGGTTCTTAACACAGGAGCCTCCTTTATTGCTTGCTTAATGGCCTGGAAAGCCTACATAGGTTCCTCATCCCATTCAACCTTGGCTCCTTTCTTGAGCATTTTGGAAATAGGGAAAACTACCTCAACAAAATTTGTCACAAACCTCCTCAAGAAATTTATTTTCCCAAAGAAAGATTGGATTCCTTTGACAGTTCGGGGTTGTGGCACTTTATCAATTGCAATAACTATGTCGGGATCAATTTTTACTCCATCCTTGGAAACTATATGTCCCAATAGTTTTCCTTCTAGTGCTCCAAACACACATTTCTTTGGATTCAAAGAAATGCCATACTCCAAGGCTCTAATGAATACCTTCTCCAGATGCTCACAATGATCCTCTTCCTTTTTAGAATATGCTGCTAGGTCATCCTGATAAATTACCAAAAATAAGTTAATGAAATATGAAAATGCCACATCCATGGCTCTTTGAAAAGTAGCCCCTACATTTGTTAGACCAAATGGCATTCTTACATAAACGTATGTTCCCCATGGTGTATTGAAAGTTGTCTTAAATTGCTTAGACTCTTTGACCATGAACTGATTATATCTATAAAAACCATCCATCATAGACATTAACTCACAGCCTATCACTTGTTGCAACATAGCTTCCATATTAGGTAATGGATAATTGTCTTTTAATGAAGACATATTCAGATTTCTAAAATCTACACATAACCTGATGTCTCCATTTTTCTTTCTTACTGGTACCAAGTTTGATACCCAAGATGAATGCTTGATTGGCTTCATGATCCCTACATCCCTTAGTTTCATTAATTCTTCTTGCATTTTGGGGGCCAAAGTGGGATTAATAGGCCTTTTCTTTTGTCTGAATGGCTTAGCATCATCACATAAAGGAATCTCATGTTGAAAAAGATCCTCCCTATATGCCTTAAGGTCATCATAAGACCATGCAAACACATGCCTAAACTTCCTCAATAAATCAATTAACATCCTTCTCACCTTTGGTGACATTCTCTTTCCAATATACACTTTCTTTGGGGATGCTTTTGTTCCAAGATCTATCTCCTCCAGGTCGTCAGGATGGGAAACAATACGATTAGCCTTTGTCTTGTCTTGATTGTCGAACACTCTTTCTAATACAACTAAACCCTTGGGAATTGTGTTTGTCTTTCATTGAATGACTTCATTTCCGAATACAATATCCTTACCATCAATATTTTCAACAAAAGCTCCGAAGTCAATTTCTTGATTTTCATATTCTCCCACACAATTCAAAAAATTTAATATATCTTCATCATTATCAAAAATTTGCCAATTTTTAATATTATCAGGGACAGATGGCCTAGTTTTCACCTCAACCTTTGAAATTCTAGCATAAGTCATATCATTTGGTTTTAATGCAATGTTAGCTAATAAGTTTGCCACTTTGTTTTGACCTCTCTCCATCCACCCTATACCAAATGCATCAAAGTTCTCCAGTTCATCCCAAACAACATTCCTATACTGTTTTAACCTCTTGTTCTTTGATACATATTTGGATCTAACTTGAGAGACCACCAAATCAGAATCCCCAATTGCTTTGATCTTTTTGATACCATGTTTCTCAGCCAATCTCAACCCTATTAACAAGGCTTCATACTCTGCCACATTATTTGTGCATTCAAATAACAAAGTGAAAGAGAATCTGAATGTCTTTCCACTTGGTGACTATAACAAAACACCTGCACCAGACCCTTCTTTTGAACAGACACCATCAAAATACATAGTCCACAAATCATCAGATTGTAAAAATTGTTTTATTTCAGTATCAATCAATGCAATATGTTTATCACAACTGCTAGGTAATTCCTCAACCCTAAATTCATCTATACCACTATCAATAAAACATGTCATATTCTCAATCGGACCATGCTCAATCATATGAGGTACTTTTGACTCTCTTTCAATTTTGACATCCTTACCATCAATAGAGAAAGTAGCAAATGACAAATTACATTGCATGTTACCCCCCATTGATGCACTCCATTTCCTTGACAAAAGCATCCCAAAGTGAGGTGGGATGTCTGCAACTAAGACAGTCATGACTAAATCCTTGTTAGGGTACTAAGTCAACTTATAAGGTAATGCTTTGATAGTTCCAATAATTGGAACTCCTCTTGAATCCATAGCATAACATTTTCCTTAAGTAGTATCTACTGTCAAGCCCATTGCCTCCATTATTTTGACTAGCATAACATTATTTGAGGCCCCTGAATCTATCATACAGTTTCTTAGAGTTTTCCCATTTATATCTACACTCAAGAAAAATGGGTTTATGTTTTCAAGGCACATGTTAATAGAATTACCTAAATATACGGGGGGGATTTGTGACACTATTCCCTCCACTTCCTTTTCTTTCTCTTTATCTTTCACTTCTTTATCATTTCTAGGTTTGGCCTTATTACCAACCATAACTGTGATTAAAGCTATTACCTTTCTGTTGTGTTCGTCTATTCTCATCATTTCTAGTAAAGGTACAATTACTTTAACATGAGAAAGAACATGAAACATATCCACAAGTGTATATTTAGGAAAATTAAACATCATACCTTCATCATTTTCCTTTCTTTCTGGTTGATTACATCCTCCTAGCTCCTTTTGCTTGTCATCCTCTGCAGTAGGTTTAGCTACCTTTGTAATCACCTTTTTCTTCACCACTGGTGTAATTACACCTTCTTGAAGTTTTGGGGTCTCATTTCTTTTTGCCCAAATCTTATCACTCTTGACTTCTTTGACTTTTACAGTATCCCTTTTGTTGTCAATCTTAACACCTTTGTTTTTATCCTTTTGCTCTTTGATAAATAAGCTAGTAGGTTTACCCTGTTCACCACCAACAGTTCTACTTCTCAATTGGAGTGAACCTCTCATTTGGGTAGCCATTTCTTTAGTCAACCTTGCAATTTCCTCTTCTGATGGTCTCCTTAAGGACACTGAATCTTCAGTCTACTCCATAATTGCAAGCATTATGATCAAAATCATCTTCTTCATCAGAAAAGACCTACTAATGGTACATCTCATTTCTCTGTCTCTGATTATCCATACTAGCTTCCTGTATTTCATCGTCAGAGGAGCATTCAACTTCATCAATGTATGATCTAGCCATACAAGCACTTACATCATCTTGCTCACACTCTAACACCTGCTCATGGGCGTCCTCCTCAATTTCCTCAGCAACAATCAATTGAGCAACCCCACAGTAATTTTGATCATGAGGATGTTGACACATTTCACACCATGGTTGGTCTACCACCATATTCATTGAATGTTTTTGTAAGGGGTCTGTTGTATGCTGATCATTTTTAGGCTTCTGGCTAGGCAAGATTGGCTTTCCATCTTTCCAACTTGTATTGTAAGGATAATTTTGCAATCTAGGCAGCCTATAATTTTTATTATAGGGCTTCCTTTCATTTCCTACACCCTTTTCTTTCTTAGCAATAGTTTTATTTATGTCTTTCAGGGTATTGTAAACCTTTTCCCACTTTTAATCATCCTTAGGCTTTGCAGCAGGAACTTTCTCGATTTTATTCCCAGGATTTTTCAAAAGTGCAGGTTCTTCTCTCCTACCATACTTCCTAGAAGCTTTTCTGTTACTTTCAATATTTATAGCCACTATGCATCCTTCATGGTCTGAGGGTCTTTATCTCTAAGGAGATATGCCATTTTAGCATCAAAAGCATTGAAGTATATGTAGTTAAGCAAACATTTTCATCAAGCCTCAAAACCTGGAACTTATACATTGCCTTTTGAAATCTCAAATTAAACTTTGTCACAAGCTCATTCAATGACTTCTCAAGATGTTATTAAATTCATTCAACATGAAACTAGCATTAGTTTTATCACCATACTGCTCTTTAAAACACTTTTCAAACTCATCCCATGACCTAATACTAGCATTAGGTAAACCTCTATACCAATCCTTTGCATCTTCTACCAGAGATTGTACATATAATTTCATTACAACATCTTCATGTTCTACCTCATAATCATTTAACATGTCCATGAAAGCTTTCAAGTGTTCCTTAGCTGTTACAGCATTAATACTAGCAAACTTATTCATCCTTTCTCTCAAGTCAGTAGGGATAGGATTTGGATAACCATGAATACCATCAAAGAACAATGGCCTATACCTTTCTAACTGTATAGGTCATCATTGAAATAATCCCCCATTTCTCTGAGAATCTACACCAGACCCTTTATCTTGTACTCTTAAACCATCCTAATTTGAATTTACAAACCCAGTTAGATGAATCTTCAGGTCAGAACTATTTTCAGTGGGGCCTGGATTAATTTTGGAACCGCCCTTTAAGGAATCTTGGTGGTTTGACGAGGTTGCAACTTGTATAACCTCATCTGTAGTTGTCATCTTTAGGAAACTTATCTTCCTCTTCATTTCTACATTTGGAGCCTCGATCTTTGTTCTTTCCAACTCTTTTGCCAAAGCTTCACTCTCCTTCTTAGCTTTTTCTAAAGAAGATTCTGTTTGAAATGACACATGTGGTTTGGGATCTCATTTAGTAGGATGGGAAGTCACCTTCTCATTTATTTTAATCCCCTCAACCTTTTGCTTTCCTTTGTCCAATGCCAGTTTAGGATTTGTATTGCTTAGTTGAGACCCATTATGATTCAAGGGCTTTAGGTCTGTAGGTTTGGGTTGGGCATCAACGTGGGCTACTGGGGTTTCTTTAGGCACATGCCTTACTTCCTTATTAGCAATCTTCTACATAATCGGACACTCAACATTTGGTTCAGGTTCATCTTGGTTCAGAAGCTTCATTGTTGCCAACTGTCTCATTAATCTATCCCTTTCAATCACAACACTTCTCAACGTTACTTCCTTCTCTTTTTCTCTCTTCACTCTAAGCTCAGCTTGTGCTTGGATTTCCCGTCTCAAAGAATTTATGTCTCTAAAAATATCATCACGGTCAGGTAAAGTCACATCAAAACTTGATGTATCATCTAGATCTATTAAATTTACCCCTTCCAATACATGTTCAGAAAACAAAGGATTTACATCATTTTCTGGAGGAGGAGGAGGCACATCACTGGTGCATTCTCTGTGACGACTTCGACTACTACTCCTACCTCTTCTCTTTTCAGCATATTTAACACTAACAAGTCCCCTATTCTGACATGTCACATTATCTTGAACTGGTGTATTAAATAATGAATCAAAAAATCCACCACTATCTGACTCTAAATTTCTAGACATCTCGTCAAGATTCTCAGGGATAGGATGTAAAAGCTTATGTGTACCTTGGTGTACAGGGTTCTATGATGCGGGAGCAACATTACTAGATTTTGGTTTCTTCTTTATCTAGTCCTTCTTCTTTGCTTTGGGAAGTTCACCTTCCAATTTGTGTTTTGGATGATTCTTCATGAATGACCTTGTGTTCTTCATTCCTCACACTTGTCCAAAAGTTCTTTCTACATATAATAAACTTTTCAAATTAAAACACACACTAGTGCAAATACTTTAGAGTCGCCACCCAATTTTCTTGGGAATATCAGAAACCTAAAGACACATACTCGAATATCAAAACCTTTAGAACCTCAAACTGACAACATGTAAAAGTGCTTTACAACATAACTCTTGACACTTATGAAAATAGAAGAAGTGGACAACCTTAACAGAAAACTATAGGCTCAACCTTCAAATCACAAAAATAGTATGAAAACTCTTCGCCAAATGGAGAACTAACACACTAGTAAGAAACCTTTTTAAAATTAGTTCCCCAGTAGAGTCGCCATTTTTTTGGTTACTTTTAATGATGTTAACCAGGCTGGTTTTCTAGTCTACCTATGGAATTTCCAATTCCAATAGAGGGCAGCTCGAACGACTTGGACCAACTGACAAGGACTTTAAAATAACCTCCTACACTTTGGGCTCTGCAAGACCCAGGAGGGGAATCCCTTAATGTGTTTACAACCTCTACACCATTATCATAAACAACATTAATAATAATAGATAATCCCATTTAATAGCTCAACACAATAAGATAATTTTGAATATAATCGGCTATTCTTCGACAATATCAACTATATGGAGCATGAGATGACTACAACACAATCCATAATATATAAAATAGTCATTGATTTGCAATCTGTAGCAAGCTCCAAGCAAAGACACACTAATACTAAATCACACGAATGAATGCAACCTAGATCAATGCCATATATCCATTAGGGAGTCAAATTTATAAGCATTTAAGGGTTTATAACAGATGAAATACATGACATATAAGGTCCCTGACAATATTGCATTACAATTTCATCAGTATGTATTCTAACTCAATACTACTTATCAAATCCTCATATAGAACATATCTTCCTATAATCCCATTCAGGCATTTTAATTAATTCCTTGAATTAAAGCTAAAATAGAATCATACACACCACAACAATGAGATGAATGAAACAACCCTTAGTTATTTTATTCAAAGTTCAGATATGCACATACAATGGAGAGACATGAGCTCAAATTTATCATTTTAATTCAAATGCTAGTACTGTTATACAACATTAAATCCTCATGAACTCAAAACCTATTACAGAATGACTCAGAATCCTAAATTGCATTTCTCTTTAGAAACATATGACTTTACAATTTTCTCTGCAACTTCACCTAGACTTGATCAAAACTTTCAAACTTGCTAACGCCTACTTCTGACCCTGAAATCTTTCTTTTAGAAAATGAAGGAGCAAACAAGCTTTGGGCCAGAAAGTACACATGTCATCATTCGATTGAGGCACCAAATAATATTCTAAAAATCATTACAACAACAATCATCCTGGACCATATTCTTGTTCATCAAGTCGGTGGAGGAAGGTTGATGTAATAACAAAAACCATGTGAATCCCATGCCAAGAAAGTCATCAACACAAAACCCAGAAATGTTGTAGCCGCAACATCTGATTTTCCACCTGTCAGTAGCCCACTCCTTTTATTCATCATCATTCAAATACTTAGCTACCCACCTCTGGTATTCTTCATTAGTTGGCCAGTCAAAATTGAAAACCTCATTTACATTTGTACTACAAGGCATATGCTTTATTGCTACCTGATTAGCATCTCTTTCAAAAGATTCTAAAAATGAGCCAGTACCAATAATCTTGTCCATACAATTCAATAACAAATCATAATCTAAGTCATCACAAATTACTTTAATTTGATTATTGATGACCTTGCTTGATCTTGCCATTGTTGGAGTGTTCTGATTTCCCCCTTTTCATCAATTATATCAGGTAATAGTGTGTTACCCCAATCATTAAAGTTCTTTACCAACTCCCTAATCTTCCTACTTACATCATCTGGTAAGGTCTGAAAACCTTGCAATGATTTCACTAATATATAAGTAGGCTTCAATGATTGAGGCCTATTATTTACATCAAACCTTGAGGCTTTATTCATAATATCTAGATCATTTTCCCTAGGGATCCAATTTTCAATTATTGGAATCACTATCTCCTGATCCCTATCAATATTTCTTATTGCTTCCAACAACAAAGAATACAAAGAATGTATACAGGGAAATTTATTAACTACCCTTTCATTTAAGTGTTCCAAAACAATAGTGACAATTTTTTTTTCCTTTAAAAGAAATCCCTCCTCTCTAACCTTTGCTGATGTCTGTAATTCATCAATTTTATATATGATTTGCCTCTTCATTGGATCAACAGAGCACTCTACTTCTTCATCATTTTTTTCTAGAGGAGGGGTGAGAGCAGGGGTTTGAATGGGAGACCCAGGTGTGGAAACCTTTGGACAAGCAGGAGGCACTGACCCTGCTGTGGGAGTTAATGTGTTGATTCCTGGAGCATTGGATGTTTCTCCAATATGTCTATATTTGAACCTTTCCACTTCAGTTTGCAACTCAATATTCCTCTATTGCATTTTACTATATTCTTTAATCAAAATGTTATATTTCTCCATTAGACTCTTTCTTTCAACCTCCTCCCTTTCAATAGTTTTTTGGGCCAACTTGGCCACATTCGCAGTTAAATTAGTGGCCTTGGTGGTTGAATTCTCTAAAGCCCTCTCTATTATTAATCCCACTTTAAAATTTGGATTAATATCAACAATGTCTAGCTTTCTTCCTTGTGGAGCCAATGCCCAAATTGCAAAGGTCTCATATTCTTCACTAAAGGCAGAGTTTTGTAATGCTGCCTTAACTTCTTCTTCAAAATATTGAAAAGGATTCTTGGACTTCATAATGGCATTGAAAGCCACTGCATCTGTGATGTCCCATTCAGGAAAAATCAAAATACCATCCTGACTCACTAATTGTCTTCCTTCTTTAGGAGTGATGTTCTTGAACTCTTCCATTAGTTCAACTTTTACTTCTTCGTCATTCTCCTGATCTAACCTATCAGGCCTTAGTTCTTTTTTCTCCTTGCACTTATTTTGATATTCCTCAAATTTCATCCTCCATGCCAATTGCAAGAATACAAGAGTCTTTACAAATGCATTATCATCTAAGAACTCCTTGCAAGCCTCCATTCTTGCATCCTGCACACTCTTTCCCTTCATATCCAAATCAGATAGAACCAATTCAGCTGACCTAGAAGGGGAAGGCATACCAACCTACATGTCCTGATCAATAACAATAGTTTCATGTGGCAAATCCTCAAGTGGGTGATCAGTTCTTTTCCTCTTAGGGCATGGCTCAGATGGTGGTGATGGGGGACTACACTCTGGTGAAGATTTTATTTCAATAATTTTGACTGCCCCAGGCACTTTGAATTTTGGACCTGGTTGTGGAGGTGCCTTCATTATTTGCTTCCCCTTTTTGTCTACTTCTTCCTCATCACTGATACTATACCTTTTCCTCCTATAGATGGGCTGCCTTTCTATAGGCTAATATACTGCCCTTGTTTCAATTGGCCTATCACTTTGTCCTTGCATAATCAGACCTAGCCTTAAATTTATCCTTTTGGTTGTCAAGGTGTCCATAATCTCATTGAAGTTCTTCATTAGAAGATCAATTTTCTTGTGGTATGGAGTGAATTCCATTAGTGGATCATACTTCAGATCCATTTCATGCACAATATCCAATAGCTTACTATAAGCTATCCATTTCTCCTTATTTAATTCCTGCTTATTTAAATCAAATTAATTTCTGATCAGGTCCTCGGGGAAATTGAACTCATGTACAAGTTTTCCACCTTTTATTCTTTGTCTGAAAAGAACAAAGAAACCTTCAAGATCATGTTGTCGCCTTGGACCAAATCTCAAATGGTAATGAATAAAGAATTTATCAAAATGTGTCCACCCTCCCTTTGAAAATCTAAAGTCAGACACTACTGTATAATCAGGGAATAATGTTCCCTTCCCCTTTCCAGTAAGATTTTCTTCATGAATACAACCCATTTCCCACATGACTTCTATAAACCCTATTCTTGGTGGCACATTGTATGGAAGAATGCGAGGGGCTCCCTAAAATCCATATACTCTTAAGACAGTGCTGACTGGATATGGGATAGTGTCACCCCAATTATGCAAAACCCTCAATTCTAGCTTCCTCTCCTTTGGCCTAAGGAAATCATGTACTTCCTCAAGGACCCTAGGTACATTTACCATCAATCTAGCCTTTAATCTTGAAGCAAATAAATTATCAAATTGCACATAACTGGTGCTTTCCTTATTATAGGACAAATCTGTAGCCCATAACTATATTATAAATCTTTCTCCATCAACTGATTACCTTAAGTTCATCTTCTCAACAAAGAAATCAATATTCCTAAATAGAAACATATGCATCAACATAGAATACCAAAACAATTGAGTACGAGTATCACCTTTCTGCAGCTTCAATAGCCCTTCATCTATCCTATCTGTCAAAAAAGAAGCAAAGTCATATGTTACAGAGAAGTTAGGGTGTTGTATTTGCACCCCCATGAACATGTATGCAATTGGCATTACTACATTAGGACTGAAACCCAAAATCTGACATAGTGAATAGAAATTAGCTAGGAAAGGTTTTGCAAAACAATTCAATCTGAAGGGTTCTTGGTCACTAGGGTTGATATAAAATTGTGAACCTCCTGCCCTAACTAGATGGGGTGGAAGCAGCTTAACCCTAAAAAGATATTTCAGTTTTGTATACTCCTGCTTCATTTCTTCAAGATTATTAGGAACCAAGTCATCACTCGGCTCACTCAAATCAAAAGTCTATTGGATAACATCTCTATTAATTTCTAATAGAACCCATCCATCATTATCTCTGATTACCCATGTGATAGGGTCATATCTCTTGGCCATTGCTCTAAGTAGGTCCACATCAGGGAACACATTTGTTACAACCAGCTTTCCCATGTTGTACATCCATCCATTCGAGAAAGGGTGAGGAAAATTTCTCTATCCATACCATAATCTGAACATCTCTAAGCCAGTGAGTGGAACCCTAGCATCAGCAATGTTGTAACTATTACACACCAAACCCTCCCCTAGGATTTTCCCTCACATCAACAGTACACCTTTCCTTGTATCATTTTTTGACAATGGAAATTGATTGATAGGAAATCATTGTACAAGTTTCTTTTCAAATACTCAATGTGGCCAGATTGTTGCTTGGGTGGCACCATTTTAGACAAACTAGGGCTTCACTACAATGTTACACTTCAAGTGGCTATGACTAAGTAGAGATAGGAAATTACAGAGTAAAATACCGCAATTCCTCACAATTTATGATTAAACTATAACCATAACAAAAGGTTTTAATGAGCTCAGTGACAAGCATAGCAGACCCCTCTTCCCAAATTTAAAATTAGAATGACTGGGATGTAGAGAAAATCAACTTACGACTCTTTTCGAACAAACTCCAAATTCTAGCTGTAGCTGCTTGCAATTTCACCTTTAGCTCTGAAACTATTTTCATGAAATACTTGGATGCCTTGTGATACAAATGAGACAATTAAATTGATTTTATGATGATCAAATTTTTCTAGTAGATGTCTCATCCGCCATTAAAGTTCACTCGGGGGTTGCACGAATGACTCCAACCGTATTTGATACATATTTGAATTTGAGCCATTGATCTTCCAGTTTGATCAAATCAGCAATGGTCATCTTCAAAATAGGTTGACATAATCGCCAACATGGCAGTAAGGGGCCCACCATGTCATATGCTGTGAAGGAATGCCATGTGGCAGTTGCTTGCGATATCGCAATCCTTTGATTTACCATCGTAGAATGGCAGGCACCATTGATCTTTCTTATCAGAAATCCTGCTCCTTCAAACTAGTCGTCGTCCCTTCCTCTAACTATCGAGCAAATTTTTCCTTAAAATCATAACATCTATGTTGAAATAAAATGCATTCATCTTGTAAGCACATTAGTAATCTACCCCTTAATACATTTAAAACCGAAAAATGCTTTCTTCACTCCTTAGGTTTCATTAGATGAGACACGTGGTAGGCACCCATGATATCGTGATCCCATAATTCTTGATCGTGGGATGGCGAGCACCGTCGATCTTGAAAAGACATCACATCAATGGTCATGCATATTTCATCCTTTAGGAAGGGCATGTGGCACCCGCCTCTAATATCACGATCCCATAAATCCTTATTGCGGGATAGCAGGCGCTATTGATATCTGCAGCAAATGGATCAACGGTACTGCTAAATTCAACCTTCTACAAAATAAAACATTTATTAAAAAGGGCAAGGGTACATCACTAGGCCGACGTGTCAAACAACAACATAAGTTGATTTAAAAAGACAGCACGGGGTTAGCCTAGACTTAGGAAAAAATAAAAACTTATGGAAGGCTGCAAAAATTAGAAGCCGAAGGGGCCAACATCTAGATGGAACGATGGGGCACAAGTAATTTTAAGACCCTTCAAAAAGGTAACGTCCAAATAAAACCTCAACTAGGGAAAAAAACAAACACTAGGGTTTGAGATGAAGATAAGGCTAAAACCCTAGCCCTTCAAAAAAATTCAACACCAAGACAGACCAGCAGCATAAGGGAAGTCATGATTGACAAACAAGGAGCAAAAATTTAATGGTCCATCACAACCTAGACCACACATTCATTGTGTTTAGTTCGATTGTGAATATTATTCATTTCAGTTGCAGGATTGTCTTAAATGAATGTTCATGATTTGAAACTCTTTAATGCCTCAGAAGATTGCACTGTTTCTATAAGATTGCAGATTTATCTGGGTTGAGCAAGAATTGGTTTTTAAGGGATTGGTCCATTTCAAGTATTTTCTCATTTTCATTATCAATATTAGGAATAGCTTTAAATTTAGATAACTCTTTAAAACCCTTATCTTTTGCATTTTCTTTTTTCATTTGGGTTAGATCTAGGATTTTAAGTATCACAGTATTGCAAGATCTAATAAGTTATCAAGATTCAGTATTTTCTTGTAGTAAGGTCCCATTGTGATTACCAGCATTTCACATGTTATTTGAGTTGTTTATTTATTGTCAAGGCCTGACCTTAGAGACCTTGGGGTTATCTCTTTAGGCTTGCTGATAGAGATTTACCTTTCAAGAGAAATAGGATTTCATAATCTATCTGAGTTGTTGTTGTGTAGAAAACACCATCAATAGATTGGCGCTAGAAGGAGGGCCTGAATAAGCAAGCTGGATCATTTTCTGAATGCCATCTCTCTTGAGAGATATCGAAGAAGGACCCGATCTACTCTAGGAGAGGAGGGATTTCAAGAATTTCCAGTCCCTACTAGGTCAAGGAGGACCAACAGAAGGGGAGAATCATCATCTACCCAACCACCTCCATCATCTCCATCATTCTCAAGTTCATTTGAGTCTTAGTCTAAGGACATTCCCATCCAACAACCTCAGAAAGTCGTAAATCAACCATTACCACCCCCACCTCCACCAATGGCTTTCCTAGCTAATAATCCATCTCCATTGAGGGTATGTGCAGGATCATCATGGAAAAAATAGGCCCTTAAGTGGCAAAAAAAAAAGAAAAATCAGAGTTAGGCAACTTGACATAAAAAAATAAATAAGTTATCTATATTATTTTAAAAATATGTAAGAATAGAATTTGTAGAAAATTGAATTTAGTTTCTAAACAACTAGGTTTGTTTAAAAAAAAAATGTGTTTGGTGAAAATTTGAAATTTCAATGCAATAGTACTTAAATTTCAGGGGAAAAAAGAAGTAGGTGTACGTCTAACCACCCTAACCACAATAAAATGATAATATTTTTTATAATATTTTAGATATAAATAGAGGACTCATGTCTCGATGTGATGCATATTTTTGTGTAATTTTTTTCCAAGTAAATAATTAATTATGAATTTTTTATTACAACTTTTAAAAAATATTAAAACTCGTATGTCTACCACTTAACTTAGTCAAAACTTCATGAAACTCAATTTTTATTTTTTTAATCCTATAGTATGTGAAGCATAGAATGTGACACATATTTTGGATTCAAAAAATGTGATATTGTTTGAAAGCTATAGATGTTTTTCACTCAGTCTATCAATTAATATTTTAGTCGTAATTTGAATAAAAAATGAATAATAATTACTTATTAAATTCAAAGTAAAGCATAATTTATATTGGTAGAAACCTGAGAATCTCCTTTAAAAACCCTTTTTGTTCCATCAATTTTGGGTAAAAAAAATTCTTCAACCACATACCCATCATATTGCCACTTTTTGGCCCATCATGATCCTGCACATACCCTTGAGTTTCGCTAATTACAATGTCATGCCTAAGAACCCTGAGCACTTTTGTTCAAAGTTCCATGTCAATGATCCCAATAGAAATGTTGAAGAATACATCAAGATCTTTCAGACTAGCCTTAAGGATAAGGGAATCAATCATGAAGATGTAGCATGTAGGCTCTTTCCTTATTCCTTAAGAGAAGATGTATTCTATTGGTATAATCACTTACCTGTTGGGTCTATCCAGCATTCGATTGAGCTAGAGACTGCATTCTTGCAAAATTTTAGAATTCCCATTACTCCCAATGAGCTCTATCGTCAGTTCACTAATGTTAAGAGAGAAGTCAATGAGCCTATAGGGTCCTTTAACAATAGGTTTCATTGTGCCTATACCCGACTGTAGGCCCCTTATGCTATTGATGATTCCATTGCTTTAGAAGTTTATTATGAAGGCCCTTATAGTCCGATAGCCACCTTCATGAAATGGAGAAACAATCCTCCTAATTCCCTACTTAAGGCATATCAGAAGCTGTAAAGGTTAGCACTGCCTTAAGACAACATTTTTCTGGACCTTTACCATCATTAGGGCCCACTGCTAACCTTGGACAAGTCCCAGCTCTCAATCAGGCTCTCGCCACTCATACTCCCATCATGAATCGGATCCCTCAGTTTCCTATGGTCCCTCACCTAGGGCCTCCAGTGAGTCAAATGCTACCTACAGTCAACTATCCCGAGCAAAGTGCAAATCAGCCTCTTCATCCACAATCTCATGCTAGCTATCCCCCATATCTGTAGAATTCTAATGTTTTGAACTAGTCATTGAACACCAGCACTGCAGTAGGATATTCCCAAAACAATGTGAGCCAGCCTCCATATAGAAGTTCTGACCAGGAAAGACTGGATGAATTGTCTGAACAAGTGGAGAAGCTGAATATGGAAGTGACTTACTTGAGGAACTAGAACAGTCAGTTGCAAGTTGCTCAAAGAAATATGCAATCTAATTATAGTAGAGAAAGTCAAGAAAATCAACAAGGGAAACATTTTGATAGAGGATACAACAACAACAAAGGATATAACAATGACAGGGGATATAACAATGACTAAGGACAAAATTATGATAAAGGACAATCTTCAGGCCAAAACTTTGATAGAGGTCAAGCTAGTGGACAAGGGTTTGACAGGAGATAGCCACCAGGAAAAAATAGGACTTGGAATACAAGGCCTAACAATGAAGGAGTCCCTACTCCATTGGATCAACCAGTCAATCAGCCAGTTAATCAAGAGAAGCTCCCTAATGGTGTATTTTTAGCTGAGGCTTCATTATCAGGATGGTGTAGGCTCCATAAAACAAGTCAGCATTCTGAGTTAGATTGTCAAGAATTCCAGACAGTAGCTTCAATCTTCCAGTATAAAGTGGAGAACAATTCAAGTGGTCAGGAGATAGTGCCATCTACTCCCTATGATTCACCAGTGTTAGTCCTGAACCATGCTCCTTTTCCACAGAGCAAAGACAATGTGCCTGAAGAAGAATCAAACTGGCTCAAGGAAGAAGCAAATCAAGTGTGTAATGGAGATGAAATTTCACAGTTGTTTTATGAAAATCTAGTGAATGACAATAGCCCCTTGGATAAAGAAGAAGCTTATGTTTAAGAGGTACAAAATTTTTAGAGGCCTTTCAAAAAGTATGATTTGAGAGACATGCCACATAGACATCCACCGGCTGGAGGCCCCTTCACCACCTCCATTCCACCAAACAACTTCACCACTCCTCCAAATTCTAATGCCAACAATAATCCATCGTATCCTCATGTTTCTAAATAATATATGTCAAAGGAAGGACAAGCACAGATGGATATGTCAAAAGGAAGAAGTATTAAAGCAAACAAATATAGAATGGTGGACTATCCAAAAGAAACTCCTGTTGATTTGAGTGAAGAAAAATTAGCCATATATGTTGCAGAAGAACTCAAGAAGCTAAAGGTAAGTCTATCTGCATTTGAGTTATTCAGAGTTCCAACCATTAGGAATGTAGTTCTAGGATCTTATAATGCAAATTTCATATCACAAGGTAGATCAGTTAGTGAAAGTATCAATAAAGGATGTAACTCTCAAGTAGTAGGAAAGAAAAATTAGACTCATAACCAAGTTCATGTGCCTCCTGGAGATAAGGGAAAAGAGAGAGATAGAAGTCAGGTTGCTCAAGTAGATACCCCCTTAACTCTGTTTCAAGGGAAAACAAAGACTCCTCCATTCCTGATCTCAGTCTATATATTTGGTAAGCACTTGCACAATTGCTTATTAGATTCAGGTGCTTCCACCAATGTAATGCCCTTCAGTGTTTGTCAAGATTTGGGCATTACTCCTATTAATTCCCAAAAGAAAGTTACACAATTGGATAGGAATGAAGTTAATGTTGTAGGGGAATTAAATATGATTCATATGTAGGTGGCTTTTGACCCTAGAATTCAATAGGTTATCAATAAACAGGTGGCTGACATACCTGACACCTATGGTATGATATTGGGAAGAGACTTTACCAGGGCCTTGAATGGATATGTATCATCTGATAACTCTCATATGTGGCTTCCTTGGAAGGGAGTGCCAAACCATATTAGAATTGAAAGAGAACCTAGGATGAGGTACATGATTTCAGATATCAAAATACCTCCAATGAAATTTTGATATCAGAAGTAAGTATGGGCAATTACGTGCTTGCAGCCCCTTTTGAGGAGTCAGATGTAGAGGAAGTCCTTATGTTCCACACAATTCCTATTGATCTTACAACAGAATCTAGTAGTACTGAAGCCTTGGTGGAACCAGGTGAAAATGGAGATGATCTTGAGGATAATCAGCTCAGTCTACTGGAAAATTTCTAGGAATTCATTCAGAAATGCATTGAGGATTAGATTCAGTTGGGTAGGAAAATGAATTTCAGATATTTGCTCTTGCCAAATTGGTGCAGGGTCCATAATGCCTCTCACTCTGAGCTGGATTGTTGCTTATGCTAGACTACAGTGGAACAAGTGCAAAAATGTATCAATCCCATTCTAGCAATCAGAATTGATATCCAAAATGTTCAAGAGGACCTTAAGGGAGAGAAAGTGGTGCTTTCTAAGGAACCATCCAACAACAACAGTGCAAGAGATATAGTGAAGAAATTCACAGCTGTTGATTGTTGGACTTTAAGGTTTCATGGATCCAAATCAAAGCAAGGCGCCAAAGCAGGATTTGAGTTAATCAGTCTGAAAGGTAAGACATTCTTTGCTGCTCATAGACTTCAATTCCATTGCACTAATAATGTGGCGGAATATGAAGCATTGGTACATGGGCTGTTAATGGCACTAAAGAAAAATGTCAAGACCTTGCAAGTTTTTGGGGATTCTGAGTTAGTAGTCAAGCAAGTTAGGAGACAATACTCTTGTCATGATAGAAGAATGACCAACTATAGACACAAAGTATGGGACATTATTGAAGTATTTGATGCCTTCAACATTTAGTTGATACCACAAAGTAAAAACTAGACAGCTGACTCCCTCGCTCAGGCAGCTAGTACATTGCAACCTCTGTCCCTATCTGGATTGAAGAAATTTTTGGTGGAATTAACCCTAGTACCTTTAGTACCTAACAATATCACTAAATTCTAGGTATTTGAAGATGATAAGCACATTTTAGATCTTATCACAAGTACAAATGTTTTTGCTTCTCAAATTATAGATGAAACTAAACTCCAAGAAGCAGAGGTGGATTTGGAAGGGGTAATCAATTTGAAGACCAATACAATTCCCAGGGGAATGGTGCAATTAGAGAGTATTTTCGATCTAGATAGAGTCAGAGATCAAGAATAGGATGCTAGGAAAGAGTCCATCATTGGACAGTGTGAAACATATAATATGGGAACTTATGAGGACGTCAAGAATAATTTCATTGGTAAAGTATACACTATAGAAGAAAAAAAAAGGAATAATTGATGCATTACATAGATATCCAGATGTGATAGCCTGGAGTTATGAAGACTTAAAGAACTATGACACATCAATCATAACTCATACTATCCCTCTCAATCCAGGAGCAAAACCTTTCAGACAGAGGAAAAGGCCAATCGATGCCTTAAACTAGAACCTATAATATAGAAGGAAGTGCAAACTTGGTTCCAGTGTGAAAGAAGAATGGTGAAATCAAATTGTGTGTAGATTTCAGGAACCTTAATAGAGCATCAGAAAAAGATAATTATCTATTACCTTCACTGGATGAAGTACTTCAGATTGTCAATGGTTCTCAGATGATGTCTTTCTTGGATGGCTACTCGGGATACAACTAGATCATGGTGCAATATGAAGATAGGAATAAAACTGCTTTCACCACCAAGTGGGGAACTTTTGCATACATAAGAATGCCCTTCAGTTTGATTAATGTTGGAGATACATTTCAAAGGGCCATGGACATTTCATTTAAAGACATAATTGGTAAGCGCATAATCATTTATATGGATGACTTGACAGTCTTTTCAAAGAAGAGAGGTGATCATATAGTAGATTTGTGTAAGGTGTTCCAGAAGTGCAAAGAATTTGGTATATCTCTCAATCCGAAGAAATTCATCTTTGGAGTTACAGAGGGAAAGTTGCTAGGACATGTTATCTCTAAGAAAGGAATTTCCATTGATCCAAAATGAGTGGAAGCTATACTCAAGATCCCTCCACCTGCTAGAAAAAAAGAAATGAAATCATTCTTTGGCAAGATCAACTTTGTGAGGAAGTTCATCACTGGATTTACAGAAATAGTCAAGCCATTGAATGCAATGTTGAAGCAAGAGACCAAAGTTGAATGGAATGCAGAAACAAAGGAAGTATTTGTAGAGATAAAGAAGGATATTGCTGAAGCCCCTGTTTTGGTGAGTCTAGATTATGCTAAGCCATTCTAGATATATTTGTTTGCTTCTGATCACTCTTGTGCTGCTATGTTGACTCAAAAGTCTAATCAAGGAAATGAACATCCCATAGCATTCATGAGTGCACCATTGAAGGATGTTGAACTAAGGTACCCAAGTGTGGAGAAGTAGGCCTATGCCTTAGTCAGAGTTGCGAAGAAGTTTAGACATTATATTCTTAGAAATAAAGTGTTTGTAATTGTTCCTGATCCTGTAGTTAAGTTGTTGATGCAAAATGAGCTAGAAGAGCGCAGAGCTAAGTGGGTAACCACGTTACAAGAGTATGATATTGAGATTCAACCCATGAAGCTGGTAAGAGGGCAAAGACTTACAAGGACAATGGCAGAAATTGGCCCTGATCTTGTAGCCCAACATTACAATCTAGAAGATGTTTCCCCTGGAGAATGGTATGATGATATTGTTCATTATCTCCTGACTCAAAGGTGTCCTGACCATTTGAATGCAGTTCAGAGAAGGGGATTACATTTGAAGAGTGACAGTTTCATGCTAAAGGGAGCTATTCTATATAAGAAAAATCATGAAAGCATATACCTGAGGTGCTTAGGAAGACAGGAAGCTGAGAGAGTCATGGCTGAATTTCATGATAGATATGGCACTAGCCATGGATTTTCCCATTCTACTGCAAACCATATTCTAAGGGCTGGTTATTATTGGCCTACTTTGTTCAAAGACACACACAATCATGTTAGAACTTGTCATGTATGCCAGACCACAACAACCAGAGAGAAGTATGCAGCTCTTCCACTTCAACCGGTCTTAGAGGTAAAACCTTTTGCACAGTGGGAGATGGAATTCATAGGTCCCATCAATCCACCTTCCTCTACAAGACACATGTATATTCTCACCATTACTAATTACTTTAAATGATGAACTGAAGCTCTTGCTTGCAAACAGTGTACTTCTAAAGTGGTAATAGATTTCATTGAATCAGGTATTATCAATCACTTTGGATGTCCTTTATCTTTGGTTTGTGATAATGGTCCTATATTTGCATCTTTGAAATTTTCCAATTGGGCTTTTGATCATGGGATTATAATAAAGTTTACATCCAATTACTATCCACAAGGTAATGGGTTGGTTGAGTCTTCCAATAAAAACCTCTTAATAGTCATCTGTAAGTTACTAGAGAAGAATCCCAAGGATTGGCACACTCAACTTAAATTTTCTCTATGGGAAGATCGTACAAGACATAAGACTTCCATAGGGACCTCTCTTTATCATCTTGTGTATGGCTAGGAACTTGTATTTCCAATCCAATTGAGGATCCCCACTTTATAGTTCATTAATGAATACTATGATGAAGAAAATAGGCGTGGGGCCCGCCTACAAGAATTGTTGCAGCTTGAAGAGAAAAGAGATGAAGCCTTAGAGAACTTTGCTAAACATCATGGTGTAGTCAAAAGGTGGTTTGATAAAAGAGCCAAGGTAAAAACCTTTCAGATTTCTGACTTGGTTCTATACTAAGACAAAGCCCATGACCATAAGGGAGAGCATGGTAAGTTTGACAAACTTTGGCTTGGCCCTTACCAAATTTCAAAGATCCTGGGAGATAATGTTTTCTATTTGAAAGCTATCACTAGGGAGGATATTCCACTGCCTATCAATGGGTAGTATTTGAAGCATTATTTCTAGTCTTGATTTGTTCACAACTCCTCCTTTGTATATAGTTAGTTTAGGTTTCCTTTCTGCTTTCTGGTCTGCATTGGTTGGTTTGGTTGTTTTCTAGTTTTTCTCTTGCTTTAGGCTTCCTTCTTTCTTTGAGGTGTTTCGTTGCATCTGCTAATAGTTGTGGTAATGTCTGGGTGATGTTCTAGGTATTTCATTTACAAACTTTGATCATTTTTTGGAATCACTTGGTGAGAATGCTTTTTTCAATGTCATATGTACTTAATGTTCTTAGCAGAAGAGCCTCAAGGTTAGGTCAAATCTGAAATACCCCTGGGTCTTACATGTTGAAATAAATCTTAAGAAATTCTAAGGTTGCATAAGGTCCTTATGAAGTCTAGTCAAGTGAAAAAAATCATTTTTTCTGCTTCAACGCCACTATGGTTCTCAGCCATGAGTGTGAACTTCAGTGTTCACAGGTTGAAATAAAGTGAAAAGAAATATCAAAAGAGGGAAAAGAAAATGTTGAAAATTAAAAGAATTAATTTAACTTATCAGGAGTATTCGAATATCTTTACTAGGGCTATGGACGCCTGGCTGGTAGTAGAGCTATGTTCGGGAGAACCACATCAATAACCTTATCGAGGCTATGGACGCCTGATTGGCAACGAGGCTCTATCTAGGATGCTTTTGAAGTTAGAATTCTTTATGTAGCCCGTTCAAACCTAATATGGCCTTTTTCGTAACCAAGGAAGGTGATGAATGCACATGCACACACTTTGACCCTGGTGTATGAAAGGTTTACTAACTTGTGGGTTTCGAAGCTTAATCTAAGTAGTGATCTAGTGGATGGATTGAAACAAGAGATTCTGGGTTCTTGATTCTAGTTTGTCATCAAAATTCTCTAGAGCATTTCCCCAACAGAGTCGCCATTTATTGTGCAGTTTTGCACACACGCCCCGCTGAAAGTAGGGACCCTCATTTTCTTTCGCTCTTTGGTTATTTCTCCCTTTGATTTGGCAGTTTTTCATTGCCTTGGCATGTGCTTAAAATTTTTATCTTCCTTTCCTAAGTATTTATCCCAAGTTGCATATTGAAAAACTTAACTTTTGGGCCAAATCTGGGTTTTTGCCTAGGTTCAGGATTTTTCGGTCCCTCTGGATTTTCTCGAATTGCATTCAAAGTTCGGCTCAGCCTGTTTTACACTACTGATCAGGATTTTTGGGCCTTCATGGGAATTCTGACTAGGCCAGAATTTTTTGAAATTCTGCCGTCCTGTCGGGTTTCCAGATTCTAGCTTGTCTTGGTGGTTTTGTTTTTGTTCTATTTGCTCCCATCTTTCATTGTGTATTGCTTCTGCATTTGGGATTTGATGATTTGGGCATTTGATTTCATTGATTCGCTTGCTTGGATGCCCGATTTTCTTGCATTCGAGTTGATCTGGTCGATCTAGGGCATCCTTGATTTGTTATGAACATTCATTATTTTGGCGCCTTAGGTGGTCTCAATTCAAAGGAACTAGTAGAAATCATGAGTTGGGGTCGAGTTGAGCTCGGGAGATTCATAATTCATAAACATTTGGTCGCCTTAGTTTTAAATCTTCATGATGGGGGTTTTTCGGGATTTTGAGAACTTCATAGAATTTCCACAACCCTGAATTTTCCCAGATTCTACCTAGCCTTCTGTATTCCAGAGTGTACATGGGAGTTCAGAGTTTTGGCGACTTTGCAGAATTTTGGTTTGGCCAGACTTTTCTGGTTTTTCTAGGTAACTTTGTGAAACGTAAAATGGGTCTCATTGGGAGAATCTGCCTAGTTCAGAGTTATTTGAGTTGTTTATGCCTTGTCAAGACATTACCTTAGAGACCTTGGGGTTATCTCTTGAGGCTTGTTGATAGAGATTTACCTTTCAAGAGAGATAGGATTTCATAATCTGTCTAAGTTGTTGTGCAGAAAACACCATCAACAATTTCCTCTTCTAGAAGATGTGCAAAACAATTCCAACCAAGAACTTCCCTGAGATCATTTTCAAATTATTTTTACCAAAAAAATTCACACAAAATTCCTGTATCCATTCCCATGAAAACAAACCAATCTTTTCTCTTTCCCATTAATCTCAGTATTCTTTTTTTTTTTAAACCCAAAAATTAAAATAAAATAGCAATTTTCCATTCTCTCTCAAGTATTCAAAAATAAACAAGACATGCATTCGTTCTTTTTATTATTTTCTTGATTTTTCTTTTCTAAATGAAATCTTTAAATTTTAAATTTCTATTTTATTAATTTCAACTCATAGTTGACACATTATTAATTATTTAAATCTTTTATTCTATTATTTATCCTCAACTTACTATTTACATTAAATTATCAAAAATGTCAAGTTTTAAAATTATAAATAATGTTATTTACACAATTAATTTATTTATCTTTAATTAGTTACATAACTTTTAGTTTAACACTTTTAAATTTTAATAAAGCTATTCCCAATAACTAACTAATAACACTTATTTTAATTATTTAAATTAAATAATACTATTAATCCACCCAAATACATAACAACACAAACATTAAATAAATAACACAAATACAACTCACGATAGACAACTATCACATAATACCGAAATAACCAAAGTCAAGGACACACAATACCACTAGACACATGATGGGTTGACACTCTTGGGATGGGGAGACTTCCTTGTCATCTTTGTTTCAACATCATACCCATTGGGATAATTTAATGCTCGCCCTGTCCTGCTAAAGCAGGTGGAATCAAGACTTTATTCCTGCAATTCCTGCATACAAACAAGGTTGTGTACAACATATATATAAACAAATGCATCACATTGTGAGAAGGAATCACAGTGTAGTAGGGCACTCGTGAACGAGTGGTGCTACACTATCCCCTCACCAAAGCTATAATAACAACTACAACATCAAGTATAAAATAACATTGTTAAACTAAACTGATCACATCATATCATCATGAAATAATTACTAGTATATTGAATAACAACATAATACTACATCTAGATATAAGCATACCCAATTAAATTCAACCACAATGTATTATCATAACCTCAATGTCATAAAAGAAGTATCATGTGCAACAAGTAAGTTAAACTATCCAATTAAATCTCTGCATCATAGCAAAACAATGTACCTCATTCCCACAAGAGTACCATTAGAAGTCCTTGTTCCATCTTCCTCTTCAAATTCCTTAGCTAGACTACCTACACATTCCAAGTGAGAACAGAGGGGCACTACATGAGTAGACAAGTGCCTACATGTGTCAACCTATAGATCACTAGGAATGTGCAAACCAATAACCTATTTGACCAATTTATCAACCTTGATGCCAAATGTTGAGTGACCTTTGAGGTGAGAAGGAAAGTCTTCCAACCTCAAAATGTATATACATGAGGTTTACAAAAAATCTTGGTAACCTCTAGAGGCCTAAAGGTTGCACATTCAATTAAACAAGATGTTGTCTAACCTCATCAACCTAAGTACACTTAAGTATATAGTGAATAGATAAATTATTCACTCTAACACCCCCACTTAAGTGATACTTGGGGAGGTCACAAAAGTGAAAATAGATAGAAATGGGTCTCGACTACAAGGCCATGTTAAGTACCTATGTTAGGTAGCCATGTACAAATATTTGCATAATGATATTATTGTTGTTTAAATTTTATCCTTTGTATTAATATAAATATAAACAATTTTACTTTTGCTAAATTTATTATTTAATACATATTTCTTTATATGTTCTTTCCTTTTTCAAAGTATAAAATTATATTTATAATATTTATTTATTTATGATTTCATAAAAGACCAATACAAAACAATACCTAATATTAAAATAATGATGTCCGAGTTTAGTAATATTTTGTTTCCACAGTCCATAATAGTTAGTGCTCAAGATTTCTGGATTAACTATGTGAAAATTTTAATATTAATATAATGATATTCGAGTGTCTAACTTTCTTCAAAATGTTGATTTTAAAAATCCTAATATAATTAGTATGAATTGTTGAAACATCATAAATTCAATTTTATTTAAATACATTTAATTTTTAAATAGTATATTCAATGTTATTCTAGAAGAGTAGTATTGTCAATTAATGTAATGGCTTTACAGATTATTTACAGTCATATCAATTGGACATTTTCACATATCTATATAAATATATTCTAAAAAAGTTAGTCTACATAATTTTATTATAATATGGTTTATAAATAAATTTAATTACACTAGTTACTTATATATTAAAGATGCAACACACATTCAATATTTGTAATGCTCTCACAATTAAAATTAAATTACCTAATTTTAATCTTTACTTATAATTATTTTAAAAAGTAAATTATTTCTCAGTGTTTTGTCTCTTATATTAATTTAATTCTACAAAACATATTATAATTACATATTAAAAATAAGTACATTTATTACTCCTCTCGTAAATAGTATTAAAATGGGTGACCACTTTGATAAAATTAAGTAAATTTAATTTCATGATTAAACATATTTAAAAAAGAGTAGTACTGAAATAATGTCCTCACAAAAAATTTAAATAGTTCAAAATTCATAATTTATTAAAATTAAATTATATTAATTGCTACTAAATTTAACTCAAAAATTATAAATTTATTTATAAAAATTGAACACTCAATTCTTCTAGCCATTATAAGGTTGTTGAGATTAGGTAGTTGACTATTAAATGAAACGAAAACAAAAGTCTACGTGGGTCATTTTTTTAATATGCAATGCATGAATATAAAACTGAATGACGTACTTAATCTACTTTAATATGTTATCGGTTTCAGTGGGGAGATTGCGTTTCAGTATTCAACGGGCGGCGATGTTAAATGCCATTTCCCAGTCAATGAGGTGGAACTGGGTAGCCATTTCTTCTAAATTTATTTTGATTGTGAAGTGAAAGCTAGTTTTTTCATTTTTTTTTTGGTGAAATTTTTCAAGTATTCTGTATTATATTTCATAAATTTATTGTCGAGATTAATATTTTAGATTATAATAATATCATTGAGATTGATAAGTAGGAGGTATTTTCTAGTGTCAAATTATGATATTGCTACTCATGAAATATGGGTGTCCACATTATCATGAGAGATGGGTTCTTGTGAACCACTACCCATAAAACATGGGTCAATGAGTTTGACTCGTAAAACTACACGTGATTGAATCTTGATAGCAATATCATAATTTGACACGTAGAAAATATCTCTTACTTATCAATTGATGAGCTAAAGGAGCTCGATCATGAATGGTTCATAAGGCACAACACTTGCTGAAGGTTTTGCAAATGGGGTTGCAAGCTAAGCGGGCTTAACCTTTGGGGAAAACTCTATAGTTAACCACTCTTGAGATGGAGTAGTACTGAAATGGGTGACCTTCGGGAAGGCTCAGTGCTTCACCTCTGTGAGCATCACCTAGATGCAATGAGTGCTATGTGGACCATTCATTATCATGAGAGATGGGTTCTTGTGAACCACTACTCATGAAACATGGGTCAATGAGTTTGACTTGTGTAACTACACGATTGAATCCTGATAGCAATATCATAATCATCGAGATTTTCACACAAATATAAAATAAGATATTTTAATCTTTGTTTTCATATTAAACTCAATCCATGTAAGAATAACAAAGTTTATGGGTACTTTCATAATGTGTCAAATTATGCTATTAATATAGCTTTCAACTATGCATTTTTTGAGTCAAATGCATTTCCATATTTCAAGAGCAATGGCAATGGTTCACTCTCGTGAAAGTGAATGGTCCACTTATCACTCATTGCATCTAAGTGATAATCTTATTGATCCATATTTCATGAGTAGTGGTTTGCATGAATCTATCTCTCATGAGAGTGATTGGTCCACTTAACGCTCATTGCATCAAGTTGATGCTCACAAGAGTGAACCATTGAGACTTCCCAACAGATCACTCATCGCACTACTACTCCAATTCAAACACACATAACCCTGAAATTTTCCCAAATCGAACCAACTTTACTTGCTACCCCATTAACCTTAAAATTTCTCCAATATTAAACTTTACTTTCTACAAATAGGGGAAAAGATCCAATAGTTAAGCATGTTCTAATATTTGTTATAGCATTTGTTGATTTAATGCTCAATATTTTTAACAATATTGCATCACTAGTTGTGACTTCAAAGTTGTTAGTGTTGATGATGAGTACCCATAATTGAACAAAATGTATTCCTTAGATCTAAAAACCAACAAATCATGTGATGTCACATAATGCACTAATAAAGCATGACTTGGTGTACAATTATCGGTCTAACGTTTTGGGCATTCTTGGACACCTCAACAAAATGCATGCTAATATGGCATCATATTTGACAATGTGGTCCTCATACCTTAATTATAAGCAAATGGCTTGCCAAGTAAGTTGCTGTAAAAAATTGAATGTCAGTAAGATTTTGAGAAGCACAAAATTAGAGTGGTCAACTACTCAATCCTCTCCCTAATATACCTTATGAACCATTCATGATAGAACCCTTATTGACCTATTAAGGACACAATAATAACATGTGCATATACTAAAAAAGAAACTCCAAATTTTAAATGACACTGCTTACACTCCAAGAAGATTTCCAAGCATTTGTTTCCTTCATACCTTGGAAGAAGTCGTTCCAAGTATGTCTGAATGCTTTGGTAGCGACATCGGGGTCAAACAGGGTTGTCCACTATCTCCCACTCTGTTTGGATTATATATTGATAAGCTTGAAGAATGGTTAAACAAAACTGATGGGGAGGGTATTCAACTAGCTAGTTATGTGGTGAAGTTACTTTTATATGCGGACGATCTTATCTTAATTGCAAAATCTACTCCGGGTTTGAGAGGTCATTTAAAGGCTCTCGAGCTATTTTGCCAAGAGGTCGGTATGCAAGTTAACACCAGCAAAACCAAAATCATGATTTTTTTCTTTGAAAAGGAAGAAGCAGCAGTTTAATTTCATCTTTGAGGGCAGCCCTTTGGAGGTGGTGGAAGAATACAAATATCTAGGGATTGATTTCCATAATAGGCTCAGCTGGGAGACTTGCAGGGCAAAAAGGATTCAGGGTGGCTGGAAGGCGTCTTATCTACTACAAAATAGATGTAGGAAAGCAGAGTTATGGGATTGGAAATCCAAGAAAACCCTTTTTGGTTTGTTGGTGGCACCGGTTGTCCTCTATGGTTGTGAGGTTTGGGGGGGTAGCATGTCAAACCACAAGTGGAGGCAAGTTGAAAGAATTCAAAAACATTTGATCACTACTAACATCAAAGTCAAATCTTCGGTTCCGTATGAGATTCTCTTGGCTGAAACTGGTATGTTCCCGTTGGAGGCATCTGCTGTCATCCGGTTAATAAGTTATTTAAAAAAAGTTGAGAACATGGATTTGCACCGCTGGCCCAAAATGGTTGTTGGGGAGGAGCTAAACCGTAGAAAGAAGACTTGGATGAAGCAAAATAGCAAGTGGTTGAACAAATGGAACATTAAACTACATGAGTGCCCCAACACTAATGCTGAGATAAAAAAGTTTGTGCTAGAAAAGTTTAGGTCTACTATGTGGACTAAGCAGGTTGGCCGTAAAAAGTCACATTATATCCAGGTGTTCAACCCCACGTGGGAGCATGATGAGAAAGACTATTTAAGGGTTACAATTAAAGGCAAGGCTAGGCTTTTGGTCGCTCAAATAAGAACCGGGTCACACCATCTTAGATGCGAGACAGGTAGGTGGGCTGTTCCCAAGGAGGCTTGGGAGCAACGAACCTGTATTTTTTGCAACAAAGGGACTGTCGAGACTGAATGGCACTTCATGATTGAGTGTGCTGCTTATGATGATATCCGTATCCAATATGAAGACATTTTGAAGGTGGACAATCTAAATGAGCTTTTTAGGGAAACTAAGCTCCTCAAAACTGCTAGCTTTCTGATCAAGATCTATAATAGAAGGGCTGATATGGAAAAGAAATTGAAAATGGTTAAAATTTCGGTGCTTGGTCCCATAGACTGATGGTCTCGTGGACGTCATTAAAAACCATTCATTCATTCATTCATACCTTACTTTTCCATTTGTCAGGGACTGTAGCTGTACCTGCAGCTCTTGTCAGGCGCAGGAGGTCTATCTATAATTTAATGGTAATTGACGCTCAAGTGGGCATCGAAAGAGGCCAAAATATTTGCTGGAGAGTCGTGGATAATACGAAACCGGAAAGGGTAACATTGTACAGAAGTCAATGATTTCTAGTTATTTTTTATAGTGCGTCTAACCCGGTCAGGAATCGCCGGCACAGAGGTGAATTCTAGAACAGGACCTTTTGTCTTCGTCTTCACACTAATACCTAATCTACAATCTAGATTTTAGAAAACCCAGTAATTTTACAAAGAAGTCAAACCCAAATTCTTACTACATAAGATAGATCTGAATTCAGTCACTCTGTACTAAGCACAAGGGGATAAACATGGCTCCTGCAATGGCAACTCACGGAGGCGAAGCAGAGCTTGAAGATATTCCTGTGTTGGATCTCTCTCACTCACAAGACGATCAATTTCTACAGGCCGTGAGAGAGGGTTGCCAGGAAATCGGCTGCTTTCGTATTGTAAACCATGGAATTTCCCCCGATCTCATCCACAACGCAGATTTGGTATCCAGGGAAGCGTTCAAGCTTCCATTAGAGACGAAGAAGAAAAACGTCTCCCCCAATGCTTTCATGGGTTATGTGGGCGGGATACCCGAGGCCCCCTTTTACGAAAGCCTGGGCATAGAGCTCGAGGGATCTCCAGATCCGGAGACTGTCAAACACTTCTCTCATCTCATGTGGCCTCAGGGCAACCAGTTTTTCAGGTAGGAGCTCTGCCTCTCTGCCTCTCTGTTCTGTTTACAGGGCTGTTTTCTTTTTTCATCTCTTCTTGTTTTTTCCTGAAATTGGAATGCCTTGGGAACAGCGAAACCATTGAAGAATTCACGTGGAAGATGATGGAGATGTCAAAGAAAGTGCACCAAACGTTTCTTGCCAGCTTGGGAGTGAGCAAGTACTATGCGACTGACTTCGACCATGGCAAGGCCCTCTTCCGTCTGAATATGTATGAGGTGCCGTCTGATCTGCCGTCTGAATCGTTTGGTCTTGGACCTCACAAGGATGGGACGAGTATTAGTATTCTGTATGGAGATGGGTCCAGCGGCCTTCAGGTTTTGAAGGGGGGCAATTGGGTTGATGTTAAACCCGTCCCTAACACGTTTGTGGCCATGGCGGGCGATAGCTTTCAGGTAGGTCAATATAAATTCATTCCATTAGGCTTTCAGTTCTCTCCAATATATAAGTGCTTTCGTTCTCTCCATTTTGATCAAAATAGTCAAGATTTTTTATTCGTTTCCTTTTTTTGTGGTGCCAAAAGCTGCAATTTTTGTTTTGTATTTAAGTTGGTAAGATTCGAACTGCTAACCTGAGGTTTATGTAGTTGCCAGTAAACCACATGTTAGAGTCTTCATATATGCTTTTGCAATTCCTTTTTAACATATTTTTTAATTTTTACTAACTTAGATTTCATCTATGTTCAATATAATAATATAAAAGTTTCTGGATTTAACTGTGTATGTTGTTTTGGATCGATTTTTCAAATCACATTCAATGATCCATCATCAAGAAGAGGAGAATCGATCCAAAAAAAAAGTATACACAGTTGAATCATGTGTACATGTTATTTTGGATAGATGTTTCAAATCATACTCGCTGATCCATTGTCAAGAAGAGGAGAGTTGATCCAAAAAAGCATACAGAGTTGAATCCAAAAACTTTCATTCTATTATCTTAGTGAACTCTGGAAAATCTACTATGTTCAATATTTCAATCTACACATTATTTATTTCTTATGTTTCTTTCCACGTGATTGTTATTTTTCTCTTAAATGTATATTTTTTGAGTTTATATTTATGTAATATGTATGTGAAAAGCAGGCATGGAGTAATGGAAGGGTTCGTAGTACAAAACATCGAGTGATGGTGAAAAAACAACAGTCTCGTTTATCTTTGGGTTTATTTGGCACTTTTCCAAATGAGATGATAATAAAGACTCCCCCTGAACTTATTGATGATGAACATCCACAACGTTATAGGTCGTACAAGTTTGGAGATATGGTTACACATAGGGGAGGAGAGGGAAGATTGTTAGAAGAACCTCTAGAGGCATTTGTTGGCATTTCTATTTAGTAGAGGAGGATTCATGAACTTGTCATCTTGTTCTCAAACTTATGATTTTAATCTTTATTTTCAAAATGAATGCTTATATTGTAATTTAAATGTACATTATGTTTAATTACTAGATACTTCTTCTTTGTTGATTTATATATAGTTTTCATTTTTCAATTTGATCAATAAAAAATTTGGATAAGTCATTTATCATATATTTGGAATGAATATGCTAAGTAAATTCATAGCAACAAATGTTATTTTGGCTTTACTTCAAGATATCTGTGTAGGTATGCATCTTAAGATTCTATAAAAAGTTAGAAGTATATTTTGTTTCAATTAATAAGATTTAAATGTAAATTCAAAATATATTTAACATATTTTAAGTGAATAAGTTAGGTTAAGTCATGACAACAAATTGTGTTACGTATTTTTTCAACATATTTATATAGATATGCATGGTAGAATTGTGTGGACAAGTTTTATTTCACACCAGTTATATGGTTCATTCTTAAAACTAATTAATCTTCTTGATAGTTTGGATTATATATTTTTTTATACTATTTTAATTGGACGAACTTTGTTTTTAAAGTTCATACTTTATAACTTAAGTGAATATATTATAGATGTATGTATGTGTGTGTTTATGTATGTATGTATGTATGTATTTATTTCATTATATTTATAAAGATAGACATGGAAAGATTGTATGAACAATTTGTGTTTCTTATTAGTTATATGTTTCAATTTTAAAACTAATTTGTTTTCCTTAATATTTTTGATTTTATCCCTCTTTAAACATTTTTTTTGGGTGAAGCTTTGTTATACAATTCATAATTTTATAACTTAAGTTATTTTACAACAAAGAGTATTAAGCTTATATATATATAAAGAACTTACAATATGAGTTTTATATGACTTTAATGCTTTAACATAAAATATGCTTAATATTGGTTAACTTGTATAATGATAATAGAAAATATTAAGTAATGGCTTTAAAATTGAATTTCTATTACATTCTTTTTACTTCAATGGTTATAATAATTATACTTATGTTAAAGGAACTATATTTTGGAAAAGAACACCATTTTTATATTACAATATAATTATCACTTTAATAAAATAAATTAAAATCATATTGAGATGATTATCATTAAAAAGAAAAATATCAATTTGATAACATCAAAGAACAATGTTCATATGTTGGGAAAGACGATGGTGTATATTGTTATGATATATTTTTGGAAATAAGTGTAAAAATCTAAAATATAGCAGATCACTTCGAGGGGGTTACCTCTAATAATCAAATGATATATTATTTGAATTCAATATTTGATTATATGATCCGATGTGAGAGAGTAGTCTTCCTTATTTATAAGCTAAAATATGTAGGGACATACCCCTTCATCCTACTTAAGAGGTATTAGTGTATTAACTAATATTTATGTTAGGGTAAAGCATGCCACAAGTGCTTATCCTTATTTTAATAGTAGGAATACACAATATATACTTAAGAATATATATCATATTAGGATAATAGCATTCTCTTCATCTTCAGAAAACCATTGTCCACAATGCTTAGCAACTCTAAAATATTTCATATGAATCATTCATCATTCCATGTTGCATATTCAATTAGAAAATTCTTCCATTGGATTAGGAATTTTGAGGTGGCTCTAATTTTGCAATATGATTTTGGAAATTTCATGATGTTTTTATATATTTTGCATGAATAATCTTACCATAATGTTAGTAGAAAATAGATAAGAGTCCAAAAAAATATGTATTTTTAATTAGTCTATCCACAACAAGCCAAATTACATCAATATTATTTTTCTTTGGCAACCCAAATGAATATTAATATTTATGCCCATAGTTGTATTGAAATGCCTAATATTTGTAAGAGGTCTAGAGTATTTATTATTTCCCTTTCATTTTGTTGGCATATCAAGCATTCTATCATATTTTTTTGGATATTCACTTCAACACCTTCACAAAAGAATTTTTTCTTTATAGGATGATAGCTATGGACAAATATTCTATAATATCTTCTTAGACCCAAAAATCCTCTCTTCTAAGGGTCCATCTTAACACCTTTAAGTGACACCAAATTTCTTGAGTATTCTACTTGTTTCACCCTAAAGACACATTTGGATTATTTTGCATAGATTTTTTTTCTTCCAATTAATTAACAATAAGAACATGAAACTTATCTTTATGAGTGATTTTTTTTAGCTTCTTGTAATGTGAGCATGTTCTCCACAGATCATCATTTTTGCTAAGAATAAGCATAGGAGATAAATGATATTTTTTGTTGGGATGAACAATGCTTCATGGTATTAATTTAATGTTATGATTATGGTCTCCAATTAGAGGTAAAACCTTGGATTCTTAAAATACCTGTTGATGGTGTTGAATAATCTCATTATTTTTTGGTTGATCTTGATTTATCATATCTCATGCTTCTATTAAATGCATTTTTTCCCCTATATTATAAGAACCTTTCTTGAGCAATTTTCTCATCCTATAGGAGCTAATGATTTCCCTTGGTGGCAATTTTATTCCCAAAAGTTCATATTTTTTCCCATGTATCCTAAAAGCCATGGATAAATCTTGAAAATTCAAAGAGATTGTTCCCAATTTCTTAAGCCATTGCACACCTAAAACTGCATCCACTCCCCTAACAAGGATAGAAAACATTTCTGAATATAGTTGATAATTTCCAATTGAAAGTTTTATATGATGTCATTTACCACTAGAAGTTACTTGTTTCCCATCAACTATCATTAATTGAAAATTAGATATTGGATAAACAAAATAATTGAGCTCATTAGCTAATTGTGTACTACCAGTATCAAATAACACTTTTAAATTTTTATTTTTTATATTACCAATTACTCTGAGTTTTTTTGGTGCATTTGTTCCATTCATTACATGTATGGAGACATTAGTGTTTTATTTTTCCTTGGAATCCTCATTCTGAAGTTTTATGTTTGATTCTTTTGTAGGTATTTCTCTCTCTTCTTCAAAATCATTTTTTTCTCACTTATGACTTCTTGGCCATTTTCTATCACAATTTTAACATAGTCCTTTTTCTTCTTTTCTCTTTCTCATATTAGGATCATAACATATATCATTCATATGAAGAATTATGTTTTTTTGTATCCCCTTGCACTTAGGTGAACAATGTACATTGAGGGGAATATGAATTCAATAAACTTCTACGACAATTGGAAACAATGGTTCAAAGTTTTCTATGAAATTCATTATCCATCTCAATGAAACCTCTACACTTATCACAAATTTTGTGCTAAGAATTATTATTGAGAAAAAATGGTGTTTAAATAGACATTTATCCTTACATGTTTGAAAAGGAAGCATAGGGATTGTGCTAGTTCATAAATTCATAGGTCACACTTCTAAAGGGATTTGTCCAGGTCAAGGTGAAGGAGATGATGTACTAGAGGGTGAACAAATTTTCTCATCAACAAAGAGTGAGGGATAATAGGCCAATTACTAAGAGTGGGTAAAATCCACTTCACTTTGGGCTTAGCTAGTCCTAGGAGGGTATTGAAAGGTGCAAAATTGTTTTTCTTTTCTAGGGTTTAGGACCTAGAATGACAATCTTTACTAGCTTTCACTCAAGAACAAACCCTTGAAATCTCAATGCAAAGGAGAAAGAGATCTTGCAATAGGGTTGTTCTAGGGGTTGAATAGAAACTAATACAAGGTTCACCACCAAGTAAGAACATGGAAAGATAAATGAAATGCAAGATGTGTAACATGCCAATCCTTCAATGTAGTAAAAATTTCTAAAATTTACACCATACGAGTAGGTAAATTAGGTAACAAGTCATTGCAATAAAATTTATCTTTCTTTTATTGAGAATATACAAACCATATTCCATATCATATTCAATAAAGATTCCATTTCATTACAATAACTTTACAAGTTACAACAATACAAGAATACATACAATTACATACATAGTTGTAATGAGCTTTAGAACAAATAGATGTAAGACAGTCCAAGATCCTTCCTTTCAAATCTTAGTTCTTTTGTCGCCTGTTGTAGAGGAGAAGAATCACTCAAGCACTTTTCCACCAACCATAGACTCATAATGTAGTCCCCTGCACATCTATCATTCGATAGATGACCCTTCCCTTCAATGAAAAGATTGGTAGAGTAATTGATAACGACAACCAACTAAGCATATTGTTGTGTCCTACATAACTAGAACTTGTAATCCCACAATCTTTGTCTAGCATGCAATACTAGATCACAGTGAACTGACAGTGTTAGTCTCAATAGTCACACAATCTAGAGTGGGATCTCAGACATTACACTACTTTGATCAAAGAGTTACATTTAGTATTCCTACTGAGATTCATCTATCACATACTCTACTCAGGGTCGATTTGACTTAAGGCTATCTTAAGCTACACATAGGTATATCCTTCAATGGATAGTCCTTCATCCTAGATAACCTATCACCATATAATCTATTTGGAATAAACCTACTTAACTAGCAAGTGCATAAGCTAGGTATTTCCTTTAATGGATAGTCCATCATCGCAGAGATAACATATATACTTGGAATAAACCTACTTGCTGTTAGGGTTAGAAGGAAGATATCTAACAATTAAATACATATTTGATTAATAAAATAGAGAAATAAAACATAGAGAAAAATTATATTAGAAACAAGACAACACAAAGAATTTAATGTGGTTCACCCAATCCAGGCTACATCCACAAAACTGCAGCCATCCAATGATTTTATTATCCAGTGTAAAACATATTACAATCTCGCTAATAATTCCCTATGCAACCCCCCATCCCAACCACTTATAACAAGATTTTTTGAAGCTTCCAAATTTAGGGTTCTACAAAGTCAGTTTTTTTCTTTTTTGGTGATTTTTCCTTTTTTGGTGATGATGCGAAAAAAGGGAATTTTTTTTTCTCAAGGGCTACCACCCCCAAACCCCTACCCGGGGCCCAGCCTGGCCCCAAATCCCGACGAGAATACATGAAGAGTGTATAGTATAGCATGATCAATCACCACATATCAACAATCTCCCACTTGGAGACTGATCAGGCTCCACACCAAACAATCTCCCACTTGGAGATTGATCCTAGACGACATCGTTGTACTTACGACTTCCACTAGAAATAAGCACCTTGGACCCTGCTACTTTGTTATACTTGAATTCAACCTTGAAGGCCAACTAAATATGAAGTGGAGCTCAACTTCTCCCTTATCACTGCCTTCGTAAACATATATGTTGGATTGGCATCTATATGTATCTTTTCCATCTTTACCTATCCATCCTCCAACACTAACCGAATGAAATGATATCTCAACTATATGTGTTTGGTTTTAGAGTGCAAGAAAGAATTCTTTGCAAGATGTATAACACTCTGGCTATCTGTAAACAAGTAATTTTCATCCTATTGTTTTCCCAACTCTTCCATGAAAATTTGTAGCCATACCATCTCCTTTACCATCTTTGTTGCAACAACATACTCTACCTCCATGGTGGATAAAGCAACCACCTTTTGCAACCAAGAAATCCAACTCATTGTTGTCCCACCAACTATAAATACATAACCTATGGTACTCTACCTAGTATCAATATCTCCTACCAAATCTAAGTCAACATAGCCTTTTAAATCAATATTAGAGCCCCCAAAACATAAACATTTATTGGATGTACCTCTCAAATACCTATGAATCCATTTTACCACATTCCAATGCTCAACATCAAGATGACTCATATACCTGCTAACAACTCCTACAACATGTGCAATATCTGGTCTTGGGCATACCATGGCGTACATTAAACTACCTATAGCTGAAGCATATGGTACCTTGGACAATTTTTCTTCCTCCTCCTGTGTCTTTGGACACATATCCTTAGTCAATTTAACATGATTGGGCAAAGGTGTGCTAGCAACTTTTGCATTCTCCATATGAAATCTTTGCAATACCTTTTCAACATAATCAGCCTAATATAAAAAAAAAGATTGTTTTTCCTATCTCTAGTAATCTTCATACCAAGGATTTGCTTTGCTACCCCCAAATCCTTCATAGCAAATGAATTTGCTAACTGTTGTTTCAACTCCCTTATGTGATCCATGTTAGACCCTGCTACAAGCATATAATCAACATAAAACATAAAATAATGTAGCTATCATCATCTAACCTCTTAAAATAAACACAATGGTCTGAATTACATTGACTATAGCCTTGCTTAGCCATAAAGCTATCAAATTTAATATACCATTGTCGAGGTGCTTGCTTCAAGCCATATAAAATTTCTTTCAATCTACACACCAATTTATCCTGACGTTTGACCTCAAATCCTTGTGGCTATTCCATGTATATTTCCTCTTCCAAATCACCATGGAGAAAGGTTGTTGTAACATCAAGTTGTTCTAAATGAAAATCTTCAGCAGCCACAATACATAAAACAGTATGAATAGAAGTCATTTTAACAACTGGAGAAAAGATCTCATCAAAATCAATTCCCTTTTTCTATGCAAGTCCCTTTACAACTAATCTGGATTTAAATATTTTCTTACTTTCATCCTCCTATTTTAGCCTATAAACCCATTTTTTTGGTAAAACCTTTTTACCTATAGGTAACTTGCATAATTCCCAAGTCTGAATTTTTAGCAAGGAGTCCATTTCTTCTTCCACTCCATGCTCCCACTGAACCTTGGTATCCACCTGCATAGCTTCATCATAACATTCTGGTTCACCAGCATCAATTAATAAAATAGAATACAAAGAAGGAGAAAATCTTTCTGGAGGTCTACTTATCCTTGAAGATTGTCTAATATTCATTGGAGTTTATGGTATTTGTTGTTGTTGTTGTTGTGGAGCATGAGGAACCACTGGAACATCATTGTTTGGTGTATCATCCAACACAACATAATCATTTTCTTTCTTCTCATGCTGTTGCAACTAATCCTTGTACAACACTTTCTCATTGAATATGACATCCCTGCTTCTCACAATTTTTTGATTTTCAAAATCCCAATGCATATAACCAAATTAATCAATGTCATATCCAACAAATATTCATTTCTTTGATTTTGCATCAAGCTTGGTTCTATTTTCAGAATCTACATGTGCAAATGCTTCACAACTGAAGGTATTGAGAAAAGAATAACTCACTTTCTTACATGTCTATGCTTCCTCTAGAATACCACAACCCAAAGGATTAGAGGGACCTTTATTGATTAAATAAACAACAATCTTTACATCCTCTATCCACATCTTTAAAGACAACCCAACATGCAATCTCATAGTCCGTGCATGCTCCATTTTCCTATGGAGTCCTTGGAACCATTTTTTGCCTACGAATACCATTAGAGGAACAATAATCTTCAAACTCTTTGCTGCAATACTCACCACCATTATCAGATCTAAGACATTTTAAATTTTTACATGTCTTATTCTCAACTAAGCTTCTCCATTTCTTAAAAGTTTCAAATACATCAGATTTCTTCCTAAGGAAATAAATCCATACCTTCCTTGTTGCATCATCAATAAAAGTGACATAATACCAAGAGCCACTGAGAGAGGATACTTGAGTTGGTCCCTATACATCCATATGCACAACCTCCAATTTCTCGTCTTTCTTTTGCTTCCCTTCCTTGAGAAAACTAGCTCTCTTTTGTTTTTCATACACACAACTTTCACATAAATCCATATTAACACATTTTAGACCTAGTAAAAAATTCTTTGAATGAAGTAATTTCATACCTTTTGCACTCATATGACCAAGTCTGTTATGCCATAGTGCTGATTTATAATCCATAACAACTATTTGATTTCCTACCTCTTGAATTGCAACAACTGTTCCTGAACATTGATTTTTATCTGCAATAGCTAAAGTAGAAGGAAGAGTATGACCTATACAAAGATATAAGGTGCCTACTTTCACACCTTTTGATACCACTAAGGCACCTTTTGTAACCTTCCAATTTTATCACTAAATGTAACAACACAACCTTCATCATCTAGTTTCCCTGCTGAAATTACATTTCTTTTTAACTTTAGAATGTGCCTTACCTCATGTAGTAGCCAATGATTCCCATTCTGCAACTTAATCTTGATTCTTCCCTTTCCAACAATCTGACAGAGTTGGCTATCTCCCAAATAAACCAACCCAATATCCCCTTGGACATAATCAAGAAAGTAACTTCTATGGGGAATAGCATGAAATGAAGCCCCTGAATCTAACACCCAAGAATAATCAACATTATCAAGGGAAAGAATCAAAGGATCCTCATCAGATTTATTACTTACCACATTTTTCTATGTATTGCCTTCCTTTTTGTCTCCTTTATTTTTTCGAGACCAACAATCTTTCTTTAAATGACCTGGCTTACCATAGTACCAAAAATCCTTCTTGTCTCTAGATTGGGACCTTTTGTCCTTTGATTTTCCTCGTGACTTCCCAAGACTTCCAAAATTGTTTTCTCTCTCCTTTGTTCTGCCACTACTTTTTGCATTCAAAACATTGCCTAATGTGGATGTTCCACCTAAGCTTTTCCTACGAATTTCCTCACTCAAAATAACACCAACGACATCATCAAATTTCAATGTATTTGAACCAAAAATAGAGTTGCTAACAACCATTACCAAGCTATTCTAGCTTTCAAGCAAAGAACACAAAATCAAAAGAGCCCTAACTTCTTCATCAAAGTTTACATTTACAGAAGTTAATTGACTAGTAACCATATTAAACTCATTTAAATGATCAACAATTGACCCACCTTCTACCATTTTAATATTAAATAAACGCTTCATAAGAAATACATTATTCGAAGTGGAAGAATTTTCATATAACTTATCCAGTGTTTCCATCAACTCCTGAGTTGTCTTTGCTATTGTACTATTGAATGCCACCAATTGTGCCAGGCATAAATGAAAGGCTCATAATGCCTTTTTGTCCAAAAGATTCCAATCCTCATCACTCATTATTGTCGGTTTCTTGGATATTCCTTCCAATGGTCTCCATAAATCCTTTTGATAGAGATAAACTTCTATATGCATCTTCCATATCTGATAGTTCTGCCCATTGAATTTATCTACCTTTAATTTACCCTCATTCTCCATTGCTCCCACTTAACTATGAGAGTCCCACTCAACCGTGAGACCTTCCTGCAGATGATAATCGAACACAACCTGCTCTGATACCACTTGATAGGGTTAGAAGGTAGATATCTAACAATTAAACACAAATTTGATCAAAGGTATGTGTAGGATCATGATGGAAAAAAAAGGCCCTTAAGTGGCAAAAACTTTAGAAAAATTAGAGTTAGGCAACTTGACATAAAAATTTGAATAAGTTATCTATATTATTTCAAAAATATGTAAAAATAGAATTTGTAGAAAATTGAATGTAGTTTCTAAACTACTAGGTTTATTTTTAAAAAATATCTATTTGGTGAAAATTTGAAATTTCAATCTAGTAGTACTTAAATTTTAGGGAAAAAATAAGAAGTAGGTGTCTATCTGACCACCCTAACCACAATAAAATGATAATATTTTTTATAAGATTTTAGATATAAGTAGAGGACTCATGTCCCGATGTGATGCATATTTTTTTGTAATTTTTTCCAAGTAAATAATTAATTTTGAATTTTTTATTACAACTTTAAAAAAATGTTAAAACTTGTATGTCTTACCACCTTAACTTGGTCAAAACTTCATGAATTTTTTTTTTTTTTTAATCCTATAGTTTGCGAAGCATAGAATGTGACAGATGTTTCAGATTCAAAAAATGTGATACCATTAGAAAGCTATAGATGTTTTTCAATCAACCTATCAATCAGGACTTTAGTCGTAATTCAAATAGAAAATGAATAATCATTATTTATTAAATTCAAAGTAAATCATAACTTATATTGGTGGAAAGTTGAGAATCTCCTTCAAAAATATTTTTCATTTCATCAATTTGGGTAAAAAAAAAGTCGCCAACCATATACCCTACACATACCCATGATAAACACTCATATCCTACTATGGAGTACTTAAAAACACAATATGAAAATGACATAAAAGATTCAATTTCATTTTTAAAATAATCTAATTTCTCTAATGCATGTACTAGGAAAGACAACTCAGCCATGCATGTAAGACACATCATTCAAAAGTAAAATAACAAAGAAGAAGAGATCTCCATGCCTGTTATCACTTATCCAAACAAATGGTAGTAATGCAGCCTTTTCCACAACAACAAGCTTGATAGATAGCTCGTCAAGAATGACACTATAACTCTCCCTCACAAGTTGATAGCTTACTCCCCTCAAAATATAGCTTTCTCTCAAAATATAACATCCTCACAACTATATGAACTTACTTCCTTTAACTCTCAAATGAAATGGGTCAGCTATTTATAGAGAAAAAAATGTAATATCTTATGGAAGAATGTGTCCCTCTCAAATGAAATGGGTCAGCTATTTATAGAGCAACCAAGCAACCTCAAAGCCTATAGTTTAGGCATGTAAATGGACAAAAAGCTTCATGCAAAGAAACACATGAAACATCTTAGAAAGGTGGTGAATTCTTAAGCTAATACTCAACATAATCACCTAGAGGTCGACTTTGTTTTGTGACAACAATCTGAAGACTTATTTAATCTGCATATGCTTAATTCCAATTGCCACAAAGAAGACATCTACAATAACTCATACTCAAAGGTGGCGCCACTTCCATTATTCCATCTTCATATAATTTGGTGTAGTTTAAACTACCAAAAGAATTAGTCAACTTCCATTTTATGATAGCAAGTTTCCATCAATCCATTTTGTGGATGAATCGACTTGAACAATTAAATGTGTTAGACAAAGTCAAGCTTGGTCTCACTAATGGCATCGACCGAATCAAGTATATTATGGACAACAATATTAAATGAAATGCAATGATTTATATCATGTGTGATCCAAAATGATAATGGATTTACACTAACAACCATCAGTTGTTAAATCAGCTTCATTTGACATAGTCAATAATGACTATTATCAACCTCTATTCTCATAGTCATTACTACCCCATAGATCGGCCTCATAATGTTTCTTTATTCCACACACCATGAAGCAACGATCGTCTTTGTATTAAGAGATATTTCCATCTCTTATACATGCCTACGATCATATGTTTCCACTTACATTTACTCAACAAGGTTTCGTGTGCCATATCCTCTATTTAAGCGTGTGGACAAAGATTTTGGCACCCTATTGCTTTCTCACATTTTTAGGGTTTTTCACCTAAAAGGAGAAATATGGGACAAAATGGGCAATGTCCTCATTCAAGATTAATGTAAAGAGGGATGAAATATGGCAAGATGCAATGTGTAAATGCAGCAAATTAACAAAAGACATGGATTATTAAATGAAAACTAAAGAAATGCAAGTTTTGTGAAAACACATTGTGATATATACAGAAAGATGAAACAAATGCAAGAAAATAAAGATGCAAGACAAAAACTATGCACCTGGAAACTGATGAAGAGCTGACAAGGGATCACAGAGACCTCTAAAATTCTAGAAAGTTTGATTTTTAAGCCAACTAGGACACTTACGCTAGGCTGGGCGACTTAGTCCCAATTCTGGAAAACTGCCCAAAAACTTGTTTCAGCCAAATGGGTATCCAAATCTACAAAAGCTCTAAAAAATAGGTTCAGTGGGACTAAGTCACCACTACTGGTGACTTAGTCCACTTCTAGATTTCTAAAAATTTGAAAGTGGAAACGAAAGCCCTCGATCTGCACTCTAGTTTCCCATAGGTGTTCACTTTTGAAACTCTAATTTTTAGGCCTGAAAGTGAATTTTAATGGATAGTTGGCTTTGCAAACAAGGAGATGTCTTCAATGAGTCCTCAACCTAATCTTCAATTATCTTCAAACCCTCAAAGTGCCTAGATCTGTGAACACAATGAAAGAGAAAGAAATGTTGAATGTTAGGGTATGGGGGTTTGCCTTGGTCAAACCCCTTTTGAGGTAATTAAACCAAAATGATGAAACAAAGTAATGAAACATGCAACAATGGAATAAAAACCTTGCCTTGATGATTGGTCTTGAATCTCCGTAGCAATAGTTGAATAATTTTCCCTTGAATATCTTAGGAAGCTATCTTGATGTCTTGGAATGATGAAACCTGAGCTTGCTTGAGAAGAATGATGAAGATGAATGATGAAAGAAAGAGGAGTGAATGAATTAGCTCAAATGAGAGGGAAAACCCTATATTTATACACAATTATGCCCTAATTCCCAAAAATACCTCATCATAGGTTGACCTTAGGTCTTAAGGAATAAAAACCCGAAAGACATTTAAATTTATTTTGATTTTTGAGTCAAATGGGACTAAGTCGCCACTAATGGTGACTTAGTCCACTTGGGCATTTTTAAGTGGATGTCAGGAATTATGATTATTTAAATAATGTTTATCATGTTCTTCAACAAGACACTTAAGTAAGGCCTATAAGTGTATAAAGGGGCCATTTAAAGCATCAGAAAGGTGTAAATATTGATGAAAAGCCTAGGAAAGTGTGAAAGTTTGTTACCAAACTTTACAACACTTTGAAATAGTTCTTGGTAATGTTATTTAGGTGAACTATGATAATATGGTCTTAGAAAAGTGTGAGGATGTGTTACAACACCTTACAAAACCTTTACTGAAGACATCAATAAATGCATTTTACTCAATTTGCAAGGGCCCAAGACCTTATGTGGATGTGTAAAACACCTCACAACACTAAATGAAGGCCTCATTAAGTCCAATTTGTCATCAATTATTCCCATATCAAGCACAATATACACTTTTTAGTGACACAAAGCACTATTTAAAAAGTGCAATACCCATCTTACATTGACCATATATATGTGGGTATAAGTCGGCCTAAGTTTCACATATAAATTAGCCTCAAACATGCTTATATTTATGGCATATAAATTGGCTCATGTATATTTTATAGATCAGCCTAAAAGCTTTCTATTGTTTTTTGACTTCTTAACTATAATTATGTTTATATATATATATATATATATATATAGATATATATCGACACACTTGTATACATATATGCTAATATATATTCATATATTCCATATGCCATTAAAGTATATTTTTATGTACAATATATATGTATATATTTATATTTATGAATAAGCCAATAGTTGTATTATAATAATATATATTATATATTTGTATATATATATATATATATACGTATAGGGTATGTGCAGGATCATGATGGGCCAAAAAGTGGTGATATGATGGGTATTTGTAGGGTATGTGGCTGATGACTTTTTTAACCCAAAATTGATGAAATGAAAAGGGTTTTCAAAGGAGATTCTTTTCCACCAATATAAATTATGCTTTACTTTGAATTTAATAAATAATTATTATTCATTTTCTATTTGAATTACAACTAAAGTCCTAATTGATAGGTTGATTGAAAAACATCTATAGCTTTCAAATGGTATCACATTTTGAAATCCAAAAGATGCATCACATTCTATGCTTCCATACTATAGGATTACAAAAATAAAAATTTAATTTCATGAAGTTTTGACCAAGTTAAGGTGGTTAGACATATGAGTTTTTATATTTTTAAAAGTTGGAATAAAAAATTCATAATTAATTATTTACTTGGAAAAAATTACAAAAAATATGCATCACATCCAGACATGAGTCCTCTACTTATTTCTAAAATATTATAAAAATATATTATCATTTATTGTGGTTAGGGTGGTCAGAAAAACACCTACTTCTTATTTTTTCCCTGAAATTTACGTACTACTGCATTGAAATTTCAAATTTTCACAAAATAGATTAAAAAAAAAAAAACCCAGTAGTTTAGAAACTACATTCAACTTGATACAAATTATATTCTTACATATTTTTGAAATAATATAGATAACTTATTCAAATTTTTTCGTCAAGTTTACTAACTCTGATTTTTCTGAAATTTTTGCCACTTAAGGGCTTGTTTTTTCCATGATGATCCTGCACATACCCTATACACACCCTTCTATTAATCATTTTACACTTACATGTGTATTATATATATATATATACAAATATATATTTATATTATCCATCATCATGATAGACAAACGATCAATACAATATCTGAATGATCATCGCCTATGCGACTATGGCAACATATCATTCGCTTATAAACATATATGCATATATATACATATGTCATAATACTCATATGGACATCCCATTATATCCATCATATGCGTATTCTATCATATGTGTATTTATGTATGTATGCATATATCCTAATCCACAATCAACCACACAAAAAAACACAAAAGGATAAGGAAGGACTTGCAGGTTCAAACAAATAAACATTATCCAAGCATGCATTTAGTAGTAATCAAGACCCTTACTAATGTAAACATATTATGCTAAGGATGACTTACCAAATTCCCACTTCTATGTTTAGATTCAACAAAACTACTATGGTGTGTGTATGCTCCGATAGTTTATGTTACTAGTTTCCCGACCAAGATCTTCTCCTGAGTGATACATCCCCTTTGCATGGAGAAATGGAACACATACCTGTATCCACTAACACATGTGCATGGCATTCAATTGTTCATAACATATGTAGTCTACATAAGCATCTCCAATGTTAGAATAATAATTTAATAACCATCCATTCACATATATGCAACATTTCTCCATGAAATAACATCAAATGAGATAACATTCACATTGACAACATGGTATGAGCACAATTTATTCATCTCCAAAATTCACATTACATTCACATTTTACCCTATATAGTAATAGTAAATAGTAATTACATAATTGGGGTGTAACATACTTCCCCCCTTATGAATCATCGTCCTCGATGATCTATAACACCTTAACACATAGATAAATTCAAATAAAGTTTTACTTACTAGTCTCAAAATACGTAGGATTTATAAAAAAAAATCCTATGTAGCAACCTTGTCCTCCCTAGACCTTGCTTTGAGTGCCCCCACTATCGCATAGGGAAATCTTGTATGCCTTAGATATACTTGCTCTCCCAAAGAGATTTATTACATTATCATATATACACATCCTAGATACAATAGTAGCTATACAAGGCACCTAAAATATAGTGATTAGAAATCATTGGCCCATGAATTTATCCTAAGTATAATCCAAATAGATAAGGAATGTTGGTGCATTGTACACTACACCATGGGTTCCATCCTTCCCATTTGGTATTTACACTTTTAGATAACTTATAAATCGGGTCCGTTTGTCACTTACAAATCCATTTCCTTATCATGAAGTAATTTTTCTTGATTACTTTTCCATCTTTAGCATAACATTGCTCTTGGACACTTGTCAAATTTTGGCAATTGCTTCATACTTAAGCTTTGTATCGACAAAGTTTCATCGATATCTTCGATATATTACTCCTGTTTGTCATTCTATAAAGTCTATGGTTAACCCTATTTCTAAGCCTATTTTAGCTCAATAGATTTTCCAACCTTTTCTTCCATATAATGGCCCAAACTTTAATGTTAGAAGTTTATAAATCATTCTTGAGATTTTACCATTTCTGCCTATTTGGCTATAATAACATATTGCACATTTGTTCAATTGAATGTCTTATAGTATGATCATGGTTTACACAACCCTATCATTATTTTCTCATTCATAACTAAGATAACCTTCTCAAGAATAAAAAGCAACTATTCCCAACAATATATTATTTAGGACCAAAATCCTATAAGTCAAGTTTCCAAATAGTGTTGGTGAGTCTGTCGACTAGAACATTATGTCAGTTTTACCAGCATAGACACATTGATCTGTCTTGTGTTCTACCACTTTCCCTTTGGAATCTCAAGAGATTATACATGTCCTACCGATGATGACATCATGTCTTCATTTCCTAGTATACTAGACATTATCTTTCCACATTCTGTGCAACCTCTTACTCTATCTTTTCCTAGGTTATGGTGGTTTCTCATCTGAAAATTCACTATGTTGTTCCAATATCCTTACTTTGTTATTAATTTCCTCTTTTCATTTCCAAATCTTCCAAAATTTTGGGTACATAGGTTCTTTTATATCCCATAATAGTCTATTCTTTGACTAAGTGAAGATGTATTTTATGATCTCATGCCATCTTTAATTCCCATGTAATAATGGTTGATTTTTGTGGAGATATATCCCATTTATCTTAGGACATCCATACCATGGATTTATTTTGTCCTTAGATTATTTTCAAAGACGTAATCCATCTTTCAACTCAATCTAATTTTCTCGATAAAAAAATGGTACTAATTTTGAGTTTTAATCCTTGTTCAATCATGTTGGTTGCTAGAAGATAACAAATTTATTTGCATATCTAATTAACAACTACAAAAATTTCTTGTTAGCCCCACAAATTCACTTAATCATATAGGAGAGTCCCAACTTCGGTATATCCTAGTTGAGCACATGTAACAACCTTGGTGCTCTACTTAGTAAAATTCCCAACATTTGATGCTAAGTGAAAATTATGTGATGTCACGACATAACAATAGATTCTTCCCTTTGAAAGTGTATCCCTTTTAATATAAGATCCAATCAAAGTAGATTCTAGTCAACAATATGACTTCCTTTCAAGAGTGTAAAGTAATTAACCAAGTAGCTACTTTAACTCACTAGGTATCCTACCTATGTTTCCATTCATATGTAATTTCATAAGCTCAAGTGATTTACACATTCTCATGGGCAAGTCTCTATCTTAATATCCCCTTCCTAATCTTAGGCTAGAGTCCTCAGTCAATGAATAGTCTGATGTTATAGATTTTTCTACCCCTATATGTTCCAATCAAGACCAAATGTACAACTCAACAAAGTAAGTTATTCCCAACTTAAAGGTGTTAATGAGTAGTCTAGTACATAACCCAAATCAATAGGTTAAAACTTAACCTAAGGTCTCTCCTTTTTTTTGAATGAACTTCTCATCCCAATTAGGTTATTCTAAACCTATGGTTTCATTCAAGAGTAAGGTAGTGATCAAGTGATTAATAAAGTAAAGATGTTTGCATAGCGTCACATCCTATTTTATCTTTCATACCATCTATATGGATTAATAGCTAAACCTTACTATCCCCAAGTCTCTTAGCATAGTAAGCTATAGGTTCAAGTCACTTTACAACATTGATATATTTCATAATATGTAGTATTAATACTTATATATAGAAATAAAATCATCGTCTAAATTCCCATATAAGGTATATAGGAGTGTAGAGACATTTTCTTTCAATCACGGGTAATCTAGATCTTCCCTTGCCAATCCCATAGACAATGATCTTCCCTACATGATAAAATTATTTTCCTATCATTTTCTAAGGAATAAATGCTAATATTGTTTGATCTTCCAATAAATAAATATAAGGTATGGGATGATAGTAGATCGTAATCCTTGACCTTTCCATCTATCTTTCACCAAAAATCCCAATACCTTTTCCTTGTGGTCATAAAATGTATGACTTAATTGACATCATGACTTACGATGTAGTCATTAGTTCTTCCAAATTGAAAACATATCTCCATTTTTCATTGGGTGGGGTACATAACTTGAGTCAATCAACTCTCTTACTTCCCCCCTTAGTGTTTTCAAAACATTTGTTCGTCTCATAGTTGAACTCCTAGTTAACACTTGCTTCCTTGAAATGATTAATCATTCCTTCTTATTACCTTTTCTTGCCTCAATGGCATACTTTTGAATATACTTTTTCCAAAATTAGATTCATCATTGATTTCTATTCCATAGATTCAATATTTTGGATCATCCAATAGGAGACCTAATGAATAATCAGCAACTTAGAAGTTAAGAGACACTAATATTCCAATTTTCTTTCCAATATCCTTTTTGGTGCAGGAATATCCATGCTCACAAGCCTGTTTTGTTGATGTACCTTTCAACTTAGAATGTTGTTTTCCTTATAAATTCTATTGATCTGACACATAGTTCCCTATTGTATTCCATTTCCTTTTTGAACTTCTAAATGGATGTTGATTTTCATAGATATGTTGGTGAGTTCATCTTATACTCCAATGAATCTATGCACTATCCAGACCTTTGGACAAGCCAACCTGGTTTATTTTTACAAGTTTCTTTCTCATATTCTCCTTTTCAAGTGACTTTTCCCACTTCTTGGTAATTTTTTTTCTCTCATAACCTTTTAGAGATACCAAAGTTGTTTGGTTTCTTTTTCTCATTTTCATCATAACTCCAATAATCTCATCAATTTTGGTTGGTGGAACCATGGCCACTTGTGGCGTAGAAAATTGGAAACTCTTAAGAAAAGAGACAATTTCAAGCTTAATTTGGACCCACTTTTGGATACCCTTGCATTAATCATTCTTCAAAAAAACATTTATAGGCCCCTAAGACCCATTATTTTTTATCTAGAGGCTTGTTTCACTTAAAAATCATCTAACTCCTGACAAACAACACTTAATTCACTCATATCTCGAAAACCCATCTCTAAAAAGCACTAGTGGGACCCATTTTCCAAGGGTGGTGAATGAGTCCCTTTTGGGGAAAAAATCAATTTTGAGCGAGAATTTAATCAATTTAATTCAATTTTTCAGTGGATGTTGGCCTCTTAGGTCTAAATAATGGGAAAATTAGGTGTTGATTCCTATAAATACACATTTTAGGTCATTTGTCACATCTCTTAGTCATTTTTACAAGGAAAAATCAAAAGTCAACTATTAAGATTCTTCCCCACAATAAGTTTCATTAGCATTTTCTACAACAAAGTTGAAGCTTTAGGGAAACAAAATAAGGTTTTTGTAGGTCTTCAAGCTCACTTCTAATTCAAGATCCAACATTTCCAAGAGTTGATGATGGATGCCTATGGAGAACCATGGAGAAATCTAGGTTGAGGAGATGCAACCAGCCATCAAATCACACCTAAAGACTTGTTTTCAAAGTAATTCCATCTTCCATTTCCTCTCTATCTTTAGATTAAGGTTTGCATTACATTTGAATGTCATTTACATTCATTTGATATGTTGTAGGGTTTCTAGGATTGAAGTCTTGCATCATTCAAATAACATTTTCACATCTTATTCTAACACATTAGAATAAGGTTTTTTCATACTGCAAATTCTCCTAGTCTTTGACACACTTGAGGTTAGGGTTTCATGCAAATTTTTATCCATTGAAGGTTTGATTACCAAATTAAGGGTTTGACCAAGGAAAACCCCCCATTAGAAAACAAACTTTAAGCTATTTTGTAGGTATTTTCTGAGAATCCAATTCGAGTTCTCATCAAGAAGTGTTGTGCAGGTGATAAGGTACAGGTTTGAGATTTGAATTTGTAGAAAATTGAAAAAAGGACTGATTCACCATGGATGGAGAATGAGTCCCACCGGAGGTGGCCATTAGAGTTAAATGCAGATTTTAGCACCCATTTAGCAAAAACTAGTTTTTGGGCAAAAAACACTGACTTGGGACTGATTCGCCCAAGGTGTTGAATGTGTCCTAGTCAGCCAAAAAGTCAACTTTTCTAGGTTTTCAAAGTGGTTTTCAGTTTTCATCAGTCCTACAGGTGCACACATTCTAAGTTATAACTTTTGTTTAGTTCTACTTGCATTTTTGTTCATCCTTTTAAGTCTTTTGCAAACATCGCTGTGTTTTCAAACATTGCATACTTCATTAGTTTTGCATTCATATTCAATCAGTTTTATCAATTAGATGCATTTAGATCATTGTATTTAGTCATAATTACATCATACATTCCTTAGTATGAGTGAACCACCACAATTTTTGGGTTCTATCTCTCCCCTTTTAGGTGAAAAACCCTAAGAGTGTAAGAGAAGCACATAGAAAAACCAAAATTGTTGGTTCACCACTTTATTGATTACTTCATTCTAACCATTCTAGTATTTTCCATTTTCCTAGGTACTAACTCTATTCTTGCAAGATCTTATCCTTTATACAAGAATTAGATTCATGTCAAGAGTTCCCCAACCCTTCTGGACGCTTCCTTCGTTGACTCTCTACTTCGATCTAATTTATGCTGACATTACGTACACAGATTTGTAGTGTTTTCACTAAATATAGGAATTCTTGACTCTTTACAACTATAGGTTGCTACTATAAATGGGGTTATTTCATTTCTTCTCATTCCCTTAGAGTCACTTAGCTACCTAGTAGGATAAAGGTATATACTAGTTATTCTTCCTAACCTTCCTACATATCTTGATTGCATAATCTTCTGCAATCCTAGGTAATATCATAAGTTGTTGATTTAGGATTTCCTAACTCCAAGGATGACTATTAACTAGTCCCACATTTATAAAACTTTCTAGTAATTCTCTTCTTCCTTTTTACTTCCCTATGTTCTTTTCTCTTGCTGTTGTGACACAAGAACTTTTCAACCATTATCTTCTGATAAGGTTTATGCATTGTTGCTTAATGAGATCATAGGTTTTTTTTTCTTGAACCTAGTAGCTATGATACCACATGTAACATGCCAACCCTTCAATGCAGTAAAAATTTCTAAAATTTACACCATACGAGTAAGTAAATTAGGTAACAAGTCATTGCAATAAATTTTTTCTTTCTTTTATTGAGAATATATGAACAAGATGCCATATCATATTCAATAAAGATTCCATTTCATTACAATAAATTCACAAGTTACAACAATACAAGAATACATACATTTACATACATAGCTCCAATGAGCTTTAGAACAAATAGTTGTAAGATGGTCCAAGATCCTTCCTTTCAAATATTGTTTCTTTTGTCACCTACAGTGGAGGAGAAGCATCACTCAAGTGCTTTCCTGCCAACCATGGACTCATAATGTGGCCCTCACACATCTATCATTCAATAGATGGCCCTTCCCTTCAATGAAGAGATTGGTAGAGAATCCGATAACGACAACCAACTGAGCATAGTGTTATGTCCTACATAACTAGAACTTGTAATCCCACAATCATTGTTTAGCATGTAATACTGGACCATGATGAACTGACAGTGTTAGTCTCAATAGTCACACAATCTAGAGTGGAGTGTCAAACATTACACTACTTTGATCAAATAGTTACATTCAATATTCCTATTGAGAATCATCTATCATATACACTACTCAAGGCTAATTTGACTTAAGGCTATCTTAAGCTATGCATAGGTATATCCTTCAATTGGTAGTCCTTCATCCTAGATAACCTATCACCATATAATCTACTTGGAATAAACCTACTTAACTAGTAAGTACACAAGCTAGGTATTTCCTTCAGTGGCTAGTGCATCATCCCAGAGATGACCTATATACTTGGAATAAACCTACTTACACACAAGTGCACAAACTCCCTTCCATACTGGATTATCTATCCTAGGAGTAAACACAAGCTTTCCTAGTTAAATCAACAACTTAACTAAGTGTACCATATGTTCCTTTCATGTTCAATCAAGCCTAGTATATATTGATGATAAAAAACCATCTCCTACTATGGAGTACTTAAAAACACATTATGAAAAAAACATAAAAGCTTCAATTTCCTTTTCAAAATATTCTAATTTCTCTAATGAATATACTAGGAAATACATCTCAACCATGCATTTAAGACACATCATTCAAAAGTAAAATAAAAAAGAAGAAGAGATACCCATACCTTTTATTGCTTATCGAAACAAATGTCAACAATACAACCTTTTCCACTACATCAAGCTTGATAGACAACTCCTCAAGTATGACAATATAACTCTCCCTCGCAAGTTGATAGCTTACTCCCCTCAAAATATAGCTTTCTCTCAAAATATAACCTCCTCACAACTATATGAACTTACTTCATTTCACTCTCTCAATGCAAAGCAAAGTATGACTGGAAAAATATAGAATTACGAATAGAAAAAGATGTAATATCTTATGGAATAATGTGTCCATCTCATATGAAATGGGTCAGCTATTTATAGAGAAATCAAGCAATGTCAAAGCCTATATTTTAGGAATGTAAATGGAAAGCCAAATTCATGCAAAGCAACACATGAACCATCTTATAAAGGTGGTGAATTCTTAATCTAATACTCAACTTAATCACCTACAGGTTGAATTTGTTTTGTTACAACAACTTGAAGACTTATTCAATTTGCATATGCTTCATTTGAATTTACACAAAGAAAAGACATGTATCTACAACAACTCATAATCAAAGGTGGCATCACTTCCATTATTCCATATTCATATTTGGCATGGTTTAAACTACCAAAAGAATTAATCAACTTCAATTTTGTGATAGAAAGTTTCCATCAATTCATTTGGTGGATGAATTTACTTGAGCAGTTAAATGTGTTAGATAACTTGGTCTCACTAATGGAATCAACCAAGTCAAGCATATTATGGATAGCAATATCAAATGAAATGGAATGGCTTATATTGTGTGTCATCCAAAATGATAATGGATTTACACTAACATTCATTAGCTATTAAATCAACTTCATTTGATATAGTCAATAATGACTATTATTGACCTCTATTCTCATAGTCATTACTTACCCATAGTTCGGCCTCATAATGTTTCCTTATTCCACACACCACTAAGCAGTGATCTTCTTTGTATTAAGAGATATTTCCATCTCTTATACACACCTATGATCATACATTTCCTCTTGCATTTACTCAGCAAGGTTTCATGTGTCATATCCTCTATTATAGTGCTATTTAAATAGTACAATACCCATCTTACATTGACCATATATTTGTGGGTATAAGCTAACACGAGTTTCACATATAAATCGGCCTCAAACATGCTTATATTTATTGCATATAAATTGGCTCATGTATATGTTATGATTGGCCTAAAAGCTTGCTATTGTTTATCGACTTCTTAACATACAATTATGTTTACATATGCATATATATATATGCAAATATATATATATATATATATACAATTATGTCGATATATATATATATATATATATCGACACAATTGTATATATATATATATATATATATATATATATCGACACAATTGTATACATATATGTTAATATATATTCATATATTCCATATGCCACTAAATTATATTTATATATATGTATCCTCATTGCATGTATATCCATTCTTTATTTGAACATATTACACTTTTTATCATATTCGTAAATATTAATACATATATATATTCATACACATATAATATTTATATATACACTATATAGGTATATATTTATATTTACGAATAAGCCAATAGTTGTATGATAATAATATATATTATATATATGTATATATATACATATACACACCTCTCTATCAAGCATTTTATGCTTACGTGTGTATTATATATATATATATATATATATACTAATATATATTTATATTATCCATCATCATGACAGACAAATGATTGATACAATATCTAAATGATCATGACCTAGGTGACTATGACAACATATCATTTTCTTATAAACATATACACATATCTATGGGTATGTAAAGGATCATCATGGAAAAAACATGCCCTTAAGTGGCAAAAAATTCAAAAAAATCAGAGTTAGGCAAGTTGATGTAAAAATTTGGATAAGTTATCTATATTATTTCATAAATATGTAAGAATAGATATAAGTAGAGGAATCATGTCCTAATGTGATGCATATTTTTTTGTAATTTTTTTCCAAGTAAATAATTAATTATGAATTTTTTATTACAACTTTTAAAAAATATAAAAACTCGTATGTCTGACCACCTTAACTTGGTCAAAACTTCATGATTTTTTTTTTTTAATCCTATAATATGAGAAACATAGAATGTGACAAATGTTTCAGATTCAAAAAATGTGATATTGTTTGAAAGCTATAGATGTTTTCAATCAGCGTATCAATCAGGACTTTAGTCGTAAATCAAATAAAAAATGAATAATAATTATTTATTAAATTTAGAGTAAAGCATAATTTATATTGGTGGAAAGCTGAGAATATCCTTTAAAAACCCTTTTCATTTCATTAGTTTTGGGTAAAAAAAGTCATTAGCCACATACCCTACACATACCCATCATATCACCACTTTTTGGCCCATCATGATCTTGCACATACCCCTATACATATGTCATCGTACTTGTATGGAAATTCCATTATATCCATCGTATGTGTATGTTGTCATATGCATATTTATGTATGTATGTACATATCCCAATACACAATCAAGCACACAAACAAACACAAAAGGATAAGGAAGGACTCACAAGCTCAAATAGGTAAAAATCATCCAAGCATGCATTCAGTAGTAATCAAGACCCTTACTAATGTAGACATATTACACTAAGGATGACTTACCAAATTCCCACTTCTATGTCTAGACTCAACCAAAATACTGTGGTGTGTGTATGCTCAGATAGTTTACATTACTAATTACCTGACCAAGATCTTCTCCCGAGTGATACTTCCCCTCCATCTAGAGGAATGGAACACATAACTGCATCCACTAACACATGCATGCACATGATAGCCAATTGTTCATAACATTTGTAGTATACATAAACATCTCCAAATTTAGAATGATAATTTAATAACCATCCATTCACATATATGTAGTATTTCTCCATGAAATAACATCATCTAAGATAACATCAAATGAAATAACATCAAATGACATAGCATTCACATTGAAAACATGGCATGAGCATAATTTATTCATCTCTAGAATTCACATTTTACCCTACATAGTAATAGTAAATAGTAATTACATAATTGGGGTGTAACAAGATGCAACACTAAACCCTAATTCAATGCAATGGCCTACAAAATGACCTAGAAAAGTAAATGAAACAACATAGAAAACTATAGGATGGAATATGTAGACCTGGGAATCTGGAAATGACTAGGATCTCTAAAAAACTAGAAAATTTGACTTTAATGCCAACTAGGACTCATTCACCAAGCTGGGTGAATCAGTCCAAAATCTAGGTTTCTGTGCTGGAACAAGAATATGCCAAATGGATATCCGAATCTACAAAAGTCTAAATTTTGACTAAAACTGAGACTCATTCACCAAAAGTGGCAAACCAGTCTAGATAGTATTTTCTGAAGCTTCAATGTTTAATCTTACTCTTCTCTATCTGCTCTATCCTTCCTGATTGATTTCCAAATCTGAAACCTTGATTTGCAACCTGTAGGTGTTCTCCAATGCTTGAGGAAAACTTTATGCATTTTGACAACTTTTCTCTAATCTTGCTCGTTATGAAATCTACAACCTAGACCTATAAATCACAAACAAAGTAGAGGGAAAAAATTTGTTGGGTTGGTGGATAGGGGTTTTCCTTCGTCAAACCCCTTGTTGGTAATCAAACCTTGAAATAGAATGAAATATGAATGGATAATGATGAATGATCAAAATGTGATGTTGCAACTCACCAAATCATAGCAATGAAAGGCTGCAAACATGTATGAGATGGCTCCAATGGATGTAGAACTTGACTCTTTCCTGAAGGTGATAGATCTTGAATGAAATGCTTGCTTGAATTACAAAACCCTACATCACAATTGTTAGCTCAAAAACAAACATGATGCATGAAATATTTGACATGATGAGCTTTAATGGTACTCTAAAAAGCTTGATAATCTATCCTTAAATTCTCTTAAATTCTCTTGTGAATGCTTGAATTCTTTTGTGAACTCAAACTTGCTATTAGAATGCTCATTCAACTTGCTAGGTGAAAAATAAATGAAAGAAACTTGTATTTATACTTAATTATGCAAGAATTCCCGAAATTACAACACTACAAGCTGACATCAGATCTAGGAGAATTAAATCTTGCCAAAAATTTGAATTAATTTTGATTTTGGGCCAAATGAGACTCATTCACCCAAGGTGGTGAATGAGTCCCATTAGGCATAATTTATGGGACAATTTTTTTAAATTATTAGAAAGGTGTGAAACCAGGTTCAGGACCCAAAAACCTAGGTGGGACTCATTTTCCCAAGGTGGAGAATGAGTCCCAGATCACTAAATCTAGGGCCATTCACCCTGAAACACCTAAATTACGATTGGCTAATGATTTGTGTCAGGATTGTCCTTGAAAGGTTGCAATAAATGAGGCTTGTGGATGCAAAATAAGGCCAATTAAAGCATAAGAAAGCCCAATTATTAATGACAACCCTAGAAAAGTGTGAAAGTGTGTTACAACACTTTACAACACTTTAAAATAAAGCACAATTAAGGTTTATTTTGATTAAAAAGAGGTTTATTAGGTTTAGATAATTAATAAAACCTTAGAAAAGTGTGAAAGTGAGTTACAACACTTCACAATACCTTAGCAAGGTACCATTTAAATTCATTAGTTCACAAGGGCTCAAGAGCTAATTTGAATGTGTTAACCACATTACAACACTAAATAAAGGCAACATTAAGCACAATTCAACAAGGAGGGCCCAAACAATTATGAAAATGTCCCAAACGATATTTTTTGACACTAAATTTAGCCCCCACTTTATTGAGAGGATGAACTTGCTTCAAACTCACACTAAAGTAGACAAACATGCATTAAGAGGGGTTCAAGTGCGCCAATGCTAGTAATATGGGTGACATTGATCAAGAGAGGTGATCAAGCCCCTAGGATCAAGATCCCATGACAAACTGGCATAGGCACAAAAGAACATACATGAGAATGATATAAAGAGCAACAAAAAAGCACAAGCATACATTTTCAAAGATGAAAAAAAGAGAAAAGGTAAAAGATAAAAGAGTTAGATATAGTTTTGATCATTTTTTCATCATGATGTGGATCGGATCTAGGCTATTTGTCTAAAAATACAAGCTCACTCTGAGGCAACATAACTTTAAGCTGACCACTAGGTGAGGATCTGAAAGTGGTGAGACAAATACACACATGATTGGTATGCACTAACACTCACACATGAGTGTCTAAGGGAAATTCATGCCTCGGTTGGGCTTCCCGTCAAAACATACCAAAGTTATACCCCCTGATAACTTTAATAAGGTGCCACACAAAAATGGTTTTTGAGCTTCATGAGGCAAGAAAAACTTCATATGCTTAGAGTTTATGAATAAAGAAGATGGCTCTATAAGCATGCAAGTTGTGTTATGCAAGGTAGCCATATAATTGCAAATGAAAAATGCAAAATAGGGAACACTCAAAGGAGTCTTGCTTAGTTCATGCGAGGTCTTACCTTAGGGAACATTGTGCCTAATGTCTCCAAGAGAGCACCAATCAAAGAATAGAAGATTCAAAAATTAGGGGATGTAGTGTGTCTTATCAAGCCACTAAGAGGAATGTAATATGCTAAGATAGATCACACTCTTGAAATACATCACACCCAGTGTCATTCACAAAGTGAAAAATACATAGTATAAAGTAAGAAGACTACACCATGAACCATGAGAAAGAAAAGTGTAAAATAATAATGCCAATTTATACCCCCACCTTAAAGAAATTGGTAAACACCATGTTGTGAGCAATTAATTTAAAGTAGCAAATGATAAATACGAACAAAGAAGACATGAACGCTAACCTGGAAAGGCCTATTCCAAGACATGTTTCCAAGTAAAGCCATGTCATGTGAAGGAAAAGGAAAATAGAGGGGTTTCCCCCAAAATGAAAATCCAAACAGATAAGGGATCTATGGATTTGGGGTCAGTATGTTCTTGCTGCAATGTTTTTAAGAGAGTTCACAACTGACATCATTCCCCAAATACACATAGAACTTCAAGAATGACACAAAGAGAGAGAAAACAAAGAAAAACCTTTTGGGTCAACATGGAAGAGACATGAATGTCTTGACACCTTGCATCATCCCAAAAAGGAAAACACAACAAAAATGAAAAAGAAATGAAGAAAAAGATAATGGAAAAAGCTTTTGGGTCAACATGGAAGGTATCCCTAAAAGAAAAACATAAGACAAATGAAAAGATAAAAAAGTGAAAAGTAAAAGATTGACAACAAAGAGAAGAATAAAGGTACAAATAGAGGAATGCCACACAAAGAGAGAGAGAATGTCAAATAGAACACCATGGGGGATCAAATCACACACATGTAATAACAAAAAAGAAAAAGAACTACAATAGTAAGGCACATGCAATTCAACCTAAAGCAATTTTTCTACATCCCAGTCATGTTCATTGTATAATGAAGGCAAACAACTAGCTAAAGTAACAATAGAAAGTTTTGAACTAGGGTCATTACCAAGTTCAACACTCTTTTTAGGAGAATTTTTTTTTAAGCTCATGGAAGAGGAATTTTTTTATTCAATTCATTATGCACGTAATCGTCAATTTTAGCAAATTCCTCATCATCATCCAAGTTAATTGCAATAGGAGGTCGAATGACAATGTCCATGGAAGAGTTCAACTCTTGTTGTGGTTGTTGTATTGGATTGTTTTGTCTTGAGGAAGGGGTAGAGTCATTATGCATAGATTTAGTTAAGTTTGGATTTTGATTTTCTTTGTTTAATTCTTCATGTAACCTACGAGCAGGAGCAGGATATCTCCGCCTACTCTCTCTAGTACCTATGTTTCTCTTAGTTATGTTTTCATGTTTTATTTTTATAGGATCAAGTTGATCAACCATAGGTTTTTGTTCTTCCCTAAGGGGAGGAACGAAAGGAACCATGGGAGGTTCTTTGACCACTTTCTCTTTAACTTTGTAAACCTATTTTTTTCTAGGAGGTGTGACGGGGTTGTTTTAACTATCTCTTGGTCTTTTGTAGGAGGTAGGTGAAGGTTATATCTTGGGTTGGTCTTGGTTATTTGGAATTTCTTTAGGTTCAAATATGGTTTCATCAAGGATGGTAGGATTAGTGGTAGGTGGAGAGATGTTGTAGAGGGATAATTCTATTATTTTCTTTGCCTTGAAATTTTGATAGGATAGGAAAAAGAAGTCTTCTCATGGTTTTATAGGTTCTATAGGCTCGAGCCAAAATAAGTCTAAGGAAAAGTTTCCATGGGAGGACAAAGGGTTAAAGCCACTATGGTGGACAGTGAATATTTCATTGTCAAAGGGAAACTTTAAGCATTTATGTATGACTAAAGGGATTGCATTCATGGAGCGAAGCCATGGATAACCTAGCTTTAGACGAAATTGGTCTAAGTGTGGGATGATGGAAAATGAGATGTCTCATACTTTTGGTCCTATTTGCAATGGTAAGGTAATTGATCCCATCATAGGGGAAGAAAAACCATTGTGCGTCTTGATCCATGCTTTCAGTTTATCATATATATCTTGATAGAGCTCACGTAGAAGTAAGAATTCCTCGGTGATCATGTTCTCTCCACAATAGGGATCTATTAATATCCCATTAGTGGGCTTATCATAGATATGACCGGCTATGTAAAGAGGACCATCGAGTGCATGTTTAAGTATGCCATTTTGTGAGAAAGAAATGCCAAGAGGATTTTTAGGTCAGCCCTTACGATGTTGAGTTTCAACCAATGCAACCAAACCATTGAAAGGATTTTGTTCTTGTTGATCAATATCCATAGGACTCTGTTGAGTTGTATCTATGTTTTCATCATCTACATCAACATTCATTACATTAGTCTTAGTAGTTTTTCTAGCTTTGACAAATGAAATACTATGTTTTAGAATGTGGTTGGTAAATGTTTGCAAGTTTTCGCTAGGAGGGGCAACAAACTTATTTCCTTGATCGCTAACACCTCCAACGGAAAGACGACCGAAATCAATGAGGTCTTGCACAAGATGTTTAAGATGCTTACAATGTTTTGTATCATTTCGATTTTGTCGGTGATAGTGGAAATAAGTGTAGACACATAAAAATGACCTAGGCCCTCAAGTTGCATTTTTCTATGTCAGGCGTCCTCCTCACATAATTAAATTATTTAATTATGTCCTAATGTCAAAATTCCTAATTATTTCTCCATGATTATTTAAATAAATAAATTATATGTGTTTTTTTAAATACATCACTAATTAATCGTTACTCCTCCTATAATTAAATAAATTTCTAATTTTTTTAATTACTCATTTCTAGTTACAAATTAAATAATTACCATTAATTATTTAATTTTTTTATTATCCTTTTCTCCTTCAATCAAATAAACTTATTCATTTAACCCACTTTTCATCCTATAAGTAGATAATTAAAATAATTATTTATTGTCGTTTGTCTTATTCCCATTTATGAATTAAACCATTATTTAATTCCAAAAGTAAACTATTGTCCATAAAATCAAATAATTTCTATTATTATTTGATTTTCCAACTACGTCTTTTTCTATCTCATTTATTCTCCACCATAGATTTATTTGTCTCCAATTAAATCTAACCCCTTCATTTAAAATATTTCCCTAATTTTGAACCAATGTTGCCCTAACCCTAATGCTACTCATCACATTGAATTTTAGCCTTTGATCTTAGGGTTTTTTCAGCTTCTAATCCTAGCCATCCATTCTCAATTTGGCATTCTTTAAAAAGGGTCTCTCTCTAGTCATTTTTATTCATTCACACACAGCATGCTTGAGAACCCTGAGTACTTGATTATACAATACTTAAATGTCTTGCTTGTCTTAGGCATATGTTATAGTTGCACTTCAATTTGAGGGAAATCATATAATTTGCAGGAAGATGGAGGGGGACAATAGAGGTCAATCAATGGAGGCTTGAAGACTAGTGCCATTGGTTTCTGATCCTCCAAACTTTTATTTGCTAGTATTTATCTTCTCTAATTTGGTGAGCTACTGCAAGGATTCATCGCTCTCTCCACATCTATTGGTTTCTACTATGTTAGAATACATTAGTTATTCAGCTGTCAGACCAGTAGGACCCCTCAACACTAACTCTAGTCTTTTCCATTCACGTTTTTTGATGACAAATTTACTTGCAACAATAGGGAAAATAAATTCTTCACACATAAAACACAAAGAGCCTATCCTTCTTGAAAGATATGGAACAAAGATAATCTAAAAGGGGATTCTACTTTAACAGGAAAAGATTGGCTTTAGTTCAATCCCAAGTCTCCAGTAATCAAGTCTTGATTGTACTAGGTTCACTCTCGGGTTTAATGTGATATTGTTGTTAATCTTAAAGGGAATATGGTTTCCTTCAATTTCGTTAAGGATCATAGGCATTTTACACAAGATTTCCAATTCATTCATAAAAATAACATCATGAAATAAAAATATTTGAAATAATATTTCACGAACATCAACAATTTCTTTGCTATCACTTAAGTAGATTTAACATTAAGCATTCAACAATTTCATAGGAAATGAAATATTTTCAACAAATTTCCATCCATCCATTTATTTTTTGGAACATTTTCAAGGAATTTAAACATCTATTCTAAAATCAAGCATAAAAATATTGAAAATTAAAATTTTCTCCTAGTTATTCTCTGTGCATGCCCCAAAGAATTAACTAAAATAGAAAAAACCACTTTATACTTCACCATATTGCTTCACATCTATTGTTTTTCCAAAAAGTGTATACTTTGCTTGATATGGGAATAATTGATGATAAATTGGACTTAATGAGGCCTTGATTTGGTGTTGAGGTGTTTTACACATCCACACTAGGTCTTGGACTCTTGTAAATAAAATAAAATACATTTATTGATGTCTTACAAGAGTGTTGTAAGGTGTTGTAATATATCTTCACACTTTTCTAGGACCATAATGTTATATTTCACCTAAATAACCTTACAAGACCTATTTTAAAGTGTTGTAAAGTCTTGTAATAAACTTTCATACTTTCCTAGGCTTATCATCAATATTTGCACCTTTCTTATGCTTTAAATGGCCCCTTTATGCACTTACAAGCCTTAATTAAGAGTCTTGTTGAAGAAGAACCCGATAATTTTTTTTAATACATCTTAATATCTAACATCCACTTAAAATTTCTCAGGTGGACCAAGTCACCCATAGGGGCAACTTAGTCCTATTTGGCACAAAAATCAAAATTAATTCAAATTTCCTTCAAGTTTTTATTCTTTAAGACTTAAGGTCGGCCTGTGATGAGGTATCATTAAGCTACAATCTCCTAACTCATCTTAAGCCATAACTCATTATCATGTTCTCAAGTCAAGAAAGCTAGGGTTTTATCATTGCAAGACATCAAGATAGCATCCTAAGGCTTTCAAGGGCATATTATTCAACTATTGTTGCATAAATTCAAGATCAAACATCATGGAAAGTTAATCAACTCCATCATTACATGTATCATTCTATTCTTTCACCATTTTGGTTTAATTACCTAAAAGGGGTTTGACCAAGGCAAACCCCCATGCCCTAACATTTAACATTTATCCTTCTTTTCTTGTGTGTTTGTAGATTTAGGGATTTTTGAAGCTTGGAAATCATTGGAGATCAAGTTGCAAGGTTTCTCAAGTCTTCTCTTCATTAAAAAAGTCAAAATATCACCTAAAAGTCACTTTCAGGCCCAAAAATCAGAGTTTCAGAAGCGGACACCTGTAGGAAACCGAAGTGCAGACCTAGGGTATCTGTTTCCATTTCAAAAAATTTAGACATTTAGAAGTGGACAAGTTGCCACCTTGGGTGACTTAGTCCCACTGAACCTAATTTTCAGTGATTTTTGTAGATCTGGATACCCATTTGGCAGAAACTGGTCTGTGGTCAGTTTTTCCAAATTTGGGACTAAGTCACCCAGACTAGCCTAAGTGTCCCAGTTGACTTTTGCATCAGTTCTATCAAGATTTTAGACCTTCAGGCTTTTCCTTTTCAATCTCTAGGTGCACACATTCTATTTCATAACCTTTTATTTGGTTTTATTTGCATTTCTAGGTCATTTAGTTCATGTTTACATATCACAATGTGTTTTCCAACACTTCATAATTCTTAGGTTTTACATCATAATATCATTCCATTTTCAGATTATTGCATTTGTACATCATAATTAGACATGATTGCATCCCTCTTTACATTAATATTTGAGTGTTTACATAGATTTTTAACCCTATTCCTTCTCTTTTAGGTGAAAGATCCTAGAATGGTAAGTGTCTAATAGGGTTACTAAAAATCATTGTTTACAGCTACATATAAAATGGTGTGAGCTTTTAAAGAGAGGGGTTTTAGGTTTTAGTTTGCACCCTTAAACAACACAACGTACAATCTTGTTCAACTGAACTAACAAAACCATCTACAAAAGATTTATGAGATAGGTAGCTATCTAATTGGCTATGATATTAATCAATTTCTATGTGCATAAAAAGTTTTATGCTGGAATGATTTAGTAAATAGGAAAAAAGAACAAAAATCAAAGAAGTTTTAGCTCTTCTGACATCCACAAATTTTGAGCTTAAAATGAAAATAAAGCAGTAAATGACCTTTTATACATACAAGGCTTGAAGAGTTCAAAGTTAAGTCTATCTAGAGAATCAGGAATAACAAATTAAAATGTATCACGTGGCACATGCCAACTATCATAAGAATATTCCAGATGAAGTCAAAGCTTTGACTTCATCAGCAACAACACTTTTCACTTTTCACTCTAGCTCGTTTGACTTGACATGAATCAAGGTTATCAAGAATCTTCAAAATACCAGACAGGGAACATATAACGGGACCAGGAACAACCTACAAAACTCAAAACTTGAACAAATATCTTTATAACTCCTCCGGTATCTGGTATTCAGTTATTTCTTTCATCATTTAGGGCTCAGGTTCTAGGATCTTTTCTTCGCCTTTTTTTAACTGATATTCTTAGAAAGCATTCAACGCTTGATGCATATGTCCTTTTGAAATCCCTTGCACCACCTTCCATGTGAGTTTGATTCTAGTGTATTCCTCAGATACCTAGAGTACAATACTATTCCTCTGCACTTTTTTTGTCTCATATCTGGCTATAGTGTTCCTACACTGTCTAATCTTGTCAATGACCTCCCCAGTGAGTAGCTGAAAAGGGTCTTTGTTTATTCTCTCAATCCATTCTTGGAAGGCTTTAGCTTCTTTACCATCCTATCCTAGCATTTGGGGATCACAACCTTGACGTGATTACATTTTAATAAAGTCTTAATCTTTATCAAGCACTTTTCTACAATCCACGATGACTTTTTCAAATCCTTCAATGCATTGCATCATCATGTCACCTTCCCATTTCAACTATTTTTTCCACTTTTCAAGAAATAAAATTTCTTGCTCTGAAATTATATTTCCTTGCATTAACTCTTGAACATCCATTTGCACGAGAATTTCAATATTTTTCCTTGCCTTTCATCATTAACTTGCTCTTGGAAAAATCTGCATTCATCTTCAAATCTTTTATTATTTTCTGACCTGCAGTATGCTTCCTTATACTTCCCTATTACATCTGAAATAAATTCTTCTCCCTGTCTCACCCAGTACTTAATTCATTCTTCATATACATTTTGTGGTGAACTGCTACAATTGCATCCACCTGTTCTTCTGACATTAATACTAGATTTTGGGGAAATTCAGCCTATGCTTGACCAGATAGGGTTATGGATTTTATAAAATGTTCTAAAGTAGCAACCCATTATTTCAATTCTCTTTTCTTCTTTTTATAATTTTGTACTCTGGAAATAGTGGCATCTAGGTTCACCTTTATCTCCTCCAACTCTTGCCTCCAAGATGAGTTTCCAAGATTAATACTTGTTATCTTATACTCCTTAGGCATTATTTCATGTCTATTTTGTCAATTGTAGGAGTAGCTATATGGATGGTTCTATCACCATTTTCATTTCTCTATATGAAATGTTTTCTCTAGCTCTATGCCTAGATTTAGGAGTATTTACTTCTTGTATAAAATTGTTGAGATCTATAGGCAATACCTCTACTTCCATTGGGGAAGCTAATTCCCTCATCAGCCAATCAAGTCCATCTTCATCATGCTCTACCTCTACAAAATTACTTTGGGCATAGATTGGGGATTACTAGGATTTGACACTATCTCCTTGTTTGGAGACTTACATTTTCTTGTCTATCCAGATTTTCAACTTCAATTTTCTTGATGTTACTTTCTCGATTCTCTGCTACACTAGGTTTTTCATCATTTCTAACTTCATCATTTGAAACTTGTGTAGCTTTACCTTTCTCAATTTCAACTTCAACTTGGTCCTTTTCTATTTCTGTGAAGACTTGCAATTGCTCATTATCATTTGAAACATTCCCAAGTGAAGGTTGGGAATCAAAAGTGTCTTCAATAATCATTTCATCAATAGGATCTTGCTTTGCAATCTCCCCTATCTCCATCTCAAGGATATTAGGATTCCCCTTCTCTTCTGAAGTGATTGTTCCTTGTATAAATTCTTCTTCTTTAACATTTATAGGAGTGGACCCTATATCTGAAATCTCTTCTATCACTGGTTGTACCATGGGTTTATCTTTACATTTCTTTTCTTTTAATTTCTCCCACATGGCAGCCCATGTATCCATATGTTCTTTAATTTTGGCTTCATCTACCTCAAAAATATCCTATAAAATCATAGGAGTTCCTCCCAATTCTTGTTTCATACTATGCATGTTAACAGAAGGAGGAGAAGTGAATAGTGTTGCACCTGGTTGATAAGGATAATATTCATAGAATGGAACTCCAAACACGTGGTAGCCGTGTTCTCAATTTATCAAAATTTACCTCTCCTTGCACACCAGTATTATCTTGTTCTTTTAATGTCCTTTGCAAATTTTCAACATGACACGAAGTAGAGTGTTATAAAAGAAACTGCATGCTTAAGGTGGTGCCAAGTACACGGGAACTTAGTTCGCCACCTTCATTAATTACTTGTTATAATGCATTACTTCTTAGAATAAAGGTGCAATCATTATAATTTAGGGTTCAAATTACAAAAGCCTATATTTCTGCAGACTCACTACTAGAGGAGAAAGAAAGTGCGATGATCGTATGTGGCACTCAAGTGTCATACTGATCCTCTGTAAGACATAAGCCATTTAAAAAGATATGTGATCAATTCATGATCACCAGGATTAGAACTTCCGGTATCAACTTTTAGGAGAAATATTAGGATCTGGGACAGTTACCTTTGAGCCTCAAAGAAAACCGAAGCAAAAGAAAAGACTGGGAATCGGGTTCAAGAGAGATTACAACATTGCAAAAAAAAATCTCTAGTTTTCGAGTTCTAAATAAAAAAAACTATTGGACTTCGATACAAGGAAAGAAAGAGGTATCACCGGGATTAATACTTCTAGTGGATGACTTACTGGGCGGAGCTAGGACTCACTGAAGATATAATTTACTTTGATGCAGCCACACAACTCTAGGATTTTGGTTTCTGATAATTTATTAAACTTCACGGCAAGACCAAAACACCAAATCTGGGAAAGGAAAAGAATAAAACAAGGACCAAGAAAAATTAAAAATGAGACCAACAACCAACCAAAACATGAAACAGTGCCAAAATAAATTAAAGCGAAGGGGAACAAGAAAAAAAAGGGGGTGAGTCCACATTTTTCCAAAGAGAAAAATGGGGCATGCTGTGTGACCACACAACAACTAGCAACCAACAAAACTAAAGAAAATAATAGAAAATCAATTCTGGATCTAACATCAGTGTACCAACTTTTTTTAATCTTCTAATTATAAATCATTGGATCCTTATTCTAACATTCAAATATCACTTCATCTAGCATGCAAGATTAAGTATTACTGAGCTCACGTGTGTGTAATTGGTTATTTCCGCTACGGTAAACTTGGAAATAACAACTATTCGCATTAACCTACATAATATGACAATTCCTTTTAAGCCAACCAAAGATAGAGCCTTGTTGCCAGTCAAGCATCCATAGCCCAGACAAGGTTATCTTTGTAATTACCTCCAAACATAGCTCTACTACCAGCCGAACATCTATAGCCCTGGTAGAGTATTTTTGCTAACCTAAAGAGTTGATTTTTTTTTAATTTTTATTTTTTTAGATATTGCAATGATAGCTCATTTTTCTCTTTTGATATTTCAATGATAGTTCATTTTTCAACTTGTAGGCAATGAAGCCCACTATTAGGTTGGGAATTATAGTGGTAGCAAAGGTAGTCTTTTGATTTTTCAACCAATGCAAATAACTGCTATCCCAAATTTTATTAGAATGATTTAAATGTGTGAATTTGTAGCTCAACATCAACTAAGTGATTCATGCTAACTAGGGTATAAAGAATGAAACAATTCTGAAACAATTTATAAATAAAGGACTATTTCCAGTCAGGACACAGATCAAATTTCCAGAATTGATGTTCTATTAACCTGTTCACCTTCAAGAGTTGCCAACCATTATAAAATCCAATGATGCAACACCCAAAAAAAAAAGAAACAAACAAGTATTTACAAAACAATAGCAAAACTAACCTAAAAAAAAATTGTTAACAAAAAACTATTTACAAAAAAAGTATTTACAAAAAAAACTATTTACAAAAAAACTATTTACCTATGATTGGAAATAATGCTTTAGGAGCTGTCCATTGATAGGAAATGGGATATCTTCACTAGTCAAAGACTTCAATCTATAAGTACTATCACCCAAGATTTCAGAAACTTGATATGGGCCTATCCACAACTTATCAAACTTACCATGTTCACCTTTTCATTCATGGGCTCTATTCCAATATAGGACCAAGTTAGCTATTCTAAAATTCTTTAATGTAGCCCTTTTATCAAACCATATTTTTACCACAGATTGATGCCAAGCAAAATGATCTATAGCTCGAGTAAGTTTTTCGTCTAAATGCATTAATTGTAATAAGCAAGCTTCAGTTTGACCATCCAATCTGATATACTCTTGTGGAAATTGCCAAGTAGGGATTTTCAAGTTTAATGGTAGTATAGGATCTACCCCATAAACTAAATGATAAGGAGAATTCCCTAATGCGGCTTTCATCCTAGTGCAATCTACCCAAAGGGAAAATTTTAGGAAAGAATTCCATTCCCTAGGATTCTTTTCGATCAATTTTTTAATTATATCCAACAGATTTTTATTTGATGATTTAGCTAATCCATTTCCCTACAAATAATAGTTAGATTAGAATTTTAACATTATACCATATTCAAATGCCTAATTAGAAAATTTTGATGAAGAAATGGTAGGGCCATTATCACATACCAACACATATGGTATTCCAAACCTGGTGATGAGATTCTCTTCTAAAAATTTGATTACTTCTTTTGTAGTGCATTGTTTGTTGGGACACGCCTATGTCCATCTAGTGCAGTAATCTATAGTAGTCAGTATAAATCTATGGCATGTGGATGATGGAGGATTAATAGTTCCAATAAAATCTATTCCCCATTGTGAAAAGGGATGCATTTGCATCACTGGCTGTAGTGGTTGAGCATTGAATCTTCCTTTGTCTGATGCAGTTTGACATGTATAGCAGTGTTTCACATGTTTGTATGTATCTTTGAAAATTGTTGGCCAGTAGTAACCAAATCTCAAAACTAGGTGTGTAGTAGCTAAAGGTGCTCCATGAGCCATTCCAAATTTATCATGTAGTTCTTGCAACACTTTGTTCACTTCTGTTCTATTCAAGCATCTTAAATAAATTCCTTCATGGTTTCTTTTGAATAGAGCTCCTCCTTTAATCATATAACTTTGCAACTTTATCTTAAGAGCTCTTATTTGATTCCTTTGCATATGATTTGGGCAAGAATGGCTAACCAAATAATGCCATATATCCGAATACTAGTCTTCTTGATCTTTTACATCCAAAGTATATTGTTGACTTGAAATCTGTGGATCTATTTCTGCAATAGACCTAACCAAAGCTTGTCCCTGTACCAATTTCATGGGTATGATTTCTAGATCAAATTTATGTAGGATGGTAACCCATTTGGCTCTTTTTTCTCTGAGCTCACTCTACGTTAACAACATATTGACTACAAAATCTAGAACAATAGCTTTGACTATACTCCTAAGGATGTAGTGCCTAAATTTATGTACCACTTTGACCAAAGTAAAAGCTTGTTTTTCAACATCTGTATATCTTAGCTCCACTTCTTTGAACAGAGCACTCATAAAATAAATTGGTTTCTCTTCTTTATTCTCGCCCTTCTGTGTTAGTACTACTACACAAGTATGACCAAAAGAAAAAGAGTAAATATAAAAAAGGTTTAATGTAATCTAGGCTTACCAATACCGGAGCTTCTGTAATTGTAGTCTTTATATTTTTGAAGGTGATATTAGCTTCATTCATCCACTCTATCTTCAGATATTTCTTTAACATATCATTGAGTGGTTTCACTATTTCGGTGAATCTAGTAATAAATTTCCAAATAGAATTAATCTTACCGAAATACGATTTCAATTCTTTTTTGCTTCCTGGGGGCTATGGTTTGAGCAGTGCACTCACTCTATCTAGATCTATTGAAATACCTTGTTCAAAAATAATATGTCCCAGTAACTTACCTTCAGTTACCCCAAAAATACACTTTTTAGGATTTAACGAAACTTCCTAAGTTTCACACTTTTGTAATATCGCTTTGAGATCTTGAACATGATCTCTTCTATATTTTGAAAATACTATGAGGTCATCCATATAAATAATAATGCATTTTCCTATCAACTCACGAAAATCATGATCCATGGCTCTCTAGAATGTAGCTCTAATATTTATAATCTGAATGGCATCCTTCTATAAGCAAAATTTCCCCACTTTGTGGTGAAAGTTGTTTTCATCCGATCTTCCCTTGCTACCATTACTTGATTATATCTAGAGGACCCATCCAAAAATGACATCATCTGTGAACCATTGACTATTTGTAGCACTTCTTCTAGTGAGGGTAGTGGATAATTATCTTTCTCAAATGCCTTATTGAGATTTTGAAAATCTACACACAGTCATATGTCTCCATTCTTATTTCTCACGAGAACCATATTTGCAACCCAAGTAGAATGTCTGATAGGAAAGATTATCTTAGCTGATAATTTTTTTTGGACTTCCTTTTGAATTAACAGTTCTAAAAGTGCATTTTCTAGCCATTGTTTCTACTGGAAAGGCTTTGCATCAGGTTTTAATGGTATCGTATGAGTAATGATGGAAGTATCATAATTTTTTAAATCTTTTTATGTCCAAGCTATAACCTTGCAATAGTCTTTAAGCACTTGAGAAATATTTCTCTTCTCTTCCTCAGTACACACCTTTCCTATTAGCACATTCTTAGGATCTTATTTAGTATGAAAATTATATAATTCAGATTACCCTCCATTGCTTTGAGGAAAGTCTTTTTGTTTGATTATCTGATCCATTTCAAATAATCATTCTAACTCAATTATTCCTTTCAAAATATTATTATCTCTGGCTTGAGCTAATTCTTCATCTTGAATTTTTCCATCAGGGCAATCTATCTCTTCAATTATTTGTGCTTTGAAAATGCTAGAATTAGTGATGAATTCCAATATATGTTGCTCATCTTCGAACACCTGCAAATTAGTAATTTTATTGAGAATCGAGGGTAACTACACTAACTCGACTATGAATCTCTTCAAGTTAGATGCATCTAGAGGTTCTAGAGTACTAGCAACAGTTAAAAAAGCATTGGCTCTTTGATTAAATCTTCTTGGGATATGAGTAATGTTGAATGCTTCAAAATTTTCTATTAAATCCCATACTTTGTTTTGGTAATTAGACAATCGCTTGTAATGACAAATGTACTACTTTCAAACTTGTCTGACCACTAATTTTGAATCATCGAACACCTTGAGGATTCTAACCTTCTTAATTGCGAGGATCAGGCCATGTATAAGGGCTTCATATTCTGCCACATTGTTAGTACATTGAAATTGTAATTGATATGCAACAAGAAAATATTTACCTTTTGGTTTGATGAGTTCAACTCCGATTCCAATTCCTTGTTTTGATTTGGATCCATGAAATTTAAGAATCTAGGATTGATCATTTGTAGCTTGTAGTTTATCATTGTTTGGTTTCGTAGAACCACTCTTTTTGACCTGTGTAACATGAGTTCTATCTTTATGCATTCTTGATTCAGACCCTTTGATCTTGTCATTTTCTAGATAGTACTAGTTTTTGATTCTACAAATTATCTCTAGATATATCATACAACTATTTTCTGAGTGTACAGTATTATGTAATATGCACCAATACTACAACAACAAAGTTTTTAGTGAGATTTTGATTTTATCACTCCTCTAAGCTTCTATAACAATATTCTTCCAAAATTTATCATAAAGACTATTTTATTTAGAAGAATCACAATCTAATTCAACTAAAACATCTGTTCTAGGAGTTAATTGATTAGGTTTTCTAGAATCACATGTAAATACTTCCTCTATTTTGACTCTTGAACTTCAAATTTTGTAAACTCCAAGTTCTACATCAATATATAGAACTTCATTTTTCTGATTATAATTTGTGATCATGTATTTCATGTGTGGTTCTCTTTCAATTCTAATTTGATTAGGAAATCCTTTCCATGGTAACCACATATGTGAGAAATCAGTAGCCATATATCCATTCAATTTTTTTAACCAATCTCTACTCAATAACATACCATAAGTATCATGGATCTCAACAACTTGAATGTCTATATAATATTGAATTCTACAGTCCAATGCTAATTGCATGTGAATATTACTCCACTCTCCAACTACATTTACTTTCGTTTTATCAAGTTGAGTGAACTTTAAAAAAATTTCCAGAGTTAATCCTAGTGTCTGACATACAGACAAAGGCGTCACATTAGTAGATGCTCTAGAATCTACTAAACAATTATGAAGATTTTTACCAAATTAATCTCAAAGTAGGAATGGCAGAGACTCCAATTTTACTTTGTAAAAGGCCACTTGCATATCTTCTATAGGAACGATGTTCTTATCCTTTTTCTTGGCTTGATTATCTTTAACTTGAGTTTCTATAAACTTGCCTTCTTTTGGAAGATCTTCTAGAGTGTTTAAGAAAGCTTTCTTGATCATAGGTGTTTTGATCATTTTGGATAAGTAAAGGCTGATCTTTACCCTTTTTATTTCTTCTGCTAAATAGGTAGTCAAATTGTTCTAGTCAGTGGAATCTACCTTTTCACTTCTTGAAGCATTTAATGAATTGTAATGAAAGGTCACCTTGGGTAACCTTGGGTTATTGTTTGATTGATCATTAGGTGGAGTATTTAAATTATTAGGTGGGATCAATGTTGTTAATGGCCCATTGAACTTACTTCCACTGTTGGTGTTACTTCTCAAGTTATAATTATGTCCTTTCTGATACTATTGAAAAGCATAAATTTCATCAATTTCTTCCTGAGGTTCATTTTCATCTTGATAGGGAAAAGTATATGTTGCTAATGTCATAGTTGAATTATCTCCCTCATATTCATAGGTGTAACTTGTGACAATAGTAGGTAGCTTGACTCATTCATAACTTTCAAGGACTAAAGAAGAGTCATATCCTACCGGGACTAACTCATTTCCCTTTCAAGGATGAGAGTCACACTATTCATTATAGTGTGTAGCAGCTAGAAAAAATGTTTGAAGCAATTTTGAACTATGAACAATCTACTTCAGCATGAGCGTTTGTATTATGAATCCTACACCAATTATTCATAGCGAGATCAGCTAAATTCACTTTTGACATGGAACTTTCATTAGTACGATCAATGTTATCTAAAGGTGTTGACATTCCTCCATTATTAGGTCATGTATTCCAAGGTATAGGTGGTCTAGGAGTGTTATACATCTAATTTTGCAAATTTTGGTTGTTATTTTGAGCATAAAAGCTTTGATTTCTTAATTGAGTAACCTGTATGGTTAATCTTTTGAGTTGAGCTGTAATTTCACTCATGTCTTCCTTTTCCTCTAAAATCTTGATATTTTGATTTTCTTGAGTTTGTGAGAAAAAGGGAATTTCTATTAGGACATAGCTCTGTGATAGTTCGACTAGGGTGAGGGACTAAAGCTTGACTATTTCTTGGTTGAAAGAAAGTATTCTGAGGAAATGTCCCATTCTGGACCATTGAAGGATAAACATTAGGAGCTATAGGATGAATTAGAGGGACTCCATTTACATTTTAGGTAGGGTAATTATTCAATCCATTTCTGCCATTAGTGGATGATCCATTTCTGATGTGTTTCATTTCCAAATTCACACTCACAGCTTCAGCATAGGCTTCAGGTAAAGTAGTAGGAGGATTTTCCTTTAGCTTCACAAACATAGCAATTAAAGGATCTACGAATGTATAATAAACGATGATAGTATAAAAATTTTCCACTATGTAAGGTGCTTGCAACCTAGAATAAGACTTTTGAAATCTATCATTAAAATCAATTATAGGTTCTCCTTCAAATCTCTTGATTTGAGAAAATTGATGATATAAGAAGGCAAGGTCAGTAGGTGTTCTAAATCTGGCTAAGGATTAATTTTCCATATCCTGCCATGATCTGATAGAATTGCGAGGTATGTTGATATACCACTGGTAAAATTCATCACTTAAGGTGTATGGGAACAACCTACATATGACATTTTTGTGTTGAATCCTCACTCTAAAGCACTTATCTTTAAAGATAACAATATGTTCTTCAACATCTTTATGAAGATAATATTTAGGACACAACTTATCAGGATTTTTTGATAAATCACAACAAAATGAATTGGTGACTCTACGTTAAAGAATACCATCACTACAGAGGGTATTGGTACAACAATTGGATTTTGCAAACTCGCACTTACACTTCTAGACTTTTGCGGTCTGGATGACGTTCGACCACTAAGCTTGAATAAAGTCACATGAGGGTCACCAGATTAGGATCTAGTGACTCTATGGAGATCTATTTTAAAACTTAACAAATCCAAAAGACAACAATAGGCCCTCCTTCTAGCACCAGTTCCTATTGATGACTATTTTACTTGCACCAATAGGGTGAATAAATTCTTCACAGATAAACCGCAAAGAGCCTATCCTTCTTGAAAGATATGGAACAAAGACAATCTAAAAGAGGATTCTACTTTAACAGGAAAAGATTGGCTTCAATTCAATCTGAAGTCTCCAATAATCAGGTCTTCATTGTACTAGGTTCGCTCTCGGGTATAATGTGATATTGTTGTTAATCTCAAAGGGAATATGGTTACCTTCGATTTCGTTAAGGATCATAGGCGTTTTACAAAAGATTTCCAATTCATTCATAGAAAGAACATCATGAAATCAAAAGATTTGAAATACTATTTCATGAACATCAACAATTTCATTGCTATCACTTAAGTAGATTTAGCATTAAGCATTCAGAAATTTCATAGGAAATGAAATATTTTCAACAAATTTCCATCCATCCATTTATTTTCTGGAAAATTTTCAAGGAATTTAAACATCTATTCTAAAATAAAGCATAAAAATACTAAAAATTAAAATTTTATCCTAGTTATACTCCATGCATTCCCCAAAGAATTAACTAAAATAAAGGAAACCACTTTATACTTCACTAGATTGCTTCACAACTACATATAAAATGGTGTGAGCTTTTAAAGAGAGGGGTTTTAGTTTGGACACTGAGTAGGTTCTGCATGCAACCTGAAATGACGTAGCATATAGTCTTGTTTGGTAGAACTAACAAAACTAGCTACAAAAAATTCATGAGATAGGTAGCTATCTAATTGGCTCTGATATTAATCAATGTCTACGTGCATACAAATTTTTACGCTAAAATGAGTCAGAAAATAGGAAAAAAGAACAAAACTCAAAGAAGTTTTAGCTCATCTGACATCCACAAATTCTAAACTTAAAATGAAAATAAAGCAATAAATGGCCTTTTACAGGAGCAAGGCCTCAAGAGTTCAAACTTTAAGTCTATCTAGAGAATTAGAAATAACAAATTAAAATGTAGCACATGGCACATGCCAACTATGACTAGAATATTCTAGATGATGTCAAAGCTTTGACTTTTTTTGCAGCAACACTTTTCACTTCGTACTCCAACTCATTTGACTTTGCATACATCAAGGTTATAAAAAATCTTCAAAATACCAGACAGGGAACATCTAACGAGACCGGGAACAACCTGCAAAACTCAAAACTTGAACAAATATCTTTATAACTCCTCTAGTATCCGGTATTCGGTTCTTTCTTTCATCATTCAGGGTTCAGGTTCCAGGATCTTTTCTTCGCCTTTCTTTAACTAATATTCTCAGAAAGCATTCAACGCTTGATGCATATTTCCTCTTGAAATTCCTTGCACCACCTTCCATGTGAGCTTGAGTCTAGTGTATTCTTTAGATACATGGAGTAAAACACTATTCCTCTACTCTTTGTTTGTCTCATATCTAGATATAGTGTTCTTGCACTATATAATTTTGTCAATGACCTCCCGAGTGAGTAGATGAATAGGGTCTCTATTTATTCTCTTAATCCATTCTTTGAAGGCTTTATATTGTTTACCATCCTATCCTAGCATTTGGAGATCACAACCTTGAAATGCTAACATTTCAATAAAGTCTTGATCTTCATCAAGCAATTTTCTACATTCCACGGTGACTTTTTCAAATCCTTCAATGTATTGCATCAGCATGTCACCTTCCCATTTCAACTAGTTTTTTCGCTTTTCAAGAAATAAAATTTCTTGCTTTGAAATTATATTTCCTTGTATTAATTCTTGAACATCCATTTGCATGAGAAATTAAATATTTTTCCTTTCATCATTAACTTGGTCTTGGTGAAGTCTACATTTGTTTTCAAATCTTTTGGATTTTTTTGACCTATGGTATGCTTCCTTATACTTCCCTATTGCATCTAAAATAAATTATTCTCCCTATCTCACCTAGTACTCAATCCATTCTTCAAATACATTCATTTTGTGGTGAACTATTGCAATTGCATCCACCTATTCTTGTGACATTAATACTAGATGTCGGGGAAATTTAGCTTGTGCTTGACTAGATAGGGTTAGGGATTTTATAAAATGTTCTAAAGTAGCAACCCATTCTTTCAATTATCTTTTCTTCTTTTTATACTTCTTTACTCTGGCAATAGTGGCATTCAGGTTCACATTTATCTCCTCCAACTCTTTCCTCTAGGATGAGTACACAAGATTAATACTTGTTATATTATACTCCTTAGGCATTATTTCATGTCTATTTTTTTCAGCTATGGGAGTAGGTATATGAATGGTTCTGTCACCATCTACATTTCTCTGTGTGACATGTTTTTCTCTAGCTCTTCACCAAGGTTTAGAAGTATCTACTTCTTGTATAAAACTATAGAGATCTAGAGGAAATACTTCTACTTCCATTGGGGAAGCTAATTCCATGATCAACCAATTAGATGCATCTTCATCATGCTCTACCTCTGCAACATTACTTTGTTCCTAGTTTCTACTTGATTTAGGAACCTCCTTTCTTACTTATTCAGTCATATCTCTCATGTCCTCTAAAATAGGAATTTCCTCAATAATTTCTGGCATAGATTCGAGATTACCAAGATTTGGCACTGTCTCCTTTTTTTGGAGACTTACACTTTCCTATCTATCCAGATGTTCAACTTCAGTTTCCTGGATGTTACTTTCTTCATTCTCTACTACACTAGGTTTTTCCTCATTTCTAACTTCATCACCTTGGTCATTATCATTTGGAACATTCCCAAGTGAAGGTTGGGAATCAAAAGTTTCTCCAATAATGATTTCATCAATAGGATCCTGCTCTATAGTCTCTGATGTTTCCATCTCAAGGATATCAGGATTCCCCACTTCTGAAGTGAGTGTTCCTTGTGTAAATTCTTCTTCTTCAACATTTATAGGAGTGGACCCTATATTCAAAATATCTTCTATCATTGGTTGTACCATGGGTTTATCTTTACATTTATTTTCTTTTACTTTCTCCCACATGGCACCCCATTTATCCATTTTTTCTTTAATTTTGGCTTCATCTGCCTTAGAAATATCCTCTACAATTGCAAGAGCTCCTCCCAATGCTTGTTTCATACTAGCCTGTTAACAAAAGGAGGATAAGTGAATAGTGTTGCAGCCCTTTGAGATGCAGACCTAGTCTGTGTGCCAACATTTTCTGTTAATCCTACTTCTTCAATAACTAGTTTAACCTTTGGTTTTGGGTCTATTATCCAGTATTGAGTGTATAATAGAATAGGTTTGTAGAACTCATCAATTGAAATCATTTCTTCACCTTCATAATCTAGATTTGAGATGGGTTCATCATACACTCTATCTTCATTATAGGCTTTGTTCAACACTTGTCCATCATCCTCTTCCAACTGATCTAGGATATCATGGAGCATGAGAATCCGAGCAGATTTTAAAGACAATATTTGATACTTTCTTATTCTTACTCTGTGCTCATCTTCACAATTAAGCAAATAATTTTCTAGGTGTTGGACATGAGCATAGTAACCAACTATATTCTTGGCAATATTCCCCTCATAGTCATAATATGTTTTTTGAAGTGGAAAATTCTCAAAATTATATGTTCTCAATTCTTCTTCACACAAGTCAGACACTTTGATTGCATTGCACTTATAATTTCCTAACACAATAGGGAATTTGAAAGAGGCCTTCTTGTGAGCATGACTATAAAGAGCCTGAGATAGTTTCAACTATCTCACCAAATTTTCTAATAAAATAATTTTTTCTGTTGGATACCTAGGTAGAATGAAAGGATGTCCATCAAACCCTTTGATCCTAATGTAGGAGTAAGTGGGGAACTGAATATACCAGCCTCCCATTGGTCTGATAACACTTTGTGCCTCCAAGGACAATCTTTTAGTTTTATCACCTTCCATCATTCTGACCAGCTTCATGGAGAACAAATCATTAACTCTCCCATAATTCTCTTTGTAGCCGTGGATAGTGATTTGGGGTAAATGAGCATATATCAAATTGTTTCCAACTTCCCTGCCCTCAATACCAATCTTTGTTAATCCTTGTTTACTTTCCCTCATGGCGCATGAGTAAATCACATATGAAGACATATAGAAACATTTGGACTTGGGAAATTTCATTATCTATTCATGTAATATGTCACTAAGAAACTTTCCCTAATGCATTTGCACAGGATTTTCCATTAGTCTAGATATTATTACAAACATCCAGGGTTCAAATTTACTAGCATCTCATAAACCAACCATCCTGCTCAGCAGGGTTATAATATATTGAATCTCTTGGTTGAACATAGACCTTGAATTACTTTGGTCTATGGTGTAATTGTCTCTTGGCACCATTGGATACTCACAATTTCTCTATTATGGGCTTCAACACTCTGATATGTTTTGGCCTTTGCCTTCATGTCAACATTATACATCTGGGTAAAGGAAGGAAGCCTAAATGTGTATGTAATTCCCTTATGTGAGAGGTTTGCATAGATTCTCCCCACTTTTTTCAACAACTTTTTTATCTAGGTTATAATAATTCATGCATTGCATAACCAATTCAGTGGCCTCCATTGCTGGCAGAAACCCTCCTACTGAAAATAATCCATTTGCTATAACATTTTTCATACACTAAGAAGCATTTTTCTGTCATACTCGAGTGCAAATTTCAACATTAGAAGTCCATCCCATATGAGTTTCTATAACTACCACATTGATTGGTATGGCTTGCGAATTTCAATATTTAAATTCATCTTCTACCCTTGTGTCAGAAGTACTCATTTTCTTTGGTGTGTTCTGCATTTTTCAAATTGTGTCTTGTGTGCGAGTTAGGGTTAAATTTAAACCAAATTTCTTATGATTTATACAACTTTCAATTCACCCTTTGGATAAATTCAAATCAAAGAATGAACAACATTTCAATTTCTAGAGGGAAATTCCATCTTTTTGAGATTTTCATGTATGAAAATAATTAACAGAAAATTAGTTATTCGAAACATACAAGGTTCTGGTTGACAAGGATAATATTCATAGAATGAAACTCTAAAACCCTTGGTAGTTGTATTCTCAGTTTCTCAAAAAATTACCTCTCCTTGCATGCCACTATTATCTCATTCTTTCAATGTCCTTTGTAAATTTTCAACGTGACGTGAAGTAGAGTGTTACAAAAGCAATTGAATGCTTAAGGTGGTTCCAAGTACATGGGAGTAGTTCACCACCTTCATTAATTACTTGTTATAATGCATTAATTCTTAGAATAAAGGTGTAATAATTACAATTTAGGGTTCAAATTACAAATGCCTTGATTTTTGTGTAGGCTCGCTACTAGAGGATAAAGACAATATGATGATCATGCATGGCACTCGGGTGTCACATTGATCCTTTGTAAGACATAATCCATTAAAGATACGTGATCAATTCATGATCATAGGGATTAGAACTTCTGGTATCAAATTTTAGGAGAAATACTGGGATCTAGGAAACTTACCTTTGAGCCTTAGACAAAAAAAAAAAAAAGATCAGGAACCGAGTTCAAGAGAGATTACAACATTTCAAAAAAAGAATCTCCAGTTTCTGGGTTATGAATAAAAAGAAACTGTGGACACAAAAAAAGTATCCCTTTTTGCTTTCTTGATGTGGGAATAATTGATGATAAATTAGACTTAATAAGGACTTGATTTGGTGTTATGAGGTGTTTTACACATCCACACTAGATCTTGGACCCTTGCAAACTGAATAAAATACATCTAACAATGTCTTGTAAAGGTGTTGTACATAAAGTGTTATGAAAGACATTCACGCCTCTTTGGAATTAATAAACCCACTTTCCTTTAATTAAACATTGTAAAATATATTTAATTACATTCTCACATCAATCTAGAAGGCTTGTGAATTAAACTTGACTTTAATCTAGTGTTGTAATGTGTCTTACACATTCACATTAGATGTTGTGCCCTTCTAGGCTATTTGGACCTCATTTTAATGTTCTAAACTATATTTAATCACACTTTCACATGGAATTTTGTGTCCCAATCCCTAATTGACCTTTACATCATCATTAATGGGCCCCTATGACCCCATATTGTGCATCTTGAGGCATAAATTGATCAAATAACTTACTAGAACAATCTAGAAACCTAATTTTCTTAGCTCCTGACCTTCCAGCTAGGAAAATGGCCCATATGGGACCCATTCACCATTAGGGGAAAATTAGTCCCATCCAGGTGGGACCCATTCACCCTTGATGGTGAATGAGTCCCATTTGAGCCATTTTTTATTTAAGCAGGAAAAGTTGGATTTTAAGTCTTACTTTAATCCATGTCAGCCTTGGGGATCCAATTAATAGGAAAATAAGGTGGATTTCCTATAAATACAAGACTCTAAACCCTAATTAATAATAACTTAAGTCATTCACAACTCATTCATCATTTTTCTTCCACTTCAATTCAAGTAAGCTAGGGTTTCATCAGTCCAAGTCATTCAAGATCACTTTTCAGACATTCAAGGGAAGAATCTTCATCTTTTGTTGCAAAACATCAAGATCAATCTTCATGGAAAGGTATTAACTCCATTGTTTCATTCTTCATTACAGTTTAATTACCTAAAAAAGAGTTTGACCAAGGCAAACCCCTTTGGCCTAACATCCAACATTTCTCTTTCTCTTCTTGTGTGTTTGTAGATTTAGACATCTTGAAGACTTGGGAATCATTAAAGATCAAGTTGGAAAGTTGTTGAAGGAATCCTCTTGTTGAATAAGGAAAAATATCCACTAGAAGTCACTTTTAGTGTTGAAAATCAGACTTTCAGAGGTAGACACCTGTAAGGAACCGAAGTGCTAATCGAGGACTTTAATTTCCACCTTTCGATTTTAAGAAATTCAAAAGTGGAATACTTCACCATCGATGGTGAATGAGTCCCACTTTTAGGCTTGAGAAAGGTTTTCTATAATTTTGGATACCCATTTGTTTGAAATAGGCTTTGGAATAGTTTCCCAAATCTGGGACTAATTCACCCAAAATGGAGAATGTGTCCTAGTAGGAAAAATTTCTAGCATCAACATCATTTTAGAAGTCATTTCTAGTCTCCAGAAAGTTCTCAGGTTCACACACTCAGTTTCATTCATTTAATAATCAATATCTTTATTCAATTTTTTGCATCTATCCTATCCTCTTTAGGCACATTGCACTCACATCACATCAATATTTGAATATTAACATTACATTTTGGCCCCAATATTTACCCTTTTAGGTGAAAAACCCTAGGAGTATAAAGCATTCAGGTGCCAAAATCTTTGCTTACATTTTGGTGAACCTGATGTTTGAATACTTTTCTTTTCTAATTTGGATTCCTTCATCATATATCTAGCCTCGAATTAACCTTGTATTAGGGTTTGCATGGATTTGCATGATAGGTTTCAAATTTTGCATTCATGAATAGTGTATTTAGGTTGCATTTTTGGCATCTAAAATCATTAAAATTTTCTGCAATTTTATATTTTCATCTTAGGTTTGCATCTTATAGCATAGAATACATCAAAATCACTCAAAAAGATCTGAAAATTCTGAAAAGAAACCCCACTGGGACTCATTTTCCACCTTGGGCGAATCAGTCCCTTTTCACCCCTGAAATTGCCCTTTACAAAACTGAAAACCCTATTTTTAAGCTTCTTTTTGGTGCCATTACCTAACCATATCAGTTGGTTGAGTTTCTGTAACATGCATTTCATTAGATCTAGCCTAAATTAGCTCATTTCATGCATGGTTTAAATTTCAAATTTTCATTCTCATATTGTTACATAACATAATCAGTCAATGGTCATCCTTAAAATCTAAAAAATTGCATTCCTCTTTTGCATGTTTTCTTTAGCATAGTTACATTTCAAGTTTGTAGAATACTCATTACATCATGTTTTCCTTACAAAATTCTATTGTTATCATATTTCATGCTCTTCTTTTAGATCTTATTGCATGTTGTAAAAAGGTTTTGTTTAGTGCATATGAATATGAGGTCCTTTCCCCTCTCTTTTTGTTTGTCATTGATCCCTCTCCTAGTATCCCTTCTATGCAAGAGGTTAGTCTAGTGAAAGAGACCTTGGATAATCATAACAATTACATTTGTTCTCCTATTTTCTCTCCCACTTGTGAAGAAAAGATTATAGTGTTAGAAGAACTAATTGATGAGAATTTTGACAACCCAAGTTGTTTCTTTCCTCTTACCTCTCCTATTAGACAAAAATTTATAACACTGAAACAAAGCACCTTTTTCAAGAGGGTATGTGGATTGAAAGTGATAGCCTTATCTCTTTCCTTCGTAATGTCCCTAACATTTGGAAAGGCCTATTTGAACAACAAAATCTTAGCTGTCCTTCTCTTCCTACAACTCTTCCTTGTGATGAAGATTGTTTACAAACTCTAACAATGGAAGAGCATACTACAAGCTCTCCTCCTAGGGAAGATAACATGAAAGAATAGAGTGATACCTTAGATAATCAAATAGCACCTTTTCCTAATAATCCCACTCTTGAGAATCCCATCCTTGATTATTCCCCTACTTGTTATGAATTCCTTTTAAAAGAACCATCCCTTGAATGTCAAGAACATGTGGTTTGTTGTTCTCCTAAAAAATTTCTTCTATGGAGGATATCATGATACAAGACAAGGAGAAAATTGACAATAATGATATTATTCCCTTAGAAGAAAATGAAGAGCCCATGTTAGAATCTCATTCACCAAGGGATGTTAATATTATTCAACCTCAACTCATTCTTTAGCCCCCTTCACACAAACAACAAACTCAAAACAAACCTGAACTTATCCTTTACCCACCATCACATAAACCTCCACCTCCACCTACACCCGAATTTACCCTTTACCCACCTCAGAATAATGTGTCGCAGCAATTGATTCCTCATACCATTGCTCATACATACAACACTAGAAAGAATATGTCACCACAACAACCAACCCTAACCCCTTTACCTTTTCCTAATTCTATACTACCTAGTGACCCTCGATTAAGGGAGTATGATCTTGTTGAACAACTTAAGAGAACTCTTGCAAAGATATCTCTTTGGGACCTTCTTCATACTTCACCTACCTATCACACTATCATTCAAACAATGTTACAACAAGTTCATATCCCTTCTAATGCACAAGAAAATGACACAACAACCATAATTCACAGATTGAATGTTGACATTATTTTCCACCAAAGTGAACTCTCCCCTTTGGACATGTTGGAACCAAACTATCATAAAAATTCTAAGGAAATTATCAATTAAAATATGAAATTCCCAACAATATCATTTTCATAAAAAGTCACATTATCGCCATCCATAAGGTCAAATTTTCCCTTTACCACTATACTGCTGCTGCATTGGCCACCCCACATAGCCCTCACATCTTACCTCTCTACTAGATCCCATTACAAAGTAGCTCGCGGTATGAAGGTAATTGGAGCCACTACTATACACTGTAACCTTCACCCTTTACCGGTATACCTCGGGGGGTCAGGACATAGCCCAAGGTAGAGAAATACACTAAAGAGGAGTATTAAAAGGACATTGCGGTACTGCAGGAGAGAAAAAGGTGACCTACGGTAGAGCGCTATATTGAATATATGTACTAAGGAGGCATCGCAGTACCACATGAGAGTGAGAAGTGACACGAGGTAGTGTGGTAAATCATTCGTTGGGTTGTTTAAAGCATACCAATCACATCAGTCAATGCCAAAATATAAAATTAAGCTCAATACAAAGCTTTGAATTCTGCGAATTTATGATTCAGGAGTAAATGCATCTTGGTGATAAAATACATGAAATAAGTTGAGATTTTCTGTTCAGAATAGCTAAAACCAAGTTGCAGATGAGCTCAGAGTGCAGGAGTAAAGGGAATTCTTCAAGGAAAATTATATCACCAAGTTAAAGAGGCTAAGGCTCCCATTTCCTTTAGGAAATATTCTTTTTTATGTCATTTAATCTTGTACTAGAATGAAATGAAATGGACTAAAAGAATGAAGTTGTGTACAGAAGAGAATGGAGTAATAATCCCTGTGTAGAACTGGTGTTACATCTAGGACAATAGATGTACAAAATTTGATTTTGTTATGTTCAGAGATGAATTTTTTGTTAGACTGATAGCTGCCCTTGGTTACCCAACACCAAGGTTACCTGAATCATTGATGAAAGTAATGAGGCCTGTATAATATAAGCCAGACTAGGGCTATACTCATAATTGTGTTGATTGGTTCTTTATGCTAGAACACACCATTATTAGGGTATACAGATGTAACCAAGCACCACATATCTTGCCCAAGTTTGTACTTGCAAGAGTATGTTTTCTAGAATTCATGTGGCAGATGGTCTGGATGGAACATGATTTGATGAGGAATCGAAGGAAAGGAACATTTTCCCTAATTTGACAATATTTGAAGAATTGGCCATTAGATCTAATATGCTAGAAGAATTGCAGAGGTTCATGAGGGCTAATTATCCCCTCAAGTCTAGAAAGGAGAGAGTGTGTGACCCAAAGGGTCATATCAATATGATCAGAAGGACCTTGTTGACAAAGAGGGCCATATCTCATGAGTTTGACCTTGAGGAGGATTCCATAAGAAATTTGGTATATTTTGTTGATGTACTCTAGACTAGAAAGAGGTGGATAATGATGACAAGGTGGAAAAATCAGAAGAATGAGAAGGTAGAAGTTTCAAAGGGGTTTTTGCTGATGAACCTAACCTCCTAAAAACAATGCAGATGATTCTTGATAAATTTGATGAATTATACAAAATGGTCTAAGATGAGGGGTTGATTCCACTTCCCACACCTCACCAACCATCTCATGAAGCATCCACATCATGAACACTATCTCCATCACTTGCACATCTATCCCCTCCATCTCCTACTCATGAACCACAAGCTAAAAAGAAAAAGATTGATCCATTGGTTGAATATGAATCAAGTGATGATGAAGAAGAAGCAGTAATAGCTCTTAATGAAATGAAGAAGAAGTTAAGAGCCTTATGATCCTAAGATCGAGATTTAAAATGAGGGAGCTAATGAAATTCAAGAGGATGAGAGGGTAGTGGCCTCTTTGAGGTTTATGGAAGATGATAACTTTATCTATACCAATGAATTTAAGGACTTTTGGATTAAGATGAAGATGAAATAATTTGATGAAAGATTGAAAATCAATCTTATAGGAGCTGATGAATCAAAAAAGGTTGAGATCCAGGTTCAAACATTTGTAGAGTTAAATGTTGATAGTATTAATGTCACCCCCCAGGAGGTGAGAGAACTAGTATTGAAAAGTGATATGTTGATTATTCCGGGAATGGAGCTATCCAATGTGTTTCTTCTAGATCACATCAGAGAACAAGATGATCCTATGTTAGTAGTAGAATTTGATTAAGAGGAAGGTGTCTCAGGAATAGGGTATAATATTACTACCCAAACACTTGCTCTGTGGACAAAATAGAAAAACAAAAGGAAGCCTCGACTCTTGGATGTAGTGTAGGAAATGAGGGGGTCAGCTATGGAGAGAACAATGAAAGAAACAACCCCGACATTAGCTGCAACCATGACTATGAATTATGCAATTTTCACTAAGGATGTGGTAGAAAATATGGAAAAGAAGATTAATGAATTATGCAAAAACCATCCGATAATTAATACAAATCGTCAAATGCTCCACTGAGAAATCCATCACAACACCCAAATTCTTAGCCACCCCCTGGCCAATAATATATTCCACCACCCTAAGTACAATACAATAATCCATTATACAAATATCAACATCCTCAAAACCAACCTCCTCAACACTACACAACTCTGATCAGGAAATTTGACTTAGCAGGATTCCAAGTATATCCTTACCCTATGGACAGTAGCTGGAGAGGTCTTGTCCCAAAATTTATAGGAAGTAGTGCGATCACTACTGAGGAACACTTAAGGAGTTTTAATTTTCTTTTATTCAAGATCTGGATATGTAGTATGAAGATGTAAAAATGAGGCTATTTATGATTTCATTAATTAAAGAAGCTAGAGATTAGTTTAATAGTTTACCAACAACTTCTATTGATTCCATTCAAGAGTTTCATGATCAATTTCTTGAATAGTATGGGAACCAGTGTGCACCATAGTTTTCCTTGCATGAATTCATAAGTATCCAAAAACATCAAAATGAGTTAGTTTATGACTTTAACTAGAAGTTCTCCAAATTGCATAATAAGATACCACTTGGGTCTAAGTTGGTAGACCCTGTAGCATTAAGCATTTGATCCAAATACATGATATGAGCTTAGAAATAGGTGTCCTAGAAATTTAGCTGAAGCACAAGAAATAGCATTAACTATTGAAAACAATAGAAAGGCTACGGGGATGACTAGTAAAAGAGATAATCCTAGGGTTCCCTAAAATTTTAACAATCCTCAAAATAGACAAGAAAACACATATAGGAATGAAAGACCAAAGCTGCATGATATTCCATATAACAAAAATTGGAAGGATGGGAGACCCATAATTGACAAGCCTAAGAATAAAGAAACTCCTAATCCCCTAAAGAAGAGAGGGGCATACATGGTTACCAATAATCCTTAGTTTCAAATTTGCAAATTGCCACATTCCCCTGATCACTATATTATGGCTCAATCAATACAAGAAGAGGAGATACTGGTAGACAATGATGAAGAGGATCATACAATCTGCTTAACATCCCACAACCTCCATCCCATTGAGTAGGGATATTCATCTTCAGAAGAAGAAGGTTACAAGTATGATGTTGATAACCAAAGATACAATGTTCATATGGTAGAACAACAAGTTTTTTCTGATGATGAAGAAATAAGTGATGAAAAATGTTCTACTAGTGCACCATCTTAGTCAAGTAAATGCAATGTAAGAAGGCCGATTGAGGAAGAGATTAATAAATTAACCATTGCTGCAGTAGAACAGGAAAAAACCAAATATTGATTAAGAAACAAAATAGTGAATGAAGATGAAAGTGTTCCAAGAGGAATATTTTTGAAAGATAAGACACAGGGAGCATCGAAAAGGGGAGAAAATAAGCAGCCAAATAAGAATGAACAAAAGCATGCTCATAAGGAAGAAAACAAAGAGTTTCATAAATACAAGAAATTTTTTGATCAAACAAGCAAGAAAGAAAAGGAGGAGAGAAAAGGAGATTCACTTGAGCAAAAGAAGATGATCAAAACAGAAAGTGCCTCTTTTGATTTCACACAAGCTTTATCCTTGGTAAAGATGTATGTACCATTACTTGAAATGATGAAAATAAAAGAATATAAGGATAGTGATATCTAGCTAATATCTAATGGGAGTAGTAAAAGTACAAAATTGAGAGCGAAGAGACCACCAAGATCAGTAATAAGAAGGAAAAGGTAAATGTTCTAGAGGTTTGTCTAGGTGATGCATTGATAAATCCTCCACAATTTGATCCATTCTTTACTACATTACTCATAAATAACAAGTTTTTGAGGAATTGTATCATAGATTCAGGTGTTGCTATCAACATCATGCCAATAGGGGTTATGAAACAACTTGGCATGTGGGTAGACACTACTAGTGGAAAATGCTACACTATGGATAGTAGGCATGTCCCAGTGATAGGAATTATGAAAGATGTAGAAGTGAAAATGATTGCTTATCCACAAGCAACTTATAATATTGACATAACTATGATTGATACACCTCCTCATTTTGGAATGCTCTTGTAGAGGCAATGGACTGTAGTAGTTGGATTAAATGTACAATTTGACCTATCGTATGCCACAATACCAGTAAATGGTGAAGAAGTTAAGTTATATAGAGAACCAAGGATGAATCAAATCATAGAAAATGTGGCTCAAGATCAGTTGAACTACTTTTGTGATGTAGATTTAGGAAGTTTCAGAGTAGAGCTTTCCCAGCCTAAATTAGTGAATACTGGTCCAATTGATAAACATTTTTCTAAGGATCAACACGGTGTATGGAAGATGTATTTTGATGGAGCATGTAGTCAGGAAGGAAATGGAGTTGGGGTAGTCTTTATTTCACATGAGGGTATCACTTTCAAATATTCATTTTTACTAACCTTTGAGTGCACAACAATATAGCAGAATATGAAGCCCTACTAATTGGTTTGAATATGACTATCAAACACAAGATCAAACTTCTAACTTTTTGTGGAGACTCTGAGTTAATCATTTCACAAGTCAAGTGAAAATATGCTACAAAAAGAGAGAGGTTAAAACAGTAAAAAAATGCAGTCTAGCATACTATTGAATTATTTGATGCTTTTTCCATTGAATGGATAGACATGTCCAAAAATTTGATGGCATATTTCCTGCCAATATAGCCCTAAAAAGAGATGATATCACCTTGGACAAAATATCTTAGGTTGAATTCAAAACAAGGCTTCTATCCCTGATAATATCTATAGTTGGAAATTTTTCAACGATGACACTAATCTCATAAAGTTTCTCTATTGTATAGACCAATATGAAGCCTAGGAGATTGACTTTAATTCTTTTGTGGAAGAAATAGATGGGAAGCAGACTATGTTTGGAAAAGAAGTTCTGAAGCTCAAAACCAACAAACTTCCTAAAGGACTTGTGGCACTAGAAAGGGTATTTGATGGAAATGATCATTCTCTCATGAAGTAAACACTAGTTAAAAGAAAAGATGTTAAAGAAGTCAATCTAGGGACTGAGTTGGCACCCAAAAAGGTATATATTGGAAAGAAAATAAGTCCAACAAGTAGAAGAATGCTAATTGCACTACTAAGAAAGTACAAACATGTTTTTGCATGGTCCTATGAGGATCTCAAAGCATATAGAGAGGATTTATTCCAACATTTGATTCCATTAAAACCAGATACAAAACCATTCAGGCAAAAGCAAAGACCCATCAACCCAACTTTGGAGCCTAAAATGAAAGAGGAGCTAGCAAAACTCAGAGATGGAGTTATTATCAAGCCCATTAGACATTCAACATGGGTCTCAAACTTGGTCCCAGTAAGAAAGAAAAATGAGGATATTAGACTACGTGTAGACTTCAAAAATTCAAATGTTGTCTCCCTTAAAGATAATTACCCTCTCCCGAATATGGAAGCCATATTGTAGAGACACTAGTACACAAACAACAATATATGACTAAATAAACTACTAAAAATTGCATATAAATGACTAATTTTAGTCACGTGACCATTAGTAGTTTATTGTTGGTCATTTATAACACAACCAAATTTATGACTAAATTATTTGTCATTTATTTAGTCATTGATTTTTAGTCATTAATTTAGTCATTGATTTAGTCGTTAATTAAGTCATTGATTGTTGTTAACTGGTCATTTATTTAGTCATGGTAGTGATTTATTTAGTCATTGATCAATTTTGTAGTATATTTAGTGGTTAATTTAGTCATTGATTGTTGTTAGTTGGTCATTTATTTAGTCATAGTAATCATTTATTTAGGCATGGTAGTGATTTATTTAGTCATATATTTATTCATTGATCAATTTGGTAATATATTTAGTGGTTAATTTAGTCATTGATTGTTGTTAGTTGTTCATTTATTTAATCATGGTAGTCATTTATTTAGTCATGGTAGTTGTTTATTTATTCATGGTATTCATTTATTTAGTCATTGTTTAGTCATTTATTTAGTCATGGTAGTCATTTATTTAGTCATTTATAAACTGAAATAATCATAAAAGTTCAACAAATCTGCTCAAAGGATTGAAAATAATTCACTATATATTCAAATTGTTTATAAAATATGTTACAAATAACTCTATATATAGAGTTTTGAATCCTCAAAGGATTGAAAATAATTCACTTTATATTCAAACTGTATATAAAATATGCTACAAAAAACTCTATATATAGAGTTTTGAAGACAAAATCTTTCACAGTATGCAAACTGCTGATTTATTATGCTTTTAAAACTGAAAAAACTAAAACTAAAACTAAAAATCCATTGGTGTGAATGCATATCTTCAATGATGCCATTTTTGCACATGGAGTGGGTTGTAAAGGCATCTAGAAGGCACTGGTTTTGCATTTTCTCCTTGCCCTGTACCTGTCCACAATCAAAATGACTTAGAGATTTCATCTAGAAATTCTGAGATAAAGATTTCAAATGTGGTTCAAAATGACTTAGAGATTTCATCTAGAAATTCTGAGATAGAGATTTCAAATGTGGTTCAAAATTACTTATCCCTTTCAAAGTGAAGAATTTCACAAGGATGATCTTCCCAAAGGACAAACTTAGCAAAAAGTTTAAGATGTTTTATTTTTAAAAACCTAAAAAATAAATAAAATTCTCCCTCTATAAACTAATAATACCTACAATAACATAAACTTAAAAACTAATAATAAACAATAAAATAACAAATAAATTAACTTCAATTCAAAAGAATATTTATATAAATTAAAAAATAAAAATAAAATTTACCTCTTCCTCAAGATCAAGTGCCTCCTTAAATAATTATTCTTTCTGAAACAAGATACCAAGGAAGACTAAAATTTGTTCAATCTGAAAATATTTTAAAATGACTTGCTAAACAATACTAAACACTTTCATGTTTATTCACACAAACTATGGAATAATGCATTCAGTGAAAGGAGAAAAAAGGGAATTTTCCCCAAATCTGGTCAATTTTTAATGGGTTTCCCTAAAAAAAATGAGCATCTACAAGAACAATGTCTCCAAGTTTAATGCTAATTATGTCAATAGAAACAAGTATGGTTGCATCCTCTTCACACCACTAAAATGAAAAACCCATATCCTACTCTAGTTCCAAAAACAAAGTTAGCAACTTGAATCCATTTACAAGCAACTTTAAAGAAAAAATATACATAACTTACTTTCTGTAACAGAGAGGATTGATTAAAACATATTGCAATCTTAGTGTTTAGATCAACCATCTATTGCTTGTAGCTTGTCTGTCCTTCAATGTTTTTTGTCCATTTGAGAACATGTCTGAAAAAGGAGAAAGTAGCTCATATACTTCAGTTTGAAAGCATTTTCCTTCATTATGAATATTTCTATAATTGATGTAGTTTGTGCTTCCATTCATCTCTTTTGGAGCTTTCCATAAACATGACACTTAGAAATTGCAGTGAAAGGCAGATTGTATGTACTTAATGATGAAATGGGGATGTTTTTTAACCTTCAGCAATAGGAAAAATCGTTATGTTGTTTCCCTAGTACAACAATATATAGCCACATTGATACAAGTCAATTTTTCTGTGTATTTGATCTTCTATTATCTATTCCAAGTAGTTTGATAAAAGGAAAACCTGACTTGTATAAAATCTGCTACACACTTCTATTTCTCCAAATTTTAAATTTAAGGAAAATGGTTTAAGAGGAAGACACAATAAGTTTGAACACTGGAAAGTCAAGGAAAAAAAAAGCAACAAGTAAATATAAACATGATATCACAACTTTACCCAACAAATTTTTTCTTACTCTTGTTTGATGCTTTAGGTGGTGTAACCAACCTGCTAAGATTGTCCATTCTGACCCCATTAGCCCTACACATTCCCAAATAAACATTATTACATATTGGATTATCCCTTTTGTGGTACTGGTGATAGATGATGATTTAGTTGGCTTTTAGAAATGTATGTAAAATGTGGAAGCATGACATGGTGACTAAACTATCAGTCTCCCTCTCACTATTATGCAATAAAATTATAGGTAACTGTTATGCATTCAATTAATTTCATTTCATAATTCAAGGCTTTTATACAGACTAATGAGAGTGAAGAAACATTATATATGTCGAGAGCCACATCTACAACCTAGATTAAATGAGAGTAAAGACACTTAAAATTGATGTTTAGCAATGTACCCAAGTTAAATGTATGGAAAGGTCGATGCTGATAGTTTCACCCATGTTAAACACATCAATGAAACATGCAGGCTAATTTCCCAATGTAGCCAAAGCATGTGGTGCAAAAACTTAGGGACTGACACCTCAAGTCTTTTGGATGCCTTTTGATACATGTTAAATCTGATTAAGATGGAACTTTGCATGCCATTGTATGTAAACATTAAGCTAAAACCTATGTTGATGGAACTGGGTATGCTTCAATCTAGCTTCTTTGATGCATTTTTATAAAGTGCTTTCACACTATGACAATTGTGTAGTTAATAGGGCAGTCGTTTTCATATGCAAATGGTTATCAGCTTCATCTCATCGCATACCTGATACCTATTGTCAAACCTGTATTTGTTATTGTTGCTTTGATGCATGTTTACTAGCTTAAGCTTTTAGCTTTCTCTACTATAGCTGATAACTTAGGCTCAAGTAGCACATTATTTATAGTTTGTGGGAGGTTTCATTTTAATGTAAATCTGCCAACGATCTATGAGGTTGGCATACTTGACATTTTTGTTCCTTTTTGCGCCAAATGCTAGTAGAGAGAAAGTGTAGGAAAAAAATAGTTAGCTTTTGCATGACTTATGGGGAAATTTAACATGGGTATTCGAATTTTATTTTCATTTTGTTTCTACCATCTATGTATTACATGGATGAAAAATAACATGACTTTAGGCTGTTGCTACTCTGGTAGTACATTGAATCTGACCTGACATTTAATTTTAAAACAACAACAGTCTTTTATATGAGATGCAAACATTTTTATTCTTGTGTCATTGTTGTAGTGTTGGTTGTGGCACAAGAGATTCAAGAATTTTTTTATCTCTTTGTATTATTTCATTGGAAATGGTCACCACATTGAACTGGGGATTTTGGACCTTTTCCATTACAACTAATCTTCTTGTCACAACTTTCATAGGTCACATGTCTTATACAAACAAGAATGATAACATAGTGCCCTTGCTACAGTCAACAAGTGAAGGAAATTTTGTAATAACTATTGAGAATTGTAATCCATGACGTGCTATTCGTAATGGATGTAAATACCCTGTTCCAAAACTCTCATTTTATTGCAGGCAAGAAGGATGCTAGAAAAGTTTGTGGTATTCAGCTAAATCACTTCTCCAATTCGGTGAGCTACAACCTACAAATAAGGTTTCAACAAGGGTTTTAAAGTATATTTATTATAATGAAAATTATGACCAAGATCCTAATAATGAGCACATTTAGGTTTTTACATTTCGACATCCTTCTCCCTGTGCACTTAACAGTACAGGGCTGAACGCCCATGAAAAGACTTGCAGAGTTAAAAAGAAAAAAGAAAAAAATCAATAAACTCTTCCCTCTGTCCAACGCTGTCCTTGGGTATTCTAACTGCAAAAGCCAAAAAAAATTAGTTGTAGACAACTCCCCCAGTCACACTTGCTTGATAATAGTGATCTTTCACTTCTCCATTTGGTGAGTTGTAGTTGCTGCAGCCTGGAAAAAAAGGTTAGCTTTGAGAGAACATGCAATTAGCTCCACCATGAATGTCCAAAATAAACTTCAAATAAATGCAAATAATAATTAATAGTACAGACAAATAATTCAAATCAGTGGCAACTCAATCAAGGTGAAAGAATTATTATGCATTCTATCAAATAAAATGAAGGCTATCATCATAGAACCCTTGTTCAAATCCCAAGGAGACATTAAATGCTTAAACGTTCAAATATTAAATGTTAAATTGGGTAAATTAACACATCAAATTCTAGAAGTAGCATACTTCAACAAGTACAAGTGCAAGATCATGGGTGAATTTGATAGAAGAGATAACCCTTAGTCATGACATATAAGCCAAAGGACAACCAATAGAGGATTTACCAATCAAACAAAAAAGATTTTAATCACAGAAAACAACATAAATGCTTCAATTGTACCAAAGGGAGCTAAAACACACAAAAATTTAAATATGTACGCCAAAGTGAGCTACCTCCTGTGTGTCTCTGCTATTGGTCATAGGCTTATTCTCATTATTTTCTAGAATAATTTGTCGGAACTAAGAATTTGGAATATCTTTAATTATATGCCACTTTACCAGAAAAAATCCATTCCACTTATCTTGCTACTAGAAGTCCATGCTTTTTTTTAAGTCCACATTACCAATCATCTCAGCCAAACCACAAAATTGACCACTTGCATTAACCTGGGTCATAAAAGTAAAACAGTTGTTAATCTTGAATATGCAAAAAAGAAAAGCATGTTTCTAAAGGAGATTTTTGAAAAGGTCTGTTGTATAAATACTACTATAGTAGCTTTAGAAACTAACGTGGAAATGTCACACTTATTGAGAAAAAAATAAAAACTGGACAACTCTCTGCCTCTTAGTATGCCCCATGTAACCTCTTATTTCCATTAGGATACTTACTTGCCCATACATTATACTTAATGCTCTGATGAACATCATCCTCACTGTAGGAATTTATTACAAAAAAAATTGCTCCCTATTGGTTAAATTTGAATGTACCTCACCATTTCCCAGTGCTTCGTGGCTACCACTATTTCTTCAAGCTTCTGATGGTATTTGAGGGCTCTTTGTTCTATACCACGGTTTTGTTCATTCAGAACATAAAAATTCCAATTTTCATTGGACTTTCCATAAGGCTTTCCCCTCCCTCGTCCATTAGGTTTGAAAGCCATGTTATTATTGGGATATTGCATGAACAATTTCCCTTGATTAAAACCAGGAACATATTTTTCTGAATGGAAGTGAATCTTTTAGAGACAATGTACCTCTTACACCCAACCCTTGCTACTGGTTCAGTTGGATCTAAAACCAAAAAAATATATTATAGATTGGAAACCAACTTGCATAAACCTTTTCACTGATACTCTGATATGATATCATAATTTTATGATTATAAAATATTGCCTACTGCAAACTAGCATTCTTCATGCAAATATAGTTACCCTACAAGTAATAAGTATAGAAAAAATCCTAAATTTCCTTATACTAACCACATTTCAAAAATAAAAGACAAAAATTCATCTACCATAGTTCTTTCCCTCCAAACTAGGGAATACCTGACTCATGGCCCTGAATCCTTGAGATCGAACACCACCAGAGTGAGCAATGTTTTTCAAACTATGTTGCTCATTTGTTTTATAGGCTGCATTACTTCCACCATTTCTAGTGGCATTGGTTTGACTAGTAGCCAATGTTCCTGGATCTTGGGAACTCAGATGTCCTAAATGTGGGAAATAACCAGATGATCATGTGTGTTGTTAAGGAGGGCCATTATAATATGGTCGTTGGCCAATAAATTGGCCATCACCTCCCATCATAGCTCCAGGAATATAGGGGTTATATGGATTGTATGCAGTTTGAGGAGGATAGCCATAGCCAAGTGTGTAGTATACATCAGATCCATTTTCAGAACAAACTTCCTACATACAAACGCAATATGAATAAGTGAATGTTCTAAGAAAGAAATATGCATGCCCCTCCAACCCCGTAAACAGTAATTGCAACGTAATACAAAAAAATAAATAAGATTTGACACGTAAATGAGAAATTGTAGAATATTACAAAATGTAAACAAAATCTAACACCTAAATTAGAAATTGTAACATATTTGACAGATAAATAAGAGTTCGAGGTAATTAAGCAAAATTGTAACATGATAAGATAGATAAACAATATTTTGAGACAATCAAGACTTCTAAAATATTAGAGGATATTGCGACTTCTAGACCATCCATTCCTGGAAAATGTGACACTTCATCCCATTCTTTCCCAGGTGCTTCATGGCCTGATAATGGATAATGGATCACAGAGAGTTATCAGAACCAATGAACGAAAAAAATGCTACACAGTTTTCATCAAAAACTAACTAATATGGTATGGATTGTTAAAACCTATTAATCCTAAGTAACATAATATTTAAGAAAGTGCTTGAAGTACAAATATGCCATAGTTAAAGAAATTAGTCTAAGAAATGCTATAAAAAGCACTTCAATAGATTGAACTAAAGACTTGTTACTAACTTTCACTGCTAAAGCCATAACTCTAGGTCCAACAACTATGAATTTTTTAAATCTCATATTTGATATTAGTAAATTGTTAAAAACAATGAACTCATTACACACCAATCCCATATAGAGCCACAAACGAGTCAGAGAAATCAAATGACTGCAAGGGAAAACTTGTAGAATGAAAATAAGTTAAAGAGTTGTGATCAGATGGGAGTTCGGTTTCCTTTCAATATTTGAAGGCTTCTGAGAAAAAACCATAATAGAAGCCCTTAAAAACCCTATATACATCCCAATCCCTCCCAAAAAGAAAATTACAACTTATTTTTTTGGATGTTTCTATAGCAATCTATACTATTATGCTCCACAATCTTAACTCATGAGTTATTTTTGCTTATGCCATTATCCTTCCACCATCTGGGCTACATTAAGTTTTTTGGGGTCGAATAATCTAAACTTGTATTTCTTTTATCCGTTGGGGTTTTATTGTTCGGTTTGTTAAAAAAAAATTTGAGGGCACAAATGGTCGATCAACAAGCATAGGCGACGCCTATAGGAGGTGGAGGAATGAATAGTCTAATACCCAATACCATTATTTCCAAGAGGCAAAGATGCCCAAGCATTCGCTTAAAATAGGTGATCAGTCTGGTGATTCCTATCTCAGAAGAATGAAGCAGTGGAAAACCCTAGATGAAAGTAGATGGAAATGTTTTCACGAGCAAACCAAGCCTCCCCTGTTTCAACAAGATTCAAGGAATGCACCGAAATAAGGAGATAGGTGGTAATAGTGGTCATTTGAATTATGCAAGTGCCAACGATTTGTTTCAATTGATTGAGAACTCCATAAAGAAAACAGATGAGCATCCAAATGAAACAAAAGCCAATGAAAGTACCTATTATTAATGATGTGACAACAGAGTAGTTGAGGACCTACACACAGTACCAACAATATCAAGCTTCATGTGTTGATATTAATGACAAATAAAATAAACTGCCATGAAAGAAGAATTTCAATGCAAAACTCAAAATGGAAGGAAAACCAAACAAATATGAATGGACATAAATACCAACCATTTCCTCTTCCCAATGCACGAAGTTATTGTAGCTCCTGGTTTGTTTTCTTTCAATTCAAACTCTAAGATTTGAATTAAAACTGTCCAAATTGGAAATAAAAATACCAACCATTTCCTCTTGCCAGTGCACGAAGTTATTGTAGCTCCTGGTTTGCTTTCTTTCAATTCAAACCCTCCGATTTTGAATTAAAACAATCCAAATTGGAAATAACCGAACCAGTTTGTGAGAGGCTACCCTTTCCATCTGCCACTATTTCCAAATTGGAAATAATCGAACTGGTTTTGCAGGAGGCTCCCCTTTCCATTTTCCACTATTACCATCAATATGATAATGGAACCGTATAAATCTCCCTTATCGGTCCAAACTTTCCTGCAAATAATATTTAAGAAAAATCATTTTTCAAATATGTTTTTGTTATAAAATGTGCATCTATACTTTAATAATAGATAAATAAATCATTTTTCAAATATGTTTTGTTATAAAATGTGCATCTATACTTTAATAATAGATAAATATTTGTTAAATAGAAAAAAAATTTGAATGCTCATTTGCTAAAAGCATAGTTATTAATAACTAGTTAAACAAGAGCTGCAGGGCAGCGAAGTTTCTGTCAAAATGTTCATGAATAATCGTGTTTTAAATTGTTGTGTTTGCTTAATGTTAGCAACAATGTTGATAATAGAATAAATTTATATTAATCTTGAAACTTGTGAACTTTTTGGTTTATGTTAGAATTGGCAGTGTTGTGATATTTGCACTAAATGCTGAAAATTGAGGAACTTTGAGATGGAAGACAAAGTGTCCAAATAAGAACACATAATAGAAAGGAATCTATCATATCAAGAACCACCATAGAAATAAGCCAAAAATGTTGAGGATGTTGTATTAGAGATTACCAAATGATGTCATATCAAAGAACAAAAAAAATCAAGTGGGTGGAAGGGAGAGGAGTAAAGTTTTGCATAAATTTATTAACAATAATACAATTGTGATTTTCAAATAGGAACTTATCTTTTATAAGATAAAATGGTAAAGAAGCATTTGACAGATAAAATATTCCAAATTTGAATACCAAACTACAAATAATGTAATTTAAAATGTTGATTTAATTGCGCTTCCACATTATAGGTTAATATGGTATGGAATTACTTGTGTGGCAGATTTGGCTACGTTCAATAGAGCAACATCAGTTGCAAGGCCTATACGAACAGAATAGAGTGGACCATAGCATTTAGCCCACTGATAAAATGTTCAATGAGGTACCTTATCCTTGTGCACAACAAGGGCCTTCACAATTAAACATGCACCCACACCTATAGTGGTGAGATTTTTTGCTATAATAGTTGAACGATGGTCTAACATGGCCTGCAACCCACATTTACATTTTCAAGGACTCTGATTTATAATAATTTGTATTTTAAAAAAAAATGGTTTTATAATTTTTTTTTGAAAGCATAGAGTTTATAGGTAACAAACACACATCATGTGTTGTTACCTTTTATGAAGTGATATGTCATCAGAATAGGTTTTTAAGTGCAAAGATGTTGATATTTAAGCATGTTGATAGCAACATACTTGTGTGGCAGATTTGGCTGAGTTCAATACAACAATAACAAATGCAAGGCCTGTACGAAAAAAACAGAGTGGATGGTAGCATTTAGCCCACTGGTAGAATGTTCGATGAGGTACCTTATCCTTGTGCACAACAACGACCTTCATAATTAAACATGCACCCACACCTGTATTCATAATTTCTTTAGGTTCATACAATTTTAAATCAAGGAAGAAAGAGAGGAGTACAAGAATTATAAAGCTAACCTGGGGGATATTTCTTCTTCTTCTTTGATGATCTAGATTTGATAGTAGTGAGAATTAGTAAACCCACCTCCACTAGAGCCTGAATGGCTGGTAATTGGAAATTTAAATTGAGGTAAGAATGTTAAACCCAAAACTTATAGAGAAGGATATCATGGTCAGGAAAACTGATATCCATGTTGAAGGTTTTATGAAAAACTAAAAGCTTTTGAGTTTTGGTAAGAAGTGGTATGCATTGAATGGGAAGGTTAACAAAGTAGAAAATATCTAGTCTGGAGAACATGAAAGTCCTAATCAATCACTCAGGAATTCTAATTCAGGGGCATGATTGCACACAAGATTCAATTCTCCTGGCCAATTAATTTTTTTGAAACTGTTTAGCTAACTTGCGTCTGTATTATATAAGAACATAAAAAATAGAAATAAAGATAACATTGGGATATATCTTATTGTACTGGATTTGCAGCTCCACGAACTCGAAATCAATTTTTTCTCCATGGCTTGACTCTGCTCCAACTGCTCAGTGTGTTCCTTCTTTTCATAGTCAATAGCAATTCTATAAATATACAATGAACAATAATATACAACATGTTCAGTATCTGCATAATCACATTTGGAAGCCTTTGAAATTAATCAAAGAGGTGCTTTCTTCTCTAGCTTTTTCCTCTTATAGAAATTATAACATGCTAATTAAGAATTGGTACAAATTCTACAGCTAATAATGTTATATTAGGTACACAAATATCATTACTACCTGGCCCATTGTAATTCCTGATGTAAACTTTCTATCTGTGTTGTCAAAGCAGGCACCTGCTGCATATCTTCCCTTGTTCTTGTCAAATCTTGGGTAAGAGATTGCACCTGGGCTGTCAAATCTTGTCTTGCAACACCCAGCTTTTGATTTTCGGCATGTAACTGCATAATCTCAGCTTTCATTGGTTCTGTGGCACGTAAATCAGCTTCCAGCTTCATTGATTTGTCGTACAACTCCCTCAGCTGATGCTATTTGTGAGCCTGCATATTTTTCAGATACATGATTAAGATGTTGTAGCTCCTGCTGTGTAGCAGCCAGTTCCTACCTCAAAGCCACATGAGTAGCAGGAAGACGTTGATTCTCCACTAGTAATCCCCGAATCTCTTGATGTTGAGCTGCAAGTTTTTCCTCTGTCAAAACTGGGCGAGGAGGCAGAGATCATGGGCCCCTGCCAAATGGGCCTTCAGCTAAACTTTTACTTTAAAAATTTACTAGTTAATAGTTTATATTTTACAGATGTAGATAAGGTTAATATATGCAGAGGGTCTTTAACATAGTGTTTGATTGCTTTGATTTGTCCAATAAAATAATTTTTAATTGATTCCATGTGCTCATTTAGATGGACAGGCTACCATTTGGATGGATGCGGCTATGATGGGGTCTTTTAGAAAACTTAGAATTCATAAAGCAATTTGTTGGGCAAGTCCATTGAAAAGTTAAGGAATATAGCATGTATGTGTGGCAAAGCATTCAATTTCTTCCTACTGATGTGGTTATTGTAACAGTTATACTACAAACAACTTTAACATGAAATTGAGAAATGACATGAAATAAGAGAGGAAGAGAGTGCCATATGAGCAGAGAGCAGCTACAAATATTAGGAAGATATGACGTTGTTCACAAGAAAAGATCTGGGGAACAACTGGACAGACCTTATGGCAGATTAAAGGTTCACAGAGGCATGAGAGAAAGAGACTTTTTATGACTATACAATGGAAGAAGACATAGCAATGCATTTAATCAAACACAAAGTAGCACCAAAAACGCATGTGTCACATGCAGTTACAAACAATTATCATTCTTAAAAGACTCGTCTTATATGAACGATCAAACAAACAAGGAGTGAGAGTGAAAAAGAAAAATAAGTTTCAGACATATGAGCGATACAGCTAAAATTGCTGCAAAATCAATCAAGATCTCCATTCATTGCATTTTTTCTGATCCATGAATGGGTGAAATTTGAATTGCAGCAGTTCTTTTCTATGTTGTTTTTTAAACTACAGGTTGTTGGGAATGTTCTGATGTCTCTGGTGGAGCCAAGGTGTGTTCCATAATGGGGGGATGTTCCAGATATGTCCCCAATTTCTGCTCTATACAGGGGATGGAATGGGGATGTTTTTCCTGTGTACCCATCCCCATTCCCATCTCCATGGATTTCCTAGGGAAGTCCCTAAATTGTGGGTAGGAAAAGAACCCTAGGGACATGTTCTCAATGTACATTGACAATTTATGCACAAATTTTGTCAAAAAAAATGTTTCATAAAATAACACATAAGTGTGACCTTTTTAAGTGGTTTGAAAATGAGCCATTAGAGCTTAGCTTTGAAAGCTAGAGCACAGAAAAATAATTGTGATTTTTAGACTAAAAGTTTCAAATTCAAGCAGAATTTTGTGCCCTAAATGCTAAACTTTGCACACACTTTATTCTATGGGAATTAAGAGGCTAAGATTTAGCATTTTGTTGCAAGAGGCTAGCAATTTATACCAAAAAAATAGTAAACTTCAAGTATTGAAATGACCTTCAATCAAAATAGAACTCATAAAGGCCAGGTAGCTCAGTGGTACAATACCCAAGCATGTAAATGGGAGGTTCTAGGTTTGAGTCTTAGTCATTTTTTTTATTAAAGAAGGTGGTGAGAAGTGTTACAAAAAAAATCTCATTACCACAAAAGAAGGCAAGTATTGTCAGGATAAAAATCTCAAATCCAAGTGTGATTGCAGACACTTTAGTCCTTGGGACTCGAGAGGCTAAAGCTTAAGTGATTTCTTGCATGAAACTGACAATTTATACCTGTAAACTTCCTTTAAAGAAATTTGCTAATAAATGTTTCATCAAATTATAGAAGTGTAGTATTTAATAAAACACATTGAATGTGCAATTTAATTTTTTTTCCTAGTTGAAAAATCAGCCATTGAATAAGATAAATTTCCACTATTTGAAATACAAAGTAGGGGAGCAGACGTGGCTTCCATGTTGAAATTCTCATACCCGAGTGCTTTTTAGTTTGATCAATCCAGAATTTTGCATGCATTTTATTCATTACACCCCAATAGTCTAAGATTAAATGTCTTTTTGCAAGATTTCAGCAATTTTACCAAAATAATTTCTGATTTAAAAATTAACCTTCAAATCATTTAAATTTCTACTCGGCTTTGAATGCAGAGCAGGGAAGCAGAAATTTGACTTCCATACTAAAATTCTCAAGTCTGAGTGCTATTTAGTGTGTGCTTAATACAAAATTTGCATGCACTTTAGCCCCTACGGTTCGATAGTCATAAGATAAAATATGTTATTGCAGGATACCAAAAATTTACACCAAAACTTGTAAACTTCATATGTAAAACATAATTTCAAGATGTTTAATTAAATAGCATGATAGTGTAACATTAAATTTACAATTTTATTTCTAATTTATTATTTGAAAATGAGCTATCAAATCATTTAAATTTTTGTACCATTTAGCTTTGAAGTGCAAAGAAAAGAAGAAGCCATGTGGCTTTCATACATGTAAACTTTTTAATACATTTCGATGCTTTGACTCTTTTGGCTAAGAATAAGTGCTCTGCTAATACAATAATCTATATGCAAAACTTAAAAAAAAATATATTCATATTTGTGAAAATTTGTTTTTGAAAAAGAGCCATAATGATAAAATCAATAAAATTTGCATAATTTATCTTTGAAATGTAGAACAAAGAAGAAGCCTTATGGGTTTCAGTCTAAAATTGTCAAATCAAGTGTTATTTACTACAGTTTAGTGAAATAATTTATCTAATATAGTTGTTGTGGTTTAAGAGGTTAAAAACTTAGAAACTTAAGATTGATTGCTTTTTTCATGCACATAAATTTGTTTAAAAAATATTTCAGTAAATAGCATGAAGATTTGGCAATCTAGTTTTCCAATTTCTGGTTATAAGATGAGGCATTAAATTTGGTTAAATTTGTGCTATTAAGCTTTGCATATACAAACCAGAGAATAATCCATGTGCTTTTGAAGCTAAAAAATTATCAAGTCCGACAGTGAGTGAGAATGATTTGTAGAAAAATAGAGTGCATTTAAAGGCCAAAGGTGAGCACTTTCTTGCAATCAACATTTTACTTCAAAATTGAAATATTGTCTAAAATCTTTTCATAATTCTCATTAAATAGCACAAAATTGTAGTTTTGCATATGCAAATTTCAAAATTGAGTGTGATTTAGTATGGTTTTAATGCAAATTTTGCATGTTTGTTGTCCTTGGAACTTGAAGGGCTAGGATTTGAGAGCTCTCTTAGCAGAAATTTAAATGAAAATGATAGGTTCATGTATATTAAATTGTTTGAAATTTCTTCATTAAATAACATGATAGTGTAGTGTTTGGCTTAATACATATGCAAATCTCAAATCTTAGTGTTTTTTTGCTGCAATTCCTCTAAAAAAATTTCTTCATTTTAGTCCATAGACTAAGATCTAAGAAGAAATTATTTCTTGCACGAAATTGAAAACAAAATTATAAATTTCATGTAAAAAAGTCATTTAGAAAAATGCTTCATTACATAGGATGAGTGTGATTTAGTAACTCATGAAATTTTGCATCCATTTTAGTCCCGAGGACATGAGAGACTACAAGAGCTATCTTGCAGGAAACAAACAATTTAAACTGAAAATTTATAAGCTTCATGTATTGAAATTGAAAGTCATTTAAAAAAGCTTCTTTATTAAGTGGCATGAAAAAATAGTGTTTAGATATATCTGAATGTAAATTCCATATAGAAAGTGCAAATTGCAGTGTCATTTTCCTGGAAAAAGCAAATGCTTGAATATATCTGTTTTCTCTGGAATTTGGAATACATGCAGGGTAATCCTATTTCATCAGGAATTTGGAATATATGCACCTAAATATGTAATATTGTCTAGATTTTGGAAAATCTATTTTGTTGAACTTCTTGAAATTATCATTTTAACTGAAATATGAGATGGTGTATGGTGTATCCACATAAATTCCTCTTGAACAAATTGACATTCTCAAATATGATAACTACGGTATTTGGTGTTCCTAAGTTTTATACTTATAGAGAGAAGCCTAGTTTCGAAAGGGAAAGTACCTCAGTTGTAGAATAACAAACCATCAGCCATTTTGCTGGTCTTGAATTATTATCTTATCCTAACTTTTTTTTCTTAAATGATGTCAAAGCCAATCATGGATTAGTAGGAGTCAGGGATTTCAAATGTAGCGTAGATTGAAGGGGAGTGTAGTCTTGAAAAGGCATGGAATTCTGTGATAAAGCAGCCTGTTGATTGTATTACATGATCCAAGGTGTAACTGTGTAGCTGAAGAGAAACTGTAGTTATGAAAAGGAAAGTAGCTCAAATTAGAACACCTCTTCGGTTGTTGTGAATGGCCTTGAGTTTGAGTCCTTACTTTATCAATTCAAAATTTAATCAATAACAATGAGTTTGTATCATCCACTCATACTATTTTATGGAAGTTATTAAAGAAAATTTGTGGACAGGTTGAAGGAATTATTTAAGCCCTACCTCTAAAAGCAAGCCAATAACCACTGCAAGAGGAATTTTCGTAGTGACCCAACTTAATCCTGGAACAAGTGCAAGGCCTGAAATGCTTTTGGCATGTGTGAGAACTTGGACATGCTTTAGGCTTTGTTTGCATACATAGCAGCTGAAATGTTAAAGGATCTTTCATCACTGCAAATAAGCCTAACCATCAATTTTGTGATTTTGGAAAGGTGTCATGTTTGATTTTTTTAGAGTACTTTACCTGAAAGAAAAGACCATATCAGGAGGAATGCCAGAATAACCCACACACTAGTACAAAAAAGGCTAAGATACATATATCCCAGCTTCTTGATCTACTCCTCCTAGAATTTGAGCTGATTTCATTCTGCATTGAAATGGAAAAGCTTTAAGCTTACTAATTTACAACCCCATTTTCCTACTCTGTGTACTAGTTTTCTTTATGAATGAGCTAGGTTTACAACAAAAATGTGGTCGAATTTTCAATATTTATGAAAATTAAATTAAGAAAACTAGTAAGATTGAAAAATCCCCCTCCCATACTCTGCAGTGTTAATTTTTCCTTTTTAGTTTAATAAAACCCTAAAAATCATTTAACCTGATTTGTAATCAGATGCAAATGTTAAAAAAAACTCTCTATTTTGCATCCAATGATTCGAACCAGCGACACACAAACTTCCAGATTTTCAAGCAAATTCAAATTTAATCGGAGTATGAACTACAAGATATGTACTTGATGAAATAATAATTTGAGAGTTTAAATTTTTTAATATGACGAAGGCAGATAATCTAATGCAACTAAGGCTAAAATCTAAGGAAACTGAAAAGAGGGAAAGAAGGGCTAAAATCTTGCAAAGTATCTAAAATGGAGGACATAAAAAGTAAGAGAAAATCTGACAACTGCTTCCAAGTATTGAAAGGCCATGGTTGAAGTTGGTGTCGCAGAGTGTAACTTACCCAAGATAAATAAAACAGTATGGTAACAAAATGCATATAGGCACTGTCTATGGGGGTGACAAAATGCACCACATGAATCCATGCTCAAATCTGTATTGTTAGAAGAAGTCTCTATTTGTCAGTATTGTTAGAAGAAGTCTCTATTTATCAGTGTTTGTCAGGGAGACTGAAATACTATTTTTTTAATATTTTTATTTCAAACATCAAAAAACTCTAAGTTAAATTTTTTCATATGATTTATATTTTCATAATATATTTTTATTATATATTATATAAATGTAATATAAAATATATATTAAAAAATAATATAAAAATATTATATTAAAAATTATATTATATTTATATAATATATAATAAATTTATATATTTATATATTATTTTTTAATATATATTTTATATTATGTATAAAAAGAAGGGTTTTATATATAATATAAAATATATATTAAAAATTATATTATATTTGTATAATATATAATAAAAATAATATTATATTAAACCTTATGGCCCCTTTCCCCTGGCACGTAATGTCTTCAATACTACTTTTTAGTTCCTGCCAAGGAACTATAGGCAACCCCTTTTCCTTAAAAAGTTATTAATAACTTTGATTTTAACAAATGAGAACTCAACTTTTTTTCTATTTTTCTCAATTTTATTGGCTACAAAACTTTGAGCGATAAGGATGGATTTTTAGAAGCATAAACTTTTTATCGCAACTTTTCAAGGTTATTTTGCCACAAAGACCATAATCAAATTTTTTTATTTTTTTTCACTTGTAATTAATCTATTTCGTTATTTTGAATCTTTTTTAGTTTTTGGATATCATCATAATCAATAAATTTAAAACTTATCAACTTCAAGTATTTTATATTTTGTATTCATGTACAAATGAAAAAAATACAATATAAAGAATACTTTTAAAATTAAATTTTAGTCTTTGATTGTTGAATTATTTTAAAAGGATCATGTACTTCTATTTAATATTTAATTCATTTATATCACATAATCATTATAATTTAATTAATTATGAATTTAATAATTAAGTAATAAATATTCTATGAATTTTAGAAAATAGAATTTAGTTTAATTTTAAAATGAAGTTTAAGTTTTTAAATATTGTGTTGATTTGATTATTTATTTGCTTTATGATTGGTTATTCAAATTTAAAGAACAACACAATTCAACTCAAAAATATAAAAATAAGCATGTAAAATATTTTATGAATTTTTGAAGTTGGAATTTAATATGATTTTACAAAATGAAATCATTTGGATGCAAAGAAATAAAAAAGGTTATTTTATATATTTTTTCATTTCTTAATTTATTCTCAAATTATAATTATTTATTGGTGAATTATTTTGAAAATAATATTTAGTTTTATTTAATTATATTAAATATAGTAGAATGATCAACCAGTATACCAATGCATTGCAAATAATCCCCGCATACACCAAATCAAACCTTTACAAATGTATACATTAGATAGGATGTAGTTTTATTTAATTTATTTATATTGAATAATTAATATAATTTATAAACTAATATCAAGAAATAAATAACCTTAACCCCAAGATTTATACTAGAACTCTAATTGAACCCTAAACCTAACCCTAATTCAACCCTAACAATAGGATTTAATTACGGTTAGGGTTAGAGTGAGAATTTAATTATGGTTAGTGTTAGGGTTAGAATTAGAGTTTAATTAGGGTTAGGGTTAGGATTCAATTATGATTATAGTTAGGGTCAAATCTATAAGCTAATATTAAGATATTTAGAACTCTAACCCTAACCTAACCTTAATCTCCATCCTAGAATGCTAATTAAACCCTAATTGAACCCTAAAAATAAGGTTCAATAAGAGTTAGGGTTAGGGTTTAACAAGTAGGTTTATGGTTGGAATTAGGGTTCAATTACCTGGTTAGGGATAGAATTTAATTAGTGTTATGATTAGGGTCAAGTTCAAGTTATAGTTAGGGTTTATTTAGGCTTATTTTGGTTAATCTTACAATTGGGGTTTAACTAGAATGCTAATTGAACCCTAATTTAACCCCAACAACAAGGTTCAATTAGAGTCAGGGTTCGAGTTCAATTAGGGTTAGGGTTGGCATTCAATTAATGTTATGATTAGAATCAAGTTCAAGTTGCAGTTAGGGTTCAATTAGGCTTATTTTAGTTTAGTTTACAATTAAGGTTTAATTAGAGTTAGGTTTATGGTTCAATTAGGGTTAAGGTTAGGGTTCAATTAGGATTTATTTAGGGTTATGATTATTGTTTAAATAGGGTTAGGGTTAATGTTAAGTTAGGATTAAAATTATTAATCTAGAATAAAACTTGAAGCTAAGGTTAGAGCTATGGTAAGTGGTAGAGTTAGGCTTAAATTAGGGTTTAATAAAGGTTAGGGTACAATAAGGGTATAATAATATTGGTTAATTTTTAATTCATGACCATGCTATATGCCAATTTGGTTTAAAAGACCCCTTGTTGAAGCCCAAAAGACATTTATTTCTATATAACTGAGATATTGTTCATATTTATTATCATTGTGTTTGACCTCATGAGAATGCTTCAGAATAAAGTACACCTTGCAAATCCACCTACACCAAGAGAACCATTCAATCTCTCAAAATTTTATTGTTATTCTGGAATGATTATCAAATTGGATATGTCCAAAGCCTTTAATAAGTTGACTTGGCAACTTCTATACTGCATATACCTCTTGTCAACTTCAACCAAGGGAGTACTAATTGCATAATAAATTGTCTTCTTTTTCAATTCGATTAATCATCCCCCATAGGGTCTTCTTCATAAATTAGGGGATTAAGTTAAAGAGACCCATTATCATGTTTTTTTTCCATCAAAATGGTAGAGGCCCTTAGTGTAGAACTTATACTAGCCAGTATGTTACAAAAATTTACATGACTTCCAATTCTAGCAGCACAAGCCAATACATAGTGTTTGTAGATGTTACTTGATTTACAAGATAGATGAGTTTCTAGAGGAGATGCAAATAAAGACAACTTTTCAATTTATTTCAGTGTCCAGTGTGGAGTATCTAAAATTTATTGTTAATTATGAATTTGACATTGACATATATCATTGAACTAAGATTGATACTACTGTTTTGATTCATTGGCGATAATTATTGGATTAGTGTGAAAAATCTAGAGATTTGTGTTTGACCACAAAGAGTTATCTCTTGTGATTTATCAACAAATTATTATTTCTATTCGTGGGATTCTTACACAAGACAATATATTTATGCATTTCTTGTAGAGTCTATTCTAATTGATCATACTAAAAAAATTCTAATTTTGAAAATAATATAACATAGAACCAAATAGCAGTGAAAATCCCAAACAAAGATTGTCAAGAGTGTATCTCATTTAGTTTTTATTTAATCTTTCTCTTTATGTCTACAATTTCTTGAAGTTTTTCTGATCATCCTAATAATTTAACATTGATGGATATGTAACACATTTAGTTCATTCATGCCCTAGTTCATCATATTTGGCAGAGAGCATGCCCATCTAGAGATGACCCTAGAATTTGGTTATGACTTATCCAGAGATAGTGATGTTGACAAAAATTTAAATGAGACAAGAAGATTTGGAAGCTAAGGGTATACACATCAATGTCTAAGTTAAACAATTAATACCCTAGATAAACATCAGTTCACACAGTGATGAGTCTGTAGTACATAGTTGTGATTCTAGATAGTAGGTGAGCCAAATTTGGTTCATGGTGATTGGTTGAAACCTGGTGCAATACTAATTGATCTTGGCTTAAATGCAGTAGAGGTATGACACCTTCTAACTTCCTTTTTCAAAAAAAGTTTGTAAGTAAAAGATGGTTAATATATAGCAAATTAAGCCGGTATTGGCATGGTGTGTTGGTTTATAGGTGGCATTGTTGTTCTTTCCACAAAGGTTCAAACCCCGTTGGGGTGGTATTGTTGAATGGTTGTATCCGGTTCATAGCTCCAAAAGCGTTTACCCCTTGAATAAAAAATATATAGCAAATTAAAACTATTGCTTCTACTTTTGTATGATCCTAGTGCTAAAAGAGAATACCAATTAGTTGGTCATGTTTCCTATGAAGAGGATTCAAGAATAACTTCATCAATTAATCCTCTACCTTGTGGTCTTGGTCTAATGAATATTGCAATGCTTTTGTCCACTACTCTTCAATCAACAAAACGAGCATATGGGTTCAATTGAGATTTCTGATGTTTGATCCAGGCCTTTTGCAATACACAACAAATACAAACAAAACTATTCTAAAACTTTATGGTAGGAACTTCGCTGCTCTGCAGCTCTTGTTTAATATTTCCCTTTCAATGCCATTAAAATAATATTAAAATATAAAATTAAAAAAAATAATATAAAATTATTATATTAAAATATATAATAAAAAATATTATATTAAAAATTATATTAGATTAGGGTTGGGGCCCTAGCTCGGTTGGCTAAATCTTTCCTGTTGCAAGAGGTTGGTCATGAGGTCTAGTCTCCCCCACCCCCATGGTACTAGAGGGAGTGTAGTGCCGCCGGTCATGTTAAAGTTTACCAGGCGCACTACAGTTTATATGGGGTCGTGCTACCCGATTCCTGTAGTCTAAAAAAAAAATAAAAAATTATATTAGATTAAATATTATATATATACATTTTTATTATATATTATATAAATATAATATAGTTTTTAATATATATTTTATGTTATATATAAAAACCCTCTTTTTATATATAATATAAAATATATATTAAAAAATAATATATAAATATATAAATTTATTATATATGAAAATATAAATTGTATGAAAAAATTTAACTTAGAGTTTTTTTACGTAATGAAAATATTAAAAAAATAGTGTTTTAGTCTCTTGACAAACACTAAGAAATAAAGACTTCTTTGACGATACGGATTTGGGCACGGATTCATGTGGTGCATTTTGTCACCCCCATAGACAACGCCCTTTCCATAAGCCAATATTACCGCCATTATTAGTTTCAGGTAGGAAACTATAGGCACCACCTATTGTTAACTAGTGATTATTAGTTTGTTTTGCAGCGAATCAAAAGTACAAATTTTTTTATGTAAATTTGTTTACAAATCATTAATTTTTTTATATTTATCTATTGTAAAGTAGAGATGCAATTTTTTGAACTTTAAGAATTTTAAAAATTATTTATCATGAATTTTATTGGTTTAAAAATTTTAAGCGATATAAGCGGATTTTTAGGAACTATAGACAATTGTAGACAAAAACAATTTTTTCGCAGTTTTTATAGGATAAATTCTCTCCCACTTTTAATTACTCCAGTTTTTAGAGGGCAGTTTTTCTGCCACTTTTAATTACTCCTGGGTTGTTTTCCTCTTATCACATCCCTCGATTTTAGATGCAGTAGTTGTGCGGTAGCTATTGTTTGGATTTTAATAAGGATTTTCTTTTGGTAGTTTGTCTATATAGTATTCACCATGGCATTTGTTGAGCATAATTTCCATGCATTTATCTTTGTCTATCTAGAGGGTGGATCTCTTTGGCCATATGGAATTACTTTTATGAAAAAGTGTTTAATACGGTGTTATGATTCATGGCAGAAATACAACAGAGGAGACATCACTTTAGAAGCATGCAAAAAACATTTGCTATTGAAGAAAAGAAAATCAAACTTTCCAAAGTTTGATAGGTCTTAGGGACTTGGCACAGTCTCATCAATATTTTGTAACTTATGTGAGGTTCATAAAGAGAAGGAAATAAAATGCATAAAGAAAGAGACTCTCCTCTCTCTACAAAGATGTTAGTTTTCACCTCCCCTTTAATAATTTAATCTATCTCAACACCAAAAAAGAAGCTAATGAGGTAAGGTTGACTCTCTTGCAGTCCAAATATTTGTTCTATGCTACATGTGAGGCAAATTGCTAGTCCTTACAACAAGTTTAATAACTGTAATTTATGCTTTGGATGGAAAAACAAATATTTTTTTCACTTTTTCTCCAAGATTTCAATCTTCCTTGCTACATCACATGTGTGTACACCATAGTATTTATATTCTAAGAAATCTTTGGCTTTTATCTTTGGTTTTCAACAGTTTTGTTTGGTGCTCATTTTAGTCATCACAACACATTAGACTTCTAAGTATCTTCCCTATTATCAAAGAAAAAAATCAATATCATCCAAAGTTACTATGTTCTTTTCCCAAAAAATTAAATAAATAAAGATAATATTTTATAACTAAAAAATTAAATAAATGCATACAAACATTTTTACTACTATTAAATTTTTATTTAAAAGATAAGATTTATCAAATGAAAATAACAAAAAAAAAAAATAGAAACTAAAAATCTTATAAAAACTAAAAAACTAAAAATAAAGAACAACCACCTAAAAAACCTAAAAGTTAAAGAAAGAAAGTGTAAAAATGAGAGATAAAAAATAAAGTCCATAACTTAATAAACAAGGAAAATTGAAAAAATAAGGAAACATCATTTTCTCTTTTTAGAAAGTAATAAATTTCTATTAAAAGAACAAAAAAAATTTAAGAAATAAAAACTAAAAAAAAAAAATAAATAATTTAACAAAAGAATTTAAAAAAAAACATCATTTTTTTCTTTTTAGAAAGTAATAAGTTTTTATTTAAAAAATAAGATTTCCTAATAAAATAACAAAAAAATTAAGAAATAAAAACTAAAAATATTAAGAAAATAAATGCATACAAACATTTTCACAACTATTAAATTTTTATTGAAAAAATAAGATTTATTAATGAAAATAACAAAAAAATTAAAAAATAAAAACTAAAAATATTAAGAAATAAAAACTAAACTACAAATAAACAAGGACCACCTAAAAAACCTAAATGCTAAAGAAAGAAAGTCATAAAAAAACAGAGGCAAAAAAAATGTCCATAACTTAATAAACAAGAAGGAAAACTGAAGAAAATAAGGAAACATCATTTTTTCTATGAAAGTAAAAATAAAATATTCAAAGAATAAATTTCTCAAAAAAATAACAAAAAAATTAAGAAATAAATACTAAAAAACTTAAGAAATAAAAAACTAAAAAACATCATAATTGAAATATGAACATCATCCAAGAGATATAAAACGATTTGACCATAGTTCAAAAGTTTGGACTTGTAAAAAATTAGTAGATTCAAATTAAATTAGATTTGATAACTTGAATCAAATTTCCAAATAATAAAATATACATAAATTTGTAAAATTATAATATGTATAAAACTAAACTTATAGAAGTCACAAGTAATTTGTTCTTCAATAATAGATTAAAAAATGAGTTCAATGCATATCATATATTAAAGCATTCAGTTGTCAAATACTATAAGCCTGATTATAATTCAAACCCTAATTGGACTCTAACCCTATCTCTAATTTAAACCCTAACCCTAACTGTAACTTTAATTCTTAACCCAATTCTAGTGGTAACCCACCTTAATTTTAACCCTAATTCTAATGGAAATCCTAATCCTAACTCTTACCGTGAACCCTAATTCTAATCATAACCTTGATTGTATTGTACTCTGACTATCACCTTAATTTTAAGTCTAACAATAATCTTAATTCTAACCCTTTAATCCTCATTCTAACTATCATTTTAACCCTAAACCATAATCTTAACTCTAACCTTAACCCTAACCCTAACCATAATTCTAATGCTTACCCTAACTCTAATTCTTACCCTAATTCTAATAGTAACCTAAAAATAATTTTGAACATTTTCAAATCCATATATTTTTTTGATTCTTTTTTTTAACTCATGCTTTTAATTTAAAAATCAATTCTAACTATGATTTAACCCTAACATTATGTTTTCTTTCATAAGTTTATTAATGTTTTCTACCACTTGACTAATATAATAGTTTAAAAAAAAATAGTTTACATATCCATTTTTTATTTAAGGAAAAAGGATGTTTGTTTTAACTTGTCCCTTCTAACTGTTGTATACATTATTTGTTTATCCTATTTATGTTACTTATGAATAGATATTATTTGTTTATTTTTTGGGTGTTTTAAAATTTTAAAATATATTAGATGATATTATTTGACTTGTTATTATATTTTTATATAGTTCTCTATATAATTGAATATTTTATTTATAATAATATATCATCTTATTATGATATTTTGTTATATAAATATTTATTAATTTAGAATATTTTAAAATATAAATATAAAAGATCTTTTTAGAATTTTTATCCTTAAATATTTATAGAAATAAATTTAGGTTAAGATATTGGGAATCATGTTCATTCATACTCATTTGGTGATTTTGTTGTACCAACTACTTGATCTACTAAAAAAATGCATTATATTTGCTTCTTGTTATAATGGATGTGCACCCTTATCGGGTAAAAGTTTTCTGCCAATTAGATTGAAGAAAAATTATTTTTGAAATATGTTATGTTATAATATTGGCATCTATACAATAGAAATAGTTAAATATTTTGTAAATAAAAAAAAAGTATTTTAGTTCTCATTAGTTGCAAATAGAATTATTAATAATAACTAGTTAAGAACAGGCCTCGCTTATAATTTTCTTGACAGAAACTAACAACAGGGGTTGCCTATAGTTCCCTTGGTAGGAACTAATAAATTACAATACATATTATTAAATATATTATAATATTATATAATATTAATAATATTGTTATAATATAATATTATATAATATAATATTTTATTTTATTATAATAGTAATAAATATATAGTATTATATTAATATTATATTTTATTATAATATAATATTATATAATATAAATATTTTATTATATTATAATAAAAATATTATATTTATTATTATATAATATAAATATTATATTATATTATAATATATTATAATATTAAATATATTATATTGTATTGTAATAAAAGTTAAATAAAGTAAATGTTAAATTTTTTTATAAAATATGTAAAGGCCTTAAGACTACACCAAGAGGCAATGTCTTCCACGTAATAGGTATTTTTGGTGCACCAAGCAACCTAGGCGGTCAAATGCCCTGCTTGGGTAGGGGTCCAATGAGGGGGGCTTAAGCTCTATGGATTATAATCAAATTCGAAAGAAAAAAGAATAGAGGAGTAATAGTCATTTTTATTTGTCTGATATTAGTCATTTATTTAGTTATTTTTATTTGTCTAATATTAGTCATTTAGTTGTCATTTTACCTGATGACCAAATTAGTCACTTATAAATGACCAAATTAGTCATTTATTTACCAAATTCTACTAGTGTTAGTCATGTGATTAAAATTTTTAGTCATGTGACTAAAAGTTTTAGTCACATCGTCATTTATTTGCAAAATTCTACTAGTGAGAGTAACAAGATGTGAGTTGTTTTCAATGATGGATGGATTTTCTAGGTATAATCAGGTCAAAGTTAAAGAGTTTGAGCAATACAAGACAAATTTTACTACACCATGGGGGACATATTTTTATGTGAGAATGCCATTCGGTCTCACGAATGTAGGGGAAACTTTCCAAAGGTCCATGGATGTGGCATTTGTAGATTTAATTAATACTAAAATGGTAGTGTACTAGGATGACCTCATTGCTTATTCCAAAAGGCTAGAAAACCATATAGAACACTTGAAGAAAATATTCATCGGGGCTTTGGAATATGGTATCAGTCTCAACCCTAAGAAATGTTGGACACTAGGAACACTGAGAGGGGGGATGAATTAGTGTTCCACAATATTTGAATTTCAAATTAGATCTTAAACTATCAATAGCAATATTTAAGCTTTAATAGCATCCACAACAAATAAATAGAAGGAAATATGCATGCACATTAACAAGACAATGTGACCACCATAACACTGAGATTTTTACGTGGAAACCCTATTAGGGGAAAAACCACAGTGGAGATTAATCCACAAAGTATAATCTATTAAAAGTATGATAAAAGGGGAATGCACTTGCATTCAAGCACACTACCTAGAACTCACTGCTCAAAATACAAAAGAGGACTCACTGTCCAAAAGGAGTTTGGATTAAAACTATTCAAAATATGAACTAAGAAAATAACATCTCTGAATGCCTGGATTCAGTTCCAATGAAGCACATGAAATTTTTTTTGGATGTTCTGTCCAATTTGCACTTCTGCTCTGTTCTACTCTGCTCTACTCTGCAAAAACCCTTCTATTGCACAAACAAAATTCGCTCAACAGATCTTCTAATATTACCTCATGTAGCTGTTCTACACTTTTTTGCACACACACCTTCTCACCACTTCATCCATTATATAAAAAATGAGTTATTGATCTCATTTATATATCCGCTAACAAGAATTTAATTATTATATGTCAGCTTCAAACAAAAATAATAGTCTTCCACAAGTCGGCTCAAATCACCAATTAGAATTAATGTGTACCCACACAAGTTGGCTAGACTATAGTAGGGACCCAAACCAAAATTCCCAACATAAGAAATAGTTAAACACATACTCCTCATACATCCAGAACATGCCATACACAATAGGTCGGCTATAACGAGAAAATAAGCAATAAATTATTCTACCAAATCTCCAAACTCGTACACGAATCAATGTAATATCGTAAAACTTATCAAACAGGTAGCATACATGCTTGACAAGCTTCCCTAGGGATCCACACAACAAAATAATGATCCGGTGAATTATTCAGATCAACTTACCAACCAGATACTTTGTTCTTCATGCATTCTGCTAGTAGAATATTGTCTTATACTTTCCTTGCTCATAGGAACTGATTCTAAACTATGGACCACACTCCTGACTCCAGTTGCCATTAATGACAACACTAGCAACCAGAAAAGATCTCCCAAATCCATATGCCAACAATCTCCCCCTTTGGCATTGATGGCAACACTTAGTGAAAAATGACTAAGTGTTGAAACCAAAATTTAAAACTTTATAGGACAACAAAACACTGCCCCCCCTTTGGATTTTAAGGAATTTTTCACTGCATTCTCTCCCCCTTTGACATCAATGAAAAAAAATTCCGTTACTTTTCCTTTCCCCTTAGATTATTTATTGCACTCTTCCTCGCTGCAGTCTCTCCTCAAAAAAAGTTGCAACTGCTACTAAATTCAAAAAATTATTTTATACTTATCTTTCATTTTTGGGAGAAATTTCTTCCAAGAGTCCACTGCAATCCCAATAGCAATTATTAGACTGTTATTTTATGATGTTCTATTGATGACCTGAACAAGGGATTCAGGAATGATAATGGTTTCTTCCAGCTTTTCTCCTTTCTTTAGAACTTCAACCATTTTCCTTAATCTACATTCAGTCAGATCGTTCACTTTCTAGAAAGTGTCCATAAGAGTGTTTCTAGCAGAGTGAACCTTTGCATGCTCAACTTGCAACTCATGAATCTTCTTCTTAACTTCTTCATCCTTGTCCTGAACCATATTGTAGTCCTGTCTGATTCTGACAAGATCATTCTCAATCTGTTCTAACTTGTCCTTATATTTTCCAACCACGTGAGGCCACCTAAGACAGTAATTGTAGATCTTGTTTATTGAGTCAATACACTATCTTAGTACATTCATTTTCTTCTTCAGTTTGGAAAGAGATATCCTAAACTGCATCTTTAGATGTGAGATTATTTCTTCCTTTTTTTCTGTCCTGAGATACAGAGTCCATAGCCTCCTTGATACATTCAATAAATTCTTCTAGAAGTACATTCTGCAAACTCTTCAATACAATGTTGTTATCAATAAAGTATCTTCCTAGAGTGTCCTCAATGAGGTCCTCTTCATATGATGGACCATTTATCCATATGTCAATTATATTTTACATTCCATCTTCTTGAACAATCTATAATATCTTTTCTTTGAGTAAAGAACCTTCTTCATCACTTTCTTCTGCAATTACCACAATCGGTTCAACTAGTTTTGGTTCATCTCTTGGTATATATTCCTTAGAGTATTTATCAACTACATCCACAAATATCTAGTTTTTATCTTTTCCTTCAAATTTTGTTGACTTAGGCACTAGAGGAGTGTCACCAGCCAACTCTCTTTCTCTCTTCTGCTTTTTCTCTGTCTTACTGGAGGATGATCCAATTTCAATTACTTTTACTAGGAGGGGAATACCAAACTTTCCTAACAAGTTTCCAAAGAATTTTTCATAAAATTGTTCACCATTTTCAAAAGAGTTGAAATGCTCAAAAAATTGTTTGCAAACTGGCATATTTTTCTTCCATACCACATTGTCATTCTAAGGCAAGCAATTTAGGAAATACATCATAATGCATATAGCAAGGGTACCAAACCTGAAAGAATAATCTATATCCTTTTTCAATTGCACATTCTCCATCAGCTGATCCTTCAACAATCCACATAGATCAAAGTCTTCATTTTCTATTATCATCTTGTGTGCAATATAGACTACGCCTATAGAGGTTGCACCTTCCCTATTTCTAAAGAAGATCTTGTATGAAATTCCATATGAAATATACCTTGTTAATGGATCTTTGATCATTGTAATCATCAGTGCCCTTTGATCTTCTTCTACACTAATTAGGGCTTCAACCTCAACATTTCGAATCAATTTTTTTTGCGAGAGATCACCAACATTGCAAAAACCTGTTAGATTTTTTTATTACATCCTTAGAAATTTGATAGGGTTTATCTAGAGTAAGGATATCACCATCCAATCTGTTCAAGATAAACTAGACTACCTCCACATTGACAAAATGAGGAAATTCATTCCAAATGTCTGGATTCTTGTGTTTTTCTCCTCCACGCTTCTTCAATTCGATGAAAGACAACAAATTTATTACATCCCTAACCCTTTGACTACTATATTCATCCCTAATTACTGTTCCTTTGATTTGTTTCATTTTCCATACCAAACAAGGTTCTACCGATCACATAATAAGTATGAAATTGATAAACAATAGAAATACCTAGAAAATTCACTGCTAAATTGACTTTTTCTCCCTCAAAATTTTGTTGAAAAATTTTGGTTACTTTGTTTTCAAACAACAAGAGAGAAATCCATTTGCAAACCTTCAAGAAGCAATCACCAATACACTTGAGGATGAATGACACAACTGCAGAAAACTTCCCACAATCCAAAAACAACTACATACGGGGGGACAAAATATTTTCATGAAAACTCCCCTTAGACCAATGGCCAGAAATCAATTGCCGAATGAACTACTGGAGGGGGCTTCCAGTACAACCTTGTTAAATTTCATCAGATCCATTCTTCTTTACCCACATTTTCTTCATCTGGTCTCTTATCTCTTCCATGAATGCTTTTCCTTTTCCTTTATCACCTTTCTATAATTTCTTCCTTGATATTCTAGACCACTTTTATCCATGCTTGTATTCCTATAGAATCTTGCAATGTGACCAAATCTGTTACAATTGTAGCATACCATATTTTTCTGTCTATACCATCCATTCCACTGATTTCCTCCTGATCTACACTAATTAGCAATATATCCAAATCTTCCACAGGTGTAGCATTTAACATTCCTTTTACTGGTAGACATACTTCTGCATTCTAATGACTTATGACCAAACCTTTTACAGTTAAAACATTGACCAAAAAATGATGGATCGCCAGAAATTATCTTACTTCTACACTAAGAAGCCATATGCCCAATTTATTACAAACAAAGCAATATCCATTAAATTTTTGAGCATTGGGTTGTCTTACCAGATATCTTCTGCCTTTGTTCTTCTTTTTAGGGTCCTTATGTTCAGATTTGGAGCTCACATCATTCACATAGACGAGACCTCGCTTATCATTTGTATCCTTTTGACCTTTAGTTATCTCATCAAGCCTAGTATAACTGATCCTGAACTTCTCCTTTAACTCATTTGCAATAGCAAAATCATCTCTGAGAATAACTACTTGTCTCTCAAGCTCTTGTTCATTGTTTCTGGATTGTTGCAGTTCAATCTCCAGCTGAATGACTTCACTATTAACTTTGTTGAATTCCTCATACTACTTTTTCAAGGACTGAGCTAGATTATCCTCCTTCTTTCTTTCTTCAATCCCTTTAGTTAGCTTCATTGCCACAGATTCCATTTCAAGCTTTAGAGAAGTATTGTCCTTAGCAAGCTTTTTGCATTCTTCAGTTATTTATTTTAGGTTTTGATTCAGATGAACATCTTCTAGGCCTTTGCTTCCTTTTTGCTTCAACTAACCACATAGTTCTTTCCTCTTTTCCCTTGACTCATTTACTTTATCCTTCAGTGATTAAATGAATTTTTCAACAACCACAAGATTTTCTTTTAGTTCCATGACCTCTTCTTTAGACTAATCAAGATCATCAAGTGCCACCATAAGCTACTGTTGAAGACCACCTAGATCCATTGTAATCCAAGATCCACCTCAAGTTGTTAGACTCATAAGAATAACCTACTCTGATACCAATTGTTGGACACTGGGAACACTAAGAGGGGGGGTGAATCAGTGTTCCACAATATTTGAATTTCAAATCAGATCTTAAACTATCGACAACAATATTTAAGCTTTAATAGCATCCATAGCAAATAAACAAAAGGAAACATCCATGCACATTAACAAGACAATGTGAACATCATAACACCATTTTTTTTACATGGAAACCTTGTTAGAGGAAAAACCACAGTGGAGATTAACCCAAAAAGTATACTCTATTAAAAGTATGATAAAAGGGGAATGCACTTGCATTCAAGCACATTTCCTAGAGCTCACTGCTCAAAATACAAAAGAGGATTCACTGTCCAAAAAGAGTTTGGATTAAAACTATTCAAAATATGAGCTGAGAAAATAGCATCTCTAAATTCCTAGATTTAGTTCCAATGAAGCACATGAAATGAATTCTAGACCTTCTATCTAATTCACACTTGTACTCTATTTTGCTCTGCAAAAACCCTTCTACTGCACAAAAAACAATCGCTCGACAAATCTTTTAATATTACCTCATGTAGTTGTTTTTCACTTTTTCGCACACACCTTCTCACCACTTCATCCATCATATAAAAAATGAGTTACCGATCTCATTTATATATCTGCTAACAAGAATTTATTATTATATGTCTGCTTCAAATAGAATATAATATTCTTCCACAAGTCGGCTCAAATCACCAATTAGAATTAATGTGTACCCACACAAGTTGGCTAGACTATAGTAGGGACCCAAACCAAAATTCCCAACATAAGAAATAGTTAAACAATGTATACTCCTCATACATTCAGAACATGCCATACACAAAAGGTCGGCTATAATGAGAAAATAGGCAATAAATTATTCTACCGAATCTCCAAACTTGTACATGAATCAATGTAATATCGTAAAACTTATCAAACAAGTAGCATACATGATTGACAAGCTTCCCTAGGGATCCACACAACAAAATAATGATCCGGTGAAGTATTCAGATCAACTTACCAACCAGATACTATGTACTTCATGCATTCTATCGGTAGAATACTGTCTTCTATTTTCCTTGTGAGTAGGAACTACTTCTAAACTATGGACCACACTCCTGACTCTAGTTGCCATCAATGACAACACTAGCAACCAAAAAAAATCTCCCAAATCCAGATGCCAACAAGAAGTGTCACTTTGTTGCCATAGAGGGTAAGCTTTTGGGGAATATTGTATCAAAAGAAGGGATTAGAACAGACCCTGAAAGAGTAGAAGCAATAGACAAAATCCCCATTCCCAAAACTGTCAAAGCCATTCAAAAATCTCCTGATTTTTCCAAACCTTTCCAAATATTTTCATTTTCCATTACATACCATAGCAATTGTTATGTTATAAAAGAATGATGAAGGGTATGAGCAACCTGTATCCTTCTTTAGAAAATCACTGTAGGGATCAGAGTTAAAGTATGATATTATGGTGAAACAAGCTTATGAATTGGTCAAATCAACAAAATCTTTCAGAACATATCTAGTTGGAGCCAAAGTAATTGCATATGTACCACATGTAGTTGTGAAATATATCTTGGTACAAACAAAGGTGGCATGGAAGATATGTAGATGGATCAATAAGATCGAAGAATATAATATGGAAATTTGGATTTCCAAGTTAGTAAGGGGACATGGTCTAGCCAAACTAATGGTAGAAGAAAACATTGAAGCTAACCAAATCTATAATGTAGAAAATGAGAATGGTACAATTGCAAGCATTGAACATACTCCTTGGTACACAAACATAGTGTATTATCTCAGACACATGAAGTGCTCTGAAGGATTGAATGATAATTAGAGGAGAACTCTAAAGTTGCAGGCATCCAAGTACATATTCATAGAAGGTGATTTGCTCTAGAAAAATAGGGATGGAGTTATATTATTGTGTCTAGATGAATCACAGGTAGAACATGTCTTGAGGGAGATGCATGATGGAGTCTGTGGAGGTCATTATTCTGCCGAAACTACTGCACATAAGATCCTCAGGGCAAGCTATTACTGGCCTAAGTTTTTCAATGAATCTTTTTCATAAGTAAGGAGGTGTGAAGCTTGTAAAAAATTCTAAGGAAAGATGAAATATCAAGGAGCCTTACCGCTTAGACCTTTACAAGTAGAAGCCCCTTTCCATCAATGTGGAATTGATTTTATTGGGGAAATACAAGAAAAATCAAGTGGGGGACATAAATGGATATTGGTGGCAACTGATTATTTCACTAAATGGGTGGAGGCAATCCCAACTAGACAAGAAACAAGCAAGGTGGTAATAAGTTTTCTGGTGGAGAATATCATAACTAGATTTGGCACACTAGTAAGATTGATCACAGAAAATGGAATGTGTTTTAGGTTTGACGAATTCAAAAATTTCTGCAACACATATGGCATTACTATTTCTTGTGCTGCCCCTTACCACCCACGAGCAAACGGTCAGGAAAAATCTAGTAGTAAAAGTCTTTTGAAAATCATAAGAAGGATACTAGATGGAAATAAGAAGGCATGGGATTCAAAGTTGAGAATGGTTGTGTGGCCAGATAGGATTATTGTAAAGAAGGTGATTGGAAAGTCTCCATTTGAACTGGTGTATGGGACACAAGCCAGGATGCCATTGCAAAACCTTTTACCAGTTTATAATTTCATCCTTCAGGAAGATTTAGATATTCCAGAACCAATGGAGGAAAGGATGGAGCAGCTTGCAGAACTTGATGAAATAAGGAGAATGACTCACAAGCAAAATGTGAAGTTGCAATCACAGATGAAATATCTTTTTGATAAGAAAGCCAAATATAGAAAATTTGAGGTGAATGATTTGGTACTAATGTGGAATGCTAGATATCAGGAGAAGGGAAAGCATGGAAAGTTTGAAGCATTGTGGTTAGGTCCCTTTCTTATCATTAGCAAAGGAGGGGAGGACTCTTATTATTTGCAAAACATGTCAGGTGAAGAACAAGAATTCCCAATACATGGGCAATTTCTAAAGCACGTATTTTCTTGAAGAACACTAGAGGATTAAGGATTGCCAGTGCATGGACAATTCTTAACAAACCTCTTAAAATAATCTCTTTCCATACATAGTAGTTTAGGAAATCAAAAAGGGGCTAGGACTTGCCAGTACATGGAAAATCCTAGAATTCCCCCATTAAAAACAATTTTTTTTCCATGTATAGTAGTGTAGGATCATTTCCATCTCCATCATTTTTCACCTTCATATCCATTTTCATTCCATCCTCACCATATTTTAATTTTCATATCCTCTGAAAGCTTGGTCTACACCCAAAGATATTCTAGATTCTTGTAGTGATTGGTAAATCACTCATCCCTAACTGGAACCACTGTTGGAACTAGAATTTTCATAAAAATTATAAGGAAATTATCAATTAAAATTTGAAATTCCCAATATCATTTTCATAAAAAGTCACATTATTGCCATCCATAAGGTCAAATTTTCCCTTTACTACTATACCGCTGCTGCATTGGCCACCCCACATAGCCCTCACATCTTACCTCTCTACCACAACCCATTACAAAGTAGCTCACGGTATGACGGTAAATGAAGCAACTACTGTACACTGTAAGCTTCACCCCTTACCGCTATACCCCAGGGGGTCAGAACATAGCCTGTGGTAGAGCGATACACTAAAGAGGAGTATTAAAAGGACACTATGATACCACAAGAGAGAAAAAGGTGACCTGTGGTAGAGCGGTATATTGAATATATGTACCAAAGGGACACTGTGGTACCACCATGAGGTAGTGTAGTAAATGACAGTCATTGGTGTCATGAGGTAAAAATCAGTCATTGTGTCATTTAAAGCATACAAGTCACATCAATCAATGTCGAAATATAAAATTGATCTCAATACAAAGATTTGAATTGTGTGAATTTATGATTCAGGAGTAAATGCATCTTGGTGATAAAACACATAAAAGAAGTTGAGATTTTCCATTCATAACAACTAAAACCAAGTTACAGAAAAGCTTAGAGTGCAGGAGTAAAGGGAATTCTTCAAGGAAAATTATATCACAAGGTTAAAGAGGCTAAGCCTCCCATTGCCTTTAGGAAATATTCTTTGTTGTGTCATTTAATCTTGTACCAAAATGATATGAAATGGACTAAAAGAATGAAGTTGTGTGCACAAGAGAATGGAGTAAGAACCCTTGTACATAACTAGTGTTACATCTAGGATAATAGATGTATAGAATGTGATTTTTTTGTGTTTAGAGATGACTTTGTTGTTAGACTGATAGCTGCCCTTGGTTACCCAACACCAAGGTTACCTGAATCATTGATTGAAATTAATGAGGCCTGTACAATATAAGCCGGACCAGGACTGTACTCATAATTATGTTGATTGGTTATTTATGCCACAACACACCATTATCAACATATATGGATGCAAATAAGCACCACTTATCTTTCCCAATTTTGTACCTAAAAGAGTATTTTTTTTAGAATTCATGTAGCAGATGCTCTGGATGAAACATGATTTAATGAGGAATTAGAGGAAAGGAACATTTTTTCCTGATATGACAACATTTGAAGAATTTTCCATTAGATTTGATATGCTAGAAGAATTGTAGAGGTTCACGGGGGTTAATTATCCCCTCATGTTTGGAAAGGAGAGAGTGTGTGACCTAGAGGGTCATATCAATATGATCAGAAGGACCTTGTTGACAAAGAGGGCTATATCTCATGAGTTTTACCTTGAGGAGGATGCCATAGGAAATTTGGTATATTTTGTTGATGTACTACAAACTAGAAAGAGGTGGATAACAATGATGAGGTGGGAAAATTAGAAGAAGAAGGATAGAAATTTCAAATAGTTTTTTGTTGATGAACCTAACCCCCTGAAAAGAATGTAGATGACTCTTGATAAATTTTATGAACTTTACAAAATATCCCAAGATGAGGGGTTGATTCCACTTCCCACACCTCACCAACCATCGCATGAAGCATCCACATCACGAAAACCATCTCCATCACTTGCACATCTGCCCCCTTTATCTCCTACTCATGAACCGCAAGCTAAAAAGAAAAATATTGAGCCATTGGTTGAATATGACTCAAGTGATGACAAAGAAGAAGAAGCAGTAATAGCTCTGACTGAAATGAAGGAGGTAGTAGAGCAACAAATAAGTCAAGAGCCTCGTGATCCTAAGATCAGGCTTTCAGATGAGGAAGCTGATGAAATTCAAGAGGATGAGAGGGTAGTGGCCTCTTTTGGATTAAGATGATGAAACAATTTGATGAAAGATTGAAAATCAATATTATAGGAGCTGATGAATCAAAGCAGGATGAGATCCAGGTTTAGACAATTGCATAGTTAAATGTTGATAGCATTAATGTCACCCCCTAGGAGGTGAGAGAACTAGTATTGAAAAGTGATATACTAATTATGTACTAGGAATGGAGCTATCCAAAGTGTTTCTTCTAGATCAGATCAGAGCACATGATGATCCCGTGTTATTAGTAGAATTTGATTTAGAGGAAGGTGTCTCAAGAATAGGGTATAATCTTACTACCCAAATACTTGCTCTGTGGAGAAAACAAAAAACACAAGGAAGCCTCGACTCTTGGATGTAGTGCAGGAAATGAGGGGGTCAGCTATGGTGAGAACAATGAAAGACACAACCCCCATAGAAGTTGCAACCATGACTATGCATTTTGCAATGTTCACTAAGGATGTGGTAGAAAATATGGAAAAGAAAATTAATGAATATGAGAACAGATTAAAATTGTCAAATGATAAGGTGAACAAATTTTTTATTGAGAATGTGAAGCTGAAACAACAGTTGTAGCAGGTGACCACAGTAAGAGGGGATGAATTAATTGTTTATCACCCACCTGTCTAGGTAGAGGATCCACAAATACAACAAATGAAAGATGAAATTGATAAATTAAAGAAACATAATATGGATGATGTCAAGCATCATATCATGGAGACTCTAAGAAATATATTAGAGCATAGAGTCAGGATATTGAAGGAGAAGATAAATGGATTACATGAAATCTTCAGTAATCATATTATTGCTTTGGAGTAGATAGATGCTAAATCCCCTATCCTTGAAGAGCTCTAGAAGAGATGGCAACCTACCTATCACATATACTGACTAGTCTGTGCAAAGCCACACAAAGGGATCCAAATTCCCCACCAATACTCAAACCTACACAGGAAATGGTAAAAGGTGTAATTGAGGAGTATAAGTATTTGGTACATATGAGGAAGAAAGTGGAGAGTAGGAGGATTGAATTTGACTATATTAAATACATCTACAAACCATCAATCTTCAAATATGATAATCAATTAAAAGGTATGGATGAATGGAGAGAAAAATTTGATCAAATGATTCCTAAATTCCTAACACATGTATAGGATGATGGGGAGATCAATCTCGATAAATTCCATACTTTACTTGATGGGATTGTCATACTAGACAGTGGATACACAATGTTTGTGGTGGATGTCAGAAACCTCCTAGATAATAGATGGAAAATTCATCTCACAAATTTCGCATTTGCACAAGAATTCAAATGGTGAAGTGATTTGACAATTAATAAGTGGTAGGAAAAATATTTGGGCTCTGATGAAGATTGATTATGAGCATCATGAGGAGGAAATATCATACAATAAAGGCTTTGAATAGGTCTTAGGTGACCATGGGATTTTACTCGGAGATTAACAGATTAACACACATGTTTATTGTTAAGTTCCTTTAATTATGTTTAATTTCAAAATTATGTTTTGTTATCAAAAGACACGTCCTTTGGTCTGGAGCTTGTTGCCTCTCATATAAATAAGAGAGACCAAGACCAAAAGAGATGATTAGATTAGATATAGGAAAAAGTAATAGGCGAATAGGGATAAATATAATGCTTACATTTCAAAAGACCATGATGCATGTATAAATTTTGAAAAATTCAATGAAAGATATCTTATTTTGTGGCCTAATCTTGGTATCAACTATTTGTTGTAGTTATTCAATTATATGGTTGTCTCCATTTTAATGCTTGTTTGTTATTTAAATTGTTATATCAAGTATATATTCAATTTATCAATGCACATTTGTTGTATTTTTGTGATGTGATTAATTGGTTTCCCCAGAGGAATTAAACATCCTTCTAGTCAATCACAGTAATCTAGAAGTGTTAATTGGATCGATAAGAAGAGCCATATAGTTAGGGTTGTCCATCTGTCTCCAATCTGGCATTGTCTGTGTTCTTGCATAATTTACTCAATTGGTTCTTTCAAGTAAAGATTAAATTATTTTGATAAATTATAAGTAACCTAGTTGTGTGAGTTGGATCCATAAGTAGAGTTTTTCAATCATTTACCTACACATTTATACAATTTATAAACCAATATTAGTGTGTCAAACAGTTTGATTTATTGCTAATACATGTCATGTATTCAAGATCTTCATTTGATTCCATCTACCCAATAAGGCACTGTTGTTATCCATTTCATCATTTAGTTCTAGCCAATTTGTTTTTAAAACCTTACATCTATTAACTGAACATATTCATAAACTCCACCTTGATATTGCTTATACAATTTATACAAAATAGGTCTACATCTCTCCACCTCCAATTTCCATTGTGGATAGATTGCTTAAGTAGTAAACACATAATTAAAGTCTACTCCAGTTGCATAGGTATACCCACCTAGGTCTGGTAGAGTCTAAAGAGAAGAAAGTTCAAATACACCATTGTGCCTTGTATGTTAGCCTAAAACATACCAAGAGCTTGGCAACCTCTTATGATTTCTTAGCCAGCATTTTTGAGAACTTACAGGACATGCAAAAATAAATGAAGCTTTCCAAATAATATCTCAATACAATATGATAGGGATAAAGCAAACCCTTGTTGAAAATGGCTCCACTCTTAATGTGTATAGTGTCAAACTCTTGGATAGGATTTGTGTAGATAGATCAAAAATTCAACCTAGTTCTCTATCTATTAAAGGCTTTGACAATGTACCAAAATAACCACTTGGTGTGATTACTTTTCCTATTACAATTGGAGTGGCCGCATTGGATACAAAAATTCATGTAATGCCTTATGAAATTTCATATAATCTCCTTCTAGGCAGACCATGGATCCATGAAATGAATGCATTGCCTTCCACTCTTCACAAAATGAAATACATTCACAACAAAAAAGTGTACACAATTGAAGCTGACCCTGATCCCAATAGTCATTTGAAAATTAAGAAAAATAATGTGTGTCATTTAAACACATTAACACCAACTACACCAGTGGAACCCATCCACCAAAAAGATAAACAACAAAATATTGAACAACACATGAAGTTATTCAATGATGATTGGGGTTCCTTAGACTTCACACCAACACTCATGAATGATCCTTTGAAAGCATCCACCTCAACCACTTTAGACCAAAACATAACCAATTAGACAACATTTGATGAACACAACAATGACCAACAACTCAATCCAAACATAATGAAAAATCTTTATGGAAAAGGTTATGAACTTATGAAACAACTTGGATATAGTGGAAAAGGATGTGGTGCTCACGAACAATGTATCTACAACCCTATCGATCCTATCACACAACAAACAACTTATGGTCTTGGTTATTTTCCTTTGATAGAAATTTCCTAGCCTTCACTCAACATCAATACTCTCACACAACATTATCCTAAAACAACCTTAACAGTTGTGCATCCTGAACTCATCAACACTAGTGGTCTTGAAAATAATCCTTACAAAACATGACACAAACAATGAGCTCTTTGCTTAATGTCAATGTCATCTAGCAAAACACTAATGATTTGAATTCGTTAGATTTTACACCCTCCTATAAAGGAGAGAACAAAATATCACAATCTAAATAGTCTTGCATAGGTATGACATCTTCTACATCTAAGCAAGAGATATCTCTATCACATAATACAAGCACGTCTATCATTGATCAAGAGGGTATCTTGTTGAGACTCCTCCAAGATCACCTGATAACCCTTCCTCCAAGAACTTGAAAGAAATTCTATTACAAGACTTCATTTTGTGCATATCATAGAGTTCACGGTCATTCTACTAATGAATGTAAGGCTTTGAGTCATGAAATCCAACACTTTCAAGAGTTTGGTGTTCTTCCTTATGTGGGGGCACCTAAATTCCCCTAATTCATACTAATTTTCACTCTACCATTCATATTATCAATCATTTTGGCTCATTCTTGTCCTGCACTAAGTGGGGGCAAGGGGTTCGTAGCCTTGTCTTTCTATGTCACTTGTTTCCTCTTTTGGCTAGTTATTAACCTTTCATGAAATTATAAGAGAAAGCTTTAGATGTGGACGACATGCCTTAAGTTGGCTTGTACATGACATACTACCTTTTTCATGAGGTGGCTTATAGGAAACATATGACTCGGCATAGGGCTTTTCGAGTAAGCTCTCATGTTCTTATTTCTTCTACTTTAAAGAAATTGCTCATAGTACTGATGTTTGCAACCACTTTAAACTGGAGACATACATCACCACTCACATTTCATTGTGTGATTTTCTTTCTCTTGTGATTTCCTCTCTTGGAAACATTAGGTACAATGTTGCCCTAGATGAGACATTGCACTTGTCCTCTTTTGGAAACAAGATGAGACCATTTGCACTTATCCTCTCTTGGAGACATTAAGCATGATGTTCCCTAAGATGAGACCTTGCACGAACTAAGAAAAATACCTTTGAACATTCCTTACACTACCTTGCATTTACAATGTCTATGAGTAGCAAGCATATGAAGTTTTGCTTACCTTGTGGAGCTTAAAGTTCATTTTCATTATGGAACATTATTAAAGTTATTAGGAGGTACAAATTTGGTATGGTTGAGTGGGAATCCCATTCTGAGGCATGAATTTTCCCCATAGCTACCTTATGGATTTCTCACCCCACAAATAACCAGAAGTTCTATGGCCCCAGAGTGAGTATGTTGTGCATTTCTTACCCCATGAACAACCAAAAGTTTCGTGGCCCAAGAGTGAGTATACTTAGGACTTCTCACCTAGTGGACAACCAAGAATTTTGTCACCCCAAAGTGAATATGAATTTTATTTTTAGAACAAACAAGCCTAGATCTAATCCACAACGAGTTGTACAAATGATCAAATCTTCATCCACCTCATTTTCATTTCTCTCCTTCCTAGTTCTTGCCATTGCATGATTGCATATCTTTTTTTGTTGCACAACACTCACCTTGTGCATGTCCTTTTGCACTCATGTTGGTTTGACTTAGGATCTTAGATCCTAGGGGCTTGACTGCTTCCTTGATCTTTATTATCCTAGACCATCCACATTGGTACAATTGAACCCCTTCTCAAATGTCTACTTTAGTGTGAGTTTGAAGCAAGTTCATCCTCTCACTAAAGTGGGGGCTAACTGTGGACAAATAAAAAGTATCCCTTTTTGCTTGCTTGATGTGGGAATAATTGATAATAAATTGGAATTAATAAGTCCTTGATTTGGTGTTATGAGGTGTTTTACCCATCCACACTAGATCTTGGACCCTTGCAAACTGAATAAAATACATCTAACAATGTATTATAAAGGTGTTGTAAAATACTTTCATGTCTCTCTAGACTTAATAAACCAATTTTCCCTTAATTCAACATTGTAAAATATATTTAATTGCATTCTCACATCAATCTAGAAGGCTTGTGAATTAAACTTGACTTTAATCTAGTGTTGTATTGTGTCTTACACATTCACATTAGATGTTGTGCCCTTCTAGGCTATGCGGACCTCATTTTAACATTCTAAACTATATTTAATCACACTTTCACATGGAATTTTATGTCCCAAGCCCTAATTGACCTTTACATAATCATTAATAGGCCCCTATGACCCCATATTGTGCATCCCAAGGCATAAATTGATCAAATAACTAACTAGAACAATCTAGAGAAACCTGATTTTTTGTTCTCTCGACCTTCTAGCTAGAAAAATGGCCCTTGTGGGAACCATTCACCATTAGGGGTGAATCAGTCCCATCCAAGTGCCATTCACCCTTGATGGCGAATGAGTCCCATTTGAGCCATTTTTAGGGTTTAAGCTAGAAAAGTTGGATTTTAAGTCATACTTTCCAACATGTCGACCTTAGGAATCCAATTAATGGGAAAATAAGGTGGATTTCCTATAAATAAAAGCCTCTAAACCATAATTAATAATAAGTTAACTCATTCACAACACATTCATCATTTTCTTCCACTTCAAGTCAAGCAAGGTAGGGTTTCATCACTCCAAGTCATTCAAGATCACTTTTCACACATTCAAGGGAAGAATCTTCATCTTTTTTTGTAGGAAATCAAGATCAATCTTCATGGAAAGGTATTAAATCCATTGTTTCATGCTTCATTGCATTCTTTCTTCATTTTGGTTTAATTACCTAAAAAGGGGTTTGACCAAGGCAAACCCCCATGCCCTAACATTCAACATTTCTATATCTCTTCTTGTGTGTTTGTAGATTTAGATATATTGAAGACTTGGGAATCATTAAAGATCAAGTTTCAAAGTTGTTGAAGGCATCCTCTTGTTGACTAAGGAAAAATATCCACTAGAAGTCACTTTTAGTGGTAGAAATCGGACTTTTGGAGGAATACACCTATCAGGAACCAAGGTGTTGATCGATGACTTCAATTTCCACCTTTGGATTTTTAGAAATTCAAAAGTGGACTACTTCACCGTTGATGGAAAATGAGTCCCACTGCTAGGATTGAAAAAGGTTTTATGCAGTTTTGGATACCCATTTGTCTTAAACGGGCTATAGAATATTTTCCCAGATCTGGGACTAATTCCCATAGAATGAAGAATGAGTCCCAGTAGTTCAAATTTCTAGCATCAACATCATTTTAGAAGTCATTTCTAGTCTCCAACAAGTTTTTAGGTAGACACACTCAGTTTCATTCATTTCTGTTACAATTTACTTTCATTTCTAGGTGTTTTTGCATATCACAATGTGTTTTCAAACAAGTTGCATATCTTTAGTTTCCATTTATAAATCAATATCTTTCTTAAATTTTATACATTTATAATATCCTATTTAGGAAAATTGCACCCACATCACATCAATCTTTGAATTTTAACATTGCATTTTGGCCCCAATCTTTACCCTTTTAGGTGAAAAACCCTAGAAGGAGTATAAAGCATACGAGTGCCAAAATCTTTGTTTACACAAACTACCAGACTCTGATACAAGGAAAGAAAGAAGGTATTACTGAGATTAATACTTCTAGTGGATGACTTACTAGGTGGAGCTAGGACCAACCAAAGATACAATTCACTTTGATGCAGTCATACAACTCTGAGATTCCAATTTTTGGTAATTTATTAAACTTCATGGCAAGACCAAAACACTGAATCCGTGAAAGGAAAAGAATAAAACAAGGACCAAGAAAAATTTAAAATGAGACCAAAAACCAACCAAAATGTAGAATGATGACAAAGAAAATGAAAGCGAAGGGGAATAGGAAAAAAAGGGGGGTCCACATTTTTCCAAAGGGAAAAATGGGGCGTGCTATGATTCCACACAACAATGTTGAGACTATTTCACCCACTCATCATAAATGGCTCTAAGTTAGATTCAAAATCATACATGTGAAATGAAGACTCGAGGTCAACAGTAGAAGGTTCTATCTTAAATGCTTTGTTTGATTGCTTGGAAGTCACAACAGTGAAAACGGTTGGGCGAAACTTCTATTTTTAATGCTAAGCTTGACAAAAGATATTTACCTGATCATTGATTGTTGTATAAATTGATCAATGTGTCTTTAATTTTAATTAATTACTGTGGTCAAATGTGAATCTAGTGACTTGGGTGGCCACTGAAATATTTTGCATTAATGTAATTTTGTGTTCAATAACACACAAATAAATCTTATGCCATATTTAAATTTGAATTTAGGCATTTAAATGGTGATCATTGTTTTTGTTTGTGCTTGGCTTCAATTGTCTTATGATGATAGAATCATAATACAAAGACAAGTGATAGGAGATAGATATAAACATTTGGCACATCAAGCAAATGTTTACAGTAGTCAATAGGCAACTCTATCTTCTTCTCATCAAAGCTATCTAAGGGCTTCTTGCAACTAGTTGAACGCAAAGTGTATTCATTAATTTTGACACTGCTTGGAAAACTTCATCATTAGCGTGCTACTTCCAGTGTTTGACCGGTCTTGCTCATTAAATTTTTGTTATTTAACTCTTTGCCATTTAGTTTAGGTTTAAATATTTGTCATTTAGTTTAGAATTAAATCTTTTTCATTTGGTTTAGGTTTAAATCTTTGTCATTTAGTTTAAATTTAAATTTCTATCATTTAGTTTAGGTTTAAATCTTTGTTATTTAGTTTAGATTTAAATTTTTGTCATTTAGTTTAGGTTTAAATCTTTGTCATTTAGTTTAGATTTAACATTTTGTCATTTCGTTTAGATTTAAAGGTTTGTTATCTAGTTTAGATTTAAATGTTTGTTATTTAGTTTAGATTTAAATTTTTGTTGTTTAGTTTATATTTAAATTTTTGTTATTTAGTTTAGATTTTTCAAAAAATCATTTGGATTTAGATTTAGGTTTTTGTTTTTAAATTTACATTTTAACCTTAGATTTTAAATTTAGATTTTTAGTTTAGATTTTTAATGTAGAATTTTAATCTAGGTTTTTAATTTAACTTCGATTTTAATTTAGATTTTTTTATTTCAACTTTTAATCTAGATTTTGATTTAGATCTTTAATTAGATTTTAGACTTCTAATTTAGATTAAATCTTAAATTTTAGATTTTCAGATTAATTTTAGACTAGATTTTAAAGATTTTTAGATTACTTAGACGTTTTAGATTAGATAAAATTTTAGATTTTTAGATTTTTAGATTTATTATATTTTTAGATTAGAGTAATTTTTCTTAATTCTAGTTTTGATTCTTATTAGAATAATTTAAATTAAGATTCAATTTAGTTCAAATTTATATTTTTTTCAGAATTTAGTTTAGATTTAAATTTTTAATTTAGATTGATCAAATATTTATAGATTAAATTAATTTTGTTTATTAATTAACGAGATTAATGTTATTTTTCTTTCTAGTTTAATTTTGATTTTGTGACTAATCTTTGACCTTTTTTACAAGTTTGAATGTCCAAGATTTGAAAATTAAAAACCTAAACTTTCGAATATTAAATATTGGAGGTTAAAACTACTAATTATGATTTGCAGGGCTCTTTCTTTAGTATGTTTTATTTTGAATTCCTTTTTCACATAGAATAGTGGGTCTAAAAAGAACTTTAGTGTTTGATTTGACATCTTAAGTGGGGTTAAAATTAACAAGTGTCTTTTTTTTTTTTGCAGTTTTTAACTTGTCATTGAAGGCGTATTCTCTCCTCCCACACCATTTGGTGATCTTGAGAATTCCATTAAAAGTATTTCTTTGGAACTTGTATAACCACCCCCACATTTGGATTTTTGAATTAAAATGAACATTATGTGAGTGTGAGATAAAGGTGTTGTGTATGCTCTCTCCTCGTGCTTTGTGTGATCTTGGAGATCAAAAACAACATCCTTGTCTTGCTTTTGTTACCTTTAGAGGGGAATACCTCGCAAGAGGGAATGACTCCAACTGATTTTTCACTTGGGCCAGCATATAAAAGGATAAGACTAAAGCATCAAGTCCAAATGGTATGTAGGCCTTAGCCGTGCAGTGTCACTTGAAATAGGGTACCTACTATAAAACATATAAGAGCCCCTAATAGAGTGATTAAAGCCTTAAGTGGCTTGTTGGACACTTGTGAGGTTCCATGCCCTTGAGTATTCACTAAGAACCTTTGTTTTAGTGGCCAAAATCCTTTTTCACTTGCTAGCATAGGAACGATCATGCTAAAGTTGCCCTACGTTTTCACCATTCATGTGTAGAGGTATAAATTCCTCTTTGGCTAATTGAGACTTGTTGTGCCCAAAAGTGAGTGTCATGGAGGGGAGCCAGTGCCACCAAGTCTCTAGCTATCTGCCTTGTTTGGTTGGCTGGAGAAATCCAAGTGGAAATCTAGTGAGTGGTATCTCTTGAGAAGCCTAGGGTTGTACAAAGTGCTTTCAAAGTGTTTGTCATTTCACACCAAGATTAGACACAAAAAATGTGTTATATGTGTGTATTTCAAATAAACAAGAAAACAAACATTACACTTGAAAATTGCAATGCTTCACAGTTTCCGACCAAGCAAAATTTTCAAACAAAACAGTCAAAATCATGTCAAACTATTGCCAAAATCATATTCAAACCTTTGAGATCCATTTTCAAACCAATTTCTTGTTTTTCCTATTTAAAACTAGAAACTTACTCAATTCACCTTACCTATCCTTCCATTATTAGGTCACCATTTTTAGCATCCTCATTACTTGCATATCCCAACATCACATTAGGCTACTCTTTTTCAAACTTTTAGGTTTGACACCTTGTGGATTTTAGGATAAGGAACTAGCTATACCTTGGCACAAATCATTGCTTCAAAAAAATATCGTCATTTGACCAATTCACTTTTTAACTTCGTCCTTTGTCATTTTGGTGATAATTTTCTACTCACAAGTTGAGTTAGGAAACTCACCTTGTCACTCTTTTCACTTGTGCTAGAAAAAGACCATTTGACAATCCTAGTTGAAACATTGGTTTACCCTTGGATAGTTAGTGATCCTATTCTTACATCTTTCAAAAAAATTTAAGCCCTCAAGTTCACTATAGGTATCCATCACCTCTTAGTCATTTGCATCCTTCATACCACAACATTTTATACCTAAAAGAGCATTTTCATACATTCTATACTTGATAACATCCAACATTATCATTATCACTTTTAGTCTTGTTGCATACATTAGACATCTTTCACCCTTATGATACCAAAAATAGGAAAAAAAGATATAGTTACATTACATTTAGGCATACCTTATTTCAAAAATACCAAAACCATAGTCCTAGTCTCATACATTCCACATTCCTTTTTGAGGGTATCAGGACATAATAACCTAACCAAAATAACCCTATACAAAATAACCTGGCCAAAACCCAAGGACAAAATATCCCAAGGTCATAATAACCCATGGACAAAATAACCTATGGTCAAAATAACCCATGGTCATTTTAGATCAAGCTAGTAAACTAGAAATGACATAAAATAAATTATAAATATGATTGTGAGGCACCATAGAGGCTATTTAGGTAATTTTTAGACCATATAATCCATTATATACCCCTAAAATAGCCTTAAAACACCTTTAATATGCTTAAATAACCTATAAAATGGTAAATAATTATAAAAATAAAGGCAATTTCGTGGGAATAAGTTGATTAAGAGTTATTATGAAAAGGTATAAATCAAAAGGCATTAAGAAGATATATAAAGTGGTAGAATTAAGAGAAGAAAAGAAAGGAAGTAGGGGAAAAGTAAGAGTGTGTAGAGTGATAAGAAGAGGAGAAATCCAAATTCATAAAAGAAGATATTTTGTAATATATTTTTTTGAACACTATTTTAATTTTCCTAGGGTTTTCTAAAAGAGTGCACAAAAAATCAATATACTTTTTAGGGAACCAACACATTCTTCATATTTTTTAATATAAACAATGCCTCTTGAGTTTTTAACAAGTCAAAAAAACAAGAATTTACTTATTGTAGATGGTTACACATTTTTCGTTTCATCGACAAGGCATCAATAAAATGATCTGGCATTGTGTGGAATATTTTACAAATAAATATTCAAGTTGGTGCTATACTACAACACAAACAAAATCTAGTGATGTGATTAGCAGTACAGAGCATAATCATGCTCGAAAACCTGAGATGATCACCGTCAAACACAAATTGAAAGAAATGAAAGATATGGCGTGCTCGACTCAAGATTCTACAAGAAATATCATAGCTACTTCATGTTCTAATATTTCATTACCCGTAGTAGGAGCAATACCATTAACCCATGCATTATCCAAAACAATTCGAAGAAAAAGATTAAGATTTGAAGCGCCGCCACCAAATCCTCACACATCGGCAAATCTTATCTTACTAGTTGAATATACAGTTACCAATAGAGGGGAAAATTTTCTTTTTCATGACAATAATGATGAGAATCATTTTTTAATATTCACCACCACACAAAATTTGCAATTACTAAGAGAATCTAAAAATTGGTTTAGTGACGGTACATTTAAAATAGTGCCAAATATTTTTCAACAGTTGTACATGATTGTTGGCTTGAAAAATGATGCAATATTTCCACTCATTTATATTCTTATGAGAAACAAAACAAGAACCACTTATGCACAATTACTTGCAAAATTAAAACAACTTCAACCTAATCTAAACCCAAAAACTATACATATTGATTTTGAATTAGGTTTCATGGGAGCTATTTCTGAAATTTTTCCAAATGCCACTATTCAAGGATGTTTTTTCGATTTCTCTCAATGCTTGTGGAGGAAAGTTCAAGAAGAAGGTCTACAAACACATTACAGTGTTGATGAAGTATTTGCATATGAGATCAAGAAAATTGTTGCATTAGATTTCATGCCTCAGATAGATGTAATTGATGCATTTGAAACACTTCAACAATCTCCTTATTATATAGAACATGAGGAGACCCTGCAATCCATAATTGATTATTTTGAAGACACATGGATTGGAAAACTAACCAGAAGAGGCAACAATGATCACCCAAGTTTCTAATCACAATGTGGAATTTCTATTCAGCTACTCAAGATGATCTTCCCATAACCAATAATACTATTAAGGGATGGCACAGAGGATTTAGTGAATTGCTTCAAGTATCGCACAACTTAGTCTGGAAATTCATCAAAGCAATGAAAAAAGAACATAGTCTCCAAGAGAATAGAATAGAGAAATATATGGTTGGATACATTGGGAAACCAAGTAGGAAAAAATACTGTGAACTCAAAGAAAGACTAAAAATATTGTTTGATGTTTATGAAAACCATAACATTTTAGATTATATAAGAGGCATTGCTCATAATTTGACACTTTAATTGAAAATTTGAATAATAAAGTTTCTTTAGCAACATACATGTAATTTATTAAAAAAAATTCCCTTTCTCTATATTCTTATGCCCAGATTTATTTTGTCCATGGGTCATTCTGACCATGGGTTATTTTGGCTTGGGTTATTATGACCCTGGGTTATTTTGTCCCTGGGTTATTGTGACTGGGTTATTTTGTCCAGGGTTATTTTGGTCAGGTTATTATGTCTCGTAACCCTTTTTGAGCAAGTATTATATGGTTGAAACTAAATTGCAAAAGAAACATTGAACAATGGATCTCTTTCATGACAATGAGGACCTTTACAATTACACTAGCACCCTCAACTTTGACAAGACCACTAATGATCCTTATAGAAATACCAACCTTCTACATCTTATCAGAAACCAAAGACAATAAATCCTTTCAAACAATTCCTTGTTAGAGACAAAGATGGAAATGTGTTCATAGAAGAAGTAGAGGTTGCCACAAAAAATCCAAAGGTAGCTTCTCTTGTGGGATAAATTGTCATGTTGGACCCTCAACAATATTTAGCCAAAACTATTGCATGAAGGAGTTAAACTACCTAAAGGATTTGATGTCAATACCTTATGAGCAACAACATCACCCAAGAACAACACAAAAACAATCCAAGGAAAATCTATACCACAACCTAACACTTCCATATCCATTGGAACAACAACCCAATGTATCACAACCACCAACACTTCATCCATCTTTGCAACACAATCTATGTCACAACCCATGGCACAAACCACATCACAACCGTTATTCACAATGCAACCCTTTGGCTCGACATTTACTCCATTTGGGTCATAATATAAATCAATAGGGGCATCCACATCTAACATCCTTGTTAGACCTGGGGTTCTCAGTTGGGTGAGAATCTTCTTTAATCTGAGGTCACAGTTTCTTGCTCATGGAACAGTCAGGAATTAACTACATGCACTGATGTTCCTGTGATCAAATTGGAAATTATTTATTTGAAAATGAGCATCAAGCAAAAGTGCAAGAAACAAATATTATACCTCAAGATTGGAAAATTTCACCTTGTCAAATTGTTCCTTTTGTTGGCTATGAGTTAAATGATATTTGTATGTCTCTTAGGTGGAAAATGAATGAGATGCAGATGGTTGAAATTGGATGATAATGGATGCAAGTGCTAAGTGTGGATTCAAATAACAAAATTGCAAGAGTTTGGCAATGGCATACAAAAGTCCCTAAATGAGAAAAAAGAGGGGGTATTTATAGATGTTTTTGAATTCTCTAGAGAACTCAATAGTTGAGATTAAACCAACAAGGCCAAGATGAATGGATATGGTGAGTTGAGAACTCACAAGCCCTCACATCTTGACATGTGGCATGTGAAGTGGATTAGAAATGGTGATGTGTAAATAAGGTGGAAGGAAGGTACATGAGGTGGAAGAAGGAAAAGTACTTTACAAGGACCTTGGGAGATGAGAAGATTACTTTAAAAGGAAAGTTCTTGTTCCCAAATGGTTGGAAAGTGACATGAGAGGAATTTTAGTATTCCTCAAAAATCCTCATGGGGAAGAGCAAAATAGTTGGAGAGGCAAGTAGCAGATTTAAAATTCACATGATTGGTGAATCTTGTGGATAATACATGGTGCCTAAAAAGGTAAGCACTTGTCACATGTGACTTGATGTGACAAGTCAAAGATTCCATGGGGAAGAGTTCATATGTGACTTGATATGACAAGTCAAAGGTCACATGGGGAAGAGTCCACATGTGACTTGATGTGACAAGTCAAAGATCACATGGGGAAGAGAAAAAAGAATTTAATATTCCTTGGAAGGATAAAAGGAATTAAAAATTCTTTGAGAGGTTGATTAGGCTAGTTAATGAAGGATTAAAGGAGGGTTAGGTGGCTAAAAGAGATTAGGGGCCAACTTGCAAAATTTGGAGGATGTGACACATCCTAATCAAGGACTAGACATGTGTACATCCCTAATGATGAAATTAGGTTGATTAAGATTAAGGAAGGGATGTATGACATGTGAGGAATTGGAAGTAAATTTAATATTTATTTAATTCATTTGATGAAAAGGGGATAGAGGGTGTAAGGTATTTAATTATTAACTAAATACCTTAGGGATTAGAAAAAATTTAGAGGTATTAATTAAATAATAGTGATATTACTTAATTAATGCAAATAAGGGGATGTTTAGACAAAAAGGGAAAAATTTGGATAAATTAAGTGTCCAAATTTAGGTGTCTACATTTTTCCCCTCTTTGAGATGGTGTTATGAAGTAGCATCATTTCAAAGAATATTAAAACATAGAACCCAAAAGAAGATGGTTAGATTGGGAAGTATGCCCCAATCATCAAAGGCGTGACTAGGAAGAAAGATGATGGAAGTGAAGATGAAGGTTAGGGATTGAGGATGCCCCCTCGAAAGGACATGCGGGTTCAATAGAACACGAGTGTGCTCTCGAAATGGATGAGATGATGCAAGGGGATATCAGGAAGATGCAAAGGGATGGATGAGAGAGAATGATAAGAGATATGAGATGGATTAAGGAGAAATGGAGTTTAGGACAAATATGATGTTGCCCCAGTCAAGGTACAAGCCAAAATGGGTTGATGATGGATGGAGTGTTTTCATTGAGGCGATGATATATTTGAAGACAACACAAAAGGATAGGGAAGGATACATCTCGAGGATAAGGAAGATGATGAGGATGATTGGATCGAGGCTTGTAACAATTGATGAAGGACGAATGGATGGGGGGATTTTTGATAAAGGAAAAGATGGAATGGGAGATGAAATGAAATCCTAATTCAAATTTGCCATCTTTGGAGCATTGATTTTTGCTATAGCATAATACACAAGATGCCAGGAGATGAAGAACCAAGGCGGCTTAGTGTCTAATTCATAAAATAAACACAATAGACAAGAAGGCTATTCCAACACCCCAAAGTCACAAATACCTTGGTCAGGCTAGGCGTTGGAATAACCACAAGCACAAGAGGATGCCCCAACGTAACAGAAGACCGTAGGAGTCTTGGTGGGTACTGATAGCTCTAAACAACACAGACTAAATTCCTCAAGAGGTTTCCAATCTCCTGATACATTTTAGGGTAACAGAAAAGGTCAAATGGCTTAGACATTCTACTCTTCAGGTGTTGCTAGACCTAGGTGGGTGTACCTATATGAGTGAGGTAGACTTAACTTGTGCTAATCTCTTTAAAGTGTTTTTCCCACAATGGCAGATGGGAGTGGACAAAGAAGACTTGATTTGGCATAAACTATATAGCAATATTAAGAACTAAAACCTAATATGTTCAGTTAATAGATGTAAAAAATGAATGAAACTAGATGGTGAAAAATGTAGAGACTAGTACCTATTGGGTATGCGGAGTCAAATGAAATCTAAATGAGGAACTTCTTTTTGGAAAACATTCAAATTTTTTGGCATATGTTTTAGTTTATAACTTGTATAAACATGCAAGGTTGTGACTACCAAGTCTTCTTAATGATCTAGATGAATTTCCCTGATTACTATGATCAATTAAAAGGATTTAATCTTTTCTTGAAAGAACCAATCAATCAACCACACAGATACATCAAATGTGCACTGATAAACTGAATATAAAATTGTTATATCAATTTAAATAACTAGAACACATCAATCTTGGAGACAACTTTAGCAATACTTTCAATGAGCACAAAAAACAATTGACAGTAGAAATATGCTGCCACATCAACAGATTTTCATTAATATCTCCATATTTTTAAACATGCACCATAGTCTCATATTTGTGAAAAATTGTATTCTACTATATCTTTTATATCCTGTCTTCTATCTTATATTATCTCTTTTCACAATAAAAAATAAACATTTATACATCAGTATGTGAAAGGACACATCTTTTTGTATTCAAATGTTGGCAATCAGTTGTATTCAACCTTTTACTAACACTCGCTAAACACCTGCTAAGACATCCTGTAGTCATAATGATGTCCAATGTCTCACCGACAGTCAAAAAATGTGCATCGCTATAACATCCCACCGTCTCATCAACATTTGATGTCTCAACAATAGTTATCGCTTCAATCTTATGTATCGTTGTGACAATTTTGAGTTAGGGAGATGTTCCATAGATCATTTTGTGTCTTACTGAGATACACCCCATGGTATTTTTCTAGTCATTGAGACACAATCACTTTTTCGCCAATGAAACCATGCTTCGAAATGACTCTCTCATATTTCTCGCCGATGAAATTAGTCTCACCGATAATTAATCAATACTATCGAGTCCTCTACCCACATAATCCTATCAACGTGACATATGAGTTGGTAGGACTACATGACTTCATTTTGATGGTTATTTGATAGAATCCCTTTATGCTTTGTTGGCAAGACCGAATGCATTCGATAAGAGCTCATTCCGATGACCTTTAGTCTGGCCGATACATCTTTCTGTGTGCTAGTCGGTGAGACATAATGCATTCGGTAAGAGTTTATCCCAATATCCCTTTGTTTGGCTGATATATTTCCTCAGGTTCAACTTTTGATCGTCGAGACTTAACAGTTTTCATGTTGATGAAGCAATACTCGACATGACTCTCCTAGCTCTCACCGATGAAACCTGTCCCACCGAATGTACCTCCAAGTTTAAATCTTGTCGCTGTGACATATGGGTCGGTAAGACTCCCTGACCTCATTCCAATGGAAACAACAGGACCCACCTTTACCTTTATCGATGAGACCAAACAAATGTTGCAAGACATTACACTGATGACCACTATCTCGGTGACACAACTCTTTGCATTCCGATCGATATGACTTACAATGGCTTGCTATGACTCATTCTGATGAAATTTTTCTTACCGATATGTCCCTATGTCTTCGATCAATGAGACACAAATGTGATCACCATAACTTATCCCAACGATAGCTTTCTTTATGATATGATCTCTCTTTTGCCGAGACAATGAATTGTGTCCTGTTGATAGGTGCTTGTAGATGAATTCTAATCAGTGTGACATCCTTGAAGTCTTTCCAATAGACTGCAACAAATGTATATCAGTAAAATAATGCATTATGGATCGGGGAGACCCTCACGACCTCATGCCGATAGGTATTATAATCTGAAATATTCAGGACTAGATGGATTCTATGGGACCACATGGCAGAGTATGGGAAAAATGTTATTAAGAGAGGATTTTTGCTTATGGTAAAGATTCATTTGGAAAGTCATGGGCATGAACAACTTGTAAATTTTTTAGAATTTTACAATTCTAACAATGGCTCCATTTGGGGATGAATGGTTGTGAAATCATTGCAAGGATCCAGATTTCTGGGTGAGCAGACCATACTCAAGATGATGGATCAGTGGGTGAGATGGAATGAATGGAAATGGAAATGAATGTGACCCTACACTATTGTACATGGAAATATTTGTTTTCAAAGAAGGAAAATCAGGATTGTCCATGTACTGGCAATTCTTGTTCCCTTTATTTCCTAGACTACTATGCATGGAAGATATAATTTTGAGAGGATTATCAAGATTTTTCCATGCACTAGCAACCCTTAATCCTCTATATTAATGCTCAAGAGAAAAAATGCTTCAAGAATTTCCCATGTACAGGCAACTCCTGATCTTCACCAGTCATGTTTTGTAAATAATATGAATCTTCACCTAAGTTCTTTCCAACCACCACAAAAGATCCTAGCCACAAGGCTTCAAATTTCTTATGCTTACCCTTCTCCTGATACCTTGCGTTCCACATCAACACTAGATCATTCTCCTCAAATTTTCTATCTTTTCCTTTTTTATCAAATAAATACTTCATCTGTTCCTACAACTTCATGTTTTGGTTTTGAGCTACTCTCCTTATCTCATCAAGTTCAGCTAGTTTCTCCATTCTTTCCTACATAGGTTTTGGAATATCCAAATCTTCTTGAAGGATAAAGTTGTAAACTGGTAACAAATTTTGTAAAGGAATCCTGGCTTGTATTCCATACACCAATTCAAATGGGGATTTTCCAATTTCCTTTTTAACAGTGATCCTATCAGCCCAAACAACTAGTCTTAATTTTGAATCCTAAGCCTTCTTATTCTGACCTAGCATTCTCTTGATAATCTTAAGAAGACTTTTATTGTTGGACTCTGCTTGACCATTAGCTTGTGGATGGTAAGGAGCTGCATAAGAAATGGTAATGCCATTTGTGCTACAAAAGTTTTTGAATTTTTCAGATCTGAAACACATCCCATTATCAGTAATCAGTCTTAGTGGTGTACCAAACTTTGTAATGATGTTATCCATTAGAAAATTGGTCACAACTTTACTTGTAGCTTGCTTGGTTGGGACTGCTTCTACCCATTTGGTAAAATAATTAGTGGCCACCAGTATCCACTTATGTCCTCCACTTGATTTCTCTTGTATCTCCCTAATGAAATCAATTCCCCACTGATGAAAAGGGGTTTCATCCTGCAAAGGCCTAAGTGGTAAAGCTCCCTGATACTTCATTTCCCTAGAGCATTTCTAGTAGGCTTCACATCTTCTTACATATGAAAAGGAGTCATAAAAAACTTTTGGCTAGTAATAACCTGCCTTAAGAATTTTATGTGCAGTTGTCTTTGTAGAGTAATTCCCTCCACAAACCCCTTATGTATTTCTCTTAAGACATGCTTAGCTTGTGACTCATCTAGACATAACAATAGTATACTATCCCTATTCTTCCAAAAAAAATCTCCATCCATGAACACATACTTAGATGCTTGTAGCTTCAAAGTTCTTTTCTAGTTGTCACTCAATCCTTCTGGACACTTCATGTATTTAAGGTAATGCATGATATCTGCATACCAAGGAGTATTCTCAATTCTTGCGATTGCATTCTCTTCCTCCTCTATATTGTAAATTCGATTTGCTTCAATATTCGCTTCTTCCATTAACCTAGCCAAACCCTGACCTCTCACTAGTTTAGTGATTTGTATCTCCATATCAAACTCTTGGATTTTATTAATCCATCTACATCTTTTTCTTATTACCTCAGACTATGTCAGAATATCCTTAATAGTTGCATGAGGGACATAGGGAATCACCTTAGCTCCAACAAGATATGGCCTAAAAGCCTTTGTAGCTTTTACCAATGCAAAAGCTTGTTTTTCCATTATATCATATTTCAATTCTGACCCCTGCAATGACTTACTAAAAAAGGACATAGGTTGTTCATGAACTTCCTCATTCTTCTATAACATGACAGTAGCTATAGTGTGTAATGAAGCAAAATAAAATATTTGAAAGGGTTTTGGAAAATCTAGGGACTTAAGGACAAGAGCTTCCTTGATAGCTTTTTTGATTCATATGAAAGCATCTAATGCTTTTGTAGTCCAATATACTTTTTGTCCTTTCCTTAACATTTTTGATATGGGTTTAATGATTTCAACAAAATTAGAAATGAACCTCCTAACAAAATTAATCTATCCAAAAAATGTCTGGATGGCTTTGATGGTCTTAGGAATTGGAATTTTATCTATAGCTTCAACCCTCTCAAGATCTATTCTAATCCCCTCCTTTGACACAATATGTCCTAAGACCTTACCCTATGTGACTGCAAAATGACATTTCTTAGGGTTTAGACTAATCCCATATTATAAAGCTCTAATAAATACCTTTTCTAGATGTTCTACATGATCTTCAACCCTCTTTGAATAAGCAGTAAGGTCATCCTAATACACCACCATCATAACATTAATGAGGTCTGCAAATGCTACATCCATAGCTCTTTCGAAAGTTTCTCCTGCATTTGTGAGACCAAATGACATTCTTATGTATACTTCTGTCTCCCATGGGGTTGTAAAAGCTATTTTATATTGCTCGGATTCCTTAACTTTAACCTGGTTGTAACCTAAAAGAACATCCATCATAGATAACAACTTGCACCCTGTCACCTTATGTAGTATAGCTTCCATGTTAGGCAAAGGGTAATTATCCTTAAGAGATGCCACATTCAAATTCCTGAAGTCCACACATAATCTGATATCTCCATTTTTCTTCCTCATAGGAACCAGGTTTGAGACCCAGGTTAAGTGCCTGATTGGTTTGATGATGCCACCATCTCTGAGCTTTGCCAATTCTTCCTGCATTTTTGGTTCCAATGTTGGATTAATGGGTCTTTGCTTCTGTCTAAATGGCTTTACATTTGGCTTCAATGGTATTTCATGCTGAAACAAATCTTTCCTATATGCTTTTAGATCTTCATAAGACCATGCGAACACATGTTTATATTTTCTCAGTAATGCTATCAACATTCTTCTAATTTTTGGGCTCATTTTCTTCCCTATGTACACCTTTCTTGGTGCCATCTCAGTCCCCAAGTTGATCTCTTCAATATCCTCCTTCTTGATTGGTGTTTGCTTCATGAGGGACCGATCACTTCCATCATACACTCTCTCCAATGCCACTAGGCCCTTAGGAAGCTTATTTGTTTTAAGCTGTAAGATATCCTTCCCCAATACTATTTGCTTCCCATCTACTTCCTCAACAAAAGCATTGAAATCAATTTCTTGGGCTTCATATTGATCTATACAGTGAAGAAATTTCAAAAGGTCAGTATCATCATTAAAAACCTACCAACTATATATGTTATCAGGCACAGTAGGCCTTGTTTTGAACTCAATTTGTGATACTCCAGCCAGTGTAATATCATCCCTTTTTAGCGCCACATTTGTGAAAAAGTTTGCCATTATGTTCTTTGATGTATCAATCCACTCAATTGAGAAGGCATCAAACAACTCAATTGTATCCCATACAACATTTCTATATTGCTTTAATCTCTTATTTTTTGCTGCATAATTTGATTTAACTTGTGAAACAACTAATTCAAAATCCCCTAGAATAGCCAACAACTTGATTTTATGTTTTATAGCTATGTTCAAACATGTTAATAAAGCTTCATATTCTGCCATGTTGTTTGTACATTCAAATGCTAGCAAAAATGAATACTTAAATGTAGTACCTTTAGGTGAAACAAATACTATTCCTGCTCCATTACCTTTTTGGCTACATGCTCCATCAAAGTACATTTTCCATACACCATTGTAGTTTTGTGCAACATGCTTGTCAATTGGATCAACATTGACTAATTCTAGCTGGGCTAGTTCTATCTTAAAATTTCCAAGATCCACATCACAAAAACAATTGATTTGATCTTGAGGTACACAATCAACAACTTGGTTCATCCTTGGTTCCCTATATAATTTAACTTCCTGACCATTCATTGGAATTGTTGCATAAGACAAATTAAACTGGACATTTCCCCCAACCGTTGTCGTCCATTGTCTTGATAGAAGCATTCCAAGTTGAGGAGGGGTGTCAATTACTGTTATATTGATATTATAAGCCACCTGAGTATAAGCAACTAGTTTGACTTCAACATATTTCATTATACCCACCACAGGAACAAGTCGGTTATCCATTGCATAGCATTTACCTCCATTGGTATCCACCCACATGCCAAGTTGTTTCATAACTCGTACTGGCATAATATTTATGGTAGTGCTAGAGTCTATCATGCAATTCCTCAACAATTTGTTATTTATGAGAAATGTAGTGAAAAAAGGATCAACTTGTGGGGGATTTAATAATGCATTATTAAGGCTCACTTCTAGAATATTCACTTTCTCTTACTTATTAATAGTTTTAGTGGCCATCTTACTTTAATAATTAATATGTTTTTCATTACCATTTGTTATTAATTGAACTACATTGTCCCTATATTCCTTAATTTTCATCATCTCAAGTAGTGGAACAAACATCTTTACCTGAGATAAAGCCTGAGTAAAGTCAAAAGAAGAACCCTCCACCTTAATCATTTTCTTTTTTTCTGACGTTTCTCCTTTGTTCTCTTATTTTTATCTTTTACTTGGTTGATTAGTCTTTTGCATTTCTTTGCATAATTATTTTACTTCCTCCTTTTGGTCAGGCTTCTGTTTGCTTTTATCATGTTGTTTGTTTTCTGTTTTCTTCAAAATTCCTTGTGTCACATTTTGATCCTTCATAAAGATTCCCCTGGGGACACCTTCCTTCTTCTTCACTGTCCTATTTCTCAACTAGTACTTACTCTTTGCTTCTTCAACTACAACAATGGTTAATCTCTCTATCTCCTCTTCAATGAGTTTCCTCATACTGCACTGAGTAGGCATCTCAACAGAATGTGGTTTTGTATAATCTTTTTCAAAATTACAAAGAACCTATTGTTCAGCCATGTGGATATTGTACCTTTGATTTGAAACATCATACTCATAATCTTCATCCTCTGAAAATGAGTACCTTTCCTCAACACGGTGAAAAGTATTTGAAGTCAACTACAATATGTGATCTTCTCCACCGTTTCCCATTACCATTCCTTGTTCTTGCATTCTTTGGGCTACTGCATAATAATCGGGGGAATGTGGCTTGTCACAAATTTCATAAAAATAATTGTTATAAAAACCATATATGTTCCCTTCTTCTTTAATGGATCAGAAGTTTCTTTATTTCTAGGCCTATCTATTACAGGTTTTCCATCCTTCCAATTTGTATTAAAGGGCATTTCATGCAACCTAGGCCTTTAATTTTTGTATGTGTTCTCCTGTTTGTATTGGTAATTATTGGTTTGTTGAGGAACCCTAGGGTTGTCTCTTTTACTGATTATCCCAGCAGCCTTCCTATTGTTTTCAATTGTTAATGCAATCTTTTGGGCTTTAGTTAAATTTCTTGGGAACCTATTTCTTAGTTCATACCCTATTTTAGGATTGAACACATTCAAATAAACACTCACTGCTACAGAGTCTGGCAACTTTGATCCAAGAGGTATCTTATTTTGCAATTTGTTGAATCTCCAGTTAAAATCATAAATTGAGTCATTCTGATTTTTCTGAATTCGCATTAATTCATGAAGAGCAACATCTGGTGCACTTAGATTCCCATATTGCTCAAGGAATCGATCTTGAAATTCTTGGACATAATTGATAGAAGTTGTTGGTAAGCTATTGAACCAATCCCTAGCTTCTTCAGTAAGCAACATCATGAATAGCCTCATGTGTAAATCTTCATATGGCACATCCAAGTCTTGGATGAAAGCATTGAAACTTCTTAAATGATCTTCAGCAGTAATTGCACTACTCCCTATAAACTTCAGAACAAGACTTCTCCAACTGCCATCCATTAGGTAAGGGTATAATTGAAACCCTGCCAGGTCGAATTGTCTAATCATTGTTGTGTATTGATGGAGTGGAGGGTTAGGAGGGCACTGATACTGGTACATCAGATTATTGTATTGTGTATTATGATGTGACATATATTGTTGACCATGAGGTGGTTGTGTATATGTATATTGTGAGGGAATATGTGGTGGATAGTTTGGTTGTTTGTATTGATTCCCTATCTGATTGTGAGAGGCCTTTGATGGATCAGAAGGCCCTGCACCATTATTACCCTGCTTATGAGGTGGTACATACTTTGGGCAACCAGCTGTCTAAGCAGTAATTTGGGCTTTCTACAATTTGATGTCTCTCATTGCTTGTATCATTTGGGCTTTCTCTTGTTTAGCTTTTAGTTCTTCTAGCTCCTTTTTCTATAACTCTAATTGTTCTTTTACTTCTTCATGAGTTAAAGATTCATAATTTTCCTAGGAATCTCATGATCATTGAACCCATTTTGGTTATCCTCCATTCTTTGATCATATTCCTATTGACATCTGAGTCATTTAGCTATGAATTTAGCATCAAACTCTGCCTGTTTCTATGGATTATAAAAAGGATTTCTTTGTTCTTCAGGGATGCAAGGTTCTACACTTGAATTGTCTCTCCATGTATCATAGCGATCATATGTTTCACAATGTGGTCTTGATGCTTTGTGTTTGTTCATCATGCACATGTCCTCATTTATCCTTTTACCCTTATCAACCTTATCATCCTTGTGTGTCCACTTACTACTTCCAACAAGACCTCTAGTATAACCTCCCCTATATTGAGATCTTCTACCATTCATGTTTGAGCAGAGGCAATGTGTTTGTTAGAGTCACAACTCACTTTCTTAAAGTGAGAAAGAGTTTGTTATTTCTTATTCCTAGTAAAGTCTATATAGGATTTCTAATGCTATGACTAAGGCGCAGATTCTAAGTTAATCCCTAGTAGAGTCACCAATTTGTTAGCTCTCAAAAACGTGGACTAAATGCCTCAAGAGGTTTCCAATCTCCTAATACTTTTTAGGGTAACAGACAAGGTCAAATGGCTTAGATCTTCTACTCTTCAGGTGCTGCTAGACCTAGGCGGGTGTACCTATATGAGTGAGGTAGACTTAACTTGTGCTAATCTCTTTAAAGTGTTTTTCCCACAATGGAAGATGGGAGTGGACAAAGAAGACTTGATTTGGCATAAATTGTATAGCAATATTCAGAACTAGAACCTAATATGTTTAGTTAATAGATGTAAAAAATGAATGAAACTAGATGGTGAAAAATGCAGAGACTAGTGCCTTATTGGGTATGCAGAGTCAAATGAAATATAAATGAGGAACTTATTTCTAGAAAACATTCAAATTGTTTGGCATATGTTTTAGTTTATAGCTTGTATAAACATGCAAGGCTATGACTACCAAGTTCTTCTTAATGATCCAGATGAATTTCCCTGATTACTATGATCAATTAAAATGATTTAATCTTTTCTTGAAAGAACCGATCAATCAACCACACAGATACAACAAATGTGCACTGATAAACTGAATATAAACTTGTTATATCAATTTAAATAACCAGAAAGCATCAATCTTGGAGACAACTTTAGCAATACTTTCAATGAGCACAACAAAAAATTGACACCAAAAATACGCTGCCACATCAACTGATTTTCATTAATATCTCCATATTTTTAAACATGCACCATAGTCTCATATTTGTGAAAAATTGAACTCTACTGTATCTTTTCTATCCTATCTTCTATCCTATCTTCTATCTTACATTATCTCTTTTCACAATCGAAAATGAACATTTATACATCAATATGTGAAATGACACATCTTTTTGTATTCAAATGTTGGTGATCAATTGTATTCGGGCTTTTACTAACACTCGCTAAATAGTTGCCGAGACATCCTGCAGTCATACTAATGTCCAATGTCTCACCGACAGACAAAAAATGTGCATCGCTATAACATCTCATCGTCTCATCGACATTTGATGTCTCACTGATAGTTATCGCTTCAGTCTTATGTATTGTTGTGACAATTTTGAGTCGGGAGATGTTCCATAGATCATATTGTGTCTTACCGAGATACACCCCATGGTATTTTTCTGGTTGCTGAGACACAATCACTTTTTCGCCAATGAAACCATGCTTTGGCGTGACTCTCATATTTCTCGCTGATGAAATTAGTCTCACCAATAATTAATCAATACTGCCAAGTCCTCTACCCACATAATCCTATCGGCGTGACATATGAGTCGGCAGGACTACATGATTTCATTCTGATAGTTATTTGATAGAATCCCTTTATGCTTTGTCTGCAAGACCGGAGGCATTCGATAAGAGTTCATTCTGATGACCTTTAGTCTAGCTGATTCATCTTTCTGTTTGCTAGTCGGTGAGACATAATGCATTCAGTAAGAGTTTATCCCGATAGCCCTTTGTTTGGCCAATATATTTCCTTAGGTTCAACTTCTGATTGCTGAGACTTAACAGTTTTTGTGCCGATGAATCAATACTCGACATGACTCTCCTAGCTCTCGCCGATGAAACCTGTCCCACCGAACGTACCTCCAAGTTTAAATCTTGTCATTGTGACATAGGGGTCGGTAAGACTCACTGACCTCATTCCAATGGCAACAACGGGACCCACCTTTAGCTTTATCGATGGGAGCAAACAAATGTTGCAAGACATTACACTGATGACCACTATCTCGAAGACACAACACTTTGTATTCCGATCGGTATGACTTACAGTGGCTCGCTATGACTCATTTCGATGAAAATTTTCTTCCCGATATGTCCCTATGTCTTTAATTGGTGAGACACAAATGTGATCGCCATAATTTATCCCAACGATAGCTTTCTTGCTGATATGATCTCTTTGTCGCTAAGACAATGAATTGTGTCCTGCCAATAGGTGCTTGTAGATGAATTCTGATTGGTGTGACATCCTTGAAGTCTTGCCGATAGACTGCAACAAATGTATATCAGTAAAAGAATGCATTATGGATCAGGGAGACCCTCACCACCTCATGTCGTTAGGAATTATAATGTGAAATATTGAAGACTAGATGGATTCTATGGGACCACATGACAAAGTATGGGAAAAATGTTATAAAGAGAGGCTTTTGTGCTTATGGTAAAGATTCATTTGGAAACTCATAGGCATGAACAACTTGTAAAATTTTCAGAATTTTATAGTTCTAACAGGTACTACGCGGGACAACCGAGAAGACAACAACAAAGCAAAAAGATCAAGATACGCCCCAATGTTGACTAGTCAAAGAACACCATGATATGATGGATCAAGGTGACCATGAAAAGTGATGATAGAGAGCTCAAATGATAAACAAAAGCCAAAATCATCAAATTATTGCCATCAATTTCAAAATTCCTTTTCCATAGGATCAAGAGGATGGATGAGATTGATGAGGTCTGTTAGGAAGGATGCATCCTATTGAGACCGATGATGGTTACTAAACTAAAAGATCGATATGATGTAGGATATTTAAAACCAATTGGATTTGAAGATATAGGTGGATCTCATTTGTTAAGAAGTAGCTAAATAAGGGCATAGCTTAATGACTCGACACAATGAAGAGAAGACACGAAAGAAATGACTGACACGCCCTAAAGACCTAGGGGCTCGGGGGCTGATCAAAGATTAGCCTTGCCTACGTGAAAGCGCAAAGCCCTCATAGTTCAATTAAAGATAGATGACTAACCATGGATAAAATCAGAAAGAGGATGATGAAGACTGATGATGGATGACCATCACAGGATGGTCAAAATATAAAAATATCGATGATAGACAATAAAGGAGCCCCGAGGGCGGATCAAATGATCGACCTTGCCTACATGAAAGCGCGGGGGAAACATAGTTCAAGAAAAGACCAAAGAAAAATGATGGATAAAGGATGATGGGAAGATAACCCTAAGAAGGGGAGAAAATGATGGGACCGATATGATGAGATAGGATAAAACTGGTGGATTGGATAGGATCATGAAGATCACACGAAGCTTGAAGATGGGATAGTTATTCGAAGCATCAAAAGATGTTATTATGGATTGATGAATGATGAGAAAGGATAGAAGATTAGAAAGATGTGTGAAGGAAAATGAGAATGATGACGATGAGATAGATGGCATTGGGTTGCATGGGGATTAGCCTATAGCTAGATACCAATGACAAGGGATTATGAGATGGGATGAGGATAGAGATAAATAGATAGGAAGATAAGGATGGGGAGACAGAAGGGATGCTATAATGGATGGATAGGGGGATAAGGATGGGGAGGTTAAAAGGATTGTGTGGAGGGATTGGAAGATAAGGATGGGGAGGTGAAAAAGGATTAGTGGATTGAGGGATGAATGATATCTCCAAGGACTATATCACAAAGGAAGATAGATTCCCCCACTCTAGATATGTCATGTGCGAGGATACATGAAGGATGAAAGATAGAAGGATAGTCAAATAAAGGGGTGAGAAGGATATGGATAGGATGCATGGATGAAAAAGGGAGATTAATGGTAGCATGACGGGTGGACAAGGAAGGTAGATGGATGAAAATAAGGATTAGGATAGTGTGTGGATGAGGGGAATGTATGCCAAGAGGTGTCCAAAGCATGTTTATATATTTTCCTCTATCGATATCAAGATCACAAGGAGGATGGAGAAATTTGGAGATAAATGGGATATGATGGTAGGATGTGGAAGATAGGTAGGATCGAGGAGATGGTTGAAAGGTATGCAGTTGCCCCCAAGTGTGGAAGGAAACTAAATGGGGGATTTATGCATGACGCCTATTTTCATAGTTTTCATCATGGTACTTATCCAAGGAACTTGTTTGCCAAGCTTTCACCATTGGACGAATTATTTCTCTTCACTTTTTTTTTTTTGACTTTTTCTAATTTTTTGGATAGCTTGTGGATGGAGATGGATAAGGATAGGGAGGAGGATAAGGGGATTTACAAGATACACGATAAGCATATGGATGAAGGACTCAAGCATCAAGGTCCATAAGAGGTATTAAGAGCCCATGTGTGAAGCGATGGTTGGATATTGGTACAACCTTATTAGGATAAATGGATTATGCAAGAGGATGAATTAGAGGGATTTGATGGGGGAGATATGGGGGATAATGGATGGGATGTTGGAAAGTGTATGTATTAAATGATGGGGTAGATGTGTGATGGGGTGATGAGTTCAGGACCAACATCGACACATAGGGTGGTGGATGTGAAATGATAGGAGGATTAATGGATGGAGAATGTGGGGATAACAGAGATGGGATGGTGAATTTTGGGACATAAGGACCCAAAACAGATTCAGGAGATGGAGGGGGTGTATGCTTAGCTTTTGGATTAGCAACTTTGGATGTGGTTATAGATTTTTCATTCGAAGGAATGGCATCTTTTTTTTTTTGGTATCCACATGGTTTTGATTTTTGCTTCGATGGGCCTGTGTGGCCTATGGATTTGATTTGGATTATGGATTTGATTTTTCTTTTCATGACCATGTCTTTTAGATGGTACATGAGGAGATTTTGATTCATGCGGATGTTTAGATTTATGTATTTTTACTTTGGCATCCAAAGTGCTTTGAATAAAAATGGTATGGGTGTAAGGAGAAGGATGGTGTGGAATCATGGATGTAGTATTTTGAGGATTATATGTGGATGGAGGATGTGCGGGTATGTGCCTTTGTTGATCCTAATTAGGGGACATGCGAGTGGGATGTTTATGATGGGTGATATGGATAGGTGATGAATGGATGAAAGGATGAATAGGACAAGATAGAGGTTTTGGGATATAAGGGCCCAAAATAGACATAGGACCTTGAGGAAGTGTGATGGTGGATAAAGGGACATAAGGACCCAAAATGGATGGAGTAGATGAAGGAGGAATATGGACGGTTGTTTTGAGGTGATACAATGGAGGAGGAGGGATGGCAACATATGATCTGGTGGAGAGATGGGGAGAGCCTGTATTTCTTTTGGAGGAGGCTCGTTGAGGAGGTATAAAGGTTGTACCAACATCTTTAGGTTGTGAGTCTTGAGAAATATGTCCAAGACCTTGCATACAAATTTTTTATTTGACCTGGATGGGCTCTAAAATACCTTGCTTATGAAGGCCTCTTGATAGTTCATGTTCTTTAGCATTTAATTCATGAGATGATTTTTGTTATTCTGGAAGAATGATGTGAGTCCATTATTAGGCGAAGGATGATGGGTGGTATATATGTTTTTTTTTTCTTCTGCTAGTAGACCACCATGGAAGAATGTGAGAGTACCAAGGGGATATAAAAGTGGTGTGGGGATGGTATGGTTAGGCGATGGTGGAAGATCATTAGATGGAGATGAGGGGATAGCAACATCTTGATGGGTGCAAGGGAGTGATAAGGGATCAAGAGATGGATTAGGTGACATGATAGGATTTGGATTTGTAGTAGTGGATGATAAGGGCTCATGCAATGGAGATGGATATAAGGGCTCATGAGATGGAGTGATGGAATTTTGAGTGACAAGGGGATCATGGGATGGAACAGATGGGAGAATATGATCTTGAGATGGGCTAGATGGGATGACAGGATCTTGATGTGGATGAGGGGATATGGCATGCTTTGGATCAAGCTCTTGGAATGACTCATCATGTGCGGGAGGCATGATAATGGCAGAATATTGGATGGACTCCGCAGGTGTGGGAGATGGAAGGATGGAGGATTCATGAAGCTCAAGGGAAGGGATAGTGGTGATACTAGGAATGGAAGGAATGGATGGGACTTGTGTTTTGTCACTAGGAGTGGGAAGAGTGGATTGGAATTGTGTGTCATCAATGGGTTTGGTGGCGCTCAGAGTAGGAGATGGGGGCTCATTGGAATCAATGGATGTGAGGATTTCAATGGTTTGAGTGGTGCTAGGGATGGTAGCATCAATGATAGGTGTGGGTTGGAGAGGGGTCTCATCACTAGTGACCATAGATGATGGATCGAGACAGCGTGGTTCCATGACTGCAATGTGTGGAGTGGGGGATGTATTCTTTGTCATGAGTCCTTGGAGAACTTCTAGAGTAAGAAACATGCATACTGTAGGTTCAGATGGTGAAGTAGGAGTGGATGAAGGATTAGGGATGGGTGGAGGAATAGGATTATGGAGTGGTGGCCTAGGATTAGATGGGGGAATGGGATTGGATATGGGACTAGGAGTAGATGAAGGATTAGGATTAAATGGGGGGTTAAGGTTGGATGTAGGACTAAGAGTAGATGGGGGATTAAGATTAGATGAAGGGTTAAGATAGGGATATTGGTATGGTGAATTAGGATTGGATAACATGGATGGTGAATTGATGCTAAAGGAAGTAGATGGGGAACTAAGATAGGGATATTGGGATGGTTGATTAGGACAAGAGGATATGGGCAAGTGTGTTGTAATAAAGGTATTGGGATGGTGGATTAGGCTGGGAAGATTGAGATGGCGGATTGAGATAGGGAGATGTGGATGATGGATTAGGATAAGAAGATGTGGATGTATGAGTAGGATGGGAAAATTGGTATGGACGATTAGGGTAGTGGGCATATTCAGATGAAGGATTGAGATAGGAGGATGTGGACGGGGGATTAAGATAAGAAGGTGTGGGTGTTGGATAAGAGGAAGGTGTTGATGAAGGATATGATGGATATGAGGATGAGGAAGGTAGTGAATATCCATTGTCAAAGATAGCATAAGGAGCATGATTAGGCATGGATGAATACATAATGGGATAGCTTGAAGAGGTGATTGGATTTTGGAATGTGGGTGAAGAAAGCTTACTAACGATGATAGCATCAAGGGGATCTATGTCGTATACTTTTAGATAAACAAGAATCTTGTTATCGTCGATGACATAATTAGGGTTTCCCTTGATTACTATTGATGGAGGATAAAGATTCATGATGATGAAAGGATAAATAGGATGGATCAAAGATTTCAGATGGAAACAGAATAAAGCTCAAGTTAGGATTTAAGTCAAGCTCAGATCAAGATTGGATTAAAGCTCAGACTAGGGTGATTGAATGATGTGATGGGATTGATTTGATGATTGGATTAGATTATCAAAGGATGATTACGACACTGAATCTACCTCAAGATGGAAGAAAATTGATTGGATCGAAGGTGATCAGATAAGGATGTGACTGGATTGGATTGGATAAGATTGATAGATGATTGATAAGATCGACTGATGGATTATATAGGATGACGAAAGGGACTGTAAACCCCATTCTGAGATTACCCTAGATGACTTAGGATACTAATTGATTGGATTAAAGGATAAATAGATGATTGTGGCACCAAATGCACCTTGAGATTGAAAGCGGATTGATTGGGATGATGATGATGATTAACTTAAGACAAATGACAATCCTAAGCAGATGATGATGATGATCAATTCGTATAATAACCTGAAACAAAGTTTAGGGGATCTAATTAGAGGAGTGGATGATATAAATGGATAAATGACTGCTTGGAACACGAGGAGGTTCAGAATAGATGAAAGATTACTTAGAATGAGTAAATGGACGATCGAGAGGATGAATGACTACTCGAAATGAGTAAATGACTCCTCACAATGGATGAATGATTCTTGGAATGAGAAGATAAAGGTTCAGAATGAATGCATGGTTTCTCAAAATGAGTAAATGAATGATCGAGAGGGATGAATGACTACTCAAAATGAGTGAAGGTGGCTCGAGATAGATGAACGATTAATCAGAACAAGTAAACTAATGATCAGAAAGGGTGAATGACTACTCGGAATGAGGAGAATGAATATTCAGAATGGATGAATGAAAGCTTGAAACAAGTAAATGATTGATCAAAAGGGATGAACGAATGCTCGGATTGGGAGACTAACTCTTGGAATGGATTAAAGATTACTTGTATCGAGGTGAAGAATGCTCGAGATGCGGAGAAGGGCATTCAAAACAACTGAACAAAGGGTGAAATTAGTTGTTTAAGGGGTAGGTTCACCCTTGGCTAGTTAGGTATGCCCCTGGTTGGTTAGGTCCACCCCTGGCTAGTCAGGTACGGCCCTAGCTAGTCAAGTCTTCACCTGGTTGGTCAGGTTTGTCCTTGATTGGTCAGGTCTATCCTTGGCTAGTCAAGTCCACCCCTGGCTACTTAGGTCCACCCTTGTCTAGTCAAGTCCACCCCTGTCTAGTTGGGTACGCCCCTAGGGTGAAAAATAGGCAAAAATAGTTGTTTGAAGTAGCTAAACGGGTACACGAAACGAGGAAATGTATGTTCGAAGGAAGAGGATGAATGTTCAGGACAGGAAATGGATTCTCAGAACGAGAAGATGGAAGCTCAGAATAGATGAAAGATTACTCAGAACAAGTAAATGGATGATCAAGGGGGATGAATGGCTACTCGAAATGAGTAAACGACTATTAAGAATGGATGAATGATTCTCAAAACGAGAAGAAAAAGGTTTGAAATGAATGAATGAATACTTAGAACAAGTAAAATAATGATCAAGGGGGATGGATGACTACTTAGAATGAGTAAACAACTACTGAGAATGGATGAATGATTCTCAAAATGAGAAGACAAGAGTGCGAAATGAATGAAAGATTACTCGGAACGAGTAAAAAAATGATCAAAACGGATGAACGAGAGTTTGAAATGATACAAGGGGGTTCTAAATGGATAAAAATTTACTCAGAATGAGGAAACAAATGATTGAAATGGGTGAACAGCTACACGAAATGAGTAAACGATTACTCAGAATGGATGAATGAGTACTCAGAATGAGTAAATGATTACTCACAATGGATAAATGATTCCCAGAACGAGGAGGTGAAAATTTAGAATGAACAGATGATTACTCAGAATGAGTAAACAGATCAATGAAAGTGATGAATGGCCACTCAGCATGAGTGAACGACTACTAGGAATAGATGAACAACCGTTGGAACAAGGAGATGAAAGCTTGGAATGAATGAAATATTACTCAGAATGAGTAAACAATTGGTCAAAATGGTTGTACGAGAGCTCGAAATGATAGAAGGAGGTTCAAAATGGATGAATGTGTACTTGGAATGAGTGAAAAGATTATCAAAATGGGTGAACAACTACTTGGAATGAGTAAACCAATGTTTGGAATGGTAGAACGAGAGTTTGAAACAATGAAACAGGTGTAGAAAAGGGATGCTGAAAGGTCAGGTCTGCCCCTACAAGAGGTCAAGTCCACCCCTAGAGGTTAGATCTACCGCTACAAGAGGTCAGGTCCACCCCTAGAAGTCAGGTTCGCCCCTACAAGTTTGGAACTTGGTTTCAACAAAAACAACTAAGGAAAAGGACCAAAAACACAACAAACTACAAACAAAGGGCCAGGTTGACTCAATTGGATAGAAAATTACTAGTTTTGCACAAAGAAAATAGTTTAAGAAGCACAATCCTAAGTTTATTAAAAAGGGGTATGTCCAACAAATTCTTCTCTTCTAGGATGAACATGGTTGCTAAGGAGTCCTCGGTGTACACCCAGTACATGAGACCCAAACCATGAACACCAACCCATCACAAACATGAGTTGGGAACCTTAGCGACACACTAAATGCTTGTACCAACTCTTCAGGTCATCCTGACGCTTCTCTCAGTACGATGTGATTGGATTGGTGTACAACTTTAGCTCTCCCCCCTTTATATACCATGCCAATATGTGTGGTTGGGATTGTCCCTTGGGGTGATGAAATGCCCAAGTAGGTCCCCTAATAAAAAGAAAAATGGGTGATACAAAGACTTGGTAAGCTACGATTTCTCATCACCTAGGATCACCAAATGGCACAAGGGGACTAGATACGTCAAATAGCTTACAAAAAAGCACAAAAAAAATGTAAATTGACACCCCTAATTAAGCTATGTGTCTAAGTTATCAAGAAACAACAAGCAACAATTGATAAATAAATATCCCTACAAGGAAACTTGTTAGTGATTTTTTTTCTTGTTCTTTGAAAAATGTTGATTAGATGTTTGTACAAACACAAACAAGACACATTAGGGGGTCAGAAACACTCAAAATAGTAAACAAATGCTTAAAACTCAATTTTCACCTTCTGAAAAAAGTTGTTTTGGTCAGGTCTGCCACTGGAAAAGGTCAAGTCCACCGCTGGAGGTCAGTTTCACCCCTCTGTTAGATCAAGTCTTCCCCTTGAGGCCATGTCCACCCCTCTATGGAAAAACTATTTTTTTTTCTATTTTTGGACTTTGAAGGGCAAATCTGCCCCTAGGTTTGGTTGGGTCCGCCTCTAGTGGATGGGTTCGCCCCTCTGCTAGGTCAGGTATGCCCCTAGAGGGCGGGTACAACCCTAGATGGTCGGGTCTACCTCTTTGCTAGGGCAGGTCCACCTCTTTGCAACCTGCACTTGCAAAAAGTAAAAAAATAGAGAATGTAAAAGATACAGACCCGCCTGTATCTCCCATCGGGTGTGCCAAAAATGTGATTAGGCAAAAATATTGTTTCAAAAATGAGCAACAAACAAAAAAGTGCAAGAAACAAAGATTATCACCCTACACCTCAAGATTGGGAAAAACGTCTGACTTAACAAGATAAATGGAAAATTTCACCTTGTCAAGATGTCCTTTGGTTGGCCCTTGATTCATGATGTTGTATGCTCCCTTGATAGAAAATGAATGAGGATGCAAGATGGTTGAAATTGGATGATAATGGATGAAAGTGGTAAGTGTGGATTCAAATAACAAAATTGCAAGAGTTTTGGTATGGCATGCAAGAGTTCTTAAATGAGAGAAAATAGGGGGTATTTATAGATCTTTTCGAATTCTCTAGAGAATTCAATGGTTGAGATTAAACCAACAAGGATAAGATGAAAGGCTATGGTGAGTTAAGGACTCACAAGCTCTCACATCTTGACATGTGGAATGTGAAGTGGCTTAGAAATGGTGATGTGTAAATGAGGTGGAAGAAGGACAAGTACTTTACAAGTACCTTGGGGGATGAGAAGATTTCTTTAAAAGGAAAGTCTTTGTTCCCAAATGGTTGGAAAGTGACATGAGAGGAATTTTAGTATTCCTCAAAATACCTCACGTGGAAGAGGAAACTAGTTGGAGAAATAAATGTGAATTAAAAATTCACATGCTTGCAAGAATCTCATGTACAAAACAAGGTTCCAAAAAGAGAAGCACTTGTCCACATGTGACTTGATGTGACAAGTCAAAGATTCTAGAAGATGCATGGGAAAATGGGAAGAGTCTACATGTGACTTGATGTGACAAGTCAAAGATCACAAGGGAAAGAGTCCACATGTGACTTGATGTGACAAGTCAAAAATCACATGGGGAAGAGAAAAAAGAATTTAATATTCCTTGGAAGGATAAAAGGAATTAAAAATTCCTTGTGAGGTTGATTAGGCTACTTAATGAAGGATTAGATGAGGGTTAGGTGGCTAAGAGAGATTAGGGGCCAACTTGGAAAAGTTGGAGGATGTGACACATCCTAATCAAGGATTAGGCATGTGCACATTCCTAATGATGGAATTAGGAGGTTGATTAAGATTAAGGAAGGGATGTGACATGTGAGGAATTGAGTAAATTTAATATTTATTTAATTCATTTGATGAAAGGGGGATAGAGGGTGTAAGGTATTTAATTATTAACTAAATACCTTAGGGATTAGAAGAACTTTAGAGGTATTAATTAAATAATAGTGATATTACTTAATTAATGCGAATAAGGGGATGTTTAGATGAAAAGGGATAAATTTGGATAAATTAAGTGTCCAAATTTAGGTGTCTACAGTTCTAAACCAAAACATGTCATCTCAACACAACATGGGACCACACAACACAAATATGGAACCTCGTGACAATATTGCCACCAATCTCATAATAGACACATTGACTGCCTAATTGGCTGCCCTACAAAAGCAAGTGGAAGGGATGCAAGTGTCAAACAAGAAGACGTACTCATCACATGATTAACATCCTTACCCATATGACACTAGCATATACATGCCTCCTTTCCCTCTTGGGTATATCATCCCTACCTTTAGTAAATATAAGGGAAAGAGCAATCCTCTCAAGCACATACAATAATTCACCATTGCTTGTGTGGATGTCACATACAATCGCTCCTACCTTTTGATACTCTTCCCTAGAAGTTGTATTGGGCCTACACTTGAATGGGTTGCGCTGATACCTAAAGTGTTCATAAATTCATGGGACGACCTCACCAATAAATTAATGGAGAATTATGCTTATAACATTGAAAATGATGTCATGATTGCTACCTAATGCCACTTGACACAAGATCAAGGAGAACCCTTTATTACTTTCTTCCAAAGATGGTGTAGTATGGCGAGTTGATGTCCTATCAAGATTCCTAAGAAAACAAAAAGTGGAAATGTTCGTAGAAAACCTCAAGTCAAAGTTGAAACACCTTCTACAAGTACATTGTTGTGCACATTTGCAGTCTTAGTTGAGAAAGGTATGACACTAGAAAAGGTCCTATTCACCCAAGATGAACTTACATATGGCAACAAAAACACCCACAACCATGAGACCTCCAATGAAAAAAGAAATTTTTGGTCCTGCAATAAGAATGTAACAAATGATGGAGTTGTAGACAAGAAAGTTGTGAACAAAATAAGAAACACATTGAATTTTAAAGCACCTAACTCAGATGACCACATAGCTAACATGGTGCAAAACAATCAAGAATGGGGACCTCCAAGACAACCAAGGAAATACCCATGAAGACAATACAGTCTTTAACTAGAACCAATTAGATTTGTCCTAAAGAAGCTAGTATAATCAAATGTCATACAACTCCAAGAGCCCAAACGATATGACCCAAGATACTTCAAACCATCTTGGTGGGATGACAATGCCTTTTGTGACTAACACCACATTAAAGGGCACAAGACCTCATCATGCCATCAATTGAAGAACATGATTCAAGACCTAATTGAAAATGGTACCATAGAAGTCAAAGGAAAACAAAAAACTTCCAATCAAGACCATATAATCTTCAAGAATCCGCTACAAGACCATGGTTCTGGAAAGCCCTCCAACTCAGGTCAAAAGACAGAAAATCGGGCCAATTATACTAGGACTGCCTTTGATTGATCAAATATAATTGATCACCTTCATTTCCTTGATGACTATATCAACACAATCACCATTAAATTTTTTTTTGAATGCACCATCACTACCCATAGGGCTAAGGTTACCTTATCTGGTTCTTGTTCAAAGCAGCCATAATACAAAGACCAATATAATCTTATTGACCAATTAGGTAAGACACCCACATAGATTTCTATCCTCGAGTTGTTATGCCTCTCACCTAAACAAAAAGCTATCCTCGATAATGATTTTAAGGAAACCTCTATTCCTACTAACCTAGCTGTCAACTGATTTGAAGCCATGATTGGATACTTGGCTAATTCACTCCATGTATCATTTTCTAAAAAATATTACTCTACACAAAAGTCTAACCATAATGATCCATTACACCTTGAAGTATTTTTCCATCAACACAAGGTCAGATGAGTCCTAGTGGATGGCAAACCTGGATTGAGCATTTGCACTTTAAAATTGGTCAAGGTATTGGGCTATTCTAAAGCATGTGTAGACATGACCAAAAGAATTGTAATCAAGGCCTATGATGATGAAGAATTCTCTTCCAAGGGTATTATCACACTCCCTATCGGAGTTGGACCCACATTTATGGACACAATATTCCAGGTCTTGGTTCTTGAACTTCCATATAACCTTCTCCTCAATAGACCTTGGATTCACACTATGAAATTTGTTCCTTCCACCTATCATCATTGCTTTAAATTTCCATATAACGACATCAAAGTCACAACTATTGGCGATCCCGATCCCTTCCAATATTGCACTAATTTAAGGGGAGTTCCTGAATGCTAAGTTCCTATCAATCGAGAAGCTCCTACATCCACTTCATCCAGTTACATCGATCCCTCCACCCTCATTAAATCATCCACATCCAAAACCCCATCCAACAACCTCAAAATCAAGATCCAAGACAAAGGTTGTGGCAAGTATAAACTGAATGTTGCTTATTGTATCACAAAGGTACCTAAGTCTCCCAAGTCTTATGGTAGGCCTTGTTTCAAGATGGAACCAAAAGTTGGCATTAAATTTCCTCCCACCACCACCTTTACAAGTTGGGGAGAGTTAAACAAAGAAGACATTAAGGAAATTTTAGCGTGGATTTACAAAGACGAAGAAGATCTACCACCGCTACCAATAGAATAATATGGCAAAGGATTTGAGCTCATGAAACAAAAGGGTTATGATGGAATCAATGGACTTGGTATACATAAAAATTGAATGAGAGGACGCTTGACACTTCTTAAGTGGCTGAAGAACCAAGGGTTAGGGTTCGTACCAATTAATATTTGTGCTCCAAGTACTAAGATTCTTTCAAATAAGGATGTGAGTGCTTTAGAAGATGTTGAGACATCTATAGATCCTACTGACATCTACTATGGTGACACCAACTCTAATGAATATGAGTGGGACTCTTTCACCACCAGCAACTATGAGATTGATCATGTCTTTCAGGGGTTTGACATACCTCATCCATCCTTTACGAACCTCATGGATATCAATATTCATGTTGAATCCTTTTATGAACCTGACCCACCAAAGATCATAGAGGGAAGAGCATGGATAGAATCCTTTTGGGACCCTGATAATGCCTCTATCTTTACCCTATCAGTTGCTTACCCATCCTTCACTAACACCCATGATGGCATCTCCCTCATTTACCCACAATTGATTGACTGGGATCAAAAAGATCCACCTACCTTGGACATATTTGAAAATGATGAGGCCATTGTTGAATTTATGGGACTACAAGAGGGTATACCACATGGGGACCATAAGGCTAGCTTCTCTATATATCTTGACTTTGCAACATCTTTCGGTGAGATTGTCCTACCCTCTAGTCACAAAAATGATAAAAATAAAATAAAAAATGAATGGTCTTTAGGTGAAAATTGCAAGGCACCTTCTGACCAATCAAAAGTAAAAAGAAAGGACATATCTTAGGGAAAAAACCTCTCTGAGGCACCTGAGGATGGAGGGTTGGACTTTCTCCCTATCAATCATGAGAGATCCATGATGTTGATCGAAGATGCAATGGAATTCAACATTAGTACTGCAAATAATCCTAAGACTGTTCTCTTTGAAACATCCCTAACAAAAGAGGAGAAATTGGAATTTCAAGTATTTTTTATGGCACACCAAATCAATTTCACATGGTATTATGATGATATGCAAGGGTTGGATGCTTAGTTGGTCATGCATCATCTAACATTTCATCCAAATGCAAAGCCTATAAAAAAAAAGCTTAGAAAAATGCACCCTCAAATAGCTATGCTGGTCAAAGTTGAACTTAAAAAATTAATGGATTTCAGTTTCATAAGACCTATTGACTATGCAGACTGGATCTCAAACCTCATACCAGTGACCAAACTGAATGGAAAAATCCATATCTACATAATTTTTTTGGATTTGAACAAAGAATTTCCAAAGGATGACTTCCCACTCTCGAATATAGACATCATATTAGATCTAATAGCAGGTTACGAGATGTCCCTCATGGATGACTTCTCGGGGTATAATCAGACCCATATCACTCCTGAAGACCAACACAAGATGAGATTTACCTATCTGTGGGGCACATACTATTGGAATGTCATGCCCTTCAGACTGAAAAACACAGGTACAACCTATTAAAGATCTATGATTACCACATTTCATGATCTCATGCACACATTGATGGAAGACTATTTTGATGATATTCTAGAAAAATCCTTGACACATCTTGATCACTTAAGAGTTGTGGACAATATTTTCAAAAGGCTTGAAGAATATAAGGTCTACCTAAATCATAAGAAATGCATATTTGGTGTGACACTGAGAAAGCTTTTGGGATACATTATTTCCCATCGAGGCATTGAAGTAGACCCAACAAAATTCAAAGCAATATTAGGCATGCCTCCACCTAAAGGAATCAGTGAACTCTGAACTTTACAAGGCCAACTCTAGTCTATTAGTTGCTTCATCACACAACTTGTAGATAAATGTCAACCTTTTCAATATTTGTTACACAAGGGAGTTCCTTTTATTTGGATAGACAAGTGTGAGGAAACTTTTCAGTAGATTAAAGAGTTACTTTTGACACCTCTCATTCTGATGCCACCTATCAATGGAAAACCCCTAATTCTACACATCTTAGATACTATAGCTGCACTAGGGGCATTGTTGGCTCAAAATGAACATGAAGAAACAGAATTCACAATATATTATATTAGTTGCACTTTGGTGGGATACGAGCTTAACTGTAGTCCAATTGAATGTGCTTGTCTCATAGTATTTTTTTCTACTCAAAATTTGAGACACTACATGTTAAACCATCAGATTAAGCTTTTGCCAAAAATAGATCCTTTGTAATATCTACTCGGTAGGGCAGCATTAACAAGGCAATTGGCTAAATGGGTCATGATGCTCAACAAATACAACATTTAGTATGTGAACGTAAGGCAATAAAAGGACAAGTCATCACTGACCAACTAGTAGACATACCCACACAAGCCAATCACCCTTTTGTTTCATACTTTCCTGACAATTCAATATTCACACTAGACACAGGAGTAACATGGAAATTATATTTTGATGGCTCATATACTAATCATGGATCAAGTGCAAGTATATTATTTGTTACCCCTTAAGGTAATACAATCCCTAAATCTTTTAGGATAGCCTTTCCATGTATGAATAGCATTGCAGAGTATGAAGCCTTGTTGAAAGGATTTTGTATGGCAATAAAATGGAAAATTAGGAGTCTATCGGTCTTTGGTGATTTATAATTGTTCATTTAATAGGTCAATGATGACTGTGATACTAAGGATGAGAAATTGACCCCATGCAAATGAATGGTTGATAGTTTCAGGTAGTACTTTGTAGAAATCTCCTTTTTCCAAGTTCCAAGTGTTCAAAATAAAGTAGCAAATGTCATGGCCACTAGTGGGTCTCTTTTGGATATTCTTAACAACATGTCGCAATATGAGTTCTTAGTGGAATAGTTGTTGGTCCTCACCTTTGATGTCCCTGAGTCCGAGATGGTATGTGAGCTTGTTTTCCCTAATTCCCCCTGGTACCAAGATATCTATAACTACTTACATTCCTACACTCTACCACCCGACCTCCCCAAAAATCAATGCAAGTCCATCCGCAAAATTGCTCACTATACCATCATTAATGATACCTTATATAGACGTAGCTTTGAAAACACCTTACTCAGATGTCTTGACACTAACGAAGCACAAAATACCTTATGTGAAGTACACAAAGGTATATGCAGAGCCCATTCTAGTGGTCTGACCCTAGCCAAAAATATCATGTGACTGGGATACTACTGGCCTATAATGGAGCATGATGCCTATCACTTTATGTAGAAATGTCAACAATGACAAATACACAATGACCTCATCCATGCACCTACATAAGAGTTGCAACCTATTGCTTCACCATGGCACTTCACCCAATGGGGTCTTGGCCTCATAGGAAGCATTCATCCCACCTCATCAAATGGCCATAAATCCATCATCACTACCACCGAATACTTCACAAAATGGGTTGAAGCCATCCCTGTGACATACATTACTGGTAAAAAAATCTCCAAATTCATCCTCAATTACATCATATGTCGGTACAGTGTCCCCCAAACCATTATCACTGACAACAGTCGTCCTTTCAAAAATCAATATTTTCATAAGTTATGTGAGAGATTCCACATTTAACACCACTTTTCCATCCCATATTACCCACAAGGAAATGACTAAGTTGAGGCATCCAATAAGACCATCATCAAAATTCCTAAAAATACTATCAATGACATTGGTCTTGATTGGCACATTCGGCTTAACCTTGCCCTATGGGCGTATCACATGAGCATCCACACACCCACTGGTGCCACTCTACTTTCCCTAGTCTTTGGTTCAAAGGCTATCATTCCTATCGAGGTCAAAGCCCCCTCCTTACGAGTCTCCATGAAAGGGCTTATTGATGACGAGGAATATTGTATATCTCAGTTGCATGAGTTAGAATTATTTTATGAATGTAGACAGAGGGCCTTGACTCATCTACAAGCATATCAAAACTGCCTTTGTTGTAGTTATAACAAAAGGGTTTTGATTAGACACTTTGACATCAATGACTTAGTGTTGATGGAAAATCCAAAAAATCAAGTAGAACGTGTGAAACCTGAGAAATTTGAGCCCAACTGGTTGGGTCCATATGTCATAACAACATCTTTTGGTTCTGGTGCTTATCAATTTTCCACACTTGAAGGGGAACCTTTTTCTAATCCTATCAATAGCTTGCACCTATGCAAGTTCTATATATAGCTTCAAAGAGCCATGGTAAAACTATAAAAATACAAAAAATTGAAAAATCAAGAAAATTGTTACCTTAATGAAAACCTGGAAAAAAGGCATCTTGGTGATAACAAAAAAATAGAAAAATCATGAGAATAGTAAAGAGAAATAATCTATCCAATAGTGAAAACCACTTCAGTGGTGCTTTGGACAAGTATCATGGTGAAAACATGACAAATAGGCACCATGTGTAGTCAGTCTCTGCTCCATCATCTACTATCACTCTACCTCATCTTCCACCCTAATCCATAATAATTCCTTTACTTTCCATCATCTCCCATTTAAAATCCATCATAAGGCTTGGTCATCTTTATCATGACTTTCAAATGGTTGATTTCTTGCAGTCTTTTCTCATCCATGTCTCATCCATAATAAACCCCTATCCCATCCCATCCTTGATTGTTAGTCCTAGACTTGGCTGGGGGTGCATTTCCCAACACTTGGTTTCATTGGATTCTACATTGGTCACTAGAGGTTCACATATTCCCAAAAAGACCAAAAAATCACATATTCCCAAAAAGAAAAAAAAATCACATATTCCTACAAAGACAAAAAAATCAAATATTCCCAAAAAGACAAAGAAATCAAATATTCAAAAAGAAAAAATCAAAACATTCCCCAAAAGAAAAATAAATCTTAAAACTTCAAAAATCCAAAAAAAAGAAAAATATGTCAAAAGAAAAAAAACATCCAAATAATTTTCAAAATCCCAAAAATAGATTTGGAATTAGTCAGGTCAGTCTTTGTCATTGTTGAATTTTGTTTCCTCTGTGAATGAATGTAGGCAAGGCCATCTGTCAATGTGCCCCCGAGGCATTAGGTCAGTCCTTTAGGTGTTGTCAAAGAAAATCATGATTCAGCCCTTTGTCATTGCAACAAAGTCAAGATTCATGCCGAACTATGAGGTTTTTGAGTGTACAATGTAGGAAAGGCCATCAATCGATGAGCCCCTAAGGCCACCTAGGTTAGTCCTTTAGGTTTTTTCATGTCGATCAAATAATTCAGACATAGTCAAACTCAGACACTATACAATCATCGAAACATCAACATTCAAATTGTGAACTAACATACAACATAGTACAATTAGTCATTAATTAAAAAATTAGTCAAATTTCCTAGTAAATTTATGGTCCCCTACAAGATGCATCCTTCAGATGCATCCTTCTTCGAATTAGACCTTTCAAAATGTCATTTTCCTTTTTAGGATGTCTTTCCTGATGATAGGCTCCATCACATTTTCATTGACCTTTTCAAGATGTGTCCTTCTTGACAACAAGCCTCGTCCAAACGTCAAAACTATCAAACTATAAAATCATCAAACTATCAAACTATCAAGCAATCAACCTTCGTTAAACAAACATTAGAAAACACATTGAATGTTGTTGATTTTACTAGTCTATTTTGTCTTATCTTTTTACTGTTTGGTCTCTTGGTCATGTTACTATCTACCTCGAGGATGTCACATGAAGGATTTAGAGGTGCAATGATTTCTCATGACTTGATTTTCCTTGATTGTTGTCTTAGGTGTGTCTTGACAAAAAGACTGGGAAAACCTAGCCCTTAGTATGAGTTAGGACATTCCTTGTCTATGACTATTTTTTTTTTGCAAGTGGATGACCTTGCACACCTTGGTCTATGGCATATCATGGTGTTTGTTGTCCATTTGTCGCATTTTACCACCCAATAATGATGAAGCAATGCCTATTATGTTATTTGTAAAAATATTGAAGTCTTCCTTTTTGTCCTACCATCCATGTCTTCCGTGCTAACATTTCTTCTATTCCTTTCATCCTCTAGTCTTCTCATCCATTTCGAGAGCACACTCATGTTCTTTGAACCTACCTATCCTCTCAAGGGGACATACCACTACCTCCTCGTCATCCTTCCTCTCCTTAATTTCACAAGTTGGGGCATATTTTTTAATTGTTTTATTTGACACAAAGCGATAAATTGCATTATGTCAAAGAGGGGAAAAATGTAGACACATAAAAATGACCTAGGCCCCTGAGCTGCATTTTTCTATGTCAAACGTCCTCACATAATTAAACTATTTAATTATTTCTTAATGCCATAATTCCTAATTATCCCTCCATGATTATTTAAATAAATAAATTACATTTGTTTATTTAAATATGCCACTAATTAATCTTTACTCCTATAATTAAATAAATTTCTAATTTGTTTAATTACTCATTTCTAGCTACAAATTAAATAATTACCATTAATTATTTGATTTGTTTATTATCCTTTTCTCCTTCAATCAAATAAACTTATTCATTTAACCCACTTTTCACCCCAAAAGTAAATAATTTAAATAATTATTTATTGTCTTTTGTCTTATTCCCATTTATGAATTAAACTATTATTTAATTCTAAAAGTCAACTTTCATCCATAAATCAAAAAAATTCTATTATTATTTTATTTTCCAACTACCTCTTTTTCTATCTCATTTATTCTCCACCATTGATTTATTTGTCTCCAATTAAATCTCAACCCTTCATTTAAAATCTTGTGCTAATTTTGACCCAATGTTGCCCTAACCCTAATGTTGCTCATCACATTGAATTTTAGCCTTTTATCTTAGGGTTTTTTCAACTTCTAATCATGGCCATCCATTCTCAATTTGGCATTCTTTAAAAAGGGTCTCTCTCGAGAAATTTTGATTCATTCACACACAACATGCTTAAGAACCCTGAGTACTTGACCATACAATACTTCAATGTCTTGCTTGTATTAGGCATAGATTATAGTTGCACTTAAGGGAAATCATATAATTTGCAGCAAGATGGGGGAGACAATAGAGGTCAATCAATGGAGGCTTGAAGAGCAAGTGATATTGTTTCAATATTTTTATGCTTCTTGCTTTCTTTGTAATTTATTGTTGATTAGGGTTTAAGTTATTATGCTATTTGCAATTAATCTAAAAATTCTACCCTAAATACAATCATCATTTGATCTAAATCTCGAGAGTGAATTTTTATTAGGATTAAGTGTTTTGACTAGAGGAAAGGTAATCATTTGTTGTTCTAAAATTTGGGACATTGTGTTATGAAGGGTATCGAGTAAGGGAGTGAATTGTCTTTTTGGGTCCCCATAGCTAAAGGGTATCGCGACTTTAATAGTAGCTACTTGGTTATTGACATTCTGAGTTATTTGTTAAGGGGGATTAAATTGAATGAACCCTTTGTTCTATTTTCTAAAAGGTTGGGAATTATTTTGGTATATGGGCTCAAATTTCTCAGTTCAGCTAGAGTGGATTTTGTATCTCGACTACTAACCAAATTTTGATAATCATGGAGGGCATTACACAAGTGCATAAAGGATGGGAATTTCATCATGGTGAACTTATCTTGAATCTTTCTTTGCAAATTTTCTATGAAAATATTTTGAAGGTGAGGGTCAGGAACCTTGACATTGATTTGGGAATAAAGCAATTGATAGCGTGAGATAAAGTTAGTTATCTTTTTGTCTTCTTTGGCTTACATCTCATCAAATCATCCAATGTCATCTTAGGAGTCATATGCACTTGGAAATGGATTAAAAATGCCTCAACAAGCTCATTGAATGAATGAATTAAGTTTTTCGGTAAAGAAGAAAACCATTCCAAGGCAATATCTTTCAAGGACCTAGGAAAAATACTAGCCAAAAGTTTTTCATCAAGGAAAAAGTCACTACATAAGGCAATATAAGCATTAACATGGTTAGAAGGATCTCCCTTTCCCCCATATTTCTCAAATCTAGGAACCTCTACACCTTGCGGCATCATTGTTCACAATATCTCCAAGGACAATGGTTTACTTTTGACATAATATTTAGGCAGGCCATTTTGATCTTGGTTGATGGTGGAAATCTGTTTTTGAAGGGATGAAATGGTTTGGAAGAGATGATTTATGAGAGGGTCATTACTTGTGTTATTCAAGATGGAAGTGAAAATGGTGAAGGGGTGTATGTGTTCGAGGGACAAGTGAAAGAAATTCTTATAGGTGGTAAGGTAGTAGGGGATATGACATGCAATTCCACAAAGGAACTAGGGATACTAGCGGAAATACCCAAGGATGGAATCACATTACTAGTTGGTTGCATTGTTGTTGTGACTTGAGGGTTTGTATAGGTAGGTATTGAGTAAATTGTTGTGAGAGGAGGAATTTTAGTTCCTCCTTTGCTTGTGACATTTTTTGTAGGTAAAGGACAACTAGTGGTTGAGGTGAGATGTTTTTCAAAGATTCAAACTATGTTTTGCATAAGGTCAAGTCCATCTTCACTTTCAAGCATGTGATGAATGTTATATATAGTAGGGATGGCAGTAGTTGAAATGTTGTCATTTTACACTTGATGTTGTAGGTTTGCTAAGTCTTCATGAATGTGAATTATGTTTTCTTGTGGGAAATTATAAATCCTTGTTTCAACTTGCATCACACTACTTGAAGGTAAAGAGTTTTTAAGGGTATTGACCATACCTAGCATACTAGTGTCAATACTAGGAGTGAAAGAGCTAGACAACCCAAGGTCCATAATGATTGTGTTATCTTGCAATCACATGAGTCTCAAACTTTGTCTCAGTACAGTATTAACAATAGGACACCAAATTTCCTAATACAAGGGCTACTAAATGCAAGATGAATGCAAATGCAATGTAGGCTAAGAAAAATGAAATGCTTAAAAAAAAAATTATAGAAGCTAAAACAAAAAGGTAATAACAGAAAACAAAAACTCAAAAATAGATCTTTAAATGCCAAAAAATGCAGTGCTGAATCTACACTGGGACTATTCGCCCAAGGTGGCAAATGAGTCCCAATGAGATTTTTTTTCAAATTTTTCATAAATTTTTAGTTGAATTTGATGCCTTTTATGTTTTATGATCTGTATCTTAGATGCAAATGTAGATTTTGTTTGATTTTCAATGAAATGAGATGCAAAAATGCAAGCTATATGACCTTTCACTAATGCAAAAGTAGAAACCCTAGAATTCTACTTAACTAAAGCAAACCCTAGTGCTATGTTAGTGCAAGCAAGATCTAGGATGATAATGCACTCCAAATCAAAATTATGATGTTCTAAATGTAGGTTCACCAAAATGAAAGGTGGAAAATTATTTTTCTTTTCTAGGGTTTAGGACCAAGAATGACAATCTTCACTAACTTTCACTCAGTAACAAACCCTTGAGTTCTCAATGCAAAGGAGAAAGAGATCTTGCAATAGGGTTGTTCTAGGGGCTGAATAGAAACTAATAAGTGGTTTACCACCAAGTAAGAACTTGGAAAGGTAAATGAAATGCAAGATGCAACACTAAACCCTAATTCAATGCAATGTCCTACAAAATGAACTAGAAAAGTAAATGAAACAACACATAAAACTACATAAAACTACATAAAGGAATATGTGCACTTGGGAATCTAGAAATGACTGGAAGGAGCTCTGAAAATTGGAAATTTGGACTTTAATGTTGACTGGGACTCATTCGCCAAGTTGAATGAATTAGTCCAAAATCTAGGTTTCTGTGCAGGAACATGAATCTACCAAATGGGTATCTGAATTTGTAAAAATATGAATTTTGACTAAAACTAGGAATCATTCACCAGAAGTGAGGAATCATTCTAGACAGTTAGGGTTTTCTAAAGCTTCAAATTTTGATCTTGCTCTTCTTTGTCTACTCTATCCTTCCTGATTGATTTTTGGATCCAAAACCCTGATTTGCAGCCTGTAGGTGTTCTCCAATGCTTGATGAAAAACTTGACAACTTTTCTCCAATCTTGCTCCTTATGAAATCTACAACTTAGACCTAAAAATCACACAAAGGAGATGGAAAAATGTTGTTGGGTTAGTGGATAGTGCTTTTCCTTGGTCAAACCCCTTGTTGGTAATCAAACCTTGAAAGATAATGAAATATGAATGGAGAATGATGAATGAACAAAATGAGATGTTGTAACTCACCAAACCCTAGCAATGAAAGGTTGAAAACATGTATGAGATGGCTCCAATGCATGTAGAACTTGAATCCTGCTTGAAGGTGATGGATCTTGAATGAAATGCTTGCTTGAATTACAAAACCCTACATCACAATTGTTAGTTGGGTATGTGCAGGATCATGATGGGCTAAAAAGTGGCAATATGATGGGTATGTGGCTAACAACTATTTTTTTACCCAAAATTGATGAAACGAAAAAGGTTTTTAAAGGAGATTCTCAGCTTTCCATCAATATAAATTATGTTTTACTTTGAATTTAATAAGTAATTATTATTCATTTTCTATTCAAATTATGACTAAAGTCCTGATTGATAGGTTGATTGAAAAACATCTATAGCTTTCAAACGGTATCACATTTTTTAAATCCAAAACATGTGTCACATTCTATGCTTCACTTATAGGATTAAAAAAAAAGAAAATTGAATTTCATGAATTTGTGACCAAGTTAAGATGGTCAAACATACGAAGTTTTTATATTTTAAAAATTGTAATAAAAAATCATAATTAATTATTTACTTGAAACAAATTACAAAAAAATATGTACATCACATGAGGCATGAGTCCTCTACTTATATCTAAAATCTTATAAAAAATATTATTTTATTGTGGTTAGGTGTATTGCAACCTACTTCTTATTTTTTCCCTAAATTTAATTACCACTACATTGAAATTTCAAATTTTCCCAAATATATATATTTTTAAAAAAACCTAGTAGTTTAGAAACTACATTCAATTTTCTATAGATTCTATTCTTACATATTTTTGAAATAATATAGATAACTTTTCAAATTTTTATGTCAAGTTGACTAACTCTGATTTTTCTGATTTTTTTGCCACTTAAGGGCCTATTTTTTTGATGATGATCTTGCACATACCCAGCTCAAAAAAAAACATGATGCATGAAATCATCAACATGATTATTGATGCTTGAATGATACTATAAAAGCTTGATAATCTACCCTTGAATGCTTTTGAATGCTCTTGTGAACTCAAACTTGCTATTAGAATGCTCATTTAACTTGATAGGTGAAAAATGAATGAAATAAACTTTTATTTATACTTAATTATGTAATAATTCCAAAAATTACAACACTACAAGCTGACATTAGATCTAGGACAATAAAATGCTACCAAAAATTTGAATTAATTTTGATTTTGGGCCAAACGGGACTGATTCGCCCAAGGTGGTGAATGAGTCTCATTAGGTATAATTTATGAGACCATTTTAAATGCTTAGAAAGGTGTAAAACCAAGTTTGAGACCCAAAAATCCTAAGTGGGGCTCTTTCGCCCAAGGTGGAAAATGAGTCCCAGATCACTAAATCTTGGGCCATTCAACCTGAAACATGAGAAGTATGATTGGCTAATGATTTTTGTCAGGATTATCCTTGAAAAGATGTAATAAATGAGGCTTGTGGATGCAAAATAAGGCCAATTAAAGCATCATAAATCCCAATTATGAATGAAAAATCTAGAAAAGGGGTATGTGCAAGATCATCATGGAAAAAATAGGCCCTTAAGTGGCAAATAATTCAGAAAAACCAGAGTTAGGCAACCTGATGTAAAAATTTGAATAAGTTATCTATATTATTTCAAAAATATGTAAGAATATAATCTGTAGCAAATTGAATGTTGTTTCTAAAATACTAGGTTTATTTTTTTTAAATAATCTATTAGGTGAAATTTTGAAATTTCAATCTGATGAGTACTTAAATTTTTAGGGAAAAAATAAAGAAGTAGATAATACATCGACCCTTTCAACCCCATGACCAAATAATGAAAATGTAATATTTTTATAAAATTTTAGATATGAAGTGGAGGGACTCACATCTAGATGTGATTCATATTTTTTTTATATTTTTTTCAATTAAATAATTAATTATGAATTTTTTATTACAAATTTTAAAAATATAAAAAATGCATTGTAATAGAGCCGCATAACTTGGTAAAAATTCATGAAATTTGTTTTTGAATACTAGTATGTGAAGCATAGAATGTGATGCATGTTTAGGTTCAAAAGATGGCAATCTTGTTTAGAAAGCTATAGATGTTTTCAATTTAGCCTATCAATCGGACTTTAGTTACAGCCAGTTCAAAATAGAAATGAATAATAATTATTTATTTAGAGATTCAAGAAGTAAAAGCATGAGAATTTATATTGGTGGAAAATTTGAGAATCTCGTTTTGAGCCCTTTTGTTTCCATCGCGGTTTTGAATTAAAGACAAAATCATTAGCCACATAGGACATCATATCACTTACATATCACCACTTTTTGGCCCATCATGATCCTACACATACCCAAAGTGTGAAAGTGTGTTGCAACAATTTACAACACTTTAAAATAAGGCATGATTAAGGTTTATTTTGATTAAAGAAGTTTATTAGGTTTATTTAATTAATACAAAATTAGCGAAAAGTGGGAAAGTGAGTTACAACACTTCACAACACTTTAGCAAGGTACCATTTAAATTCATTAGTTCACAGGGCCAGAGCTAATGGTGTCAGCAGTACGCTTTAATCCCGATTACAGCAGTAAGTCCAATTTGTAAAGGAGGGCCGGACAAATTGTGAATGTCAGATGACATTTTTTGACACCTCACAATTATTTATAAAGTCAGCCTTAAAAATAAGATTTCTTTCTCAACTAGAGCTATACATGATAAATAAATTATAGTCGTACCCAAATGTAGTCTTTGATCCTAATTTCTATCACTAGACCAAAACTACTATGAAATATTTTTAGTTAATATACATGGCGAGAGCATGATTCTCTCAATATGAGATTACTTTCAAGTTTTACTTCAAGATTAAATTCCTAGGTATAATACTAAATCATGACGTGCAGAAACATTCTAATTTCTATTCTTATACCCGGCTAGTTAAGTACTTTATTCATTTTAATCATGTGATGTGTACCAGACCAATGTCTTTATATAGGTTTATAAAGTCACATTCAAACCATAAGAAATAAAAAACAAAATAACAATACATTTATGATATCCAATAGCAAGTCTGCTTAATAATTATACTCCAAATTCAAACATGTATGTAATGAGAAAAGAATACTTAAAATATATATTTTTTTAAGTGATTGAGTTTTGATTCATTTTGTAAATTCTTAACAAAGATGCACCATCTTTCTCCCACTTGTAGTGTTTACCTGCACCTATGGAAAATCTAACTTTACTTGATGAACCAAAGGAAATAGGTGTTCCACCTTTTGAGAGATGGAACTTTGGGACCTATTTCACTCTTTAGTTCATTAGGAAACCAAGATCCTTCAACCAAGTGACTCAATTGAGGGAAGGACTAGGGGTTTCCTTGTGTGATTAAATGTGGGTTCACCATTAAAATAAAGTTTCAAAGGAGGGAATGTAAACCTCTGCATTTTAGAGGCCACAAACTTAAAGACACAGAAATTGATTGAAATATGAGAGAAAGAAAAATTTACCTAGAAGGGGTGGGGAGGGTCCGAGCAAGATCCTGAAAACCCTAGAAATTTTTCTCTTAAAGGGTGAACTAGCATTGTCATGGGGTGGTGGGTTGCAGTGCATTATAGGAATCTAGTAGAATGAATCTTCTAGTGACTGAGTAGGATCTATAGATAGATGCCAAAAAGGGCTATATCAGGACTCATACGCCCTGAGGGGAGATTTAGTCTCATTACTAGGGTTTGATTGATTTTTTGTAGCATCAAATGATCTTTGTAGTTTCCATCTTGTCTGATCTTCAAGTCTAAAAGTTTGAATTCTAGCTTGTAGGTGAGTTTCTATAAAGATGAAAACTTCTTGAAAAATTTGACAACTTTTTGTAGCTTTTTCTTCAAAGTATCTTCAAGCTTAAATTCACCTATATCTGCAAACACACATCAAAAGGGAAAATTGTTGTTTTGATAGGGAATAGGGGTTTTCCTTGGTCAAACCCCATTTTGGTAATTAAACCTTAAAATGAAATAGAAAAGCATGAAGGAATGATGAATGAACAAATGCAATGTTGTAACTCACCAAACCCTTGAAATGAAGGTTACAAAGTTGTGTGAAGTGGCTAGCATGAATGTGGATCTTAACTCTTGATTGAATGCTTAAATATTTTTCTTGAATGCTTGCTTGAATCATGAAACCTACATCACAAATGTTATCTCAAAAACACACATGATCCATGATGATTTTGACATGATGCTTGAATTTTGAATATTGCTCCAAATGCTTGATGATTTTCTCTTGAAATCTTGATCTCATAGACTTGCTCTCATGAAAATTGCTTTGATTACTAGATTGCTCATTAGGAGAAATTATGTGAAATAACCTTTTATTTATACTTGTTTATGCCAAATTTCTTGAAATTACAACCTACAAGCTGACATTAGATCTAGGATAATACAATTCCACCAAGAATTTGAATTAAAATAGGTCCAAGTGAAAGTGAGACTCATATGCCAAGTTGGGCATTTGAGTCCTAGTGGCTTAAACCTAGGACACATATTTCAAGAATTGCATGTAACATTTAAAATTAGGTCCCAAGACCTAGGTGGGACCCATAGGCCCAAGGTCTTCTTGCTTCATGTGATGTGTCTTTCTCTTGGTGATGGAATTAGGCATGATGTCCTTCAAGAGCATGATCTCTCTTAGCATATTACATTCCTCTTAATTGTAATGCTAAGCGGAGTGCATTCCCTACGTTATGAATCTTCTGTTCTTTGATTGGTCCTCTCTTGGAGACATTAGGCACACTATCCCCTAAGTTAAGACTTTACATGAACTAAGAAAAACCCCTTTGAGTGTACCTTACAATATTTTTCATTTACAATAACTATTATATGGACACCTTGCATAATACACTTTGCTTGCTTCAATGAAACATGAGTATAATGCCAATGTATGCCCCCACTTTAAATAAATTTCTTAACACCATGTTGTGAGCAATTAATTTAAAGTAGCAAACAATAAATGCTAACAATAAAGAGGACATGAGAGCTTATTTGGAAATCCCTATGCCACATCATATGTTTCCAAATGAAGATACGTCATCAAAAGGGGTTACCTCCACAATGAAATACTAAAGTCACACATAAGGGATCCATGGATTTGGGGTTAGTATGTCTTTGCTACAATATTTTTAGAGAGCTCAAAAATGTCATCATTCCCCAAATACTCATGGATTGGGAAGAATGATAAAAATAAAGTGAAAACAAAGAAAATCTTTTGGGTCAACACAGAAGAGACCTAAATTTCTTGACTCCTTGTGTCACCCCCAAAAGGAAAATGTAAGAAAAAGAAAAGATAAAGGTACTTACAACATATAGAAGAATGTAGATACAAATAGAGGAATGTCACAATGAGAGAGATACATAAAAATAAATAGTATGGGAGATCACATTACACACATGCAATCACACTCATAACATGGAAAAAAATAAACAAAGAAAAGACTAGTAAGGAACACATGCGAAAGGAGAACAACTAGCCAAAGGGACAACATCAAATGCCAAAGCTAAGAAAAGACTATCTAAACCCTTGCCCCTACTAAGTGCAAGACAAGGATGAGCCGAGATAGGTGGCGAAAATGAGCTCCTTGCATTTTGAAATGATTTAAATGTAAAGCATGTAATAGTGAGAATATTATGATCCTACAACTATTACATGGAAAGGAGTGGAAAGGTTCCCTTTTAAGGGACTATTTCTATGATATCAAACCTTTTAAATATTTTTTTTACAACACGACACTCATTAGTACTATGTCCAAGAACTCTATGATATTGATAATGAGACATGTTTTTGTTCTTAGGATTTGGTTTTGTAATTTCTCTCATGGGTGGTAATTTTATAAGTCCTTGACTTAGAAGCATGTGTAAGGTTCTTTTAGTTTCAGATATGGGACAAGGGAATTTTAGCTTCTTTAGCTTGTAAGTCTTTTGTTGCTTGCCATATTTTCCAACTTGTTGAGGTAGATATTGAGAAGGAGGACCTGAGATGATTCTATCAAGCAAGCAAGTTGGAAAATCCAGCAAGCAACGAAAGAATTGTGACGAGAGGAGGATCTTGATATCCTACTCCTTTGGTATCTTCAGTTGTTATTTGTTCAAAGAGTTGATGAATCTCATGTTAATTTGTTGTATCACATCCTTGCTTAGTTAATATCTTAAAGCCTTGGCCAAAAGTCTTTTTGAGGTTGATGGGAGTGTTGGTTACTTTTTTAACATAGGATGGTTGAATGTTTGCTTGGGTAGAGGTGCTAGGTTCATCTATTGTAGGGAGATTAGTTTTATTTTGTGTCTCAATTTAAGGATGTCAAAGAACAAACATCTCAAGTGGTGTTAGTTGTTCCATGGAGGGGTAAAAGGTTCCATTAGTCTCAAGGTTGTTAAGGAAATTGTTTATGAAGTTGTTCATGCTTGCATCATCTTCACCGATGATGTAAACTTCACAAGAAGGACATGTGATCAGAGTTGATTGAGCGTGAGTGGGTTCAATTTCATTAGGATCATTTCCAGAAACATAGCATGAAACATCCACTAATGATTTCAAGGATATCCAAAACTTACCAAGGCATAAATCTATAATGAAATGCAATGCAATTTTTAGATTCTAAACAAGGTAATTTGTTGATTACACTATTCAACAATCTGAAAATGAAATATTGTAAATGCAATTTTAAATTAATAAATTCACAAAATGAACCAAATTAAGCTAGGAATGAATGAAACATAAAGTCAACAAACTGAAACAGGGATCTGATAGTAGCAAACAAAAGCACAAAAATGAAGTTTTTAATGTTGTAAAATGTAGATTCAAAGTTCATTCAAGACTAAATTGCTCAGGTGGGTGAATGAGTCCCAATTAGGGTTTTTGGAAGGTTCACATAGTGAAAAAAGAGAACACGAAATTGATAAAAATCTAGAAAAACTACTTGTATATGTACTAAATTTCCTAGGTGAGAGAATGAGTCCCAAAAATTAGGGTTTTTAAACCAAATTCAACAAATTTTGAGTTGATTTTAAGGTTTCTAGGTTGTATTTTGACTTGACCATTTGCAATTATAGATTTCCAGTGAAATTGAATGATGCAAGATGCAAAAATACAACCTATATGCACCTTTCACTAATGGAAGATTTAGAAGTCCTAAATGCAATTCAACTAATGCAAATCTAATGAAAAGTTGAAAACTAGATCTAGGACTATAATGTTCTCCAAATCATAAATTCAAGGGTCCAAAGGTCGAGTTCGCCAAAATGAACCAGATGAAATAAGGTGAAGCCCACATTTTAGAAGATGGAACTTTGGGACCTATTTCACACTTTAGTTGATTAGGAAACCAAGATCCCTCAACCAAGTGACTTAATTGAGGGAAGGACAAGGGGTTTCCTTATGTGATTAGATGGGTTTCACCATCAAAAGAAGCTTCAAAGGAAAAATGAAAACACTCATGCACAAAACCCTAGAAACTTAAAGGCATGAAATAAAATTGATAAACAGAAAGAAGAAGAAAATTACCTCTAGGTAAAAGCACAAACTTGTGTCACACTTTATAAAGGAATTGGCCAACAACAAAAAAAATTGAACTTCGACCACATAATAGTGGTCTTTATGTTTTGAATTTCAAAATGATGTAAACTAATGAAATGTAGAACTTTTGATGAAGTTTATTCCTGTAACTTTTTAGATTTTTTTAAAAAAAATTTCATTATTTTTTTTTATCAATTTAAGAAAAGATGTTGGAATTGCTAAAAATTTTAGAAAAAAAGTGATGTTCATAGGATGTCATGAAATAAATTGAAAAAAACTTCATTTTTCCCTGAATTTTTTTCTCTGAATAGGTAACTTCAATATCTTTTGCATGGAAAAAAAATAAAATCCTATGCTCGTCTCTCCATTGACACCTTCTTCTCTCTCATACCTTCCTTCTCCTCTATATCAACTTATTTGTTCTACCTACAATCTCAAAAATTCATTATATACCTTTTATATCAAACATTCACTTCTTTACCCATATGACTTTCTACTCATATGTCACCCAATTATCTAAATGTTTGATCTCACCTACCTATAATTTCTTGTTGTGCCAAAATTATTGCATTCAATACTCTACAATGATCAAATGTCCCTTAGATATAGTACTATCCTTCTCCTACATAATTTATACACTATTAATGTTGTCAGACGTATAAATCGCCTTCATATAACTTCTTAACATTACTTTATTTTTTAGATGTTGACATTAGTTGATACTCCTCCTACTATTCATACCACAATGGAGCATGGTGTTGATGCATCAATATCATATTTTATTCCTTTGACAGAGGTATGAGCTAGATTAGTAAATTTTATGTTATATTTATTGTTTTATATGTCTACTAGAAAAATTTAAACATTTTAGGGGTAGCACAGCAGATGCTATGTTATATTTTCTGACAAATACAAGAGAAATTTGTGTGCTCCCCCTTTTTGAACCCCTTATCTCCACCATTTCAAAAAAAAAAATAGTAATTTAAAAAGTATATTTAGATCACTATGACTCTTGTTCTTTTTGTGTCTTCAAACTTTGAACATAACTATCTTCAATTTCTCATCCAAATTTGGTCTTTCCTTATTTCAAAAAAAAAGTGGCCACTTAGGACCCCTTTTTAGTCCCCCATTTCCATGCACTTACCCAAGTGTTATCTTATATGTTGAAATATGATATTGATTTTTTTATAGATTAGAGATTTTCATTTCTTTCCTCTAAGGATTCATGTGGGAAATGAACTTGTCTCATGATTTTATTTTATGGGCATAATTTGCTTGCACTTGGATCAAACTTTATTTTGGTAAATCATATGTACTAGAGTTACATATTATGTATTTTTCCTATCATTTGGTATCAAAATTAAGTTGTTTCCATATATTACATTTGAGTTACATGTACTTTTCTTTGTATGTACTTGCATGGACTTGCATGTTGATAACATGTGACAAATCCATGGTGATTTGGTTCTAGGTATTACTCCATTTGTTATTTCATAGCTTGAAAAGTCTATGGAAATCTATAGAAATGGATTAACTAATTATTAATTTGTGCTCTAGTGGAATTATTATAGTTGATCTTATTTTCTAAGATATAGTATTATAGGTACTTGAAGGATCAATGAACTGGAGAATTATATAATTGGTCATGTGGTTGCATGTAGTCAAGTGTTGACCTAGAGATCCTATTCACATGGAATAATCCTATTGCATTGTAGCTAAGTGTTTTCATCATGTTGTCATGTACAACAAAGTGTTCATATTGGGTGCCTAGCTTTGGACCCCTAGATATAGGGAAAACAATTTGTCGTTTGGAATATAGTTTGGTGTGCTTATATTGGGTGCTTGGTTTTAGCCCATAGAATTATAAAGAACTAGTTTATTAGCCCTAAAATGCATGAAATCTATGGAGTTGGTGATTAGATGACTTAGAAGCTTCTCCAACAACTTAGCTCCTGTGTATGCATGTACATGGTGATGATTGTGGGTTTGGTCTTTTGATGACCTAGAGTTCTTGGAAAGTCTATTGGTCTTGATGGTCTTGATGGATAGTTGCACTTGCATGTTTTAGATTCATGTTGATTATATCTATAGGTTTTGTATATTTTATATTCAATAGTTATGGTTATTCTTATTTAAAATAGTCTATTATCTTAGCTTAGCGATGTATACATCTAAAAATGGTCACAGTTAATCAAGCTTGTTAATTAATTAAATATGAATTTATTTAATTAATCTTCTAAAGTCATCTACATATAAATAAATTTAATTATTTATTTATATTGTTCACTTTTATAATTCTTCTACCTTAATTAAATAAATAACTTTATTTAATTATTACCATCTTCCATCTTCCTCTTAATTAAATTAGATAAATTTAATAATTTATTTATATTAATTATCATGTTAATCTAAATTTGAATTTTTGAATTCAAATAATGGATTATTCCTTCAAACACTTTCTTCATCTCATAGTTAAATTAAATATTACAAATATTTAATTTAACATCTTTTCTCTCTCACACATAATTAAATATTTTAAATATTTAATTACCTTCCATTTTCATCTCTCACACATAATTAAATATTAACTCTTTAATTATGAAAACTTCTAAATTCATCATCACATACAATTAAATAAATTTATTTAATTAATTATGAAATTTATCCCCAACTCACTCTCAAATGGCAACTTTCCTTCAGATTTGAATGAGCAAATTTGTGTAGGAGGAAACCTTCTATCTCTGTCTCACCTTTCAAAAATATCTCACCATTCATCTTGACAAGCTTGATCTCAACCATTGATTACATCATCCAATTAGAGTCTTTCGAAAACTCTTTAAATAACCCTACAAATCCAAGCATTGGTGACACTTGCATACACTTGCATTCACATGCACACGTTATTTATCAGTTTTAGCAATCATTACATTTAGTAATCTCACATTTTATCTATCATTTTTAGTTTTGTTAATTACATCTTAGCATAAGCATGCATTTATTCTAAATCTCATTCTCTAGGAAGACATTTTGTTGAGCTTAGTATACAAAATCTGAGAGCAAGCTAGGTTCAACAAAAACACTGGAGATAGAGGACAATGGGATGTCTTCGAAGCATAAATGGAGTTTTTTTTCTCTTCTTTTAGTTTATGCTCTGATTTAAATTTTCATTGGTGTGTTTGATTCAATTTTTGAATTACATATTGGATATGTATAATTTCATTCACATTTTTGGAGCCCACCGTGGGGCCTAGGCCTTATTTTTAACACTTACTTGCAAGTTTTTTTTTGACATGTTTTTGCATTCTGTAATTCAGATTTCAGTCAAAAATTCCCATTTTAGCACTTTCGTGGCTTTCTTGAGCGCATGCAGGATTTCTAACGACATTTTTTCATGTTTTTTGGTGCATCCAGGAACTATTTCGGTGCTTCTAGGGATTCTTTCAATGCATCCAAGAAACAGAATAGCGCATTTGTTTAGTTCATTTAATTAAAAACATTGTAAAAAAGAATTTGTTTTTCCTTCCTAGATTAGCACATATAGGAGTTATTTTATCGCATATAGAATTTTTTGTAGCGCTTTTCGTATATGTTTTGGTGCATTTACTGTTTATTTTAGTGCATTTGTAGAATATTTTAGTGCTTACAAGTTGTAATTAAATAGAGTTTTGAGTCTGATGCCTTTCACAGACAGAATTTTCTTTGGTTAAAAAGAAGCAACCCTAGGATAACTTCACATTTGTTAAAACAAAGCAACCCTAGGATAGACATGGAATTAAAAATGAAGCAATCTAGGATAGTCACCACACAATGATTTTCACAGTTAAAATGAATTCCATGCTTGTTGTGAAGCAACATCTTCACATAGATTAAATCATTGTCATTTGGGTTTTAAAAAGAATATTTGTTTGCTTTGTCTGTGGCAATAGGTCTATGCTCTCCCCTTAACTAGGTGATTAGAATACCAGACTTGCCTTTTCAATTTCATGCAACTTTACTGCTTTATTACATCCTTTAGAGGGCCTACTCTTGTGGGAAAAAGTACTCACCCAAGAGGAATGACTCAAGTGGGTTCAAGCCAAAGCTAGGCTATTCCACCCCACTATAAAATTTAAAGAAAATCTAGGGAAACCCTCTTTTGCTAGTAGTGTGCAAGATAACCATCCCCAAAGCCTTTGTTCTAAAGGTTGGGAGGTCTCTTGAGGGAGTTTATTATTGTCGCACCGAACGGAAACCCTTACTAAGAACCTATTGTAGTAGCTAGCCGAAGTCAATTTTCGAACATCGTAATAATCACAGTGCAAGGGGATGGAAGAATCTACCCCCAAGACACTCACCATATAACTGTCAAAGGCCGTTTGCGTAGGGGATCCACTATCCACTTTTGTCACTCTAAGTACGTGCCTGGAAAAGACAAAAACATGGGTGCCCCTTTAGGGGTGACATGGCTCTGTGAGTCGACATAGTTCTAAGATGTGGCCTATTGATTATTAGGATGACCTACTTGAGTACTAAGAGTGAGTCTGCTTGAATTGTCTTTCATGTGCTAAACCTATGAAAACACTTTTCTAAAAAACATTTTTGATCATACACTTGATGTTTAGTATAGGGTTTAAAAAAACTATTTTTAGAATTTTTTTTGTGTCTTCCATCAGATTAACTCAGATAAAAGATCATCCAAAATGAACATGTGAAAATTCAGCTAAAAACTGTTTGAAAAATTGTTTTAATGCATCTAGCTGGGAGTGTCTTAGCACATTTGGAGTCTATTTTAGTGCATGGGCTATGTATTCTGCAAACAGGTTTTGGGTCACTGTCAAAAACATTTTCTGAAGTGCATCTAAGACATATTGTAGCACATTTGAGGTTTGTTGTAGCGCATTTGATTGTTTCTCTAGTGCATATGCCTATTTTTGCAGCGCATATAGGACATAGAGTAGTGCATCTGTCATTTTCCAGAATTTTCACTTTTGACAGATCTGAGTTTATAACATCCTTGGTCCAGTAGCATCTTAACATTTCTCTCATGCTTAGAGAGTGGAAATCAACCAAATTTGTTAGGAAATCTATTTCCAAAAGGATCAAAAAGGCTAAGAAACATTTAGGTTACAAGAAAACTTTGCAACGAAGAAAGTTTTTGTATAAAATTCAGAACGTCTTGCTTCATTAGAGGGATTCTTCATAGGTATAAATATTTTGCTAGGGGATTTATTGATGATTACGTTGTAGAGACTTTGTATTCCCGAGCCTATTTCCAAAGAAGAGTTCTATCTCAATGACACAATCACAATCAACCTCTTGAGTTTGATTTCATACCGCAACCCTCAATTGAATATCCCACTCATCCTAGCCAAATCATTCACTGATCTTGAAAACAATCTAGGCTATTCGATACACTTATCATTTTTTGAGACTAGGATCAAATCTCAAAAAGTGCATCTTTTCAAACAAGTTTATGATTATTGATTCAACTTCCCCAACAGGATTCTGATATCCTTTCATCTTGGAAGCCATAATCAAGAGTTAGAAACATCATTTGATCATATCATAGGATTTTCATCTTATCATATCAAGACATCATCATTTGTGCACTTCTCAAACTTGTGATCTAAGTTTAGAAGAATATTTCAAAAGCATATTCCTATTGTCACAAGGTTCCAAAAACACAAAGAAGAAGATGAAAGAAGAGATCCACTTTACAACATGGGTGATAGGGAAGAAAATCCTTTTCATAGGTTTTGTACTGGGAATAGTTCAAATGATGAAATAACCAATGAAATTATTCAAGAACTTGAACAGGATTCACATAATTTTGGACAAGATCTTAGAGAAAAATAAAGAAGGCTACTTTCTTTTACTGGCAAACCAAGGTGCCAAATTTCCCTCTGACTACGATATGGAGAAAATTAAGGAAGATCTTGAAAAGACTAAAACTCCCTTAAATGATCTTAGTACTCTTACCCAAAAAATAAGAGCACTCCAAAGGAAAATCAAGGAAATACAAGGGGGCACAACTAAGAAGTCCTTTTACGAAAATATGAATGTAACCTCTTCTCCTCCAAAAACAACATCATCCAAATTCAATGTTTTTGAATTTTTGCAAAGGTTAAATGAGAAGCCCAAATCTAAGCCATCAAATAAAATTGACCAATCTTGTCATGTAATGCATTTATCTTCATCCCCCATAATTCAAAATGAACCTCACGATTCTTTCACCCAAGATAATGATTCCATTCAATCACCTTCTTCTATCATATCCTCTACATCCAATGATTCATTTCAATCTACACATCTTGATCAAAAAATTCTTTCCACTCCATCCCATGATACCAAAATTCTACAAACCCTTCCTATCTTTGATCAAGATTCCATCTCTCAAGAACCATATGATGATCCCCTCCTTTCATTATTCACCCACGATAATCCTCTTCCATCTCAAGAACAAAATGTTCTTCCAAGTTCTTCGTCCACCCCATTCAATGAATCCATACTCTCTTATAATTTTGTGGCATCCCAGGAGTAGAAAAATTCTTCCATCCTATCCAAAGATTCCATTCCATCTAATGATGAAGCTACTCCATCTCCTTCATCTAACAATTATTTTCCTAGTCAAGATCAAAGTATCCCATCATCCTCATGTCAAGAGCCTCTCACACCTCTTCAAGCTATCCATGAACCCCACACCTATAAATTGGGATCCTCCACCTTTATCCACCCCAGTTTACTTCCAACACCTATCCTTTCATCCATATCATATCCTCCTCAAAATGGACTTACATCTTGTTTCACAAACAATGCATATCCCATGGGTAAACGAATGTGTGAAATTATGAATTACAAAGGAAAATGCTTAGGACTTCATGAGCAAGGTATCCTAGAACCCCTTTTTGTCCAAGCACATACATATTCTCATGACCTTGGTTATATACCTCACACTCAAACTAGGTATCCTAGTCCATCAAACTCTCCATCCATCATAGGTCCTTATCCTAGTCCATAAAATACTCCATTTATCCTAGGTCCTTATCCTATTTCATCAAACCTTCCATCTATCCTTGGTCCTTATCTTCCCAACCCTATCTCATCAACCCTTCCATCCATATTAGGGTCCCACATTTCTCTATCTCCTATTCTTCAAGAACAACAAAGGCACACATCCTTGATCCACTTTCAAAATTATTCCTTCATTAACTCATCCATCATACCTCCATATCGTTCATCTCAATACACTCCTCCCATTGCTTTTGGAAGCAATTTGGGTGCCAAATGTCAAAAGCTTCAATATAAAACTCCACATGTATCAAAGGATCAACATGTCTCCTTGAAGAGTCATGCAAAAATAAAAGAAAATTTGATCCAAAAATAAAAATAAAAATTCAAAAGGCCACAAAGGCCCATCAAAGAAAAATAAAATTCAAAAGGCCACAATGGCCAATCAATTCAAAAGAAAAATTTCATAGATCACAAAGGTCCATAAATCAAAGAGAAAAATCTCAAAGGCCACAAAGGCCTGTCAAGAAAATATCAAAATCAAAAGTCATATGGATTCCTAAAATTCTCATAGAAGCAATAAAATCAAAATTGGCATCCAAATTGGCTAATCTGAAAGCTTCTCCTCATCTCCCATCTAAAAACATATCACCTTCCAAATCCATTTTTCCTCCATCACTCCATCATCCTTCAAGGTGTGTGCCAATGTTAATCTTGCCATCCTTTCCATCTATCCATCACCAAGCCTTCCAACCTCCTATCCATTATCCAACATCCAATTCCCATTCTCCTCCTTTAATTTAAAGCTTTGAGTAAGTCCTTAGCATCTACTATCATGTCAATATTTATAAGTCTAATTCTCGTTCCCATGGTCTATTAGAGCACATATTCGAGGGATATTAGTAGTGAAACTTGATGATTAAACCCTTCCTCCATTCCCCTATCATGCAAATGTTATCTTTCATATCCATCTCCCTATCCATATACTATCTTCTATTTTCCTCTTATCATTCATGGTCATTATCCTCATTTCACCTTTGATCTTGATAAGGTTAAGGATCTTCTTGAAAATCATGCATCTTATCCTATTCACTTCATCCAAATCTTCCATACCATATCCTTTGTCATGCATCTTCTCTTATATTTTGGGGAATCTTGTTTCTTCAATTGGTCATCCCATGCCATCTTAAATGTCCTTGAAAAATCCAAAAAAAATAAAAAAAATAAAAAAACATCAAAATACAAAAAAAAATTAAAAAAATCAGAAAACATCAAAATCCAAAAAAATCCAAAATATCAAAATCTATAAAAAAAAAAATTGTCATAGGGTGAAAACCTGCCAACAAGTAGTCTATTGACAAGAAAAATAAAATAAAATAAAAAAGAATAAAGAAAAATTCAATAAAGACAAATAGTGAAAATCTAGCAAATAGACACTATTTGTAGCACTCCATCTATTAAGTCATGTTCTGCATGTAGCTTTTCAAATTTCATTTTCGCATCTTTCCATTATCTTAGGGCCATACCAACATCATGTTGCCATCATTTTCCTAGAGCGATAATGTCTTACCATGGCTTGATTATTATACATATTCATTTCAGCAAGTTATGTTAATACTGGGGCCAAACATTGACATATTGGGGGCAATCAACTTTCAGGTTTTACCAAAACAACTAGACAATGACATAAAATCCAATCATGCGAACAAACAATCAAATCACATGAACAACTAGATCCAATCATCAACCAGACACAACAACAAGAGGGTACCATATCATGACTCATATCCGATGACCAAAATTTGAATAATGTTTGGAATAGCAGTATTATATTTTGAATAATTGTTTTGATTTTTGATATCATCTCTCTGGAGCACACTCGATGATGTACTAAACTAGAGTGGCAAGGAAAGAGGATATTTTTCTTTGTCTAATGTCTTGAGGTTAACTATCAATCTAGTGCAAATATATCGTGAGACATGATTTCTATAGTGTATCATCGATGATAGTTCCACATTTGCATCAAAAAATGGTTAATCTTTGTCTATTTATTCAAGAAATACTCAAGTCATCTCGGTTCAATTATACCTCGATGCTTGTGTTTACTTGCTATATCAAAAATCATGAAAGTTGTACTTAGGTCATCATTGGTGCTAATTTACTCTCTGATGCTTGTACATACTTCCAACATTTTAAAATGATTTATGATGATTCAAGAAAGCTAACAGAAGGCTCAATGAAAGGTTGGTTTGTTTAGTTGCATGTCATCTAGATCATTGTACATATTTGCATACTAGATTTGCATCAGATTTTTGAAAGGATATCAACAGTTGTCATGTCTCTTTTGACTAGTTGTGGAAGGCATTTGGACATTTTTTTCACCTTTATTTGTCCACAGGGGATTCCTATTTATTGAGATTTATTGACGACGGATATTTACTTATTTATTTATGGTTATCGGTTATCTTTATTGACGATCCTTATTTATCGAGATGATTATTTACCTTTATCGCATTTTTGATTATTTATCCGATATCTGACATTTATTTTATGGGACGCGGACATTTACCATTTATTATTACGACTTTATTTATTTATCTATCTATCTTTATCGGTTTTATTTATTGTCTATTTATTTATCTATCTTTATCTATTTTATTTATTTACTTTATGACGACTATTTTATTTATTACTTTACCTGCTTTATTAATTTATCTATCTATTTTATCTATTTTATTAATCTATTCCATTTAATTTATTGTTTATTCATTATATTTATTCTATTTACCATTTATTTCACCAATTTCATTGTTTACTTTAATTTATTTCATTAATATTTTTATCATTTCACCAAAATTCTCTCTTTTTCATCCCCATTATATTCATTCATATTTCACCATTTATTTTCGCATTTGATCCATTTTATCATTTTTCATCGTATTTATAAACACAATTCCATCACATCCTCATTAATGCATTGCATTTGAACAATTCAAAAACAAACATTCCATACATACATTACATTTTCACATCATTTAAACATTACATGTTTCATAAGCATATCAAATATCTCATATCATACTTTCATAATCAACATCCTAGGTCATCCACCTGCATGCAATCATTAGTACACATCATAAATCATCATCATATCAAATCATCCTGCATCACAAGTTAGTCATCAAATCATTAAAATGCATATCAAAATCCATATCACATCATGCAGAAATAAATGCATATCACATCATCATCTCATAAATGCACATCACATCATCAAAAATCATCACCGCTGCATATCATCACTCATAAAAAATAATACAAATGTCCAATGTCCAATGAAGCTAAAAATTTCAAAGAGAGATACATGAGATATGACCAAAATAACGTACATGCTCCAAAAATAATATACATCGAGAGGTGTGAATGAATCAATAATGATACATAAAAAATATCACATGAGTCTCATAACTCTAACTACTAGAGCCCCCTGATGGAGCTAGCCTCTATGGTGGAAGTCTACTACCTCCTACCCCAAGATCTTTGTGTGGTCCCAACACACCTCGACTATGAAAAGGTCAATCAAAATCTCTCTATCTATCAATACCTCACGTCATGCAATCACAACCCATATCAATGACCCATATCAGTGAACCATATCAAGTGAACCATATCAAGTGACCCATATCAGTGAACCATATCAAGGGACCCATATTAGTGAACCATATCAAGTGACCCATATCAGTGGCCCATATCAGTGACCCATATCAACGACCCATATCAGTGACCCATATTAGTGACCCATATTAGTGACCCATAATAGTGACCCATATCAATGAACCATATCAAGTGACCCATATCAAGTGAACCATATCAAGTTCTCTATCTAAGTGACTCATATCATGAACTCAATGCTAAATTGATCTATCTGAATATCAAATCAAGCTACTCTATCATCATTTTACTATTTGTTTTCTTTTTTAGGAAAGAAAATTTATCAACGATCAAATCATTTTCTTATTTGTACTTCAGTCACGAACACAACTATGTTTGAATCACATTATCTACTTTTTGGTTTCTATCATAGAAAGAAAATTTATCAGAAGTCATATCAAGCATCTACTCTTTGTTTTCTAAAAGCAAAGTTATCAGACAATTCATCAATCATTCTACTCTTTGTTTTTCATTCAAGAGAAACAAAGTTATCAGCTACCTACTCTTTATTTTTCTATTTTCGTGAAGCAAAGTTATCAATTAATCATCATGATTTCATCATTTCCATCAAAAAGGGAATCATTTCAATAGGGGCATCTTTATACATCAATTGTCAGGAGCTAAATCACTGCATCCCTCTTATCATTTGAATTTCATCATCAACTCAACATTTTTTTTTCTCATCATTAGTGATTTACCTCCCGAGGGGGCATCATCAATATCAACATCAAAAACATATCAGGTTGAAATCAGAGGCATATCAGTTAATTTTTCTTTTAATCAGGGGAAAAATCAAAGGCAACAAATTTCAAAAGCAAGAATATTTTCTTTGAAGCAATGTGTAAAACAAATCACTTCAAAGAGGGGAAAAATGTATACATCTAAAAATGGTCACAGTTAATCAAGCTTGTTAATTAATTAAATATGAATTTATTTAATTAATCTTCTAAAGTCGTCTACATATAAATAAATTTAATTATTTATTTATATTGTTCACTTTTATAATTCTTCTACCTTAATTAAATAAATAACTTTATTTAATTATTACCATCTTCCATCTTCCTCTTAATTAAATTAGATAAATTTTATAATTTATTTATATTAATTATCATGTTATTCTAAATTTGAATTTTTGAATTCAAATAATGGAATATTCCTTCAAAGACTTTTTTCATCTCATAGTTAAATTAAATATTACAAATATTTAATTTAACACCTTTTCTCTCTCACACATAATTAAATATTTTAAATATTTAATTACCTTCCATTTTCATCTCACACATAATTAAATATTAACTATTTAATTATGCAAACTTCTAAATTCATCATCACATATAATTAAATAAATTTATTTAATTAATTATGAAATTTATCCCCAACTCACTCCTCAAATGGCAACTTTCCTTCAGATCTGAATGAGAAAATTTGTGTAGGAGGAAACCTTCTATCTCTCTCCCACCTTTCAAAAATCTCACTATTCATCTTGAAAAGCTTGATCTCAACCATTGATTACATAAGCCAATCAGAGTCTTTCAAAAACTCTTTAAATAAACCTACAAATCTAAGCATTAGTGACACTTGCATACACTTGCATTCACATGCACACGTTATTTATCGGTTTTAGCAATCATTAAACTTAGTAATCTCACATTTTAGCTATCATTTTTAGTTTTGTTAATTACATCTTAGCATAAGCATGCATTAATTCTAAATCTCGTTCTCTAGGAAGACATTTTGTTGAGCTTAGTATACAAAATCTGAGAGCAAGCTAGGTTCAGCAAAAACACTAGAGATAGAGGACAATGGGATGTCTTCAAAGCATAAATGGAGTTTGTTTTCTCTTCTTTTAGTTTATGCTCTGATTTAAATTTTCATTGGTGTGTTTGATTCAATTTTTGATTTACATATTGGATATGCATATTTTCATTCACACAAACCATTTTTTTGTTTTTAGACTTGTAGGTCTTCTAGATGATGTGGATTCATATTTACATGTATATATTTGACATGGATGGTTCTGTAGGTTTCACATGTTAACTATAATTTGAAGTTTTGTAGAGCTTTAACGAGATCATTTTTCACATTGTGATTCCTATAGGGTTTTTTTGGATACAAGATAGTTGTATAATTTTATGCATGTTTTGTATATGGTTTGAGGAGAATTTTTCCAACTTTCTTAGTGTACAAGTGTTGGTGTACATGATTTTCACTTAGAATTTCCACAATGGTTCTTACTAGGTTCCTACACTATAATTATCTCCAATGGTAGATTTTTGACATTTTGAATCTAATGTAAGCATCATAGAAGGATTTGTAGCACTATTTATTTGTTGATGTCTCTATTTTTCTTTTTGTTGATGTGGATTTGTCTACATTTATTTATCGATCCATGTTATATTATTTTGATATCTATGAGTTGTGTAGTTTTATGGGATGTTTACACTTATAAGTTGCATACATAATTTAGATGTGGGTTATCTATACCCATTGATATTTGAAATTCTTATTGTATTTTATTTTTGTATGGTTTGGATATAGACTAATCCAATGACATAATATTATAAATTATGGTTTGGTTATTCTTCAACCATCATGATGCATTGAATCAATATAGCAATAAGATAGTGAGATGAAAGGATGGAATTCTAATTCATGTCATAGTGTTTTTGGATGACCATGACATTATTGTAATATTACTTTGGGTCAATAGTAATTGTATCTTATTGGAACCTATAGTAGTTAAATTCTTTTGGTGATTGTGGTTTTACTTTTCCCTTTGGGAGCTCCTAATTTTGTAGCTAAGTTCTTTGATTGTGTGAGGACAATGGACAATTCTCAAATAGGATATGATTGTGTGTGGCCATGGTAGATTTATATATTGAAGGTAGATGATCTTCTATAAGATATAAATCATGATGTCATGGAGAGTTCTTAGATTCTATATTAATCATGTAGAGGAATCTTTGGTGGTAGTTTTTAGTAATCTACCAATTGTGTGCAATGATATTTTTCTTGGATACTTCTAGAACTTGTGGTTCTATAGTTGGAGTTTAGCATGAGATGATAAATTGTGCACTTGTTGCTACTAATCAAATTTGGGTGAGGCTAGAGGTCTTTTGTTTATAGGTATATTATTTCTTGGAATGGAAACTCTTTGATGAGGTTTTAGCAAAAACATTGAGGAGACTTCACCTAGAGATGGGCATGATTTTATCATGGACCTATAAGGAGATACTCATGGAGAGATTCTACATGAATCGATGTATCTCAAGAGGATTAATCTCTTTCCCCACTGTCAATTAATTTGGTGGAAAATTATTTGAGAGGTATTACCCACCTAATTATTCAGATGTACATTATTATTTTATTTTCTCATGGGAATGAGTCTTGAGCTAAAAATGTTAGTTCTTGAGGGCTTATTTGAGGATTGCATTGGATGACATATGTTTCCTTCTTTTTTTTCTCATGAGAGTTATTCTTGAGCTATATATATTAGTTTGGAGGGCCTAGTTAAGGTTTACATGATTTGGTGTCTTTTCCTTTGACTTCTAATGTGCATAAGTTTGTTTTGGATATATTTTAAGAAGTGTAGAGGATGGTTTGGGCATATTATGTAATGATGGGAATGATTATTAGTTTGATCTATCTTCACTTGAGAAGTTTACATCCTTGCAAATTTATTGATTTATTGATTTTTTGTTTGGTATTGTGGTTGAACTAATAGATGTTGTTAAGGCTTTTTTGTTTGGGGTTTCAAAAGTGAGGAACTTACTTGTTATAACTCGAGCAATCAATGATGTTAGTGGAAGGACATGGTATGTGATATGGTTTATGATTTTTCTCTCTATGGTCTATTGTTTCTTCTTTGGGGCTCATATTCATATGACATTGGGGTTGAGATTTGTGTGGAGTTATTGTGATCACTATGTTTGTGGCCATTTACTATTGTTGTACTTTATTATGTTTGTGGTCATTTATTATTGTTGTACTTTATTTTTTTCATCAAAAATATGTAGGCTATTTATTCTCTATCTTGTGTGATGTGACTAACTTGGAAGATATGAGGAGATCAAAAGTGCAAGAGGAAGTAGATTTTTTTTAGGGAAGTATGCTTTATTTTTATAACATTTTGGTTGTAGTGTGTAGATCATAGTTTATGTTCTTTGGTGTTATTTTTGATGCAATGTGGATATTTTATGAGAGTGTTGTTGGTGGAATTTGTGTTACATTGGTTAGTACTAGAATAGACATTTCCCTTGTAATGAGAGTTATGGGAGGTATATGTGTTCCTTGTGGATATGTTAAATTGGACTATGTATGACAAGTCTTTAGGTTTTTTAATGTTAGTCATTGTATTACCATGAGAGAACCTTGAGAACAATAATGGGTTGTATAGGGACAATATTTGCAATGTGGGTTGGATATATCATGAGTAAAAGGTCATCAATAATTGGGTTTAGTCAGATGTGAGCAATTAGTTTTGGTTATTGTTTCAACTAGATTGGAGTATGTGGAGCATACACATTGATTTTATTTTGGATGACATTAGACTTATATTTATGTGTTATAGGAATGGATTGAAGTTGGATATAGAGTGATATGAAGCTAGTGAACATGGATCTATAGTGTGTTCTAGAGTTGGTTAGGTGGCTCAAAAGTGTGTTCTAGAGTTGGTCTTGAGTGTGCAAAATTTATTTTGAAGTTGATTGTCGTAGATGCTTTTGTGAATCATGTGAACAAAGTGTAGTTCAATTGGGATAACAAGGTGGTATGCTTGGTAGTTAACATATTTTTTAGAGTTTCCCTTTTACTCTTGTAAGGTATTTTACATGTGAGAGAATGTTGGGATTAGGTTTTCGTACACCTCAAAAGTCCTAAGGTTCAAATTAATTATTTTAACTATATGTATTTATATTATTTATGCCTCATTTGGGAAATGGGGCATCCCACTTATGGATTAACCATTATTCCATCTACATGTATTTTTATGACATCTGTGTAAGAGCATCTTTGCTATTGTAAGTGCATAATATATTTTATGATGCACATAAGATCATGTAAGAGGGGAGTTACTGATGGAAATTCAATTTTTTTGCTCCTTGTGTTCCATTCCTACCCTGCCTTATGTTATTGGTCTTTCATGGTGTTGGAATTTTCCTAGGGTTGGGGGTTTTAGCTTTATTTTCAAGTAAAACCCTTGTGTTTATTTTATGCCTTGGTTGGGATCTTTTTCACTGTTACCTTTTTGAAGGGTTTGAAAACAACTTATGTCTTATCGTTTCGTCTAGGTTGGGTCCCTTTGGTCTTAATATTTTCATTCTTCTGTGGGATTTCATTTTCCTAAGTCTTGGTTGGCCCTATGTTTCATCGTTTAAAAAAACAACTTATGTCATTGTTTACCATCCGCCTGGTGATGTCCCCTTTTCCTTTTAACAAATGTTTTATTTTGCAGAGCGATAAAATTCGTGTGACCATTGATCAACTGTCGTTTCATCTCAGCTGCTCCCCGCCATCCCACGATGACCCCACCACACTACTTTGGTTGATCACGATATCATGGATGGGCGCCACGTGTCTCATCTGGTGAGGCCGAGGGGGATAAGTTTGAGTGACCATCGATAAATTATTGTCAGATCTCAATGGTTACCTTCCATCACGTGATTAGGAATTACAAGGTTTTTATTGATCACGATATCATGGGAAGGTGCCACGTGTCTCATCTAATGAGGGAATAAGGAAAGAACCTTGGTGAATTAATCCAGTCTTAATACATTAGATGATGGATTAAAAAAGTGTTCTTAAGATGCACATGTTTTAAATCAATGGATATGTTATAATCTTGATGGGAAAGCTGTTCGACAGTTAATGGTAATGATGGCAACTGTGTTGAAGGAACAAGATCACTGATGCTCAAGATCTACAATTGCATGTCATTGTGTGATCGGAAGTTGCAAGTTCTTTACTGATTGTGATATCACGAGCAACCACCACATGGATTTCCTTGGCAGCATATGGTATGGTGGGCCCTTTATTGCCATTTTGCAATTGTATTAGCTTGTTTTGAAGGCGGTCATTTGATTATTTGATCTAACTGAAGGATTGACGACTAGAATTTAAATCTGCATCAAATATGGTTGGAGTCATTCGTGCAATGCACAAGTGAGCTTTAATGGTGGATGAGACACTTTCTGGCATGATTTGATCGAAATAAAATCAATTCTCCTACTTTATTTGTATCACAAGGCATTCAAGTATTTTGTGAAGCAGTCTCAGAGATGAAAGAGAAGTTGCAAGTCTTTGCAACTAGAACTTGGGATTTCTACAAGCACAAAGCCATGAGTTAATTTTTGTGTTTTCTAGTTACTCTGCACTTGAATTTGGGAAAATATTTGCTGCACTTGTCATAGGACTTGTTGATAAACGTTTTAGGGCTATAGTTTAATTAAATTGTGAGAAATTGTAGTGTTTTGTAATTTCATATCTCTGGTTAGTCCTAGCTGTTTGAAGTGTGAAATTATAAAAAGACCCTAGTTTGTCTAAGATGGCACCGCCAAAGCAACATTCTAGCCAAATTGACTATTTAAGAAGAAACTTGTATGATGATTTCCTGGATCAATTGCCCTTGTGAACGAATGATTCTAGAAAGAAGGGATTGGTTTTGATGTGAGGGAAAATCTTGGGGGAAGGTTTAGTATATAATTTCTCCAACATAATCGATACTAGGGTTCCTCTCACAGGTTTGGAAATGTTCAGATTATGATATGGATAGAAGAATTTTCCTCACCACTTTTCAAATGGCTGGATGTATGATTTGGGGAAGCTGGTGGTGCCAAACATGTTCCCTGATATAGACTTGCTTAGAGCAATGGCCGCAAGATATGACCTTGTCACACGAGTAATCAAGGATAATGATGGAATGGTTTTGTTAAGCATTAACAAAGATGAAGTCCAACAGGTTTTTGAGTTGAGTGAATAGAGTGAATATTTGGTTCCTATTAATCTTGAGGAAATGAAGTAGGAATATGCAAAGTTGAAGTCTCTTTTCAGAGCTAAGTTGCTTGCACCTTATCTGGCTAGGGCAGGAGGTTCAAGATTTCATATTAGCCCCAGTGACCAAGAACCTAAATCATATTAAACTATTTTGCAAATCATTTCTTGGCCACTTTTTATTCATTATGCTAGATCTTGTGTTTCAGTCCTGGTATAGTGATACCCATTGCATACATGTTCATGGGGGTTCAAATACAACACCCTAACTTCTCTCTGACTTATGATTTTGCTTCCTTCTTGGCTGAGAAGATACATGAAGGGCTATCAAAGTTGCATAAAAATGATACTGGCACGCAATTCTTTTGGTATTCTATGTTGATGTATATTTTCTTGTGCACAAATGCTAAATTTTTCTTTGAGAAGATGGAATTGAGGCAATCAGTTGATGGAGAAAAATTTCCAGTACAATTATGGACTGTAGATTTATCTTGCAATAAGGAAAGCACTAGTTGTGTGCAATTTGATAAATGCTTTGCTTCTAGATTGAGGGCTAGACTGATGGTAAATGTACCTAGGATCCTTGAGGAATTGCATGATTTCCTCAAACCAAAGGGGAGGAAACCAGAACTGAAAGTCTTCCATAACTGGGGTGACATTATCCCATACCCATTTAGCACTATTTTGAGGGTATATGGTTTTCAAGGAACCCCCGATATAGTGCCATACAATGTGCCACCAAGAGTGGGGTTTGCAGAAAGTTATGTGGAAAATAGGTTGTATCCATGAGGAAAACCTCACTGGGAGGGGTAAGGGAACATTTTTCCCAGATTATGCAGTGGTGTCTGATTTTTCCTTTTCAAAAGGAGGCTGGGTACATTTTGGAAAATTCTTTGATGATTACCATTTGAGGTGTGGCCCAAAGTGGAAACATGATCCTGAGGGTTTCTTTTCCCTTTTTAGACAAAGAATAAAGGCTGGAAAGTTTGTGCATGAGTTCAAATTTCCTAAGGACCTGATTAGAAATGAATTTGATCTAAATAGGCAGGAGTTGAACAAGGAGAAATGGATAGCTTATGATAAGCTATTAGATATTGTGCACAAAATGGATATAAAGTATGATCCATTGTTGGAGTTCAGTCCATATCATAAGAAAATTGAATTTCTAATGGGGAACTTCAAGGAAATTATGGGAACCTTCAGGACCAAAAAGATAAATTTAGAATTGAGTCTGGGTGTACAAGAACAAGGTGCCAGACCAATTGAAACAAGGCCAACATATCAGCCTATAGGAAGAAGGCCCATTTATAGGTGGAAAAGGGATGACAACAGTGATGAGGAAGAAGTGGAGATAAAGGGGAAGCAAATAATGAAATTGCCTTCACAGCTAGGTCCAAAATTCAAAGTGCCTGGGGCAATTAAAATCATTGATTTAGAATCATCACCAGAAGATAGTCCCTCATCACCACCATCTAAGCCAAGCCCTCAGAGGCAAAGAACTGATCAACCCCAAGAGGATTTGATGGATGAAATTGTTGGTACTGATCATGACATCCAGGTTGGTATGCCTTCCCCTACTAGGAAAGCTAAATTCATTTTTTCTGATTTTGATATGAAAGGAAAATGTGTACAAGATGCAAGGATGGAAGCATACAAGGAATTTCTAGATGATAATGCATTCGTAAAGACTCCTATATTCTTGCAATTGGTATGGAAGATGAAGTTTGAAGAATATCAAGATAAATGTAAGAAGAGAAGAGAACTAAGACCTAACAGGTCAGACTAGGAGAATGATGAGGAAGCAAAAACTGAATTAATGGAAGAATTCAAGAGCATCATTCCTGAGGAAGGAAGGAAAATGGTGAATCAGGCTGGTGTAATGATTCTGCCTGAATGGGACATTGCAGATGTAGTAGCCTTTAATGCTATTTTGAAGTCCAAGCATCCCTTGAAAGACTCTGAAGAAGAGGTCAAGGAAGCACTACAAGACTCTACTTTCAGTGAAGAGTATGAAACCTTGGCAATTTGGGCATTGGCCCCACAAGGGAGAAATCCAGATGTTTTTGATATCCACACAACTTTAGGAGGAGGGCTAATAATAAAGAGGACTTCAAAGACCTCAACCACCGAGGTGACTAATTTGACTGTGAATGTGGCTAAATTTTCTCAAAAGACTGCTGAAAGGGAGGAGGCCGTAAAGAGGAGCCTAATGGAGAAGTATAACCTTTTGATTGAGGAATACAACAAGATGCAGCAGATTGATTGAGGAATACAACAAGATGCAGCAGAAGAATGTTAAGCTACAAACTGAGGTGGAAAGGTTAAGGTATAAATAGATTGAGGAGACATCAAGTGCTCTGGGGACTAGTATATTGCCTTCCACATCAAGGCCAGTGCCTCCTGCTTATCTAATTGTTTCCACACTAGGGTCTCCCAGTTAGAATCCTTCCTTCACCCCTTCTTGACAGGACATTGATGAAGAAATAGAATGCTCTGTGGATCCTACAAAGAAGCATCTCATGCACAAAATTGATAAATTATAGGCATCTTTGAAAGAAAGGATCTCTTTCAAAGAAAAAGGAGATTGTTACTGCTGTCTTGAGACATTTAAATGAGAGGGTTGATAATAAATTTCCATTTATGCATTCTTTATATTCTTTATTATTAGATGCAATAAAGAATATTGATAGGGATCAGGAGGTAGTGATACCATTGATTGAAAATTGGATCCCTAGGGCGAATGATTTAGATGTAATGTATAAGGCCTCAAGGTTTGATACAAGTAATTTTCTCCAATCATTAAGGCCTACTCAAGTATTAGTTAAATAACTGCAAGGTTTTTAGACCCTACCAGATGATTTGAGTAGGAATATTAGGGAATTGGTGAAGAATTTTAATGATTGGGGTAACACATTGTTACCTGATATAATTGATGAGCAGGGGAAAGTCAAGTCACTCTAGCAATGGCAGGATCAAGCAAGTGAGGTCATCAATGATTAAATTAAATTAATTTGTGATGACTCAGATTATGATTTGTTGGTGAGTTGTATGGATAAAATCATTAGTACCAGCTCATTTTTGGAATATTTTGAAAGAGATGCAAATCAGGTAATGGTAAACTACACACCTTATAGTACCAAGGTGAATGAGGTGATTAATTTTGACTGGCGAACTAATGAAGAATACCAGAAATGGGTAACTAAATATTTGACTAAGGAAGAGTAAAAAGAATGAGTTGCTACTGGGTGGTAGATTAGATGTTGTAGTTACAATGGTTTCCAATCTTGCTTTGGTGGCAGTCTTGGTACGGGATTCTTATGGTTTTTTGTTGATGCATCAACTTTTCTTAGTGGGCACAATGGACAAGAATATTCTCCAGGGTGATTGTTGTTGTAACAATTTTTGGAATATCACCAAGTGCTCCAATTGGCTGGTGACATGTGTACTTTTTGGCCCGATGCTTGTTTGCTCCTTCATTTTCTATAAGAAGGATTTTAGGGCCAGAAAGATGGGTTAGAAAGTTAGATAATTTTTGGCCGAGTCTAGGTGAAGTTGCAGAGAAAATTGTAAAGTTCGATGGTTTTAGAGAGAAATGCAATTTAGGTTCTAAGTCATTCTGTAATAGGTTTTGAATTTATGGGGATTTAATGTTGTATAACAGTACTAGCATTTTAGTTGAAATGATAAATTCAAGCTCATGTCTCTCCATTGTACATGCATATCTGAACTTTGAATAAGATAACTAAGGGTTGTTTCAATCATCTCACTGTTGTGGTGTGTATGATTCTATTTTAGCTTTAATTCAAAGAATTAATTAAAATGCTCGAATGGGATTATAGGCAGATATGTTCTATAGAAGGATTTGATAAGTAGTATTGAGTTAGAATACATATTGATGAGATTACAATGCAATGTCATCAACGATTTTATATGTTATTTGTTAAATCTGTCATAAACCCTTAGATGCTTATGAATTTGACTCCTACAATGGATATATGGCACTGATCTAAGTTGTAATTACCCGTATGATTCATTATTTGTTTGTATTTTCTGAGAGCTTGCTAAAAATTACAAATCAATGACTATCTTATACTGTGGATTGTGTTGTAGTTATCTCATGCTCTCGATAATTGATATTATCAATTAACAGCCAATTATATTTGATATTATCCTATCATTTTGAGCTATTAAGTGAGATTATCTGTTATTGTTAATTTTTTTTATAATAATGGTGTAGAGGTTGTAAACACATTAAGGGATCACCCTCCCGGGTCTTGCAGAGCCTGAAGTGTAGGAGGATTTTTAAAGTCCTCGTCAGTTGGTCCAGGTCCTTCGAGTTGCCCTTGATTGAAATTAGCAATTCCATAGGTAGATTAGAAGACCAACCTAGTTAGTAGTAAAAACAAACCAACAAAATGGCGACTCTACTAGGGAGCTAATTTTAATATTTCTTGTCAGTGTGTTGGTTGTGCATTTTGTATAGAGTTTTCATAGTGTTTATGTGATTTGAAGGTTGATCCTATAATTTTGTGTTAGGTTTCTCCACTTCTTCTATTTTCATAAGCATTAAGAGTTATGTTGTAAAGCACTTTTGTGTGTTTTTAGTAAGAGGTTCCAAAGGTTTTTATATTCCAGCATGTGTCTTTAGGTATTTGGTATCCCCAAGAAAATTGGGTGGTGACTCTAAAGTCTCTACACCAGTGTGCATTTTATCTTGAAAGATTTATTATAAGTGGAACAAACTTTTGGACTAGTACGAAGAATAAAGAACACCAGGTCATTCATGAAGAATCATCTAGAACAGAAATTGGAAGGTGAACTTCCCAAAATGAAGAAGAAGGAATGGATAAAGAAAAGACCTGAATCTAGTAAATTTTCTCCTGCATCACAGAACCCTGTACACCAAGGTACAAGTAAGCCTTTACACTCTATCCCTGAGAATCTTGAAGAGGTGTCTAAAAATTCAGAGTCAGATAGTTGTAGATTTTTTGATGCATTATTTAATACACCGGTTCAAGAGGATGTGACATGTCAAAGTAAAGGGCTTGTTAGTGTCAAATATGCTGAAAAGAGAAGAGGCAGGAGTAGAAGTCGAAGCCATCACAGAGAATGCACCAATGATGTGCCTCCTTCTCCTTCTGAAAATGGTGTAAACCCTTTATTGTCTGAACATGTACTGGAAGGGGTCAATTTATGAGACCTAAGTGATACATCAAGTTCTGATATGAATTTGCCTAACCTTGACGATATTTTTGGAGACATTAATTCCTTGAAGTAGGAAATCCAAGAGCAAGCTAAGCTCAAAATGAAAAGAGAAAAAGAGAGGGAAGCAGAGTTGAGGAATGTTGTGATTGAAAGGGATAGGTTGATGAGACAGTTGGCAATAATGAAGTTCCTGAAACAAGAAGAACCTAAACCAAGTGTTGAGGGTCCGGTCACATAGAAGATTGTTAATAAGGAAACAAAGCCTGTGTCTAAAGAAAACCCAATAGGCCACATTGATGTCCAACCCAAACTTGCAGACCCAAAACCCTCAAATCATGTTAAGTCTCAACCGAATAATACAAACCTTAAGCCTATCTTGGATAAGGGAAAGAAAAAGGTAGAGGGGATTAAAATAAATGAGAAGGTGACTTCCCATTTCACTCAACAAGATCTCTCACATGTGTCATTTCAAACAGAGTCTGCCTTAGAAAATTTTAGGAGGGAGAGTAAGGCTCTAGCATAAGAATTGGAGAGAACAGAGATTGAGGCTGCAAATGCAGAAATGAAGAGGAAAATAAGTTTCCTAAATATGTCAAACATGGATGAGGCTACACAAGTTTCAACCTCATCAAATCACCAATATTCCTTAAAGGACGGTCCTAAAATTAATCCAGATCCCACCATAAATATTTATGGCCCAAAGATTCATGCAACTAGGTTTGTAAATCCAAATTAGGACGGTCCTAGTGTACAAAATTTAAGGTCTAGTGTTGATTCTCAGAAGAATGAAGGATTATTTCAATGATGACCTATACAGTTCAAAAGGTATAGGCCATTGTTCTTTGATGGTATTCCTAGTTATCCAAATTCCATCCTTACTGACTTGAGAGAAAAGATGAGTAAGTTTGTTGGCAATAATGCTATGACAACAGAGGAACACTTGAAAGCTTTTATGGATATGCTAAATGATTATGAGGTAGAACATGAAGATGTTGTAATGAAATTGTTTGTACAATCCCTAGTAGAAAATGTGAGGGATTGGTATAGAGGTCTACCTAATGCTAGTATTGGTTCATGGGATGAGTTTGAGAAGTGTTTCAAGGACCAATATGGTGATAAAACTAATGCTAGTTTCATGCTAAATGAATTTAATAACATCAAGAATTCATTGAATGAGCCCGTGACAGAGTTTAATTTAAGATTTCAGAAAGCAATGTATAAGTTGTTTCAGGTTTTGAGGCTTGATGAAAATGTTTGTTTATCTACATATTTCAATGCTTTTGATGCTAAAATGGCATATCTCCTTAGAGATAAGGACCCTCGGACTATGAGGGATGCATTTAGGGTGGCTATAAATATTGAGAGTAATAGAAGAGCTTCTGGGAAGTATGGTAGGAGAGAAGAACCTACACTTTTAAAAAATCCTAAGAATAAGACTGAGAAGGTTCCTACTGCAAAGCCTAAAGATGATGAAAAGTTGGAAAAGGTTTACAGTACTTTGAAAGAAATAAAGAAAATTGTTGCCAAGCAAGAGAAGGGTATATGAAATGAAAGGAAATCCTATAATAAAAATGATAGGCCACCCAGATTGCAAAATTATCCTTATAATACAAAATGGAAAGATGGAAAACCAATCTTGCCTAGCTAGAAGCCTAAAAATAATCAGCATATGCCATACCTCTTGTAGAAACATTCAGTGAATCTAGTAACAAATAGACCATGGTGTGAGGTGTGTGAACATCCACATGAACAAAATTATTGTGGAATTGCTTAGTTGCTTGTTGCTGAGGAAGTAGAAGAGGATGTTCATGATCAAACACTAGAATATGAGCAGGATGATGTAGATGTTTGTATGGCCAGATCATACATTAATGAGGTAGAATGTTCCTCTGATGATGAAATACAGGAAGTTGATGTGGATAATCAGAGGTGAAGAAGTGAGATGTATCATCAATAGGTCTTTTCTGATGAGGAAAGTGATTTTGATCATAATGTTTGCAATATGGAGCATGCTGAAGGTTCAATGTCCTTAAGGAGACCATCAGAAGAAGAGATTGAAAAAATGGATAAGGAAATGGCTACTCAAATTAGAGGTTCACTTCAACTAAGAAATAGAACTATGGGTGGTGAATAGGGTAAACCTGTTGGCCTATTTATTAAAGAACAAAAGGAAAATTTTTTTTTATTAAGGTTGACAACAAAAAGGATGTTGTAAATGTCAAAGAGGATAAGAATGATAAGGTTTGGACAAAAAGGAATGAAACCCCAAAGCTTCAAGAAGATGTGACTTCATCATTGGTGAAGACTAAGGTGATTACAAAGTTAGCTAAACCTGCTATAGAGGATAAAAAGCAAAAGAATCTAGGAGGAAGTAATCAACCTGAGAAAAGGGAAAATGATGAAGGTATGATGCCTAATCTGCCTAAATATACACCTGTAGATATGTTTCATGTGCTTTCTTAGGTTAAAGTAATCGTACCTCTGCTAGAAATGATGAGAATAAATGAACAAAAAGAAAAGAAAATAGCCTTGATCACAGATGTTGCTGGTAATAAGACTAAACAAGGAAGTGGTAAAGAAGTGAAGGATAAAGAGAAAGAAAAGGAAGTGGAGGGAATTGTGTCACAAATTCCTCCTGTATATTTAGGAAATTCTATTAACATGTGCCTTGAAAATATAAACCCTTTTTTCTTAAGTGTGGATATAAATGGGAAAACTTTAAGGAATTGTATGATAGATTCAGCGGCATCAAATAATGTTATGCTAGTCAAAATAATGGAGGAAATGGGCTTGACAATAGATACTGCTCAAGGTAAATGTTATGCTATGAATTCAAGAGAAGTGCCAGTTATTGGAACTATCAGAGCATTGCCTTATAAATTGACTCAGTACCCTGACAAGGATTTAGTCATGACTGTATTAGTTGTAGACATCCCACCTTATTTTGGAATGCTCTTTTCAAGAAAATGGAGTGCATCAATGGGGGGTAACATGCAATGTGATTTTTCATTTGCTACTTTCTCCATTGATGGTAAGGATGTCAAAATTGAAAGAGAATCAAAAGTACCTTATATGATTGAGCATGGCCTAATTGAAAATATGACATGTTTTATTGATAGTGGTATAAATGAATTCAGGGTTGAGGAATTTCCTAGCAATTGTGATAAACCTACTACATTGATTGATACAAAAATAAAACAATTGTCAAAATCTGATGACTTGTGGACTATGTATTTTGACAGTGCAAGTTCAAAGGAAGGATTTGCTGCAGGTGTTTTATTACAATCACCAAGTGGAAAGACATTTAGGTTCTTTTTTACTCTGTTATTTGAATGCACGAATAATGTGGCAGAGTATGAAGCCTTGTTATTGGGGTTGAGATTGGCTGAAAAATATGGGATCAAGAAGCTCAAGGCAATTGGGGATTCTGAGATTGTGGTTTCCCAAGTTAGATCCAAGTATGTATCAAAGAACAAGAGATTGAAATAGTATAGGAATGTTGTTTGGGATGAATTGGAGAGCTTTGATGCATTTGGCATAGGATGGATGGAGGTCAAAATAAAGTGGCAGATTTATTAGCCAATATTGTAGTAAAACCAAATGATATGACTTATGCAGGAATTTCAAAGGTTGAGGTGCAAACTAGGCCATCTGTTCCTGATAACATAAAAATTTGGCAAGTTTTTGATAATGATGATGATATATTAAGATTTTTGAATTGTGTGGGTGAATATGAAAATCAAGAAATTGACTTTGGAGCTTTTGTTGAAAATGTTGATGGTAAGGATACTATATTTGGAAATGAGGTCATTCAGTTAAAGACAAACACAATTCCCAAAGGCCTAGTTTTACTAGAAAGAGTATTTGATAATCAAGATAAGGAAAAGGCTAATCATACTATTTCCCATCCTGATGACTTGGAAGAGATAAATCTTAGAACAAAATCATCCCCAAAGAAGGTGTATATTGGAAAGAAAATGTCACCAAAAGTGAGAAGGATGCTAATTTACTTATTAAGGAAGTTTAGGAATGTGTTTGCATGGTCCTATGATGATCTTAAGGCATACAGAGAGGATATTTTCCAACATGAGATTCCTTTGTGTGATAATGCCAAGCCATTCAGACAAAAGAAAAGGCCTATTAATCCCACTTTAGCCCCCAAAATGCAAGAAGAAGTAATGAAACTAAGGAATGCAGGAATCATCAAGCCAATCAACCATTCATCCTGGGTATCAAACTTGGTACCAGTAAGGAAGAAAAATGGAGACATCAAGTTATGTGTAGATTTCAGAAATTTGAATGTGTCTTCATTAAAAGACAATTATTCATTACCCATATGGAAGCCATGCTGCAAAGGGTGACAGGCTATGAATTGATGTCTATGATGGATGGTTTCTCTGGTTACAACCAGCTCATGGTCAAAGATTTTGAGTAGTTTAAGATAGCTTTCACTACACCATGGGGAACATATATATTTATGTAAGAATGCCATTTGGTCTAACAAATGTAGGGGCTACTTTTTAGAGAGCCATGGATGTGGCATTCTCAAATTTCATTAACTTGTTTTTGGTGATCTACCAAAATGACTTCACATCATATTCTAAAAAGGAAGATGATCATTGTGAGCATCTGGAGAAGATATTCATTAGAGCTTTGGAGTATGCTATTTCTTTGAATCCAAAGAAATGTGTGTTTGGAGTACTAGAGGGAAAATTATTAGGACATATTGTTTCCAAGGATGGAGTAAAAATTGATCTAGAGAGGGTAATTGCAATAGATAAATTTCCACAACCCCGAAATGTCAAAGGAATACAATCTTTCTTTGGAAAAATAAACTTCTTAATGAGGTTTGTGACAAATTTTGTTGAGACAGTTCGCCCTATTTCTAAAATGCTCAAGAAAGGAGCCAAGGTTGAATGGGATGAGGAGTCTATGCAAGATTTCTAGGCCATTAAGCAAGCAATAAAGGAGGCTCCTGTGTTAAGAACCCCTAATATTTCCAAACCTTTACAGATTTTTTCATTTGCTTCTTTCCACACAATTGCAACTGTGTTATTGCAAAAGAATGTGGAAGGTTTCGAACAACTTGTTGCATTTTTCAACAAATCTTTACAAGCTGTAGAACTTAAGTATGATATAAATGAAAAATAGGCATGTATGCACTGGTAAAAGTAGTAAAATATTTTAGGCCTTATTTGATGGGAGCTACTGTAATTGCCTATGTTCCTAGTGTTGTTGTTAGGGACATTTTCATACAAGAAGTGTCAGGAAGAAGGTGTAGGTGGATAAATAGGATCCAGGAACTCAATATTGAGGTTCAAATTACTAAACTGGTGAGAGGAAAAGGATTGGCCAAGCTTATGGCCCAAAGTAATTTGGAAGAAAATCAGATAAATTTTCTAGAAGAGGAAAATAGATCACACATATGTGATATGGAGCATTTTGAATGGTATAAAGATGTGATATATTATTTGCAAAGAATGAAATTTCTTGACAATTTGAGTGAAAATGAGAAAAGGACATTGAAGTTACATGCTATCAAATATGCTATCATAGCTAGAAAGCTTTGGTGGAGAAATGGAGAAGGTGTCATGCTGAAGTGTGTTGACCGAGATCAAGCACAAGAAATTTTGAGTGAAATGCATGGTGGAGTTTGTGGAGGGCATTATATGGCTAAAACAACTACACATAAGATAATGAGGGCTGGATTTTGGTGGCCTATAGTTTTTAAGAATGAACACCAACTAGTGAAGACATGTGATGCTTGTCAACATCTCTCTGGTAAGTTAAAGTTTTCTGGTAACTTGCCTCTAAAACCAATTATAGTACAAGGTCCATTCCAGCAGTGGGGTATTGATTTTGTAGGAGAGATAGCATGTAAATATAGTGGAGGTCACTCATGGATATTGGTGGCCACTGATTATTTTACCAAGTGGGTGGAATAAATTCCAACAAAGAAAGCCACTAGTAAAGTGGTAATTGACTTCCTGATGCTCAAGCAACATATTGACTAGATTTAGATGTCTAGAAAGGATTGTGTTAGATAATGCAATGTGTTTTAGATATGAGGAATACATAGAATTTTGTGAGAAGCATGGCATCCAAATTTCTTATTCATCACCATACCATTCACAAGGAAATGGACAAGCAGAATCAAGCAATAAAAGCTTGATGAAGATCATTAAAAGAATACTGGATCAAAATAAAAGGGCTTGGGATTCTAAGCTGAGATTATCAGTCTAGGCAAATAGGGTAACTGTTCAAAGACAATAGGTTGTGCCCCATTTGACTTGGTTTATGGGATAAATGATAGGTTGCCCCAAAATAACTTAATGGAAATGTATAAGTTTGTCTAGATGTATGATAATGAAATTGATGATGAGATGCAATTGAGAGTGGAAGCTCTTATATAATTAGATGAAACCAGGAGGGAAGCTCAAAAAATAAATGCAAAATTATAGTTGCAAATAAAGAATTTGCATGACAAAAGGGCAACTGCAAGGAATTTCAAAGACAAAGATTTGGTTTTAATGTGGAATGCCAGATTAGAAGATAAAGGGAAACATGGAAAATTTGATGCAATCTAGTTGGGTCCATTTTTTATTAATGGTAAGTGGGGTGAGGATTCTTACTTCCTCCAAAATGTGATTGTGGATATTCTTGAACTACTAGTTCATGGACAGTTCTTGAAGTTATACTTCACTTGAAATATTCTTTTCCATGAATAGTAGTTTAGGATTGTATATTTTGTACATGGTTCTGGTTGTTTTGTCCAAACAATCTCTTTTTCGTCATCTCTACATCTTGGTCTACTCTACCTGAGATTCTGAATTCTCACTTCATTCTAGTGGAATGAACATCCCCAACTTGAGCTTTATGTTACTAGTCTTTCATGGTGTCAGTATTTTCCTAGGGTTGGGGGTTTTAGCTTTATTTTCATGTAAAACCCTTGTGTTTATTTTATGCCTTGGTTGGGATCTTTTTCGCTGTTACCCTTTTGAAGGGTTTTAAAATGACTTATGTCCTATCGTTTTGTCTAGGCTGGGTCCCTTTGGTGTTAATATTTTCATTCTTCTGTGGGATTTCATTTTCCTAAGTCTTGGTTGGCCCTGTGTTTCATCATTTAAAAAAACTTATGCTGTTGTTTACCATCGGCCTAGTGATGTCCCCTTGTCCTTTTAATAATTTTTTTTTTGCAGAGGGATAAAATTCACGTGACCATTGATAAACTGTTGTTTGATCTTAGCCACTCCCCACCATCCCTCGATGACCCCACCACACTGCTTTGGTTGATCATGATATCACAGGCGGGCGCCACATGTCTCATCTGGTGAAGCTGAGGGGGATAAGTTTGAGTGACCATTGATCAATTATTGTCAGATCTCGATGGTTGCCCACCATCACGTGATCGAGAATTACAAGGTTTTTATTGATTGCGATATCATAGGTGGGTGCCACATGTCTCATCTACCGAGGAAATAAGGAAAGCACCTTGGTGAATTAATCCGGTCTTAATACATTAGACGATGGATTAAAAAAGTGTTCTTAAGATGCACATGTTTTAAATCAATGGGTATGTTATAATCTTGATGGGAAAGTTGCTCGATAGTTAATGATAATGTTGTCGACTGTATTGAAGGAAGAAGATCACCGATGCTCAATATCTACGGTTGCCCACCATCATGTGATTAGAAGTTGCAAGGTCTTTACTGATTGCAATATCGCGAGTGACTGCCATGTGGATTTCCTTGGCAGCGTATGGTATGGTGGGCCCTTTATTGCCATGTTGGAAATTGTGTCATCTTGTTGTGAAGGTGACCATTTGATGATTTGATCTAATTGAAGGATCGACGGCTAGAATTTAAATCTACATCAAATATGGTTGGAGTTGTTCATGCAGCACGCAAGTGAGTTTTAGTGGCAGATGAGAAACTTTTGGCATGATTTGATCGAAATAAAATCAATTCTCCTACTTTATTTGTATCACAAGGCATTCAAGTATTTTGTGAAGTAGACTCAGAGCCGAAAGCAAAGTTGCGAGTCTTTGCAGCTAGAATTTGGGATTTCTGCAAGCACAAAGTTGTGAGTTAATTTTTGTGTTTTCTGGTTACTCTGCACTTGAATTTGGGAAAATATTTGCTGCACTTGTCATAGGACTTGTTGATAAACATTTTAGGGCTATAGTTTAATTAAATTGTGAGAAATTGCAATGTTTTGTAATTTCATATCTTTGGTTAGTCCTAGCTGTTTGAAGTGTGAAATTGTAAAAAGACCCTAGTTTGTCCAAGATGGCACTGCCAAAGCAACATTCTGTTCAAATTGACTATATAAGAAGAAACCTATATGATGATTTCCTGGATCAATTTCCCTTTTCAATGAACAATAGAAAGAAGGGATTGGTTCTAATGTGAGGGAAAATATTGGGGGAAGGGTTAGTATATAATTGCTCCAACATAGCCAATGCTAGGGTTCCTATCACAGGTTTGGAAATGTTTAGATTGTGGTATGGACAGAAGAATTTTTCTCACCCATTTTCAAATAGTTGGATGTATGATTTGGGGAAGTTGGTGGTGCCAAATGTGTTCCTTGATATAGACTTGCTTAGAGTAATGGCCACAAGATATGACCCTATCACATGAGTAATTAGGGATAATGATGGAAGGGTTTTGTTAAGCATTACTAGAGATGAAGTTCAACAGGTTTTTGACTTGAGTGAACAAAGTGAATATTTGGTTCCTATTAATCTTGAGGAAATGAAGCAAGAATATGCAAAGTTGAAGTCTCTTTTCATAGCTAAGTTGCTTCCACCTAATCTGGCTAGGGTAGAAGGTTCAAGATTTCATATTAGCCCTAGTGACCAAGAACCTTTCAGATTAAACTATTTTGCAAATCATTTCTTGGCCACTTTTTATTCATTATGCCAGATTTTGGGTTTTAGTCCTAGTATGGTGATGCCCGTTGCATACATGTTCATGGAGGTGCAAATACAACACCTTAAATTCTCTCTGACTTATGATTTTGCTTCTTTCTTGGCTGAAAGGATACATGATGGGATGTCAAAGTTGCAGAAAAATGATACTAGCACACAATTCTTTTGGTATTCTATGTTGATGTATATGTTCTTGTGCAAGAATGCTGAATTTTTCTCTTAGAAGATGGAATTAAGGCAATCGGTTGATGGAGAAAGATTTATAGTACAATTATGCACTGCAGATTTATCTTGCAATAAGGAAAGCACTAGTTATGTGCAATTTGATAATTGCTTTTCTTCCAGATTGAGGGCTAGACTCATGGTAAATGTACCCAGGATCCCTAAGCAATTGCATGATTTCCTCAGACCAAAGGGGAGAAAACCATAACTAAAAGTCTGCCATAACTGGGGTGACATTATCCCATACCCAGTCAACATTGTTTTGAGGGTATATGGTTTTCAAGGAACTCACCATATATTGCCATACAATGTGCCACCAAGAGTGGGGTTTGCAAAAGTTATGTGGCAAATAGGTTGTATCCATGAGGACAACCTCACCAGGAGGGGTAAGGGAACATTTTTCCTAGATTATACAGTGGTGTCTGATTTTTCCTTTTCAAAAGGGGGCTGGGTACATTTTGGGAAATTCTTTGATGATTACCATTTGAGGTGTGGCACAAAGAGAAAAAATGATCGTGAGGGTTTCTTTGCCTTTTTCAAACAAAGAATAAAGGCTGCCAAGTTTGTGCATGAGTTCAAATTTCCTAAGGACCTAATTAGAAACAAATTTGATCTAAATAGGCAGGATTTGAACAAGGAGAAATGGATAGCTTATGATAAGCTATTAGATATTGTGCACAAAATGGATCTAAAGTATGATCCATTGTTGGAGTTCAGTCCATACCATAAGAAAATTGACTTTCTAATGGGGAACTTCAAGGAAATTATGGGCACCTTCAGGACCAAAAAGATAAATTTAGAATTGAGTCTGGGTGTACAAGAACAAGGTGTCAGACCAATTGAAACCAGGCCAACATATCAGCCTACAGGAAGAAGACCCATTTATAGGAGGAAAAGAGATGACAACAATGATGAGGAAGAAGTGGACAGAAAGGGGAAGCAAATAATAAAATTTCCTTCATAGCCAGGTCCAAAATTCTATGTGCCTGGGGAAATTAAAATCATTGATTTAGAATCATCACCAGAAGATAGTCCCTCATCACCACCATCTAAGCCAAGCCCTAAGAGGAAAAAAATTGATCAACCCCAAGAGGATTTGATGGATGAAATTGTTGTTAGTGATGATGACATGCAAGTTGGTATGCTTTCCCCTCCTAAGCCAACTAAATTGGTTTTGTCCAATTTGGATATGAAAGGAAAATGTGTATAAGATGCAAGGATGGAAGCATGCAAGGAATTTCTAGATGACAATGCATTTGTAAAGACCTATGTATTCTTGCAATTGGTATGGAAGATTAAGTTTGAAGAATGTCAAGATAAATGTAAGAAGAGAAGAGAACTAAGACCTGACAGGTCAGACTAGGAGAATGATGAGGAAGTGAAAATTGAATTAATGGAAGAATTCAAGAGAATCACTCCTGAGGAAGAAAGAAAACTGGTGAGTCAGGCTGGTGTAATGATTCTACTTGAATGAGACATTTCAGATGCAATAGCCTTTAATGCTATTTTGAAGTCCAAGCATCCCTTGGAAGACTCTGAAGAAGAGGTCAAGGCAGCACTGCAAGACTCTACTTTCAGTGAAGAGTATGAAACCTTGGCAATTTGGGCATTGGCCCCACAAGGGAGAAATCTAGATGTTTCTGATATCAACCTAAATTTAAGAGGAGGGATAATAATAAAGAGGGCTTCAGAGAACTCAACCACCAAGGCCACTAATTTCACTGTGAATGTGGCTAAATTGGCTCAAAAGATTGCTGAAAGGGAGGAGGCCGAAAAGAGTAGCCTAATGGAGAAGTATAACCTTTTGATTGAGGAATACAACCAGATGTAGCAGAAGAATGTTGACCTACAGACTGAGGTGGAAAGGTTAAGGTATAAATAGATTGGGGTGACATTAGGTGCTCCGGGGACCAGCATATTTCCTTCCACATCAGGGCTAGTGCCTCTTACTTCTCCAATTGTTTCCACACCAAGGTCTCTCAGTCAGAATCCTTCCTTCACCCCTTCTTTAGAGGACATTGATGAAGAAATAGAATGCTCTGTGGATCCTACAAAGAAGCATCTCATGTACAAAATTGATGAATTACAAGCATCTTTGAAGGTAAGTGAGCAAGGATCTCTTTCAAAGAAAAAATAGATTCTTACTATTGTCTTGAGACATTTAAATGCGAGGGTTGATAATAAATTGTCATCTATATATTCTTTATATTCTTTATTATTAGATGCAATAAAGAATATTGATAGGGATCAAGAGGTAGTGATACCATTGATTGAAAATTGGATCCCTAGGGCCAGTTATTTAGATGTAATGCATAAGTCCTCAAGGTTTGATACAAGTAATAGGCCCCAATCATTAAGGCCTACTCAAGTATTAGTTAAATCACTGCAAGGTTTTTAGACCCTACCAGATGATTTGAGTACGAAGATCAGGGAATTGGTGAAGAATTTTAATGATTAGGGTAACACATTGTTACCTGATATAATTGATGAGCAGGGGAAAGTCAAGTCACTCCAGCAATGGCAAGATCAAGCAAGTGAGGTCATCAATTATCAAATTAAATTAATTTTTGATGACTCAAATTATGATTTATTGGTGAGCTATATGGATAAAATCATTAGTACCAGCTCATTTTTGGAATCTTTTGAAAGAGATGCAAATTAGGTAGCGGTAAAATACACACCTTATACTACCAAGGTGAATGAGGTGATTAATTTTGACTAGCTGACCGATGAAGAATATCAGAAATGGGTAACTAAATATTTGACTAAGGAAGAGTAAAAAGAATGAGCTGCTAACGGGTGGAAGATCAGATGTTGTAGTTACAACAGTTTCCAATCTTTCTTTGGTGGTAATCTTGGTATGGGATTCTTATGGTTTTTTGTTGTTGTAGCAACTTTTCTCAGTGGGCACGATGGACAAGAATATTCTCCATGGTGATTATTGTTGTAACGATTTTTGGAATATCACCTAGTGCTCTAATTGGCTGGTGACATGTGTACTTTCTGGCCCGATGCTTGTTTTCTCCTTCATTTTATATTAGAAGGATTTCAAGGCCAGAAGTACGGGTTAGGAAGTTAGATAATTTTGGGTCGAGTCTAGGTGAAGTTGCAGAGCAAATTGTAAAGTTCAATGGTTTTAGAGAGAAATGCAATTTAGGTTCTGAGTCATTCTGTAATAGGTTTTGAATTTATGGGGATTTAATGTTGTATAATAGTACTAGCATTTGAGTTGAAATGATAAATTCAAGCTCATGTCTCTCCATTGTACATGCATATCTAAACTTTAAATAAGATAACTAAGGGTTGTTTCATTCATCTCACTATTGTGGTGTGTATGATTCTATTTTAGCTTTAATTCAGGGAATTAATTAAAATGCTCGAATGGGATTATAGGTAGATATGTTCTATATAAGGATTTGATAATTAGTATTGAGTTAGAATACATATTGATGAGATTACAATGTAATGTCATCAAGGATTTTATATGTTATGTGTTAAATTTGTCATAAACCCTTAGATGCGTATGAATTTTTCTCCTAAAATAGATATATGGCATTGATCTAAGTTGTAATTACCCGTATGATTTATTATTTGTTTGTCTTTGCCTAGAGCTTGCTAAAAATTTCAAATCAATGACTATCTTATACTGTGGATTGTGTTGTAGTTATCTCATGCTCCAGATAGTTGATATTATCGATGAACAACCAATTCTATTCAATATTATCCTATTGTGTTGAGCTATTAAGTGAGATTATTTGTTATTGTTTATGTTGTTTATAATAATGGTGCAGAGGTTGTAAACACATTAAGGGATCACCCTCCCAGGTCTTGCAGAGCCCGAAGTGTAGGAGGCTTTTTAAATTCCTCGACAGTTGGTCCAGGTCCTTCGAGCTGCCCTTCATTGGAATTGGCAATTCCATGGGTAGATTAGAAGACCAACTTGGTTAGTAGTAAAAGCAAACCAACAGTTACAAAGTGCATCAAGAAGCTTGACCAAATCTATGTTGGTCTATGATGCATGCCATAAATTATCTTGTTAAAGATGAAATATGACCAAATGGGGAACCCTAGTTAGTTACTTGACTATGAAAACTTATGACAAAATCTTACACATTTAAGGGAGCATTATTTTTCTAGTTTGGATCCTCAACTTGGACATCGGGCATTACAATTTGTGTCATAGATAAGTGGGTTACATACCTCTTGTGTTGGACATGACTTCCCTAAGACTATTTACAGTTTCTAACTTTGTTATTGCCTATTTATTTAGCTACTTGGGTTGACAAGATTGAAAAAAATTCATTATAAAGTTATGTTATATCAGACTTCCCTAGAGGAGTAGGATGTTAATCTCCATGTCAAGTCAAGAGGTTAGAAGAGTAATCCAACTATTATGTGTTGTTGAATAATACATTGGTTATGTGCTTTGGAAGGAGGTTTATTTTATCCAAAAGGGTTTTCCCCACGTCTCTCAATGTCTCTTATCTTCTCTCTATGCTTATTTTTTCTCATTCTTGTTCATAACATGTTATTTTATGTCATTATTTTGTCAAAAAAATTGTAGGTCCAAGATATACATTTGTTTCATCAATGGATTAATGTGGGAAATGAATGTTTTATAATTTCACTTAATGGGCATAATTTATTTGCACTTGTATTAGGATTTTTGTTTAGTAAATATTACAATATTGGAGGTTCATAGTGAATATTTTTCTAACAAAAAGTATAAATATTTTAACTCAAATAAATTAACTTGAGAAAAGAAAAATTAATATACTTAAAATTGAAAAAGGAAGCACACATTTCTTCCAACTATTTCTATAATGCTAACATTATTTGTTTTAGGGGCTTTTTAAACAAATTGGAGTAGCACAACAAATATAAAATTAATACAAGGAAATATTAGGGTTTGGTCAATGATTAGTAAGGAAAAAATCAAACCAAATGATCCAAGGTGAGTTTAGATCATTATGTTTTTCTTACCTATATGTTGTGCTCATCTTTTCTTTTCCGATGTGGACTTTTTTGATGTATTTGATGTGGTTGTCTCTTCTTTTCTTTTCTTGAGTGTTTTTAATGGGTTTGCAATGATGGTTTGTTTGAATGCTTATAGTAACAATTTTTTTTAGTTTGATGACACTTTCTATATTCCTTAGAGAATTGAGAGTTCTACTGTTCTTGAAGATGGTGAATACGTGTTATGGATTCACTTAATCTTTTGTGATTTTGTTGTTCAAAAACCATATCCTATGATGAATTGAGGGTTTAAATTAGATATTATCTCTAACATAGCCTCTATATTTCTCTAATTTGAAGAGTCCAACAATGTTTTGCTCAATTCAAGTTAAATGAGAAGTTAGGGGACTTTTGATTAACACACCTAGTGAAGCATAATCAATCATCTACAATCTAAGATCAATAAAAAGAACATGTGGATACTTATCCCTATAATGCACCTTCCTAGACTTTACCAATGCAGATTCAATGTTTTAGACACTAGAGGAAATTAGAATGGTGCAGCGTAGGCCCCCAAAGGTCTGCAATGAATAAGCACCAAATGGTATGAAGTTAGATTGGAATGGGTTGCCCATTCTATGGCTCCCCACCATTAAGCCTTAAATTTGACATTCAACTTGACCTCTTAAGCAAACTAATTGTGATGGTTATCCATTGAAAGTTTCCTTTCAAAAATTTATGCATACTTTAAATATCTAATATTGAGAAGAGTAAAATCATAGCAATTCCTTTAAATTGTAACTTCATTTTATTATGTTTGATTATGTGAATGGACATTTACATCTTTAAAAGGTGACATGCATGATATTCAAACTTTAATGATTTGATATAGACTATTCATGAGGTGAAGATTTAAAGAATAAATCATTTTTTCTATTAATTTAACACTAAAATATTCTAATAACAAAATATCTTATAATAAGACACAAAATCTAATAAAAAAAATAATAAATTTTTACTATTTTGAAACTCATTAAAACATATACTAACAAACAATCAACATAAATTTAAAATACATTTTTTAAAATCAATATATACTTATCAACATATTTATTGCACTTTATGGGGCAATAGCTAATTCTATCACTCTAGCTCATTGATATTGTGATACTTGGAATCTTCATAAGTCTTAGCATTGAATAATGGAGGGCTCTACATCATTAATCATCAACATATTTATTGCACTTTATGGGGTAATAGCTAATTGCTCTAGGCTACTTGAAATAATAAGTCTTAGCATTGAATAATGGAGGGTATCAATTAATATTTATTGCACTTTATGGGGTAATAGCTAATTCTATTGCTCTAGCTTATTAATCTTGCAATACTTGAAATATGCATAAGTCTTAGCATTGAATAATGGAGGGTTCTCCTCATTAATCATCTCTTTCATTGGACCAATAACTTTATTATTTGGGGGAGTACAAAATACTGCCCACGACATTCTCACTTTATCCTTGCTCACCACACCTCTATGTAAAACGCTCTTATACTTTCCATTGCTCAATATTTGCACCATGTATAACATTGTAAGTCAAAATTTAACAAAATCAAAAAAGAAAGAAGTGGTGGAAAAAGTTTGCAATACAAACCTCCAATTGGTCTCCAATATTAATGATTATAGCATTAGGAATGTAATCCACAGTAACCCAATGACCATCCTTGTGCACTTGGAGTCCTCGAACTTGGTTGGAGACAAGAAGTGTTATAGCACTCATGTCTGTGTGGGCTTCTACTCCTAGTGCAAGCTCTGGTTGAGGACATGGCAGATAATAATTTATTTTCATCTCCATTTCTAAATCTTCACCACCAAGTGCCTCTTTCAATACATCTTCTTTTAGTCCAAGATAAATTGATAGGACTGAAAGCAGCTTATTTAACAATTGCAAAAGTGCTCTTCCATATTCATCATTCACTTCTCTGTAGTACAACGAAAAGTAAGCATACCAATTCATAATCGAGTTTAAACAACACACTTTTAAGCTATGACTTGTATAGATTGTTCATCTGAAATCACACTAGCTTCTCCAATAAAGACCAACTAAAAGTAAGCATACCAATTAGTAAAAGGGTTTAAACAACATGCTTTTAAGCTATGACTTGTTTAGATTGTTCATCTGAAATCACACTAGCTTCTCCAATAAAGACTAACTAAAAGTAAGCAATACCAATTCATAATGGGGTTTAAACAACACACTTTTAAGCTGTGTCTCGTTTAGATTGTTCATCTAAAATCGCACTAACTTCTCCAATAAAGAACAACTATTAGTGTGATTTCAGATGAACCATCTAAACGAATTAAAACTTAAAAATATATTGTTTAAACAAAAATACAAATTCACCAATAAAATCCATTTTTAAAACATTTAAACAAAGGAAGGAAGCGTACAGATGTGTAAGAGGAAGGGCGCTTAGGCCAGACTCGAAGGTTTCTGATGGAAGGAGGCCAGAGCATATGGAAAAAGTAGTCAATCCACTCCCTATTGCCATTGAGATTGCGGGCCAACCGGGTGCCGTAGCCCTCCATAACGCCTGCGAGGGAATCGTTGGCGTAGCTCTCCTTCTCCTCCTGCGGAAGATCGAAGAACTCCTTGCCCACGCTCTGCAATCGTTGGATGAGTTGCTCGGAAATTTCGTGATTAACCACTTGGAAAATTCCCCATTCACGAGCCGCGCTTCCTATCTGAGTCACTGTTTTCTCGCCACAGTGGCCGGATTCATGTAAATCGGCCAAATCTATGACCAGGATCTGTGCAGCAGGACTATCGTTATCATCGACAGTGGGCCTCTCGTGTACAGGCCTGATAAATTCAGCTGGTATTAATGTTAACCCACTCCCTGCAATGGATTGGACTCGTACCGATGTCATTTTGCTCGAAACGAAAACGAGAAGCTTGATTTGTCAAAGATAATGGCAGTTGGCTGCTATTATAACCCACGGCAATCGTCGTCGCCGGTGAGTTGCCAACGCGATTTCTTATAGCCGGTTCAGGCTGTGAAGATTCAAGAGTAGAGAATTAATGTTCCTAACTGTTGAGTATTGCAGCATATTAATGCGAATACACCAACCTCAACTATCCTGTTGATTTTCTAAACGCAGGTTTAATTGCTATTCATGGCAGTGACGTGCAACTCACTCAAGTTTTTCTGTGTATGGCATTGATGAATGGTGATCACTGATGAGATCTCGCTTTCCTGGATAGCAGTCTGATTTTTGAAAAGCATTTAGTTTCACAACCAACTGGTTTAGGTTTTCTCTTATAACGTGTGTTTCCAATAGTTATTATAGCATTTATTGATTCAATGTCTAATCTTTTGAATAATACCGTAACAATAATTGTGAATCAAATTTTAAAAAATAAAAATCTGTCATTTTAGATATAGATTAAGTATTTTGAATTGCAAAGTACTTAATGGTATTTGTTATCAAAACCACCAACCACCATCAATCTAGAGTAATTAAGATAAAAAGCAAAAATAAGATGGAGAAAGGTCATTGTGTTGTATTACAATCAATACATAATTCAATTATGTTAAACATAGTGGCACCAAAGAGTTTTATGTCATTATAGTATATGAAAACTAAAATATAATTGATAATCAAATAATTTTAAAAATAATTTTAAAGTAAAATAAAGTAATTCTTAAGTAAATAAATAATTTTTAGGATTGTTAGAAACCAAGATCAGATTTGCAAACCGAAAAGACCTTCCACAGAAGAGAAAATCAGAAAAAGCAAAGAGGTTGCAGAAGAATGTACAACATAATATTATTTGAGAATTCTTAATTACAAGATATGATTTGCTTTATAAAAGCAAGATATGCATAACCCTAATCTTATCTTGAGCAACAAGATAGTTCAATAAGATAAGGATGACAACTAATTAACCTAGGAATTAAATAATTACCTAAGTAAACTTATGTAAAATGTAATTAAATATTAATTACACCAACACCCCCCCATAAGTGCAACTTAGGGAGACTAACAAAGCATGCACCTAAAACTAAGATGAATGCAAAAAAACATGAACGGGTCTCGACAACAAAGCCTGATCAGGTACCCAAGTACAAATGCAATGATGAGGTAGAGAAGGAAAACCCAATGGGGCAAAACCCCACTACAATGAGATGACTATTGCAAAGAAGCACTGGAAGAACACTGTGGAGTAACACTGGAACCTGAAACTGGCAAGCAAGGAAAGATACTTTTGTTTACTACTGAAATCAGATGAGAGTTATTGATTGACTCAAAGAATCATGATAAAGCAATAGCAGACCCGATGCCATGGAACACTGGAAAAATCACAAACTGGAACAACCTTGGAATCAGTGAAGCAACAATAGATGAGATGATGACATAATTTGGAAACTGTGTATCTCAATGTCGATGTCAAACTGTGACTTAAACTCTTCCATGGGAAGGAGTACCATGAAGACTCTGGAACATTAACGATAAAAACATGGCCCTCAAACTGAGATGGATCCAATGTGGATCATTAACGATAGGCTCTCAATCTAAAGTGTGAACCGATGAATCTAATATGTCAAACTATAGCAAAAAAAATGGCCAAAAGAAACTAGGAAACTAAATATAGCCCATGCGAGCTATCATCAAATCAATATGGAGATGGAGATCAAAGTGCATGCACACTCTAATCGGATTTATTATGCAAGAAAACCCCCCTGAATAGAACTTTATCATAATTCATTTATTACAATAATCCAACGATTGTAAAAGGAGAGAATGTTAATGCATGCATAGACATAAAATAACATGATGTGGTACTAAAATGAAGTACAAATATTCAAGTTTCACCTTTTCAACTGCCAAAACATCCAAGTAATCTCCAAAACACTCATTAGGTCAAATCTGGAATAATGATAAACTTGGGACAAATACAAAAAAAAGTGCATGGACAGCAAGATAGATCTCCTCAACACCTTTCCAATGCCTCAAAGAAGACGAAAATTGGAGATCGTGAAAAAAATTTATGAGCTCGGAAGCCCAAAATGAACATCTGAATTTAAACAGAAACAACAGCAGCTAAATAGAAAAATACTATAAAATAAACTACACCACTAGAAAGTGCTTAGAACCAGCTTTTTGGCGATATCTTATTTTCCCGATTTTGATACCATATGCCCAAGTTATGACCAAATGAAAAAAAACTGCTCCTTTAGGAAAAATCAGGGCTAGGAGGGGCAAAGAGGGCCGTATAGCTAGATGATGTCATGCTGACGTCAGCACTTCACTGGATTAAATTTGATGGCCATTTGGCCGTTGGGGCAAAAAAATGCTCCCCCTGCCAGAAATTTTTTTGTGGCGGCTAGTATATTCTCTATTAATGGAATATTCCATCTGTGGCACAAATCTGACGGAGCCTGTAATATTTCGATAGAATCCCCTGAGATTCCCCTGCTGCCAGATTTGTATGCATCATCCAAGATTCTTACCCTTGCCAGATTTTTTGCATGAGGGTCACCGCTGGTATTTGCATGTGTTGCCGGTGTTTGAAGGAGCCTGCCACTGGGGGAATAAGTCGATTGATGGATCCACCAGCGATGAATAAGGTGTCACCGGTGGAGTATGCCGAACGGGCAAAAGAGTGTGTCGGTTGGTTGGAAATGGATGCTGCCAGCGATCGGATGGAGTGGGTGGCCCACCCAGGTACGGTACAACCTGTGTAGGGATGTGACCTACATAGGTCTGCACCCCTGCACAATGTTTAATATTTTTTTTGTTTTTTTTCTTTCAAAAAACTAACAACAAATTTGATTTGATTTTTTTTATAGCAAAATAAAATTTTGCATGCAGGAAAAAGAATAGAAAAACCTTTTTTAATCAATAGAAAAAAAATTAAAAACCAGAAAACCTGTACCGTTTGTCTGCATAGAAATCGAGACAAATATGGCCCAGATCTGTACGGATCTGCATGCCCTTAAAAAAAATTTCCTCTCATTGCAACTGCTTGGATTTGACCAAAACGATAGGCGATCTTAGGGTTTTGGAGCACTGCGAATGCAATGGCGATGTATGTTTTGCTCCATAATGCACCGAAAAAATGCTGATAACTTGATGACAACTTTTCTAGTCTTTCTCTTTGAAAAATCTACAACCTAGACCTGCAAATCACATACAAAGAGAGGGAAAAATGTTAAGGGGTTAGTGAGTAGGGGTTTGCCTTGGTCAAACCCCTTGTTGGTAATTAAACCATTGAAATGAAATGAAATAGAATAGAGAATAATGAATGGAAAAATAATGATGTTGCAACTCACCAAACCCTAGTAATAAGGTGTTGCAAACATGTAAGTATTGGCTCCAATGGATGTGGACTTGAACTCTAGCTTGATGTTGATAGATCTTGAATGCAATTCTTACAAATCCTACACCACAATTGTTAGCTCTAAAACAACATGATGCAAACAATCTTTGACATGATGAATGATACTTGAAAATTCTCTTGATTGCTTGATAATCTGCCCTTGAAATGCCTTGAATGCTCTTGTGGATGCTCAAATTCTCTTGTAAACTATATGCATGAATACTTGAATGCTAGGTTAGGATGAAATGAGAGAAAGAAGCTTGTATTTATACTCAATTATACATTAATTCTCAAAATAACAATATCATAGGCTGACCTTAGATCTTGGAGAATAAAAACCCGCCAAAATTTTGAATTAAATTTTAATTTTGAGTTAAAGGGGGCTCATTCACCACTCTAGGTGAATGGGTCACATCTAAGGAGACTCATTCGCCCAGAATGGCAAATGAGTCCCACCTTAGGCATTTAAGGTGGGTTTCAAAATTTTGATGTTTTAAATGATATTGATTGGGATTATTCTCAAAAATACACATAAATAAGGCTTGTGGATGCAAAATGGGGCCAATTAAAGCATAAGAAAGCCCAATTATTAATGAAAAGCCTAGAAAAATGTGAAAGTGTGTTACAACACTTTGAAATAAGGCTTGGTAACTGATGAAAAGAGGTTATTTAGGTGAAATACATTAACAAAACCCTAGAAAAGTGTGAAAGTGTGTTACAACACTTTACAACAGCTAAGTAAGCTACCACTTAAGTTATTTTAATTTAGAAGGGCCCAAGACCTAATGTGAATGTATTATCCACATTACAACATTAAATCAAGGCACAATTAAGCCAAAATCACAAGGAGGGCCCAAATGAGACAGAAAAAGTAGAAGGGTTACTTTTTCGGTGTCCACATTTAGCCCCCACTTTAGTGAGAGGATGAACCTAATTCAAAATCACACTAAATTAGACCAACGTGCATCAAGAGGGGTTCCCATGAACCAATGCTAGCGAGATGGGACAACAACGATCAAGCCCCCAGGATCAAGATCCCATGACAAACCAACATAAGCACAAGGGAATACACATGAAAATGATATTAAGAACAAAAATTCGCAAGCATACAATGCCAAAGATGAAAGAGAGAAAAGGAAAAGAAAAAGAAAGAATCAGATCAAGCTTCGATTGTTTGTCTAAGACGATGTAGATCAGATCTAGGTTATTTGTCTAGAAAATGCATACTCACTCTGAGGTGATGAAACTCATGGATGTCCTCCAAGTGAGAAGGCCTAAAAGGTGAGAAACATATGCTCATGGTTGGTATTCCCTCATACACATGCAGGTGGCTATGGGGAAATTCATGCCTCATAATGGGCTTTCTACTCAACCATACCAAAGTTATACCTCTTGAAAAAAAGCTTTAATAAGGTGCCACAAAAAGAAAAATGGTCTTTCGAGCTTCATGAGACAAGAAAAACTTCGTATTCTTGGAACTCATGAACAAATGTGATGGCTCCATAAGCATGCAAGCTATGTTATGCAAGGTGGCCATATAAAAAATGAAAAATTTGCAACATGCAAAGAATGTTCAAAGGAGTCTTGCTTAGTTCATGTGAGGTTTTTAACTTAGGGAAGATTGTGCCTAATGTCTCCAAGAGAGGACTGATCAAAGAATAGAAGATTCACAACTCAGGGGATGCAATGTGTTGCATCAAGCCACTAAGAGGAATGTAATTTGCTAAGAGATCATGCTCATGAAGGAGAATACACCAAATGTCATCCACAAAGTGACAAAACACACTGTATGAAGTAAGAAGGCTACACTAAGAATCAAGAAAAAGGAAAAATACAAAAGAATAATGTCAATATATACCCCCACTTTAAAGGAATTTCTAATCACTCTATTGTGAGAAATTACTTTAAAGTAGCAAATAAAAAAATGCTAACAAAAGGGAAGACATGAGAGCCAACATGGAAAGCCTTATGCCAAGACATATTTTTTTGAGTAAAGTTGTGTCATGCAAGAAAAAAAGAAAAAGAGAGGTTTCCCACAAAATGGAAACACCAAACACATAAGGGATCTATGGATTTTCGGGTTAGTATGTTTTGTGTTACATTGTTTTTAGATATTTTGGAACTTTCATCATCTCCCAAATACATAGAACTGGAAGAATGAGACAAAGAGAGCGAAAACAAAGGAAAAACCTTTTAGTTCAGCATGGAAGAGATATAGGGTGCCTTGATGCCTTGTGTCATCCCCAAAAGGAAAACACAAGACAAATGAAAAAGAAAAGGTGAAAGAAAAAGGAAAATCTTTTGGGTCAACATGAAGGAGATATGAATGTATAAATTCCTTACATCATCCCCAAAAGGAAAACACAAGAAAAAGATAAAGGTAAAAAGGAAAAAGCGACGCATGACATAGAGAAGAATGAAGGTACAAATAGAGGAATGTCACAAAGAGAGAGAACATCAAGCAGAACATCATAGGAGATAACATTACACACATGCAATCACACAAAAGAAAGAAAAGGAAAAGGAAAAATATTAGTAAGGAAAATGTGAGTCAACCTATGAGCAAGTCACCCACCTTACAATATCAATCTATATAAGTAGAAGGTAGATGATGATCCGAAGGGACAACAACAAATGCATTACTAGGACAAGGCTTACAATTGCTTGCCCCCACTGAGTGTGAGACAAGAATGAGCCAAGATAGGTGATGGGAAAGGTCATGTAATAGTGAGAAATGTTACATTCTACAACTATTACATGAAAAAGAGTAGGAGAGTGTATTATGCAATCATAGGGTAGCAATTATTTCTGTCAAAGTGATACTTTCTCAATATTTCTTGCAATTCATGACACTCATCACTACTATGTTGAAGGACTCGATGATATGCACAATATGGAACCTTGGCATCTTTAGGATATATCACCAACCTATTCATAGGTGGTAATAGGATTCATTCTTTGTTTAAAAGTATTTTTAATTTCCTTTCACTTTTAGGTTGTGGACGGAGAGGAAACTTTAGTTTTTGTAACTTGTAAGGCCTCTTTTGTTTGCTAGATTCACCCTTTTCTCTAGTTGAAGGAGGACCCAATGGGATCCTTTCATCCTTGTCATTATTATCATTCAAGCGTTGCTCTCTAGGAAGAAGGATATTCAAGTCGAAGGGAGAATCAAAGATCACTGTACCATCATCACGAAGCCTTAGAAATTCTCTAGGAGGCTTGCTATTATGAGAGGGATCTTGATATCCTAACCCCTTTGTGTTTTCATCTATTGGATTTTTTTCTAAGAGTTGATGAATTTCATGTTTACTTGTTGTGTCACATCCTTGTTTGCTCAAGATTGTGAAGCCTTTACCATATGTTTCTTCAAGGTTTATTGGAGTGTTTGTTACTTTGTTATCATAAAATGGTTGAGTTTTTTCTTGTATAGTGGAACTAGGTTCACCTATTGTAGGGAACTTAGGTTCAGTTTTTGTTTCAGGATGTAAGCAACCAAACATATCAAGAGGTGGTATGGTAGGAAGATTTTTTTGGTCCATGGATGGATAAAAGGGTGCATTAGCTTCAAGGTTGTCAATACAGTCATTTAAAAACTTATTCATGTTTTCATCATCTTCTCCAATGATGTCAACATCACAAGGAGGACATGCATTAGGAGTTGAAGGAGCATGAGTAAGTTCAATGTCATTAGGATCATTTCCAAAGGCACAACTTGACATATCCACTAAGGACTTTAATGACATCCAAATCTTATTAAAAAACATATCCATGATGCAAATTGTAAATTTCACAGGATGATTGAAATTAAACTAGATGCAATTAATTGAATGAAACAAAAAATCTGGAAACTAAAACTGAAAGGTAACAACAAAAAACAAAAATTCATAAAAACAAACTAGAAATGATAGAAAATGTAGTGAAAAATATGCAGAGGGACTGATTCGCCCAAGGTGGCAAATGAGTACTGGTATTGATTGTTTTGAAAAAATTTAGAATTTTTGAAATGAATTTTATGTTTTTTAAGTTTTATGATGCAAGTCTAAAATGCAAATGCAAAATTTTACTGATTTTTAATGAAATTAAGTGCAATAATGCAAGCTAAATGAGTTTTTCACTAATGCAAGCATTGAAACCCTAAAATGCCAATTAACTAATATAAAATGCAATGCAATGTTAATGCAAGCTAAATCTAGGATGTAAATGCACTCCAAAGAAAAATTATGATGTTCAAAAGTCAGGTTCACCAAAATGTGTACAATGGAAATGGAATGCACAACTTCCTTATTCACACAAAATGAGAATGAAGGAAGAGGGGTTTGATTTCCCAATGCTCACATTCAAGAATATCTTAGGGACCTCAACCCAATGAAGGATATTAGAGATGTGACTATAAGATATCCTTGGAGATGAATGAAAACAAGAAATGAGTTCACCACCAAGTGTAAAATTGGAAAATGCAAGTAAAATGTAATAGAAAGTTATGAAACTTGAAATGTGCACCTAGAAACTTGTTGGAGATGGAATGGAGCTCTAGAATCCTTAAAAAATCACTATTGATGCCAACTAGGACTCATACGCCAAGCTGGGTGACTTAGTCCAATTTTGGGAAGACTGTGCCAGAACAGGTTTCAAACAAATGGGTACTTAGATTTGTAAAATTCCAGTTTAGGCCTAGGCAATAGGACTCATTCACCAATAGTGGTGAATCAATCCACCTCTGGATTTCTAGAAATTCAAAACAAGAAATTGTAGCCCTAAGTCTGCTCTTCTTTTCCTGATAGGTTTTTGGATTCGAAATTACATAATTCAACCTGTAGATCTTCTCCAATCTTCTCCTAGGACTTTGACAACTTTGAATTGCTTTGACAACTTCACGACAACTTTTCTAGTCTTGCTCTTTGAAAAATCTACAACCTAGGCTTGCAAATCACATACAAAGAGAGGGGAAAATGTTGAGGGGTTAGTGAATAGGGGTTTGCCTTGGTCAAACCCCTTGTTGGTAATTAAACCCTTGAAATGAAATGAAATAGAATAGAGAATGATGAATGAACAAATAATGATGTTGCAACTCACCAAACCCTAGCAATAAGGTACTGCAAACATGTAAGTATTGGATCCAATGGATGTGGACTTGAACTCTAGCTTGATGTTGATAGATCTTCAATTCAATGATTACAAATCCTACACCAAAATTGTTAGCTCTAAAACAACATGATGCAAACAATCTTTGACATGATGAATGATACTTGATAATCTGCCTTTGAAATTCCTTGAATGCTCTCATGGATGCTCAAATGCTCTTGTAAACTATATGCATGAATACTTGAATGCTATGTTAGGATTAAATGAGAGAAAGAAACTTGTATTTATACTCAATTATGCAATAATTCTCAAAATTACATCATAGGCCAACCTTAGATCTTGGAGAATGAAAACCCACCAAAATTTTGAATTAAATTTGAATTTTGAGCTAAAGGGGACTCATTTTCCACTTTGGGAAAATGGGTCCCACCTAAGGAGACTCATTCACCCAGAATGGCGAATGAGTCCCACCTTAGGCATTTAAGGTGGGTTTCAAGACTTTGATGTTTTAAAGATATTTATCAGGATTATTCTCAAAAATACACATAAATAAGGCCCGTGGATGCAAAATGGGACCAATTAAAGCATAAGAAAGCCCAATTATTAATGATAAGCTTAGAAAAATGTGAAAGTGTGTTACAACACTTTGAAATAAGGTTTGGTAACTAATGAAAAGAGGTTATTTAGGTCTTGGGCCCTTGTGAACTAATTTTTTTTTAACTAAATCTTCACTTTTGGGCACCTATAGCGGCTAAACCGTGAGTAATTTGAAGATGATGCAAACTAGAGTTTTGTGGAATTTTGTCTATAGATTCTAAATATATGTTTTTCAAAACATTTGGAATCAGATTGCACATCTTTTTCTATGTCCCTCAAAAACTAGTTTTTTCATAAAAGAACATTTTTTAAAAAGTGACAATCACCGTATAATGAATAAGTTTTTTTCCATGAAGGATAAAATTATAGTTCTTTTGAATTAAGTTTTGTAACTCCAATATCTAGTGCTTCCACTTGGTTAGATAGTTTTCTATTAAGTATTTTTTCTTTACTCAAGTTTCGAAGTCAAACCAATTATAATTTAGACATAGTGCGACCGTATAACGTGTAACTTTTTTATTATGTATCAAAATCCTTTCTTTTTTGGTTGGATCAAGGACTCCAATATCTGGTGCACTCATATTTTTCAAAAAAAAAATGATAATCTTCTATTTTTCCACATGTGCAGAACAAAGAGCTTCATTTTCGGTGAAAAACCTATGTTTAATAAAACTAAAAAAACAAATAGATAATAAAACCAAAACATATTAAAATTATAGTTTTTGGATCTAGCTCATTCTGAGGACTACCTGATACCAATTGGATTTGTGAAGTCTCCATTTTCATCCTCAAATTAGGCTTTGAAGTGCAAAATTTTGGACATTCTTTATGCCTAGGGGGACAAGGGGGCAAAAGGGTGGTTTGGTCGAACTAGGGTTCAATCGAACCTCAAAAATATGTTCGATTGAGCCAGTTCAAAATATTATAAAATATTGGTTGGCAGGTTGATTCGAGCAGTCTCTTAACCGATTCCCGCTCGAACCCCCTGCCATGAATCCATTCTTTTTTCCCATTTTCCTATTAGTTTTATTTTATAATATATAATATTAATTATTTACTTTTTAATCTCTATAATATAAATTATATCTATATAATAGTTATTAATAATATATAGATCATATATATTATTAATAATTATAAATAATATACTATATACTTATATATTATTAATAATTATAAATAGTATATTATATATTTATATATTATAAATAATTACAATAAATATTATAATATCAATATATACTTTTGAATTAAATACATTAAAATATATATTGTGAATGAATGCAATTATGAAAAAGTAAAGAAAATGAGAACAATACATGTTCTTAACCCTTCGTGATTGTAAGATAATGAATCCTGCATGTACGAAATTAAATCATGAAAAGGACACAACTTTTAACTCTCATAAAATAATGTTTTTCCTCTAATAAAAAGAAAACAATTAGAGGTTGCTCACTCATTTGAGCCCAACCACTTTCAATCCTTGCAAACCATTTAGTCACCTCTAGTCTGAGGTACAATCTTGTGTTAAATTTGAGGAAGGATAGCCTCAAATATTTCCTACTAGGATTCTTCATTTTTATTGTTGAATTTATGTTTAGCCTTAGCTTTTGATCGTGAGAACCATGAGAATGTGGCTTTGGAAAAGATATTATAAATGGTTTTGATTTATTTTTTGAAAACATGACATAATGACTATGTACACTAGATTTTGTTAACTACCCAAATGGATGGGTATGTGCAGGATCATCATGGAAAAAATAGGCCCTTAAGTGGCAAAAAATTTAGAAAAATCAGAGTTAGGCAACTTGACGTAAAAATTTGAATAGTTTATCTATATCATTTCAAAAATGTGCAAGAATAGAATCTATAGAAAATTGAATTTACTTTCTAAACTAGTAGATATGTTTTAAAAATATATATATATTTGTGAAACTTTGAAATTTCAATGTAGTGGTACTTAAATTTCAGGGAAAAAATAAGAAGTAGGTGTCTGTCTGACCACCCTAACCACAATAAAATGATAATATTTTTTTTATAAGATTTTAGATATAAGTAGAGGAATCATGCCTCGATGTGATGCATATTTTTTTGTAATTTTTTTCCAAGTAAATAATTAATTATGATTTTTTTATTACAAATTTTTTAAAAATATAAAAACTCGTATATTTGACAACCTTAACTTGGTCAAAACTTCATGAAATTCATTTTTTCTTTTTTAATCCTATAGTATGTGAAGCATAGAATGTGACACATGTTTTGGATTCAAAAAATGTGATACAATTTGAAAGCTATAGATGTTTTTCAATCAACCTACCAATCAAGACTTTAGTCATAATTTGAATAGAAAATGAATAATAATTACTTATTAAATTCAAAGTAAATCATAATTTATATTGGTGTAAATCTGAGAGTCTCCTTTAAAAATCCTTTTTGTTTCATCAATTTTGGGTAAAAAAATAGTCGTCATCTGCATACCCATCATATTGCCACTTTTTGGCCCATCATTATCCTCCACATACCCAAACATGAGTTTCTAGGAACTATTTTAGCTCTCTAGGACTCAAAAAAATCCTAATAAAAATTATTAGGAATCTTAAAACAATGAAGTTTAGCTTTTATATAAGCTCTTTAGTGAGTATAGGTTGTAGTTGTATGCTTCTAGTAGGGCATCTTAGCAACTTATAACAAGTAGAGAGGTTGAAAGAAGGGTTAAGTCTCAAAATCTATGGCAACATGAATGAGTTTGAAGTTCATCATAACATATGAGCTATGATGATTATAGATGCATAAAAAATATTTCACGCATTTGGTGGATTTAGTCCACCATAAAATACAACCATTTTGAGAATTTGGTGGAGGTTTCACATGGATGTTTTGGTGTGAGATTATATATTAAAGTAGAGAAGAAATAAGGAAAATTTATATTTTCTTCACCTCATTCTTCTTGAAATTTTAGAGTATTTCAAAAGCACAGTATTCTTTAAAGTGTCCATTGGAATTGAATAGAAACTCACAACAAAGAAGAGATATTGAGAACATTATAGCTCTATCAATTATCTTAATTACATGTTCAAATGAATTATAAAGGTAATTGGAATGAGTGGGAGAGAGATAAAAGGTAGAGGGTTAAGAGTAGAGGATAGAGGGTTTAAGGGTTAAGGTTCAAGGGTAGAGGGGAGCCTGAGATAGAAGGAATGAGTGACTGAGAGACAGAGAGAGAGAGAGCGTTTAAGGGTTTAGGGCTTAAGGGTAGAGAGTAGAGGGGATCTAGAGATAGAAGGAATGAGTGAGAGAGAGACTTGAGAGAGAGAGAGGGAGGGAGTGGGAGAGATATAGAGGGTAGAGGGTACAAGGGTTTAGGGTTTTAAGGGTTAATGTTAGAGGGGAGAAAGGGAGAGTGGGGTAGGAGGGAGGGACTTGAGAGAAGAGGGAGTGGGGGAGACGACAAAGGTGGAAGGGAAGGAAAGGATTTAGAGGGAGAAGGGTTAATGGTGGAGAGGGAGAGAGGGAGAGATGGAGGGAAGGAGGGAGAGACTTATGAGTGACAGACAGGTTGTGCAGAGAGGTAGAGGGTAGAGGGTTTTAAGGGAAGGGGAGGGGGAGAGGGAGGACAGAGGGTGGATGGAAGCATGTGTCAATGGCAGAGGGAGAGAGGGAGAGGGTGTGAGGGAGACTTGAAGAGAGAGAGAGGGAGGGGAGGGGAGAGGCAGTGGAGGGTTTAAGACCAAGGAAGAAGGTAGGGTAGAGATAGAGGAGGGTGGAGGAGGAGCCTACGGAGAGAGGGAGGGGTGGAGAGAGGGAGAGATGGAGGGGAGGACAGAGAGAGATAGGGAGGGAGAGGTGGAGGGTGGATGGAAGGGTTTATATATAGGGAGCTTAATGGGCTTAAGGCCAGAGGAGGGAGATAGATGTGGGAGGAGTGAGAGAGAGAGAGAGCATTTTGCCATGGGATTAAGGCTAAGGGCAGAGGGTAGAGGGATCTAGAGATAGGAGGAGGAGGAGAGATAGAGGGTTTGAGGATTTAAGGTTTAAGGGTGGAAAGAGGGGAGATAGGGAGGGAGAGAGAGAGGAGGTAGAAGGAGGTGGAGGGAGAGATAGGGAGAGTGAGAGGGTTTAAGGGTTAAGGTTAGTGGTGGTGGTAGGAGGGAAGGGGAAGGGTGGAGAGGAGGAGAGAGTGGAGAGAGGAGCAGAGAGAGAGAGAGTGAGTAGAGGGTACATGAGGGCAGGTCTGGAGAGAGGGGAGGAGAGAGGACCAAGAGGAGGGAGGGGGAGGACAGGAATGGAGGGGAAGGGTAGGGGTAGAGGATAGTGGAAGGGAGCTAAGGGCAGAGGGAGAGGAGAGATAGAGGGACTGAGAGAGAGAGAGAGAGAGAGAGAGAGAGAGAGAGTAGAGAGAGAGAGAGAGAGAGAGAGAGAGAGAGAGAGAGAGAGAGAGAGAGAGAGAGAGAGAGAGAGAGAGAGAGAGAGAGAGAGAGAGGGTGTAGGAGTGAGAGATTTGAGAGAGAGAGAGGGGGAGAGGGAGAGAGATAGGGGGTAGAGGGAACAAGGGTTTAGGGTTTAAGGGTTAAGGGTAAAGGGGAGAGAAGGATCCATATAGAAGTCATATAAATATTGATTTGGTAACTGGATGAGAACATTCTATTTCCATTTGCGGTATTTTTGTGAATTAAATTGATGGCAACTTTTTTTTTCTTTGCATTGATTTATGTTTTAAATCTGTGTGCAAAAAATTAATAATTAGATAATAATTTTAAAACACATTTAATTGCCCATGGAAAAATGCCATGGAAGAAATAGAAGTTGTATATAATTGTAATTTAGGTAGAATGATTTTAAAAAACTTCACTAGGTTTCAAATAAGTATTTAAAGCATGTATATGGGTTTACATGCAAGCAAAAAAAGTGAGAGATGACGCTTTAAGTGTAACTTTGAACTTTCAAATGAAATCAAAGATTCTTGAACTTAAGAATTCCATGGAACAAATATGTACATTTAATTGGAATTTATGCAAAATAATTTACAACTATGTACAAGTTACTATAAGTTCTCACTTGAACATGTATAGGGTTAAAAGTGAACTTGAAAATCGTGGATATAATCTAACTCAAACATTTTGGTTCAGCCCGCTCTTCAATAACATGTAATTTTTTTTTATGGTCACCACTATCTAGTCTCCATTTTTTTCGGCCACATGCATGTGGAACTGTATGCAGATGTAGGGAGGTAGCAATTATTAAGTGACTATACTGATATACCTTGTTATTAGGTTGATAGTCAACAAAATGAATCCCATGTTAAACAACTTTGACTTGTTTTAGATATATCCATTGAACTACAGCATAACCTACATGGTAAACATGAACCTGAGGCAAGACATGTGAACGTGTACCACACTTTCGTGCTCAAGATTTGTACAATATATATTTTATGCTTAGAATGTAATGTGCACATGTGAACACAATGTATATATAATTTTAAATTCAAACTCACCTGTGGGAAATAACATTCCATCACTTGTTTCAGGTTGTGTTAGCTTATTCCTCTCTTCTTTGCAACACAATAAATAATAGCTAACACCTTCTATGTTTCCAGGCTCTACTATGTCTGCAAAAACATCTCCTATACACCAAATTCACACAAAAATATTCTTAAAAAATTAGAAATGTTTTTAGACTTTAAAGATCATTAACTATATATATAATATTTAAATTATTGAAAACTTACACATGTACCTTTTCTAACAAATCCTGAAATATGGTCATAATCAATTGAAATCAAAGGAATGTCTTCAAATATTTCTTCCTCATTTTCATCGTATGTTTCTAAAACAACTAGTGGCACTATATCACATTTACCAACATATCCAAGTTCTTGGTTTTTGCATGCATGGTCATAGTTTCCCGCAATGCACTTGGTGCAAAAACAAGAGTAATCCCTTGTGTATAATTTCCATCCATGGTGACTATCTAAACTTATAACACAATGCAAAGATCTTGTTTTGTCTACCCTCTTGCATCCATGCATTGATCTTCTGTCCACACCTAGATACATGTACAACAACAAACTTATGTGAACAAACATGTATATATATATATATAATCTAAATTTAAATAAATTCAAATTTTTGAAAATGTAATTTATACATACCTGATATCTCCCAAAACACTCTATGTGGAATGTGTCAGTTTGTTCTTGAAGATGTGTCGACCACATTTGATGCAAAGTTTTTTGTACACCATTCAACAACATCATGTGCATTTTCCATACAATCTTCTGAATAACTCATTTGATGCTTTCTTAAAGCTTGTTTGATGCAAGCTCATGCTCCATCATGTTCACCCTTTCCATGCCCACTCTAAAAAAAACTCCAAACATGTGGTATTTTATAGATTTTATGATATCTACAAAGTGCATAGAATGGCCGTGAAGATTTGAATTGTGCCACACATCCATATGACTATACAAAATTATTTTCAAATTTTACACCCTTGCTTCTCAAATTCTCAAAAAAAATAGTAAAGAAATGTTGTACAAAAAGCGTTCCATGCTCTTTATCATCACTACTATAAAAGTGGTATTCTTTCTTAATGGATTGTTCTTCATTCGTACTCTCAACACTATCAAATTATGATTGTGCATGTTGATAACACACATGAACCATAATAGTGATCTACTTTGAAAAGTAATATTCTAATTGAATCTCCTTTTGATGTACAAGGGAGCAATTTTCTGCAAAGTCAACTATTGATAGAACTGTTCCAAGTGGGAAAGTATCTCTCAATGTTTGGAATTGTTGTGCTTGCCACTTAGCAAAAAAGGAATGTTGTATGTATGGTTCTATCATTTTTTGAAAATCTTCCATAAATTTTGCAATAGGGATCTCCTCTTCTACATAGCTCAACCTTGTGAATTCTTTCCCAAAATTTGTTTGAAACTTTACATACTTGTACTGTACGAGTAAAATATGTGAATAAGTAATAAACCACACAATCAATGAAACATTACATTAGAGAATTCAAATAATAATCTAATCAAATTAAAACAAATAAACTCTCTAAAAACAACACCTCTTGCAATTTACTATCTTTGTTAGGTCAGTAGCTTCATTTCTTGAAGGAAATTTAGCCAAATTTCCACATGTTTCACAAATTCCTTTTATATAGTTTATTTGAGGTCCATTTTCATGATAACATAACATAGTCGGGTATGTGCAAGATCATGATGGGCCAAAAAGTGGCAATATGATGGGTATGTGGCTGACAATTATTTTCTCACCCAAAACTAATGAAATAAAAAGGGTTTTTAAAGGAGGTTCTTAGCTTTCCACCGATATAAATTATGCTTTACTTTGAATTTAATAAGTAATTATTATTCATTTTCTATTCAAATTAAGACTAAAGTCCCAATTGATAGGCTGATTGAAAAACATCTATAGTTTTCAAATGGTATCACATATTTTGAATCCAAAACATGCATCACATTCTATGCTTCACATACTATAGGATTAAAAAAGAAAAATTCCATTTCATGAAGTTTTGACCAAGTTAAAGTGGTCAGGCATACGAGTTTTTATATTTTTAAAAAGTTGTAATAAAAAATTCATAATTAATTATTTACTTGGAAAAATTACAAAAAAATATGCATCACATCAAGGCATGAATCCTCTACTTATATCTAAAATCTTATTAAAAAGTATTATCATTTTATTTTGGTTAGGGTGGTCAGACAGACACCTACTTCTTATTTTTTCCTTGAAATTTAAGTACCACTACATTGAAATTTCAAATTTTCACCAAATAGATTTTTTTTTTTTAAAAAAACCTATTAGTTTAGAAACTACATTCAATTTTCTAGAGATTCTATTCTTGCATATTTTTGAAATAATATAGATAATTTATTCAAATTTTTACGTCAAGTTGCCTAACTCGAATTTTTCTAAATTTTTTGCCACTTAAGGGCCTATTTTTTCCATGATGATCTTGCAACATACCCAACCTTTATGAAAAAACTTTCCTATTTGGGAGGTGCATTTTGAAAACCACCACTTTCTTCTCTCGTCTTTTGAAACACCTAATAGTAGAGATCAAATTCAATATGATAACGACAACAACAAGTTTCAAAAAACTTTTTTATCTTCACATAATATGGATTTAACCTTTCAAACATTGTTTACCCAATCTTTATATAAGGATATATATTACAAAAGTTCATATAAATCTCAAGTTTTGTTATGTCTAGCCAATGTTTGATATGATTCTCACAAAGACCAAGCCCAATCTTTTGTCTCATAACATCTTTAGTATTTGATGATGGACGAGTCTGATCATAACAACATCTTCAATCTTGTTAGAATGGGGAGCTCTACAAATAATTTCTCAATTTCCTTCTATCTCTCATCCAAAATCTTTCTCTTTTTCTCATATTTTATTAGTGTGGTTCTGTACTATAACCAATTTTAGCCGAAAGTGCATACATTTTTCTTTTTCTTGCTATATCTTTATTTATAATAGATGTCAACATCACCCTTCTTGTAGTGGCTTTATCCACTGATCGGGATCCTTTCCCAATGGACTCTAAACCCTTTTTAACATTTTGAACAATATCCTTTTGTAATTCCATGTGTTTCTTCTTATTTGATACCAAATGTACACCCAACAATTGTAATGACTCTTTCAGCTCATTACGAAGAAGTAAACATGATAACAATAGGGTTTTTTCATGTGTTTCAAGATGATTGAAATGGTCATTGATTATTCCATTTCAAAATTTAGTCATTAACCTCTTTCTCTTATTTACAGGCTAGTTAGCATAACGTTTCAGTTTTTCCATATCAATTTCAAGTAAATGATCTAAAATTCTATAAGAAATTTGTTTCTTCACCTTTTCAGCTAGTTTATATTCTCATCCATACCAGTAGAAGGAAGTGATCCTAAACCCTCTCCAACATGCATTGTTTGAACTTGGGCCTCCTCCCTATCTTCAAGGTCCATCTGTTCTTCAACAGATTCATTTGATCCAATATCTAGATTTGGCTCGACCTCAGCATGAGAACAAGTCTTGCTTGTTGATCCCTTTCTACATGTCACAAAATATTTTGAAAAGAAAGTGAGAGATGATGCTATATAAGTGAAGTTTATGTATGCAAGCAAGCAAAGTGATAAGACATAAACTTGTGAGAGAAGTTTTAGCTAGTTTTATATGCCCATCCATACCAATAGAAGGAAGTGATATTGACCCCTCTCCAACAAGCATTGTTTGAACTTGGGTCTCCTCCCTATCTTCAAGGTCCATCTATTCTTCAGTGGATTCGTTTGATCCAATATCTAGATTTGGCTTGAATTCAGCTTGAAAATTTCTTGCTTGTTCTTTGAATTTACATGCAAGAAAATAAAGTGGGAGACTATGAGCTATTTAAGCGGAGTTGAAACAAATAAAATTGAAGATTCTTGAACTTAATAATTCCATGGAACAAAATCAATTTGAAATAGATGATAAGGAATTTAGGTAATGTCTATGCAAGATGACTATTTTTTAGTATTAAAGTTTCCAAGTTAAATCTAACATGGTTTTCATAATTGGAAATATATTTATAAGGAAAGAAAATTGAGGTGTTAATAAAAGTCCTAAACATACACTTGAGAGAGAGAGAGAGAAGAAACAAGCATGTGCCTTGTTTCTTTCTATGATAATTTTCCAAGTTTTGTTCACACCTCTTTCAATAATTTTTCGTTGAGACACATTTTTCCTTTTTCTTTGTTGTCCCATTTTCTTCTTCAAGTTAAAGATGACTCAACACAAATCTTCTACAAACTTAGTTAAATTCTCCTCCAAAATTTTCCTTGATTGATAAAAATGAAAAGTTGTCTTCTCCAATATTTTCCTCAATAAATGTGCAAAAATCTCTTCTCCAAAATCTGCACTCCAAGTGATATAAATCAAAATTAATATTGCAATTTGATATGGAATAATGAAAAATGAGCTTGTATTTATATGAATTTGGGAAAAATTTAAAATTAAAATGCATTCTAGTGTATGGAATAACTATACTAGTTTAAATGAATCAAGTGGTAATCAAATAAGTTATTTCATTGTGGAGTTTGTTGTTATTTAATGTATAGGTATGCACCATAGAGTAATTTTAGAATTTTGTTCCTTGTCAAAAAGATAATATTCCTCAAACTTGATACCAAAGGTGCAAGATTATCTCAACCAATGAGATAACATATTGTTTAATAAAGTGTCTCTTAGATAAGTTATGGTCATTGCAGAGTAAGGGAACAACCCAATATATAGTAGAGGAAAATTTGCATGGTCATTCTAGTTAACCAAACACACCTTGATGGTTCTAAATCAATAGTTGAGGTATTTTCATTTGTAGGAGATGTAGAGAGGGTAGAATAAATTTTATTTGAGCACATAGAGGTATAATTTGAATTGAATTTTCTTATTGTTTCAAATAATAAAATTTTCCTATCCTAAGTTGAAACTAGAAAATTATGCATTGAATTTCTTTAAAAATCTATAATTTTATATCCAATTGTAGAAAACCATGATCATGCTAAATAATGGTGTAGATTAAGAGATTATTTATGAAATAATTTAACATAAAATTTTATAACTTAGAGCGAAAGTTTTTGAAGGATGATATATAATTATAAAAGGAAAGTTCCTACCTCTTCTTTATAATTATATATTGTTCTCAACTCCTCAATAGTTCATGTTGCTTAAGTAATTTTAAAAATATATGAGTTTTGTTTACCACAAATTGACACACTTTATTTATTCTTATTTTGTATCAAGATTTTAATTTCATCATTTTATCAAATTTTAAAACTAGAAGAACATGTGCATTAATAAATAGGCTTGTAAATACTCATAAAATATCATTAGTTTACTTGCTCGGGAGTCATTTATTTTATAATTTTTTACTACTTACTATAAAATTCAAGGGGTGTGCGTGCAAAATATTTATTGTGATCAACACGAATGAACTTAATCATAAAGTGGCATTCATTTCCTTATCTTTGGGAATATAGGATCAAATGGGATGTTGTGATCAAATGAGCTAACATAAAGTTTCACAACTCTAGGGAACTCTATAATAACATTTGGGACCATTTTGATGGTCTTTGTTTGTGGGTTCAACGTCAACAAAACTTATTTCAATGTGCATTATTGATTTTTGGCTAAAATGAAATAGTCTTCTCCTAAAATTCTACTAGACATCAAATATATATCATATAAGGAAATGTAAGTTAGAGAACATTAAATAAGCAAATGTATGTATATTGAATATAATAAAATGTATATATATCATATAAACATGTAAACATAAGAAAACACATACATACATTTAAATAGATTCAATTTATAAAATAACATGTTATAAGCAAAGAGGTCATCATATAAGCAAATACATGTAAAGATCACAAATCTAGTGCAGGGCCTAATATGAATGTCAACTCCTAGTCGAGCAGCCATTTGAATGAGAACCCTACTCTGATGGATGTGCTAAGCCCTGCAGATAAAATTGTGTACATAATATGTTAAATACATATAATATATTAAATAAAATTTATGAAAGTTATTTTTAAGAATCTACTTGTATTTTTAAATATCTATCTAGATCTATGCATACATATGCATGTACATATACGTGTGTATAGATAAAAATCTAAAACTCACATTTCCAATGGCAGCAAAATCATCCACAAAATCATATCGATGTACATGATTTGGACCAAGGCTAGGAGTGACATGAGGTATGCCCAGCTACAATTTACACACACACACATATATATCAGTACATGAATATCTAGTAAAAACTAAAATTTAAAAAAGAATTAAAAAAAGAATTGAAGTTCATGCACATGCACATCATCTGATATCGGATGACCTAAGTCCTCTGCAACAGTCATCTCCACCATATCAACCAAATAGTCAAGCGATGAGTCAACATCTACATCCATTTGATCCATCCCATGTCCTACCATAAATGATGATTGAAGAGGACTATGTAGGTGAGATGGCATCAACAATGACGAACTAAGACCAATCAACATCTTAGTAAAACCCATAGTTTGTGTAGCAACCAAATGATCTGTAGGTGGATCCTGATGTACATTGGTGCTGGGATGAGAGTGATCCTAGATGTGAACGAACTCCATGTGCCAATTTCTCTATGACATGCTCTATTTTGATCCCATAGTCTGATGTAATGAAGGCATATGCCTCCAAGAGGTCCTTAGCCAAACAATGCAAAGTCCTACGTTGTGCCATATCTCTTGTAAGTCTATCAAGTTGTGTGGGAGTAGGGATGCCTGCTGCTATAAAAGGATCCATGCTGGTTCACTATGAGGCAAATGGCATGGATTGGGAATGTCTAGACATCAAATACTAACCCACACAATTAGTAGATATGCTAGTGGTGGCAGCTACAATGTCACCTATAGTGTCAATTGCTTCCTTTTGGGAAGCACAAACAACCTCATTTGCTATGGGGGCCAAAGCTCGAGTGAGAGCAAGAGACCTATCCCCAACCAATACCCTAAACACTAGGGCTAGTATATTTTCTTGATGATAGGTGGGCCTATCTGCAATCCTACCACACCCCTGACCAAGATATGCTGAAAAGTCTAGGTAGTTGACTTTGAGGCCCAAATGGACCTTAACATACAACTGTTAAACAAAATATAATGGAATTCGGTCATTGTTTGGATATTGACAATGTACTGCAAGAAATTGTAGGTATATCAATGGGGCCATAGCCCAATCCACACATCTGGTCACTTGGTATCCCCTCACCTTATGTTGATTTTGATAAAATGGAAAACAAGTGTTTTTTATCATTTCTTTGGTCACAACATCTTGTATTTGTTTAAAGGGAACCTCACCATGTACTTATTCCCACATGTGGGAAAGAATAGCATCTACTCTATCAGAGGAATATGCACTAGTCTATCCAAGTTCATCTCTTAGTTTTTCTAAGCTCTGTAATATTGACTTGCATACTTCAAAATATATCCCTTGGTTTGCACCCTCTGCTAATGAGTCTCTCAATTTCTTAATCTCATTAGTAGTATTTGCAAACATAGATTTTGGAGCTAGAACATCTGCATTTTCCATATTATATATGGGTATGTGCACGATCATCATGGATAAAACATGCCCTTAAGTGGTGAAAAATTAGAAAAAATCAAAGTTAGACAACTTGACGTAAAAAATTGAATAAGTTATCTATATTATTTCAAAAATATGTAAGAATAGAAATTTTTTATTAAATTGAATGTAGTTTCTAAACTACTAGGTTTATTTTTTATTTTTAAATCTATTTGGTGAAAATTTGAAATTTCAATGCAGTAGTACTTAAATTTCAAGGAAAAAATAAGTAGGTGTCTATCTAACCACCCTAACCACAATAAAATGATAATATTTTTTTATAATATTTTATATATAAGTAGAAGACTCATGTCTGGATGTGATGCATATTTTCTTACAATTTTTTTCCAAGTAAATAATTAATTATAAATTTTTTATTACAACTTTTAAAAAATATAAAAAATCGTATGTTTGACCACCTTAAATTGGTAAAAACTTCATGAAATTCATTTTTTTTAATACTATAGCATGTAAATAATAGAATGTGACACATGTTTCAAATTCAAAAAATGTGATATTGTTTCAAAGCTATAGATGTTTTTCAATCAGCCTATCAATTAGGACTTTAGTCGTACTTCAAATAGAAAATGAATAATAATAATTTATTAAATTCAAAGTAAAGCATAATTTATAATATTGGTGGAAATCTGAGAATCCCCTTTAAAAACCCTTTTCATTTCATCAATTTTGGGTTAAAAAAAAGTCGTTAGCCACATACCCTACACATACCCATCATATCGCCACTTTTTGGCCCATCATGATCCCGCACATACCCATATGTATGTACACCTAAAGGAGCAATGAGACCTTGGTAAATAATATATCTAGATCTAGGGAATAGAAATCTAAAACAATTCTAAATAAATTTACAAGTGTATGCATGATATATATATATATATATATATATATATTGAACCTATAGGTTGCAAACATATAAAATATGCATCTTAAATTAGATTTGTATATGAAAATAATATCACTAGTGTGCACTCTAGTACAAAATGTGCCATAAAAGACTTAAAAAATCTTGATAAATGTTGCATCTAAGATTTATTTCCTAGAACTAGTAATAAAGGGAAAGCATGATTACTTAACATTGGTGGTCATGTAAAGTCAATTTAGTCATTATTGAAGGTGCAAATAAGAGAAGAAAATTAGAGAGATGATAAGCTTGAAAATATAATTTCTAAATTATTGAAGCAATATTTTGATAAGGAGGAAACCAAAAAAAATAAAAATTAAATTCCTCATATCCATAAAGAAAATTTGATAGGAGGAAATGACATGCACATAATATTTATCATGGAAGTTACCATACAATGTACAAGAACATGATACTAAGGAATAAAGGTTTCTTATAAGTACACAAAAAACCTAGATGAAGATTTAACCCTAGTACAAAAAGAAAGAAATAATGAAGGAATAGGAGAAAATGAAGATTTAATCTTTGTACATAGTTTTCTATTACATCAAATCTTCCACCAATATAAATTGAATTAGTGATTAATCAAAATACTAAACTTTTAAAAATTGAAAACTGAATAAACATTAATACCCTTCACTTTCACCTAATTGAATGATTAAATTGATGGCATAATTTAAGTTTTAGTGAATATAACGAGGTGACATCTCAAATCAACTATCAATTACCTAAATTATCAACTTTTTGAGAAATTTTGTGATTTTGTGAATTTGTGACTTACGAGAAGAATGAAGATGTCAAAAACTACTAAGGTGATATTCTTGTCATGCCATTATATTGAAAACCCATATTTCACGTAGAATAAGATCATTTGTATGGAATATTAGGTATCATAGATGAAGAAAATGTGATTTCTTTGTTTGGTCTCATCTGCCATGCGCATCTTCAAATTTTTTGATCATTCCTCCTACTAACATTTTGTCTAATTTTATCTGAACTCTTGTTCAAATGACATTGAGGTTTTAAGTTAATATTTTATTTTCCTTTATGGTTTGGATCCTTCTTTTAGTTCTTAATATTTATCTTTTTCCATTAATATTTTATTTTCCTTTATGGTATGGATCCTTATTAAATTAGTTCTTAATATTTATCTTTTTTCCATTAATTTAATGCTTGAATTTAGTTGCAAATGGTCTACACGCCTATTCCAAATATTCCATTTCATGAATTTTATGGGTTTACCTTATCTTACGTGCCAACTTGTCACAATGTCCTCTTGAAATTAAATTCCTACAAGAAATTAAGGAACTTGGGATACCCACCTCCCAATGGTCTTGAAATGGATGTGCACTTAGATGGAGAAGGATTTCAAAAGGCTCCTGGTACTTGTGGACCCCTCAAAGAAATGATATATAACACATGAACTCTATTAATGAAATTTGGTCTTTAGTTGTTGGCTTCTAGTATGAATATGATTTATAAGGTGGAATTCTAAGTTGAGACTCTCAATCTTCCATTGTTGGTTTCTAGTGTGATTATACAATATGAGCCAAGTATTAATATAATGTTAATTCTTGAAAGAAGGTATACATTATTCTCATCTTAATTCTCACACAGAGTTGTCCTAGTCAATTTCTCATAGGAGTTCCATATTTGTAAATTTTTCTTAATATTAAAACATATTTTATTTCATTAATTAACCTATGTATTCTATGTTACAAAGGATGCTTTTATTTTAAATTATAAGTATATAATTCAAAATTATCTAGTAATTCAAAATAGAGTATAGACAATATTTAGTTAAAATAAAATAATATTCTTATTTCCATGAGAGTTATGTAGAATGGTAGTTTGTTGTCTCAGAAATATTTCTTTGATGTACTATTTTTTTATCATTACATTATGAGTGAATCATCTCAATTATATAGTCAAGCACATCAAAAAAATTTACATTGGAAAGAAAAATAATCACACATTTATCATATTTTTATATGTATAAAGTTTCTACCATCAAACTATTTATGCTTATAGATTGTATAAAACTATAAATTTAATCATTATTCCTAATTTATTAAGAATCAATCTAATTAAGTTTGACTTCATATTGTATACTTGTTATAAACATCTCACTAATCCAACCATACATTTTATATATGTTAAAAAAGATATAATAACAAAATAAAACTTCTAAATATGATAGTAAATCTAATAAAAAATGACCCAAATGTAGGATAAAGACAATAATCTTAATCTATACCATTATTTTGAGTTTGGTTTAATAGAAATTGTAAAAATTTATAATCCTAAAAAAAACAATGAATAAACTAAGGATCATTTTAACAATGGTGAATTAGTGCCTAAGATTGGCCTAAAAAATTATAATATTCAACATTCTCATCACAAATGATATATGAATTTACTAAGGATCATTTGGCTATATATTTTCATAGATTTAAAATTTGAATATTTATTACTATAACATTCATTGTACAATTAGATTTTTAAATAATATTGTAATATTATGTCTTTGAAATTTGTTATGTGGATTGTAATGTTATTTTTTAAATTTAATTTAGAGTAAGTAGAATCTAATGAGAGACCTTAAAAATATTCAAGGAATTTATGTTTTCCTTAAAATTATGATTATTGAGATTAAATAGATAAATGATTGTATTTTGATTTCAAAATTGGAAATAGTTTAAAATTATAGAACCATATTATTCTTTCATACAAAAGGCTATATCAAGGATTATTTGTATCTTCCTCATAATTATGTTTCACATATTGAATATTTCAAGGAGGATTGTGTGGATGATTTGGAAGTTGAAGCACATAAATTGGTTGAAATCGACAATGAAATATAGGTTGGATATTTTGATATACTCCAAAATCCTAAGAATAGAGAAGATGGTGAGTCATATTTTAATAGACCTTATCTTCAATTATTCTATTCAAATGCAAAATATCCAACCAATATATTGGATTGCAAAATAAGTAATAGATATATATGAATTTACTCCTAATCCTCCTCCATTTACCCCACCATTAGATATATATGCATATTGGTATTCACCTACTCAAGTCTTATGAGACCCTAGGTGGCTTTGTGAATACATCAAAAATATCATCCATGATGTCTAAGATTTTAATTGTGATAGATTGATATATTCCAAGAATTTATAAATGAAGTATATTCATATATATGTATTTGTTTGAGTGTTTAAAATTAGTTAAAAAAATTATTTGAGGGATTTATGCAAATATGACATCTTAGAAAGATAATGTCATGTCATTTTGGTGTAGGTCATAACTTAACTTTTAATTTATCATTTATGGGAATGCCATCTTCGAGAAGTTTATAGAAGGCCATAGATGGCCCACTTTTGGAATTAAATTTACTTATGAGTTTGTAATTTTTTGGATGCACATTTAGATTTAAATTTGGAGAGATATTTTGGTGAGGAAGATATATAAGAGTTACCACATTTTATAAGTTAAAAAATACCTTATTTACTCAAAATTCCTTTGTGGACTCTCTTCTTTTCTTTGAATAAATGGTTAAACATGTTAAAAATCTATTAGGTGTAGCAATATATATTAGATTCAACTTATTTAGCCAAAATGAAAGGTTAAGAAGAGGGGTTGCCTCTTTTGGGATTTGATTATTATATAATTTGAAGATCTTGAGAAGAGGGAAGTGAAACAAACCAAGAGGGTTTGGATTGAGAAGGATTTGGTAAAGCTTGTGAGAATATTGGAATGGGTATTCTATCAACATATCAAATCTCCTTGGATTTTAAATTTTACTTGAGATAGTTCTCTTGTGATATTTTATTCATTTCCTAACTCTACCTTTCTTTCAAAATAATGGTGCTATTATTTTTATGTTATTTTCATGTTAAATAATATGATTATCACAATTGAATGGAGCCTTAAGATTTTTGGCTAATTTCCTCTTTCTGTATATTTATTTAAAATAATGGACAAGTCTTCGTTATGTTCTTTGAATGGTTTTTGTGACTTTATAAGGGTCTTTCCTTTGGATTTAAGCTTTGTTTCCTTATCCAAGACCTTTATTTAGATCAAGAGAGATATTTTATATGTATGTTTGAGGAAGCCATATGTGTACCTAACAAGTTCTTCAATGCATGTGTGCAGGATCATCATGGAAAAAATAGGCCCTTAAGTGGCAAAATTTTTAGAAAAATCAGAGTTAGGTAACTTGACATAAAAAATTGAATAAGTTGTCTATATTATTTCAAAAATATGTAAGAATAGAATCTGTAACAAATTGAATGTAGTTTCTAAACTACTAGGTTTTTTAATCTATTTGGTGAAAATTTGAAATTTCAATGCAGAGTACTTAAATTTTAGGGAAAAAATAAGTAGGTGTCTGTCTAACCACCCTAACCACAATAAAATGATAATATTTTCTTATAATATTTTAGATATAAGTAGAGGACTCATGTACAAATGTGATGCATATTTATTTGTAATTTTTTTCTAAGTAAATAATTAATTATGAATTTTCTATTACAACTTTTAAAAAATATAAAAACTCGTATGTCTGACCACCATAGTTTGGTCAAAACTTCATGAAATTCAATTTTTATTTTTTTAATCCTATAGTATATGAAGCATAGAATGTGACTCATGTTTCGTATTCAAAAAATATGATATTGTTTAAAAGCTATAGATGTTTTTCAATCAGCCTATCAATTAGGACTTTAGTCGTAATTCAAATAAAAATAAATAATAATTATTTATTAAATTCAAAGTAAAGCATAATTTATATTGGCGGAAAGTTGAGAATCTTCTTTAAAAATCCTTTTAATTTCATCAATTTTGGGTTAAAAAAAATTTCCAGCCACATGGGCCATCATATCACTTACATATTGCCACTTTTTGGCCCATCATGATCTTGCACATACTTGAATGTTTCCATAAATTAATCTTGAGTGTGTATGTGTATGGATCCATTGTTACAATCTCTTAACAAGGTTGGGTGATTATGGAGATCATTTGCATTGTTCAAGGGGTGGCTATAGTCTCACTAGCTTGGCACATGGTAGCTTGCAAGCCATGAAAACTTGGAAGTCTTATCAGATAACATCAATATTAATTATGTTCCTACAATTGTGTTTCCTCCTTTAACTTTCAAATCCCAAACAGTTTCATATCCTTCCCCATGGCTTAAAGAAATTGTAACAAATAAAAGAAAAAAATATCAGTTATATGAACCAAGTTTTAATGTAGTATCTAAATTTCTAAGAGCTACTCCTCAACTGAATAAATCTCATACAAATTCTTGGTTGATGTTTGAATTCTTTGGTAACTAGTTTGTAGAAATTAATGAACCTACAATGGATTAAATTGAAGAATATATTGCATACAAATATTGCCAATGTAGAACTAGGTCCATCTATGCATGAAGGAGATAGTCACAATGTCCAAATATTTGTTTCAAATTTGAAAAGGGTTTTATGGAATCCTGTGATTCTAACATATATGCAGAAAATGGGCTTGTTGAAAAGGCTTTAGAAACTTTCACGCAAATGCAATTGGCAGTTGTAAAGCTAAATTCCACAACATGCAACAAATGGGTTTGTTGAAAAGGCTTTAGAAACTTTCGAGCAAATGCAATTGGCAGTTGTAAAGCCAAATTCTATAGCATTTTTAAATGGGTTTGTTGAAAAGGCTTTATAAACTTTCAAGCAAATGCAATTGGTAGCTGTAAAGCCAAATTCCACAACATTTTATGGTTTGTTGAAAAGGCTTTAGAAATTTTATGGGTTTATTGAAAAGGCTTTAGAAACTTTCAAGCAAATGCAATTGGTAGTTGTAAAGTCAAATTCCACAACATTTTAAAATGGGTTTGTTGAAAAGGCTTTAGAAACTTTCAAGCAAATGTAATTGGCAACTGTAAAGCTAAATTCCAACCATTTTATGGGTTTGTTGAAAAGGCCTTAGAAACTTTCAAGCAAATGTAATTGGTAGTTGTAAAGCCAAATTCCAAAACCTTCACCCTTCTTGTGCCAAAATGGGAGCTTTGGAACTAGGTATATGACGAGGGAGCGAACCCAAGACACAGAATAACACTCACAAAATAGGGAATAATATTTTATTCAAAAATATAGAACTCTTACATGCAGAAGATCTCAAATCCCCAAGCTCTATATTACATGCAAATTATAGACTTACAGAAAATTACCCAGATCCCCTTTCGCAGCATGCGAACTTCTTTCCCCAAAAAGTTCCCCAAAAATCAGAAACTCGCCCATAAATAGCCCCTCTTTGGTTTGGAGCCAAAAAAGACATTCAAGATATGAGTTTTGTCAGTTTGGCGCCAAAATTACAATTTGAAATTCAAGTTTAAATTCACAGTAAAAAATTAGCACATTTCTAAAATATGCACCAACTTCTGGTGGCCATAACTTTTAATCCGACTGTCAGATCTTCAATGATAATACCTTTTCGAAAGCTCTCGAAAAGATGATTTTCTCAAACCTTTGGTGGACTACTTTGGCATTTTTGCAAATTTTTAGGCCCATCTGGGACTGTTTAGTGCCTCAAACTAAGCTCGGAAGGTTTTTCAGGGCAAAAAGCAAAAACTGGAACTTGAATAACTTTCAAATCGTGAATGATCTTGACCTGATTCTTTCACCAGAGTCTATTTCTCCATCTTGAACCTTCCCATAAATTTTTGTCTTTCCATGCCTTCAAATTCAAACCTGCTAAAAATAGCATTTGAGCAAAAAAAGCAGAAAAGCAATTTTGAAAGTTGGAGACTCTTATTCGACAAAAAGGGTATCCAAAAATGTAAAAACATCTACAAAAAGAAAACAACAGGAATAAAAAAGGAAATCATCTTTTCAGTGATGTAAGATTGCCCTCACACCACTGGATGCTCCTGCATCAGACACCTAGGGTAATTTGAGAAGTGACCCTATCACATCTCAAATGGTTGAGGAAAACCCAAACGGTCAACCTATGCCTTAGATAGCTAGGATGAATCTTCGACAGGCCTTCCTCTCCACTTCACCAAATATTCTTCATATTGCCTGTTTCTAGTACTCCTTCCCACACGACTATCCAAGATTTCTTCAATCTCCTCCTTCTCTGAAGTAGGTGCTGGAATGCTACACTGCTCCATCGTTGGTACTTCCTCTGCACCACCTTCATGATACTCTGTCAAATCTGAAATATTGAACAGAGGAAAAATGTTGACTCCATTTGGAAACTCTACCTCATATGCATTCCCTGATTCATGCCTCTTCACAATTTTACAGGGACCAAACTTCTTCATCTTCAGTTTGTTATAGGTTCCCACTGGAAACCTTTCTTTCCTCAAGTGGACCATCACTTCATCACCAATCTGAAACTCCTTATACCTCCTCTTCTGATTTTCCTTAGCCTTATACTGCATATTCATCTTGTTAATATGTTCTCTGACATTCTCATGTATATTCTTGATGTGCTCTGCAAAGTCTTCGGCTTCAGCACTTGTCTTCTTCTCTTGGTCCATCTTTCTTAGTTCTGGAGCGGTCTTGGGACTGCCTCCATACACAATCTGGAATGGTGATCTCCCAGTGCTTTTGTTGACAAAATTGTTAGAAAATTCTGCCTAGGGCAAGATCAAGTCCCATCCCTTGGGTTTATCTCCTACCAAGCATCTCAGTAGGTTACCCAGACTTCTATTCACAACCTCAGTCTGCCCATCAGTTTGTGGATGGTGTGCATAACTAAACTTCAACTCTGTTTTTAACTTCTTCCACAAGGTCCTCCAAAAGTACCCAACAAATTTTGTGTCACGATATGAGACTATACTCTTTGGCAAACCATGTAGCCTCACCACCTCTCTAAAGAACAAGTCAGCAATGTGGACTGCATCATGGGTCTTCTAGCATGGGATGAAATGTGCCATCTTCAAAAACCTATCAACTACCACAAATACTAAGTCATTCCCTCTCTGTGTCCTTGGTAAACCAAGAACAAAGTCAATACTTATATCCTCCCACGGCCTCTCTGGTACAGGTAAGGGTTGATACAACCCAGTATTCTGGATCACTCCTTTAGCCATCTGACACACCCTGCAACTTTGCACAAACTTCTTCACATCCTGTGATAACTGAGGCCAATAATAATGCTTACTGATAATGGCAATGGTCTTATCCTGACCAAAATGTCCTACCATTCCTCGATTGTGCTTCTCCTTTATTAGGCTCTCCCTCATGGAACTCCTTGGAATACACAATTGACTTCCCTTAAACAACATGCCATCCTGGATTATGAAATCCAACCACTTTGTCCTATCAACTGTAACAGGCTCTTTGCAAGCTTTCCAAGCTTCTACAAAATCAGGATCTTCAGGATACAATGTCTTGAGTTCATTGAACCCAACCACTTCAATCTGCATCTCTGTTAACAATGTCTGCCTCCTACTTAAGGCATCTACAACCCTATTCGACTTGCCACTCCTATGCTTTAAAACAAAGGTATAACTCTGCAAAAATTCTACCCATTTCATATGCCTCTGATTTAATTTTCCCTGACTACTTAGATACTATAATGCTTGATAATCAGTAAACAAAACAAATTCCTTTGGCAACAGATAAAATCTCCATTTCTTTAATGCTTGAACTATTGCATAAAATTCCTGATCATACACAGAGTACTTTCTCTTTGCATCATTTAACTTTTCACTGAAATAGGCAATGGGCTTACCTTCTTGGCTTATCACTGCTCCAATGGCACAAACACTGGCATCACAATCCACCTGAAACACCTTATTGAAATCTAGTAGAGCTAAAATTGGTTGCTCTATCACCTTCTGCTTCAACAAATCAAAACTCTCCGCTGCTCTAGTGCTCCACTTGAACTCTTTTCTATCCCCTCTCATTGTTTCAGTCAGGGGTGCACAAATACTACTAAAATTTCTAATGAACTTTCTATAAAAACTGGCCAAACCATGGAAAGATCTCACCTTAGTAGCAGTTCTTTGGGTAGGCCATTCTAGAATAGCCTTCATCTTCTCTGGATCCATCTTGAGACCTTCTACCAAGACAACAAACCCCAAGTACACTACCTCCTTCTTCACAAAACTAAACCTCTTCAGATTAATCAATAATTTCTCTTCTCTCAAATTTTCAAAGACTCTACGAATATGCATCAAATGCTCACCCAGGGACTTACTGAATATTAAAATATCATCTAAGTACACAATAACAAAACTCCCCAAAAGCTTTTTCAGTACCTCGTTCATGAGCCGCATGAATGTGCTCGGTGCATTGGTTAGCCCAAAAGGCATGACTAACCACTTGTACAAGCCCTCCTTGGTCTTGAAGGCAGTCTTCCATTCATCACCCTCTTGAATCTGGATCTGGTGATATCCACTTTTCAGATCTATCTTTGTGAAGTACTGAGCTCCACTCAAACAGTCCATCAGGTCATCCATCCTTGGCAAGGGAAATCTGTACTTGATTGTTATCTTATTTATGGCTCGGGAGTCTGTACACATCCTCCACTCCGCATCCTTCTTTGGTGCTAGTACTGCAGGTACTGCACATGGGCTCAGACTCTCTTGAATTAAACCCTTCCTCAACAACTCCTGAACTTGTTTGTTTAACTCCCAATTTTCTACATGAGTCATTCTATGAGCTGCCTTATTTGGAAAACTAGCTCCAGGGGTCAAGTCAATCTGATGACTGATATTCCTCATTGGTGGTAAACCCTCAGGTACGTTATTAGAAATAATCTCCTGAAACTCATCCAACAGTCCAGAAACTTCTACTGGCACCTTCTCACTATCTTCCTTTTCCATTCTAGGAATCAATGCATAACACATATGCTCATGCTGCATGCCTTCTAAAAATTTCCTTCCATCAATAAAAAAAATTCTAGCACTACTGCATACCTTTTCTTTGTCCTTCTTTAGGGGTTTCAATTTATGACGGACTCCATCCTTCATCAGGGAATAAGTGTTTGCATGGCCATCATGTACAACATGCCTATCAAACTGCCATGGCCTCCCCAACAACATGTGACATGCATTCGTGGGGATGATATCAGAGAGTACCTCATCACAATAGCTCCCAATCTTGAACTTCACCAGGCACTACTCATTGACCAGAACTTTGTGGTCTTTCTGCAACCAGGCAATCCGATATGGATGTGGATGCCTTTCCCTTCTCAGCTTCAACTTTGTAGCCATCTCTTCTAACACCAAATTATCGGTGCTTCCACTGTCAATAATGACATCACAACATTTGTCTTCACACTTGCACCTTGTGCGGAATAGATTCTTCCTCTGTTTTGGCTCCTTCTCTTCAATCACCAGGGCTCTTCTAACCACTAGGGATTCTCCCCTTGCTGCATCATCTGAATGCTTGGACTGTGCCTCCTCATCTGCATGTGTAACCCTTCCACAACCTTCTGGCCTTCTGTCTATCCTTCCTTGGTGTTGTAGACATTCATAGGCTCAATGCCCTTCTTCACCACAATGGAAACAAGTTCCTCTGAAACCACCTCTTCCAAGCCCTAGCCCAGATCTTCCTCGTCCTCTACCTCTTTGATCACCACTATTTTGATCACGAGGGCGGTAGAAGTTATCATTCCTTTGGCTTTGACTGGTACCCACATCTTCGTTTTTCCTTTCATCCTCATTTCAGCTCCCAAAGGATCTTCCACTACCCCTTCCGCTTTGACCTCCTCGGCCTTTTTGCTTGCTGTCAAATATTTATTTCAGCTTCTCCTCAACTTTTAGGGAAAACTGGTATGCATCCTCAATGGTGGTCATTCTGACCAAGCTTAGCTCCTCTTGAATGCTCGGTCATAACCCATTAAGATAAAGGGCTACCTTCTCCTTGTTGGCCTCTGCATGGCCTGTTTTGATGATCATCTTGTGAAAATATTCTGTGTATTCTTTCACATATCTACTTCCTTGCTTCAACCCTTACAATTTCTTAAACAAATCTAACTCGTAGTCTACTGGTATGAACTGCTTCTTCAGTTTCTCCACCATATAATCCCAACTGTTGATCTTTCTTTTTCCTCTTTGATTTCTCTCCAACTGGACCTCTTTCCACCAAATATTGGCATGGCCCTTTAGCTTCTTTTTTGCAAACTTAACTCGATCTAGGTCGTCTACTTCTTCATACTCAAAATATTCTTCTAGCTCATTGATCTAGTCGATCAACTCTTCCAGGTTTAGACTTTCGAAATAACTGGGGACTTCTATTCTGGGTCTTTTTCTGATCTTCAAAATGACCCTTATCAGCCGCATCTGATCTTGATCAATTTCATCTTCTTCCTCTTCTATTTTTGAATCTTCCACCTCTTCTTCATCCTCACTTTCTCCTCTCCTTCCTGGGTTTAACCCTCTTCTCATTTGTTCCTGCAAGGCATCAATTTGTCTTTGGAGGGCTCTGAAATCCTCAGCAGCCAATGGATCTCTTCCACCAGCATTTCTGCCACCTCTGCCACCTCTGGTACCACCACACCTACCAAGAATCACTCTTGGAGGCATCTTGAATATTTTGAACCCACAACCACGGTCCTGGTGCAAACTGCCTCACGATTGGCGATCTGTTCACACGCTCAAGAAAATCTGCTCTGATACCACCTGACGAGGGAGCAAACCCAAGACACAGAATAACACTCACAAAATAGGGAATAATATTTTATTCAAAAATATGGAACTCTTATATACATAGGATCTCAAATCCCCAAGCTCTGTATTACATGCAAATTACAGACTTACAGAAAATTACCCAGATCCCCTTTCATAGCATGCAAAATTTTTTCCCCAAAAAGTTCCCCAAAAATCAAAAACTCACCCATAAATAGCCCCTCTTTGGTTTGGAGCCAGAAACAACATTCAAGATATGAGTTTTGGCAGTTTGGCACCAAAATTACAATTTGAAATTCAAGTTTAAATTCACAGTTGAAAATTAGCACATTTCTAAAATATGCACCAACTTCTGGTAGCCATAACTTTTAATCCGACTGTCAGATCTTCAATGATAATACCTTTTTGAAAAGCTCTCGAAAAGATGATTTTCTGCAAATTAGGCCTTTGATAGACTACTTTGGTGTTTCTGCAAATTTTCAGGCCCATCTAGGACCGTTTAGTGCCTCAAACTGATCTCAGAAGGTTTTTCAGGGCAAAAAGCAAAAACTGGAACTTGAATAACTTTCAAATCATGAATGATCTTGACCTGATTCTTTCGCCAGAGTGTGTATTTTTCCATCTTGAAACTTTCCATAAATTTCTGTCTTCCCACGCCTTCAAATTCAAACCTGCTAAAAATAGCAGTTGAGTAGAAAAAGCAAAAAAGTAGTTCTGAAAGTTGGAAACTCTTATTCGACGAAAAGGGTATCCAAAAATGCAAAAACATCTACAAAAAGAAAACAACAGGAACAAAAAAAGGAAATCATCTTTTGGGTGATGCAAGATTTCCCTCACACCACTGGATGCTCCTACATCAGTATATCAAAATGGGAGCTTTGGTCCCATGAAATGCTATCATACGCACAAAAAAATTATGGAATGCTATGAATGAACATACGCACAAAATATATTTGTTCATTTAGGGTTTAGAAAATTTCAAACAAATGCAATTCAAGCAGCCATGGAAAAATAAAACTAACCTTGAAAGCATTGTGGAGGTCGAAGGAAGTCAAAGGTTATGGGAATAGCTCGCTCAAGGTGGTATGTTGAAACTTTTCCTATGAATTCACCGAACGTTCGCCACTTCACATGCTCTAGGTTCACGTTCGCTAGACAAAGAGCATTGTTGGTTGAATAACGATAATCTTTTAAAATGCCCAAATTTAGGGGGTTCGAGTGAACACCCATTTTTTTGAACCCATTAAAATATTATAAAAATGTTGACTTTAAAGTGGTTCAAGCGAACTGGTAGTTTGCTTGTGTAGCGCCCCAACTAATCTGTCTTTCTAGATTTTTGTGTAAGTGTTATTTGTAATTTCATTGATAATTGTGTCATTGGATTATTTGGTAAACTTAACACTTTAAGTGGCCTTGTTCAATTAGCTAATTAAATTAAATTGTTGTGTCAAGAGTAAATGTTTTATCACTAAAATAGTTAGTTTATTTGTCAAATGTTGTTAATTAAATTATTAAATTATTAAGAGAATTTTAGTAATTAACTATTAAATTAATTTGAAGGGGTATAATGATTTGATAATCTATACTAATATTTTATTAAAAATGAATATGTAAATAAAAACATAAAATTTTACATTTATAAATAATCTTTATTCTCAAATTTAATATAATAGATTAATCATCCATTTATTAATGCAGTTTAATTATAAATTTTAAAATATTTGAATAAAGAAGTGAATAAAAGGTAAACAGAAGATAAATATGTTATTATTTATTTGTTTACTTAGTAATCAATTAAATAAATGATAAGAATATATATATATATATATATATATATATATATATATATATATATAATTAATATAATAAATAAAGCTTATAAGAGTATCTAATAGAACTACACATGTCCTTGTTTGTGCCCTCCACCTTGCTTCAAGACCTTATGTCAATCAGCCATGTGCCTTGTCTTTGCATCCACTTTCTGTATGCTTTTCTATGAAGGAAAAATGTGCATAAGGTGGAAAGGGGGATTCGAGGAGAAAGGATTTTGGGGGAGAGCCATACTGAAAAATGGTAAAAACTTCTTGTCTATGCGTCCACAGGTTGCAGTCGATGTGCCTTGTATATGCTTCCACATTTTGCATACATTTTTTTCTTGCAGAGCATTTTAAAATGGAAGAGGGGATGGATTGATGTATGGGAGGGAGTGTCTCCTATGCAATGGCTTTCACTTTAGGGTACCTTCTTGGTAGATTTGGTATCTTCAGCTAATCCAAGGAATGGGGAAATAGCAATATTAGGTGTGAGTAATGTTTATTCTTCGATCTAAGCATGGCTCGTGGTTTCATTTGTTCTTGTATACACAAGAAACTTTTCTCCTTTGCTGCATGTGTTGCATTTGTGGTAGAATTCTAAGTTGAATACTTTTGTTCAAAATTGCTATTAATAGTGGTGGCATGCTTGCTTTTTATTTTTTCCTTTGTGAGGTTGGTATTACAACAATTCAAGCCTAATTAGGTATTATGGTTTCTTCCTTACTAAAATATAGTATTATGTGGACCACTGTCGAATTTTGAATGTTGTCATATGGAAGTATGTGAAATTGGTTTGAAGTGAGTATTGTAGTTTTTTTGTGTGTTGAAAGTTTGGTTGATTAAAATCTTGGTGCCACCCACCTCCTTAAGCTTTCCATTCATCTTTACCATCAGCCTCTTACCTTAGACCATTCGTAGTTTTGTTCCTTCTTGGATCTAACCTATTGCTTGAATATTGAGGTTTTCAAACTTGTGTATGGCTGAGCTCCTTGGGTGCAAATTTGTTGAGTACATTTATTTCATCTCGTCTATTCATAGCCTTATCCATTTGGCTCATTGGGTGATTCGTTTTCATTTGGTATAGTCTTGTTGTTATCCATGGAAGATGGATGGTATCCACGTCCTTCATACTTTTATATTCATATATTTAATCATTGTTAGATTAATTAAGTGTTTTGTTGTTTATTGTCAATCTTTTCAGTGTCCTAGGTTCTCTCTTGGGCTATGAAATTTTCTTCTAGAGTCATCTGGCTGTGAGGCGAGTTCCTCATCATGTTGTTGTATTGGCGCTGCCCTTGTGACTTTTCCAAGTTTGTTAACCAATTGATCCTATTTAATGACTATTCTTGCAACCTCTATCCCAAATCTGCATGACTGCATGCACCTAGAGCACCAACAAAGTTTGAAATGTTAAGATATGTTATAGAGTGCTTCATTAATTCAAAGATTTTGAGAGCTTCCTTGCAAAATGCATTTTTTGCACATTTTGTAATCACTGCATTTCATTCCATGCGAAGACATCTTTGGTGGCATTCTATCAAACATTTCACTTGCCTTGTCCATGTTTTCATGATTGCATTGTTGATATATTTTGGTAATTTTATATAATTTGTATTTCTTAGATTGGAATAATGAAATCTACTTGCTTATTTTGTATTTGTACATATATACGCATCATGGTCATGAGTTAGTAAACGGGTTGGTGTAGCTAAAGGTTAGGAAAGAATAATTTGGTATTTTTAAATAAATGATTATAGTTGACAATTAATTCAAGATATTGAGTTGTAAGTAGTTTAGCTTATGGTTAGTTGAATACTAAGATAAATGATTTGGGAAACTAATTAAGAAGGAATGAAAATGAAAATTTGAAATAATTATCGTAGACATGCAAAATTAGCATTATGCACTTAGGTCATATTCATCCGCTCATTAAATTAATCAAGTTCATTAAATCCATTCATTAGGAAAATCAGGTTCATTTAATCTCTAAGGATTATACACTTAAATTGAATAAATTAACTTTATTTAATTTAATCCTATCATTCCCTCTTTGATTAAATAAATCAGGACTTTATTTAATTGAAATCCAAGTCATATTTCTCCCTCTTGATTTAAATAAATCAAAATATTTAAGTCAAAAGGGTCAAAATCACCTAAACATCATTTAAGCTAATCTAATCCTGATTAACCTAATCTAACCACCCATCACATCCTCTCACTTTTTTCACTTGCACCCATAAATCATTTTAATTCATTTATAAAATCAGCATTTTTCATCAACATGGCATCTTTGAGGAATATTCCCTCAAGTTTGAATTCAAAAACAAGTGGACATGTACACCCAACAGAACATTTATGAGCTCTTACATGTTTCTTACATGTCCCTTGCACAAGTCAAACTCATCATTTACTCTCAAATTCAAACTTGAAATCTCCCTCTCTTTGGCACATTGACCAAAATGTGTTCATCCTCAAGCCTATCACAAGTTGACAAGTGGCCTCTTTTCATTGGCTTGTTTTTAGTCCCACATTGCTCCCTCTTGCGCACTCTTAGCATGTGAGAATCTATAAATGAAACGCTTCATTCTTGATCAAATCCTACACAACTCCACAATCTTTATGCAAAGTCATTCTCTTAAACTGAGAACTGATCTTGTCCACCTTCATTTGCAACATCAAGCTTATCAAGGGTTGGGAAAGGGATATTTTCCACAATAGCACCAATCCACTATGAGATAAAGTTGGATCATGTTTTTTATATGCTTTGTTTAGTTTCTTTGATTCCTTTCATTGCATGATTAACATGTTTCATTATTTCATAGGGATGTTCTTATTTTGTTTTGTTTTAAATGGCAATACTAATGTGTGTGTTTTGAACAAATATAGAATTTGACATCTACATAATGGCACTAGAAGGAGGACCTTATCTACAAATTTATCACTGTTAGCTGAAAGTTTTCTTGACTCTATAAATACTAAATAGTTGTAAAGTTGATGTTTTTTTTTTCCTAACTTTTGCTTCAATCAAAAGTATTTGCAAATCTGGTTTCTAACGAATTTTTATCTTTTGTATTCTGTTTACTACTGTAAAGCTCTAGCAGAAGGTCAATCAATGGAAAATGTTCTTGCCTCCTCTATTTTTCCAGTTTTAGAATCATTTGCTTTCTTAGGAACAATTTTTAATGGACAAATTTTGTATGTTGTAGAAATTTTTCTCTAATTTCTACAATTTTAGAGTCATTTCTACATGTTCTTGCCTCCTCTATTTTTCCAATTTTAGAGTCATTTCTACACGTTTGAATTGTATTTTTGTCTATTTTTAGAAAATTTGAGAGCATTTCTAAACTATAAAAGGTGATTTTGACTAAGTGGCAAGAAACACAGTCTGGATAGCAGTATTTCATGGGAAAATTGATATATTCTTGACAAATTTTGGGCAGATACTTCTTTGCGGCCCTTTTCTACTTCGTATAGTGTGGTTCATTACATTTGGACAGTCAATTACTTCCGAGATTTGCTCATTTTTGGTGTTTAAAAGTTTTTACTATATTACTCTTAAGCATACCCTAGATTTACTGTGTTTTCTTTTGCTTCACGTAAATGCCTTAGCTTGCAAATACAAGCGTCTTGACTCAGGCTTCTACAAAGATGAAATCTTTTCTCATAAGAACTCCTGAAATACAAATTTTCTCCAGTATACGAATACTTGCGTTTTCAGTAAAAATACACTGAGAAAAGGATTCTTAGTGTTTTCAGTCTTTCAAATGAAAATTTACTTTTTATTAGTCTCCATGGCTCCAAAACATAGCCTATCTAAAAATTTTCATAGCAATTACACTTGTCATCCTTGCAAATTTGTAATCTTTTGACATTATAGCACAAAGGCATACAAGATTCTTTAACACTTCACAATCAGCCAATGTAGTGAGATTATTAGCCAGTTATTGCAGGAAGAAAGGGAATGGCATTTGCTCGTCTTAGAGAGAAGTCAGTCAAATCACCAACTTTAAGTGGAAGTGATAGCCACTTGCCTTGAAGGGCAAGTTGTGTTCTATCAAGTCCAAATTTGACTTTCAATACACCTATGGACTAGCACTTGAAATATTTCCTCTTTGTGTAGATACTCGCGAGCCTTCTTTAAATGGAGATGTTGAAAGATATTAGGTGGCATCCAATATTAATGGCTGTCCATGCCTCACCATCTTTTGGGTCAATTTCAAGCTTACGATGTGCGTGCATTAAATAGGGTATGGTTCATTACGCTGCAGCAGTGCCAAGATCATTTTTGACAGGTCTAATGCTAAAGTTAGGACAATGATGGAGTATTATTAATGGCACTATCTCCCACCAAATGCTTCCTCATTTTTGTCTAATCACCAACCCCATTCCTGCCATTAAGATGTTTGTGTGAAGACTACGGTAGTCAAATCTTAAGATTAGGAATCAAACAACTCTGACAATGCCAATTTATGAAGGTTTTTTTGGTGGCTATTATAGCACCATATGTGTCGGTTGGTCATGAGTAGCTAACTTAGCACCATCCTTGCATATTTAGGGCAGCTGTTTCATCATCCTTTTTGGACTGTTGGTAGTTAGGACATGGCCCTTTATTATTGTTGGTATTTTTGTACATGTTGATGGTCATTTGTAGATTCAAAATTATTCTTGGTTAATGCATTGAATAAAGAAAAAGTAGTAAATTGTGAGTTCAACAATTTTGATTTGTGACAAATGAGGCTTGCCTAGTATGTCTGGGGAATTTTCAAATGGCAATCCTTGATCAAAAGGAAGGACTTGAGCTTGAGTAAATTTTTGGAAGCTCTTAGTGTTGTTTCTTGCTACTAAGAAAGATTAGATGCTCTATAATGGATAAATAATTAAGTATCATCTATTTTTGGTGCATCGTCTTCCTCTCCATCGCATGTGGTACGATATCAACTATAGTACTGCAGTCCCAATAGCACACTACTTCTCCTATTTGCAACTGTTGACTCTACTCATTATAATTCTAACATAGTTATATATTCAATACCTTAGTCATAGACTTAATCATCCTGTTCCAGAAAAGGAATTTATCATAACTATTGGTAATGTTATCAAATCCATCCATACATGACTTTGCTTTTACTCATCCCAGCTTATTGAGTTGAATGAAAACTAAATTCCAAGTAAGGTGACTTTTTTAAGTGGTCTTATCTATATAAGTTTGCATGATCTAACTATAGTCTTGTAGATTTTAACTTACTGTAAATATGGTATGATCTAACTATAGTATTGTAGATTTTATTCCAGCAGAAGGCACAGACTCATTCCCACAAGGGTGACATTTGAAATCCATCAAAGACCATGCATTGTAAATGTTTAATGCTACCCTACACTGTCAAGTTTTTGTCTCTTTAGTATCAATTAAATGTAGGATATAGGTACAGTAAAGTCTTTGTTTCCACCTTTATCCATTAATGTGAAGTTATTGCTATATATTTTAAATCATGATCATTTTTGCAAAAAATATTGACCTCGTTGGGTTTGTCAGGCTTTCTTTGAAATGGTTGTTTTGAAAGCATTTGTGTGCAAGGATATCTTCATTGCTTGGCATTCTTCATTTATGGGTTTGTGTTGACATCTTTAGTATTTGGGGTCACTCATTCATATTTTTGCAGGAATATTCATTAATTGGTGTTGCTAAATTATGACTTTCTATAGGTTAAGTGAATGAGAATCAAAAATATTATTTTTCTACATTCAATTAGTGCAAATCTTTTCTTGACTGCATTAAATTATCTGATTTTAGATTGCTAATAAAGAAAGTGTTGATCTTTGACCAAATATTTTAGCTCTAAGATTTGACTTTGATATTGTGATCTTGTAGGGAATTTTGTTTACACCAATATTTTGCAAATTGAAGCATAGAAAACACTTTTCGAAGAATTAATGTTTTGAGTTGGAGAATCAAGCATTGAACTTAAATTGACCAAGGTAGAAGATTATAAATTAGATATCATTATTAAATTGACCACTTTTTTCAAATTGCTTTTCTTTCAATATTAATTTCTGGAATTGTTTCTTAACAATTAATTCTCGTATGTTTCTATCTTGCAGATTCTATTTGCACAAGGAACTAGCAAAATCAAAGCATAGGAAATAATCTTTGGAGAATTCTTGAGTTGAAAGTGGGCATTTAAAACTTGAGAAAGCATTTTTTAATGCTTATTATAATGGTCTAGAGCATCCATTTGCTGCCTTTGTTTTTTGTTTTAGACCAACTAGATAACTTTTTTTTGGGGGGGGGGTTTAAAATCAATCACTAACTTGATCTTTTCAAAGTTGGATTAAAACTGAACATTAGAAAATCACTAAGCTTTTCAATTTGGTCTAAAATTTTACAAACAAATCTTCACATTTAGCTCGGTGCTTTAAAATGAATCGAATCATTGCTTTGAAGGATAAAATGAATGTGTATCTTTATTGTTTTGTAATTATTTACACAAAGTAATATCACCAAAAGACGTATGTGCTTCTCTCGCACCTCACGGCGATCTTGAGAATCAAAAGGATTTTGGTGACATTAAATTGTGTAATTAATTACCCACACACTTCAATTTGGGTTTAAAATTGAACAAGATCTTGTGTGAGTGTGAGTGGGGGCATTATCGCATATATTCTCTCTCTTTGTTGCCATCAAAGATTGATCGAGTTACGGATTTTGTCTTTACTTGCTTTTGTTTATCCTAGAGGGCCTGCCTTGGGGAAAAAGTACTCACCCAAGGGAACAACTCAACCAGTAACACTCTAAAGCCAAGAGTATTTCCAACCGGGATATAAATGTGGATATTGGAAGAAACACAAATATCACACGATTGATTCTAACGAGATGGATCTGAAAGGGGACTCTCGCCATATGGTTCAATCTCCACGAATGGAAAGTTTGAAATAGAACCCTTGTTTGTAGTGACCAATTGATCCATTGAGCAATTTTATCAAAGTGGTGCATTGGAACTTAGATTCCAAGAAGTTACTTGCCATGTCCGATCTTGGTTGAAATATAGAGGTTAAGACTTCATTCTTAACATACCTTTATATTTTTTCCTTGGTTGCATGTAAAATCATCTCTTCTACAAAGGGCATGAGGCAAGCCCACCAAGAAAACCGTAACAATTGAGCTAGGATGTTATATTACTTGTGAGTCATTTTGAAAACACAGTGCTTTAATCATAAACATTGGAAAACCAACATTCAACATGAGCATCAAATCTAAAACTCTTTAGGAGAAGCAAATATCCTTGAACAAATTCACATGTTATTGCTTTCCCTTGGGATTCGTATCCTTAGAGGCTTCTAAGCATTTGGATTTCATCTCAATTTGCTCCTACTAAGGTCAACAATAGGTAACTCTTGCCTCAAATTTCCTTGGTTTCTGCATAATACACTTTGCGGGATAAGGGGAAAGTTGAGACATTAGACATCTAGATTCAAAATCTAATCAAGAGCATGTTTGTGGTAAAAAAAACCCATTAAGCAAAGATTAAATCAATTGGACCCCACATATGTTCTTGGCATCTTTTGGTCATATGGTTTTCATGCAAACATTGATCTTTTGATTTTCAATTACTTTTAGAGAAAGGCATGTTCTTCATTATCTTGGTCTCGTAAACAAGTCCTTCCTAGGTTCATTTAGGATCAAATCAAACACTTCATCCAAATTCCAAACACCTATCAAAATCCATCCCATAAACAACTTTAGAGATTTTGGAAACATCATTCTAGACTTGGGTAAATCATCAAAATCACCTTGTTTAGCTAGGTGTATGGGAATGCATCCTTTCTCATACATTTAATTGAATTAGCAATCCTTTTTAACAAGTTCATCCTAAGATCACATCTAATATCTTAGGGTTTACAAGTTCACTATCCAAATCAAACAATCAAAATCAAGCCCTAAGTCTAGCATTGATCCAAAGTCCCTAAATGTTCAAACAATCATATCATTCACCAATTTTCATCCTTCATCTCATCACTAGTCCTAAGAACCTTAGAGGTCACTTTTGCAACAAGGTCAAAACACAAGGAGAACATGGAATATGAACTTGATCCATACATCATGAGTAATCCAAGTCAACTAAGCTATCAAAGCCTTACAACACCGATTGATTATCAACACTCACATCTATACAAACCGTACATGGGATCATTACCTTCGACAAATTTCAATAGTACAAAAAATGTGAGTATGCCCAAATTGAAGTTTGGGACACCTTTCCCAATGGTAGATTTAAATGCAAGTCCAAAGCTACAAATCCACCAACCGAACAATCAATGCATGAGCCTTCAAATGAACAATGTCATCCCACCAAATCCCTACATGCCAAATGAGAATGTACCAAGTACAAGTTTTCCAAACATGAATCCAGAAAACTTTGGGATAAATATGTTTGCAAATCATATGAATATTGTTCAAAATCCCAACAAGATGTTAACAACTTCAAATCAAGGTAACACCATGCAAAATCAAAATTACCTAAATCAAGGCAATGTGATTCCCAACATCAACAATGATCAATTTCAACCTATCATGCCAAATCTGAACATCATCCCAAATTAGAACATTGTCCAAAATCAATTTGTCCATAATCCCATTCAAAAACCACAAGCATGCATCCCAAATCCGCTTAAACAAAAACCAAATCAACTATATCAAGGGAGTAAAGATCGAAATCAATATAAAATTTGGCAAGATCAAATTGCTACACTTACCAAAATAGTTGAGTCATTGCGCCAAGAGACATCTCCACCACCATTACCCATTTCAACATCATTCCTTGGTTTAGGGCTTCCTCCTTTACCTAGCACCAATCACTCCATCCAAATCAATCCACCTAACACCAATCAAGCTATCACATCAAATCCTTTGAATATACCATTGACATCGCACCAACAAATGGTATCTAATCAAATGAAAACATTAATCCTGACAAATCAAAATATGGTCTCCCAAAGACCTATCACCTCAGACTTTCCGACCATTCCTATCACCTCAATCTATCCCATCATATCTCAACCCCTCACTACCATGATCACTCTGAGCTTATCTCAAACACTTTTCACTACATATAACACAATTCTGAATCCGCCACCACTACCACCAAAACGCAACAAGCAAGATAAGCTCAACAAGTGCAACAAGCCTCTCAAGCTACTCAACAAACACAAGCACAAACACAAAAAAGGACAACTATTGATAACAAGGATCAAGATCAATCCATCACTGAGCACCTTGAAGCTATGTCTACTTCATCCAATGATCAAATCAACATATGTCAAGAGTCACTTCTCAATCATGATAAAAATCCACCAATGATACCCAACAATGATTGAATTCAAGAAATGTCAACATCACTTGAATCTATGGTTGAAGACATTCACAATCTCTCCACCATAATTGCTGAAAACAATGATCAAGATCTCTTAATTAAGGAGCATATTGAAGATGTTTTTACCCCACTCGATGATCAACTCACCATACATCAAGAGCCACTTTTTAGTGATCTATTTCAAGGAGTGTTAGGATTATTTGATCCTATCAACATAATGCACTATCCATCGACCAATGATCATGTTGAAAATGTCTCTACATCACCTTATGAGTTAGAGGACATATCTCAAGAATTTATGCCAAAGCATGATCAGCGTCTTTCACCAAAGTCTAGCAATGGTCCTTTCCAAGACATATTGATATCCTTCGACCTCATGGTTACAGATACTGAAGGAACCCTGAATTTGACACCTGAGGATATTGAACCACTTACCATGTCTAATGACGACATCCAAGAACCCTTTGTAAGCAATCCATCCTTTGAAACTGATCCATGTCAAGAACTTGATCCAAAGCATGTCGAAAGCAACCCCAAAATAATTCAAGGTCAAGAATTTGTATCTTCAAGATACTACAATAATCTAATGAACACTCTCCTATCTATGAAATATGATCATATCCATGTAGAACATACTCCATCTACTCAAGAGATGCTTTCTACAGATGGACACGTAGATGATCTTCATTCAGAACAAGATTCCTTTACTCTTGATATTATTACACAAAAAGAGTAGATTATTGATTCCTACAGTCAAACTAAGTTGTCAACATCAAGATCAGATATATCCAAAATCCAAACTAAAGACATCATGTATGAAGATATCCAACATTATCCACTCAAGGAAACAAGTCAGACAAAATAGTATAATTCAGAGTTAGCGGAGCAACAAATTGAAACGTCACTTACAATGGTCATTTATCATAGCATGTTTACTGAACAAAACATCTCAAAACAAGCAAAATCAAGGAACAAAGGTGCCACTAGCAATATACTGGGGGAAAATATGTCTCAAGCAAACATCAACATAGGAAGCACGAATAATCCTTATGATGAAACTAGTGTCAATACTACAACCAACCATGTCATGAATCTTCATCCACCCATCATCCCATCCATGAATTGGGACCAACATCAAAAGAAATATTTGAATCAAGTTACAAAGAACATTATCAAAGAAAACGAAGCTAAGAAGCATGATAGAAAAATCAAATACAAATGGATACCAAAGAATACAAAGAAGGATCATCCATATCAAATTCTATCAGTCAAAGAAACTATGGGGAAAAATAAAAAGGGGAAAAGTATCCACCAAAGATGTCTAGAAAATAAAAATTAGGCTTTTCAAGCGACGTACAAAGTGTATCAAGCAATTGGTCCTAATTCCATGCACACTTTCGTATCCACCCATCATTGCTCATCTTCCCAAGTTTGGAGAGTCAAAGGTTCCAAACTGTCAACCAATCCATCTTTTATCCCTAAACACACTCCATCCACGCCTCCACGCATGATATCCAATTCTCAAATTGACCATGTATTGGCAACGACCCTTCATCATAAGGATTTAGAAGGCACTCTATCACGATGTGCACACAAAGATAAAGTTAGCTCCAGTATCGATGAAGAAGATCAGGAATCTCAAATTTTATATTCAAGTGCACGTATCTTAGCAAGGAAACTTCTTCAAGCAAGATATCGATGGAACATTATGACAGGGGCATCTACATCAACAACACCTCATGATTCAGCATGAGCTTAAAATATTTTGAAAAAATAAAAAAAATAAAAAAAATATGAAAATCCAAAAAATCAGAAAAAGGATTGAAAACAGTGAAGAAAAAAATTGTCCTCTAGTGAAAACTGCATGGGCGGCGCTTTGGGAGGTACCATGATGAAAACCTAGAAAACAGGCATCATGAGTAGAATTGAGCATCTATGTGTGCTATTTCACATGAAAGCATCTCATCCCATCCATAATAAATCCAACATTTCATCCATCTTATTCATAAGAAATCCATTCCATTCATCCATGAACCATTTATCAAATACATTTTCATCCATTTTCATCCATAGCCCAAGTTATCTTGTTCTTGAAAAACTTTGGTGCACACTTTACACTTGCTTATGGTAAACATCTTGACATGGGTCATTTTCATTGATCCTATCCTATGCAACATTATCTGAGCAATGAAGCACTATCCAAATGAGGTTTCTTTATTTGAACACCTTATCTTATCACAAGATAATCCTTGGCATCCTTTGTGTGCTTACCATATCCATCCACCCATACACCTATCCAAGGATCCATCCATTGCATTCCATACATTGCTAGACATTGGGGACAAATATTTAGATCTCGCTTCAGGAATAAATCTTGATCTATATTCTCCAACTTATGTGGTGATCTGAACATTGGAAAATGTAAAACCATTTTGGTCAAAGAATTTGTGAGAAAAATTCCAAATCACTAGCCCATGGCATATTTTGACAAGATGTTCCTTATTAGTCTTCATCTTTTATTGAACATCAATCCAAACAATCAATATCGACCGCATCTAACACATCCTTCAACATCACATCAAATCATTTGAAACATCTTTTTTTCCAAAACAAGCTTTAAACAATCTTGATCAATCGAATCCAATCAATCCATAATCTTGGGATATCCTTCCTGATCATTGTGTTGCTTAAAACTATACTTGCATTGTTGTGCATCCTCAATAATGTTATCATCATCAATCCTGATCAATCAAATCCTTGCATTATTGTGCATCCTCAACAATGTTATCATCATCAATCATGATCAATCAAATCCTTGCATTGTTGTGTATCCTCAACAATGTTATTATCATCATCAATCCATCGATTTGATCAATCAACCCTAGCTTGGTTTTTAACAAAAATCCCAAACAGAGCACTGATATCCTCACACATATCCATATCCAAATCATCAAAATTGTCCGAAAAATCTAAAAAAATTCAAAACATCAAAAAATCCAAAAACATCAGAAAATCCAAAAACATTCAAAACATACCAAAATCCAAAAAACATACATAAAATAGAAAAAATCAAAAACATTGGAATCTGAACTGCGTCGTCTCTGAGCTTAAATGTAGGAAATGCTAATCTTTGATTAGCCCCTGAGACACAAAATCCAAAAACATCCGAAAATCAAAAAATCAAAACATTTGTAAAAATCTCAAAAATACCAAAAACAGCCTCAAAACATTCCAAAAACATCAAAAACATCCAAATATTTGAAAAAATCCATCTGTCTCATCTCGCTTTCACTCGAAATAATCAATCATCCATAATAAACTGATCATCACCTTCATCCTTTGGCAACACAAACATAAACAATCATAGCATTCAACAAAAGCAAGCTTCAATCATAAAATCAAAATCGAAACAACAAATCGTTAATTGCAAAATCAAACTCTTGATCATTTTCAGACATGTCAATCAAACTTATATCAACAGCCTATCAATCAACTTATCAAACCACCATCATCCTATACAATGCATGTCCTAGGATATATCGTTCTGACAATGGGCATCATTTTGGATATCACCTTGGATTCTTACCCTATCAAAACAAATCGCTTTCGCTAGAGGTATGAAGAACATTGACTTATTTGCATACTTGATCTTTTCTTTTAATTTATCTTATTGTGCTCACTCCAAGGACCTCTCGATGATATCCAAATGAAGGATTTAGAGAGATAGGAATGAGGCAACAATCATTATCCTTTTGTTTGTTGTTCTTTTTGGACACTCTTGTAAAATAACTTGTCGAATACTTTCTTTGTTAGGTACGTCCTAGCAAGGTTTCCATATGTCAAGTGTGAACAAGAATACTCCTATCTATTTTTTGAGTCAAATTCCAGCGCACTAGGTACAACACCATCCTAGTTCATTATACCTTGATGCATTGTATCTACATGTGTAATCAAACATAAGGTAAGTAGTCCTTTTAAAATCCCAATCCTTGATAAGAAAATCATCATCATCTCTAATAAAGTCTTGTAAGATCATGGAATTGTTGGATCCTCTTGTCATCATTTGATTTCTTCTTTTTTGCACTAACATCACGTCATGAGTAGTTAATCATCATCACCAATGCATCCATCTTGCATCCACAAATTGTCAACATGCCACATATCATTCATATCATACATAATAGGTGACACCGATCATTTCACATGCATTACATTTGCATCATCATCATAATATAGATCTGTTAGTCTAAGCATCTGCATAAAACATCCATCGCATAATCATATAGGAATTATCACATCATCATCTCATTTGCATCATCATCGCAATCATCCATACCATCCATTTTGAACCTCTTTATCATGAGATCGACCCTCAAACTGAATCTTTTCGCTCAATCTCTCGAGGGGGCAATGTACTAGTGTACTTCTTTCCACTGGGGCATCTGAAAAAATCATAAGCTTTTTGAATTTTGATCACAACAAGTTTATTCTTTGAACCAATGCTGCAAGTACATTGCTTCAAAGAGGGGAAAAATGTAGACATGCAAAATTAGCATTATGCACTTAGGTCATATTCATCCGCTCATTAAATCCATTCATTAGGAAAATCAGGTTCATTTAATCTCTAAGGATTATCCACTTAAATTGAATAAATTAACTTTATTTAATTTAAGCCTATCATTCCCCCTTTGATTAAATAAATCAGGACTTTATTTAATTGAAATCCAAGTCATATTTCTCCCTCTTGATTTAAATAAATCAAAATATTTTAGTCAAAAGGGTCAAAATCACCTAAACATCATTTAAGCTAATCTAATCTTGATTAACCTAATCTAACCACCCATCACATCCTCCCGCTTTTCCCACTTGCACCCATAAATCATTTTAATTCATTTATAAAATCAACATTTTTCATCAACATGGCATCTTTGAGGAATATTCCCTCAAGTTTGAATTCAAAAACAAGTGGACATGTACACCCAACAAAACATTTATGAACTCTTACATGTCTCTTACATGTCCCTTGCACAAGTCAAACTCAACATTTACTCTCAAATTCAAATTTGAAATCTCCCTCTCTTTGGCACATTGAACAAAATGTGTTCATCCTCAAGCCTATCACAAGTTGACAAGTGGCCTCTTTTCATTGGCTTGTTTTTAGTCCCACATTGCTCCCTCTTGAGCACTCTTAGCATTTGAGAATCTATAAATGAAAGGCTTCATTCTTGATCAAATCCTACACAACTCCACAATCTTTATGCAAATTCATTCTCTTCAACTGAGAACTGATTTTGTCCACCATCATTTGCAACATCAAGCTTATCAAGGGTTGGGAAAGGGATATTTTCCACAATAGCACCAATCCACTATGAGATAAAGTTGGATCATATTTTTTATATGCTTTGTTTAGTTTCCTTGATTGCTTCCATTCCATGATTAACATGTTTCATTATTTCATAGGGATGTTCTTATTTTGTTTTGTTTTAAATGGCAATACTAATGTGTGTGTTTTGAACAAATGCAAAATTTGACATCTACAATTATAATTGTTTAAAATGATTTCTTGATAAGTGAAGGAAGCTTTAAATGTTAGTTATAGAAAGGGAATTTAGATGGGAAAAGTTAATAATGATAAATATTCAATTTAGGAAATTAAGTATTTAAATGTTGATTATTTTGCTAGTAGAAAGTATAGTTAGTATTTAATTAAATCATTGTCCTTCTCGTTAACCCTTTTGTATTGTAGAGTAACAATTATTTAATTTATATTTGAATTTAAATATCTTATTGACAAGTTAACTATTAGGTATTCATTTAATACTCTATTTAATAATTAAGAGATCTTTATTTACCTTTGATTACACAAGTTAATAATTTTTGGTTATCAATAGTCTAACTTAATTATTAAAGAAAATTTTAACTAGAATTAACCCATTACCTATTTAATATTCATAAAGAATCGTAAAGTAGTAATCTATAAGAGCATAGGTTTTAGGCATCACTTTTGATAAGATAATGAATAAGAAATTTGTTAATACTTCGATCAACAAAAGGTGTATTAAATAACATTTTAATAGGAGTATTAATTGAGTGACTATTGCTTGTTGATTTCGTTTACAAGTGGCTATATATTGAATTGTAAATCTCTTGGTAAATTGAGCATTTAACTATTATAGCTAAGAAGTACTTGTGTTTGTAATGTACTATTTGATGGAATTAGAATATCATTTTCATGTTGATTTTCTTTTATAAACATTTTTGGATGAATTGTTAATTCATGTGTACTTCATGGTTGCATTGATTATGTAAACAAAATACTTTTATACTTTCAATCCCTGTGTTGCTATTTTATATTTTAAAATATTATATATGTATATATATTTATATATATTAAAGTTATTATATTAGAATATTGGTGTTTAGGTCAGTTAATCGATTGAGTAGGTAAAAGAATTAGAAAATTAGATTAATAGTTATAATGGACATTTGAGTATTATTATGTGAATGGTTTAGTAAGAAAAGTTAGGGTTTATGTAATGAGTTTTAGAAATGGTACTATAATGTCCTCCCATGAATGAATTGATTTGATTGTTGTTCAATGTGGAAATGATTTGGTTCTATGGAGTAATCATGTCCATGATGTAAGGTTTGCTTGATTGAATGTTGTATTGTTTATTGGGAATTGTATAAATTTTTGGAATATATGTTGATTTTTGGTTAGGGTTGTAAGTGGGAGCCCATTTGTGCCTAATGGTCATTGAGAGGTTTTGATCTTGAGTTTGGTTTTGTATTGAGGGGATTATTTTAGTTTTGTTGAGTTTGAAGGTCTCGCTATGATGGTAACCCTCGTTATTCTTCACTATTGATTTATAAATAGTGGATTATAGTGCTGAGCTATGAGATCAAGACCCATTTCTGCCATTGTCTTGGTTAATCCTTGTCCTCTCACCAATTTCATGGGTTGAATCTCAATATCATACTTTTGTAACATGGTCACCCACTTCGCTTTGCGCTCTCCCAATTCATTTTGCATGAGCAAAAGCCTGACTGCATGATCAGTCACTATTGCAAAGACCTTATTCCTCAGAATGTAATGTTTGAATTTCTTTACAACTCTAACCAAGGAATATGCTTTCTTCTCTGCGGTTGGATATCTTAATTCTACATCTTTTAGAGGAGCACTCATGAATGCTATGGGGTGCTCACTCCCTTGATCAGACTTTTGTGTTAACATGCCGGCACAAGAATGATCAGAGGAAAATGAATATATGTAAAATGGTTTGGCATAATTAAGACTTACCAATACTGGAGCTTCAACAATAGCCTTCTTAATTTATGCAAATGCTTCTTTTTCCTCTGCACTCCATTCAAATTTTGCTTCCTGCTTCAACATTGCATTCAATGGTTTAACTATTTCTACAAATCTAGTTATAAACTTCCTGAAAAAAGTTGATTTTTCCAAAGAATTACTTCATTTCCTTTTTACTTGCAAGGGGTTGAATCCTAAGTATGGCTTCCACCTGTTTGGGATCAATAGCAATGCCCTTTCTTGAGATGACATGTCCTAACAATTTTACTTTGATAACTCCAAAGATAAACTTCTTTGGATTAAGTCAAATGCCAAATCCCCTACATCTTTCAAATGGGTATGTGCAGGATCATGATGGGTGAAAAAGAAGCGATATGATAGGTATTCTTAAGGTATGTGGCTTATGCCTTTTTTTAACCCAAAATTGATGAAACAAAAAAGGGTTTTTAAAGGAGATTATTAGCTTTTCACCAATATAATTTATGCTTTAATTTGAATTTAATAAATTATTATTATTCATTTTCTATTTGAATTACGACTAAAGTCCTAATTGATAGGTTGGTTAAAAAACATATATAGCTTTCAAATGGTGGGTATGTGTAGGATCATGATGGGCCAAAAAGTGGCAATATGATGGGTATGTGGCTAATGACTATTTTTTTACCCAAAATTGATGAAACAAAAAGGATTTTTAAAGGAGATTCTCATATTTCCACTGATATAAATTATGCTTTACTTTTAATTTAATAAGTAATTATTATTAATTTTCTATTCAAATTATGACTAAAGTCCTGATTGATAGGATGATTGAAAAACATCTATAGCTTTCAACATTTGGTATCACATTTTTTGAATCCAAAACATGCATCACATTCTATTATTTGTATACTATAGGATTAAAAAAAGAAAAATTGAATTTCATGAAGTTTTGACCAAGTTAAGGTGGTCAGACATACGGGTTTTTATATTTTTAAAAATGTTGTAATAAAAAAATAATAATTAATTATTTACTTGGAAAAAAATTACAAAAAAATGTGCATCACATTATGGAATGAGTCTTCTACTTATATCTAAAATCTTATAAAAAAATATTATCATTTTATTGTGGTTAGGGTGGTTAGACAAACACCTACTTATTTTTTCCCTGAAATTTAAGTACCACTGCATTGAAATTTCAAATTTTCACCTTGGTAATTTTATTTATTTTTAAACATACCTAGTAGTTTAGAAACTAAACTCAATTTGCTACAGATTCTATTCTTACACAAATAATATTCTTAAATAAATTTTTCCACTTAAGGGCTTTTTCCATGATGATCCTACATACCTTGGTATCAAATTTTTGAATCTGAAATATGCATCACATTCTATGCTTCACATACTATAGGATTAAAAATAAAATGAATTTCATGAAGTTTTGACCAAGTTAAGGTGGTCAGACAAGTTTTTATGTTTTTAAAAGTTGTAATTAAAAATAATAATTAATTATATACTTGGAAAAATACAAAAATATGCATCACATTGGGACATGAGTCCTCTACTTATATTTAAAATTTTATAAAAAATATTATCATTTTATTGTGGTTAGGGTGGTTAGATAGACACCTACTTATTTTTTCACTAAAATTTAAGTACTACTACATTGAAATTTCAAATTTTCACCAAATAGATTTAAAAAAAAAAAAAAACCCTAGTAGTTTAGAAACTACATTTAATTTGCTACATATTCTATTATTACCTATTTTTGAAATAATATAGATAACTTGTTCAAATTTTTATGTCAAGTTGCATAACTTTGATTTTTCTAAATTTTTTGCCACTTAAGGGCCTATTTTTTCCATGATGATCATGCACATACCCAAACAGTTTACACAAATCTGCTATATGATTACCTCACTTCTTGTAAAAGACTGTTAAATAATCGATATAAATAATTATGCACTTACAAATAATTTCCTTAAAGGCAATATCCATAGCTATCTGGAAAGTTGCTCCAACATTGATTAGCCTGAAAGGCATTCTCCTATAAGAAAAAGTGCCCCATTTTGTGGTGAATGGCAGTTTTGTGCCTATCCTCATACTGCACCATAACCTTATTATATCTGGAGTATCCATCTAGAAAGGAAATCATTTGAGAACCATTAACAATTTGCAGCACTTCATGCAGTGATGGGACTGGATAATTGTCCTTTTTTGATGCACGATTGATATTTTTAAAATCAACACAAAGCTTGATTTCCCCATTCTGCTTTCTTATTGGGACTAAATTGGCAACCCAAGTTGAATGTCTAACTAGAAATATGATACGGGCAGATAATAATTTTTGAACCTCCTTCTGAATGATAGGCTCCGACAGGGCATTGATGGGCCTTTGCCTTTGTCTGAATGGTTTTTCCCCTGGCTTAAGAGGAATAGTATGGGTAATAATTAAAGTGTCATCTCTTCATATCTTCATAACTCCAGGCTATTACATCTTGATCTATGTGTGCAATGTATCAATTATTCCTCTCCTTTCCTCTAGAGTACATACCTTGCCAATAAAGACATTCTTAACACTATCCAAAGTTCCCATATTGTAGGTATCACACTGACTATTGATTGAATCTCTCTTGGCTTCCTGCTCCTAATCCTTTATCCTATCAAGATCAAAAAGTCTTTCTAGTTGCACCATTCCTCTTGGGATAGTGTTGGTCTTTAGATTAATAACCCCCTCTATGTCCATCTTGACTTCTTGAGGCTTGGTTTCATCAATTATCTAGGAGTTAAACACATCAGAGCTTGTGATAAAATTCAAAATATGTTTATCATCCTCAAATACCTGAAAATTGGTCACATTGTCAAGTACTAAAGGCACTAGAGTTAGCTCCATAGTGAACTTCTTCAATTCAAAAAGTGACAGGGGCTATACAGTACTAGCTGCCTGAGCCAGAGAGTCTGCAGTTTGGGTTTTGTTGCGAGGTATCAAATGAATGTTGAAGGCATCAAATCCCTCAATAAGGTCCCATACTCTATGCCTATAATTGGTCATCCTTCTATCATGACATGATTTTTTTTTTCAAAATTTCTTGACCACCAATTCAGAGTCTCCAAACACTTGCAGAATCTTAACCTTTTTTCTTAATGCCATGAGTAATCCATGGATCAAAGCCTCATATTCAGCTACATTATTGGTACAATGAGATTGAAGTCTATGAGCAACAAAGAAGGTTTTATCTTTAGGACTGATCAACTCAAATCCTGCTCCAACACCTTGCTTTGACTTGGATCCAACAAATATTAGTGTCCAACAACCAACAACTCTGGATCTTCTTGATTTATCTTTCATATTGCTACTACTAGAAGGTTCTTCGGAAAGCATTAAACCCTTTCCTTTATGATCATCTTGAGTACTTTGCACATTGTTTCTAACAATAGGGGTGGGATTGATGCACCTCTATAGCTGTTCAACTGTTGTCTGACATAGGCAACATTCTAGTTCCGAGTGAGCAACATTATGGACTCTACACCAACTTGGAAGAAGTAACTCCTCAAAATTTGTGTCTTTGCCTAGGTAAATCTGGTCTTCTATGCATTTTTGAATGAATTCTTGAAATTTGTCTAACAAGCTGAGCTACCCACCTTTTGGATCATCACCTTCCTCAACAGATTCTACTAATGCCCCAATACTACTGGACTCTGTTGTGAATTCAACTGGTGTGGTATGTAGCATAAGAATTTCTTCTATGTCTGATTCCTCAACAGGAGCTACCAGTACATAATTTCCCATACTTACCTTTGATACCAATATTTCATTTGAAGTATTTTGGTATTTTCTGATCACATACTTCATTCTAGGATCTCTCTCAATCGTGATTTGATTTGGGAACCCTTTCCAAGGAAGCCACATGTGGGAATGATCAGTTGATACATATCCATTTAAAGCCTTAGTAAAGTATCTTCCTATAATCAAACCATAAGTATCAGGTATGTCTACTACCTCCATATTAATGACTTGTTGAATTCTAGGGTCCGAAGCAATCTGCATAGGAATCATGTTTAGTTCTCACATAAGGATGTTATTGGAGGATCCAGACAGACTTGGAAAAAGCCTCAAATATTAAATACAAAGAATATTATTTTATTAAAATAAGCTTCTAGTGTTTTTTGCACAACTCAGACAAGATACAAGTATCCTATCTCTCTTGAAAGGTAAATCTCTATCAACAAGCCTCAAGAGATAACCCCAAGGTCTCTAATGTCAAGTCTTGAAAATGCATAAACAACTCAGTGAGAATGTGAAATTGTTGGTAATCACAAGGGGCCTTACAAATGAGCAATGCTAGAAGTTTACTTTCATCAAATGCAACAGTATGGTGATGCTTTCAATCCTAAGACTAACCCATATTTCAAAGAAATAGCAAAAGAGAAAAGGTTGAGAGAGATTCTAAACTAACTCTTGAGATCAATGACAACAATGATGAATGCTACAAATGGACAAATCCCCAATAAAACCAATCTCTGCTTGATCAAGGACAAGCCCATAGCTCCGCAAAAATGGTACAATCTTCTAAGGAAATTGAAGATTTTCAGACTATGAATATTCATTCACACACCCACTAATTGGCACAATGTAAACAAGCATCCATAGTTGAACTTAGCACAAAATAAGGCCTAGACTAACTTTACACAAAAACTTACAATAAAAAAATTGCTAAAAGTATGGATCAAAGATTGATCAACATCATTAAGATTTAACCATTATCATGAAAGAACTGAAAACTAACATCTAACATTTGAGAATCAAGAACAAGAAACTATAAACTGTCAAAGTGTAACACAAAGCTTGCCAAATCAACAATCCAACTGCATTAACTTCTCTAGCATTACATAACAATTTCCAGTCTCTCTCCTCTCCTACAACTACTATCTTGTAGATCTCTAACTCCTAACTTAGCCAATTTTAGCTTTTTACAACTTCTGATCAGCTATTCTCTAACCCTTACAAATGAGAAGGCACTGGCCTTTTATAGAAAATTAAATTTTGAACCAATGGCTAGGATTTAATTCATCCAATGACTGCAATTGCACTTCTAGAAACCTCAAGCTATTACATTTAATTTGGGAGCTCATGGTACATCATCATCCAATCAATTGCATTTAGTTACATTATGTCCAAATGACATCAATTTTGAGAAAGTACTCATTGGAGAATAAATACAGCTTCACATGTATTTCTTTGTTAAAGGCACCTCTCCAATAGGTATACAACTAGTGGCACAGATTCATAGGCAGGTGCATATTTAATATTCATTTGTAATCTTTTCTAGATTTTCCTCCCAACATGAATCCATATGCAAGTCCCCTCTTAATTTATTAAATCTTGAAAAATAAATACAATCATTAGTAGTTCACATGTTATAAAAGAAATCCCATCCATAAAATATCCAAAGTAAACTCAAATAAAATTTTGGCCTTTTAAGAAAACTTACCATTTTTGGAAACTTTTGGTTTTTAGAAATTTTCTATTTTTGGAAATTTTATTTTTGAAATTTTTCCATTTCAAGAATTTCATTTTGGGAACATTTAAAAAAAAAAATTTAAAATTTGCATTTTGGGAAAAATTTCCATTTTGAAAAAATAATTATTTTGGAAAAAATTCCATTTTGGAAAATTTTAGGATTTTGAGGGGGCTTGATTTCCAAATGCTTAATCCTCACAGAAAATTTGAGGTAGCTTAGATTACCCCAAATTAAAAAAATTGTCATTTTGGAAATTTTTCATTTTGAAAAAAGTTACATTTTAGGAAAAATTTCCATTTTGGAAAAAAAATCATTTTGGGAAAAAAATTCTTTTGTTTGAAAATTTCAAGATTTTTGAGGGAGCTCGGGTTTTCTAGAAATGGAAATTTCAAAAAACTCAAGGTAGCTCAGATTACCCGAAAATGGAAATTTCAGAAAATTTGAGGTAGCTTGGATTTTCCGAAATTCAAGCTAGGTTAAAATCTCCTAAACTTCATAACTTTTTTTCTAGAAGGAATTTTTGAAAAGTTCAAAAATCAACTCAGCCTAATTTTTTGTTCTCTATCCATAGGTTCAAAAATATTTTCATATAACATTGAGAATTCACCTCAAAATTGGTTTTTGGGGAATCTGAGGTAGCTCAGATTTTTTGGACCTCTTCCTAACTAAGTCAATTTTAGCCCTTGGTTGAAACTTTGAGTTGAGGAAAACTTCTAAGAGCTAGAATATGATCTTTATGTTGCAAAAGACACCTTAAGTGCAGATAAGACACTCAATTTCAAGGTGAAGCAGAGCCAAAATTGTAGGAAACCAAACCCTAAGGGAGAAGAGATCAAACGAAGCAAGCAAAAAGAGGGTACCTGACTTTGGTGGGGTGTATGTGTGAAAAGTGTACAACATCTATTGATGGTGCTTTCTACACAACAACAACTTAAACAGAATATAATATCCTATCTCTCTTGAAAGATAAATCTCTATTAGTAAGCCTCAAGAGGTAACCCCAAGGTCTCTAATGTTAGGTCTTGACAATGTATAAACAACTCAGATAATTATGTGAATATGCTAGTAATCACAAAGGGACCTTACAAAACAAATGTTGGAACCTTAATCTTATCAAATCTTACAATGTAATGATACTTGAAATCCTAAATCTAAACCAGATTTTAAAAGAAATAGCAAAAGATGAGGGTTAAGAAAGATTCTAAGATTAAAACTACTCCTAAGACTAGCAATGCAAATGAAAAAACACTCAAAATGGACCAATCCTTCAAAAATAATTCCTACTTAACCCAGATCTAATTTGCAATCTCATAGAAACAGTACAATTTTCTAAGGAATTAAATATTTTCAGATTATGAGACATTCACTCAAATCAACCCTATTTAGCAATTGAAATGAATAAATACCCACAATTGAACTAAACAGAAAAATTTAAGGCTCGGACTAACTTTACACAACAACTTATAATCAACAAGTTACTAAAAGTATGGACCAAGGATTGCTCTGACACTTTGAATATCAAATCATAAACACCATTGCATCACATCTAACTTCTAAATCTAACATATATCTAATGATCTCAGAGCAATCTCAAAGAGATGGAATAGTAAGAACCATGCAAGATAAATCAACACAAGAAAGAGCACCAAAGAACAATGTCTTTACTTATATTGAATCACCCAATGTTGCAACAATTCCAGTATTCAGTGTTACAACACTTGCTCTCAGAAAATACTAACTCCTAGCTCTAGCTCTTGCAACTATCACTTAGCTTTCTCTAATTTCTAACCCTTTCAAATGAGGAAAAATTCCCAATTTATAGAAATTCCACCTTAGGTCAACCCAATCAGGGTTACAAAAATGGGTGGCAAAAAATAGGTCAGCCTAGAAGCTTCTTTTAATAAAATAATATTCTTTATATTTAATATTTGAGGCTTCTTCTGGGCTGGCCTAGTTCCTCCAATATCATCCTTATGTGGCACAAACTCCAAGGTTGCTTATCCTGGCTGGTTGGGGTCACATGTTTGGCACAAAAAACTAGGCAATTGTTTGTTGATTATCTTCTTTCTCTCCTTCCTGATTGGCTCCCAATTTATCAAATAATTATTTTGTTTTCTTTAATATTTTCCTCATATCTTCTGGGTCTGGAATTGGAATAAACTTCACCTGAGTTTAATGATTTTTGAATTGTTAGAGTAAAGGTCTTAACTTAATTATGTTAATTAAGCTACCTTTATTCCTCTCTTAATATTTCACTGTAGTTTGCATATTCTGACATTCAATAATTATATTAATTATTAAATGTCTACCTATTAGGGTTACTTTTAGGCTTTGCATGATCTCCTTTTAAGGATTGATCTTTGTAATTTTTCAATTAATTCAATGCAATCTCTCTCTGATTAATACATTTTTAGCTTTCAGAGCACCTTTGTTTTTTTGTCTCCATCTCTTTTTTATGTGACAGGTTATTTGCATGTAGGTGATCTTTGAGGTCTGTGAAGTTGGCTTTCTCAACTTCTACATGGTATCAGAGCTCCAGACTGATGCTTCATGTTCATGTTTTGAAATATTTTTTGGAGCTTCAAAGGTTTGGGGTTTTCATTTTTGATCCAAGAGGTGGGCATTTTCAGTGCATTCAGAGTCAAATCAAATCTCTCCAATTGAATCCAAAGCTATCGAAATAGTCAAGATCGACCTTTGTTTCGTCAAATTTGGCTTCCGTTTGTCAGAATCTGTGAGGGTTTGAAGAAAGGGTTTTTTTGCCAGATCTAGGGGTGCTCAATTTTTCAGCGTATTTTGAGCCCAAACGAACCTCACCGTTGCGTCCGGAGTAGCCAAAAACCTAAAGATCAACTGTAAACTCACCTATATTTGGTTCAGTTGATTTATGAGGCAATTTTTTTTTGCCCATATGGTCATTTGCATGCAAAACGAGGTAAACAAAATTCGTCAAAAAAAATAATATTTTTTCTGCAATAAAAAAATTTCTAGTTTTTTTCAAATTGTAAAAAAATTTAAAAGCTTGAATTTTTGAAAAGCTTTTTTCAAAAAAGTTTTTGTTTTAAAAAAAAGAAAGATTTAAGAAAGAAGTCATTGGAGGTATGTACTTGCATAGGGTACTGTCAGGTACTAACCTATGCAAATTTGCACAGGTTAGTACCTGTGTACCTTCCCATGGCCACCTTTTTTATGATTTAAAAAAAAATAAAAAATCAATGTTTTTTAATATATTTTTTTTAACAAAACAATATAATTTGTAAAGTTTTTTGTTGTTTTTAAAAACATTTTTTTTCAATAAGTCCGTTTGTGCAAATCCACCAACGGCCATTTAGCTATCAAATTTAGGCCTGGATTTTTGTTGTGATGACCGTTTGACCGTCAAATTTAATTCTGCACTAGTTTTTCCCCTTTGGAGCTATTTTCTTCCAGAGGCCATAACTTGGGCATACAATATCGTTTTTGGAAAACAAAATATCATAGGAAAGCTGCTTCTAACAACTTTCTAGTGGTGTGGGTCTCATCACTTCTTTTTTGTGTTGGTGCATTATACAGCTAGTTGAAGTCAGAGGAGCTGTTTTCAGTCTCGAGCTCGTAACTTTTGACCAGTTTCTCCATTTTTCGCGATCTCAGCGGTATTAGAACCATATTTTATAGCTCTTCAGTTCCATCCATGCAATTTTTCAAGATTTCACTCTAGGTATATTTTATGCATTTTTTTGTGTTTTCACACTCTAGTGAATTACCTAGACATATTAGCTCTTGGGAACTTCTCGTTTGCATGGTCTACTTTGTTTTTGGCTTTTCTTCATGTATTTCCATTCTTGTTTCTTTTTACGATATTATGAACATCATTTGTAAGCAATCTTCTATGTAAACGTACTGAAATAAAGTGCCACACTATTGTACATGTATTTGGGAATTTTGCACATAAGGTTGTGCCATATTTTGTACTTGCACTGTATTATAAAGTGCCATGGGGAGGTTGTGTAGTGCCTTTTTTTTTCCATCACACCTTTGTTCGATGAGTTTCCCTCCATGACGACAGTGGATCCATGTGATTCTAGCCTCATGCATGTGTGCTTTATTTTGTACACCACTTTTTTAGTTACAGGTGCTTTCTTGTGCACTTTCAGATGTTGTTTCTTCTCCTTAATGCACTATAGGGTGTTTCACAACATTTCAGTGGATCTGTCAGGCTCTCCCAATCAGCATTATGGGTGGTATTATACTGTTCATGCTAATGCTTCCTTGGTTTTGCCTTGGAAGGAATATTCCATTCTCATTTGATCAGTGTTCTTCAGACTATTGGTACTTGTTCCATCTATATCTTCATTCTAGGTGTTTGCCTTTGTTTTCCATCTTATTCGAGTAGTGTCGTTGGGGGAACTCATGCAGATTGTTGTCTTCTTGATCCTGATCATCCTATCTTTAGAGGAGGTTCTTCAACACCATAACAGTCATCTTTTGATAGTTGTTTGCAACTTCTTATGCTTCAGTGATTTTTTTCATGTCTTGTGTATCTCTTTTTGGAGTAGAGTTTTTCCCATGAGGTTTTCTCTATTTCTCCACTTTACAGAGATTTGGTTGTATTCAGGTACCTTACTTGGCCTAGTTGTCGGTACCCTTGTTTGCTTTCATGCATTTTAGTTACCTTTGCTTTCTTGCACATGTTTGTAGCTGCACTCTTACTCATCTTAAGGGGGGGAGTTAGAGTAAAGGTTTTAACTTAATTATGTTAATTAAGTTACCTTTATTCCTCTCTTAAGATTTCACTAAATAGTTTGCATATTCTAACATTTAATAATTATATTAATTATTAAATGTCTACCTATTAGGGTTACTTTTAGGTTTTGCATGATCTCCTTTTAAGGATTGATCTTTGTAATTTTTCAATTAAGTCAATGCAATCTCTCTCTGATTAATACATTTTTAGCTTTCAGAGCACCTTTTCTTTTTTGTCTCCATCTCTTCTTTCTGTGACAGGTTATTTGCATGCAGGTGATCTTTAGGGTCTGTGAAGTTGGCTTTCTCAACTTCTACATGAATTCCTCCAAATATTGCGCATAACTTTATTCCACTCTATCTGTAGCTCATGATATTTATCTAATTTTGAAATATAAATTGCAGCATCCTCCAAATTCTCCTTAGCAATTGGGGCACCCTTTAATGGAGCATAAATTTCATGCCACCATCCCTGCAATCTACCAACATTCATATTCTTTTGTCCAAATTTCTTTCTGCCAGTGACTATCTCCAGGAAAGTGATGCAACTATTATAATTTTCTTTCATCTTTCCCTAAAGCTTTATAATTTTCTTCAAAGCTTTAGTGAGAAGCTCCTTTCTATAGTTCTAGACTTCTACCCATTCCTTCATCTTGCCAATCTCATCCTAGGAGTATATCCAACCTGGCCATGTCTTCCTTTGACACCTACAAAATTTTCCTCAATTCACTAGCAGTGAAGTCATTAATTTTGTTATAGTCAGCAACAAACTGAGAAGTATGCACAAGAAAGTCAGAGGAATTAGTTTATATTTTCAAAATATACTCAATGGCCTCATCTCCTCTGGTGCTTACATCCATGAGCCATCTATGTGTAGAGTGCACAGAAGACTTTAATCTTTCAATCTCATTAACTGCCTCTTTAGGCAACAATCCTTTTGGAACAATTCCCTCACTACCCATAGTTTGTAAGGGTATCATTAAATGCTGCACATACCTATGCACATCATTCAGTTTCTTCTACAAATTCTCCTTTTCCTTTGTTTCTTTATCTAATATACTCACAATGGCCTATGAGGACTCCTAGAATTCTTACTTCTCTTGATCTTTGGTTGTAGGCCCCAGGTTGATTCTTTGTACTTTGTAATCAGAAGACCTGACCTCATCCTCAAATTTATCTGATGAAGGGATATCAACATGAATGACCCTATTATCAAATTCATCTCTTGTAATCTTGGAGACTGTTATAGCTCTTTTCCTCTTCTTGTGTTGCCCAAATTGTTCAAGTAGCTTATCCCAACTTGGGGTTTCCTCCTATACAATGATTGGCTTTTTGCTCAGCCTCTTTTTTAGCCAGTTTGGAGCTGTAGATGCTTCAGTTATCACCTCCCTATCAATACTATCAGCCACATTCACTTCAACATCTCTTTCAACCTTTGGTTGATCCTCTTGTCCTCCTTTGTCCTGATTGGGACTATCAACAACATCCTCTTCTTTATCAACTTCTTCCCCAAGATTATTCTATGGCTCATTAACTACTACCCTCTCAATAGACTTTGACACCCTACCTTGTACAACCTCAGATTCTATATTTTTTTTCTCAGCACCAGAGGTTGATTGCTTCATTTCTTGCAAAAATCTCCTCCATTCTCCACTGTCAAGTCTAGAGATGTTGTCATCTTCCTCATTTAATTTCTGAGGATTATTTGATATGTTGCCTTCCTTTGGAAGTTCCTCTTCATCAATTTGCACATCTTGATGTGAATGGAGAGAAGCATTTGGGAGAATTATTTCCTATAGTTGCTCTCTTCTCAACATCATCCATAGGTGTCTCTTCATCATGTAGCTCAACTTCTACTCCCTTCATCTATTCTACTTGAACAACCTTCTACTTTGGAGAATTCCTTCTCACATAGAACTAAGGCTTCTCTCTTGAACTTTCCAACTCTATTACCTTTGCAACTGAAGGAGCATCTATGGTAGCCCCACTCTTCATAGCTTTTGTAGCCTTTTGTCTTTCAGTTATTATTCTTCTCTTCATCACTGGTTTTGAGATCTCTCTTGTTTCGACATGAGTGATAACTTGAGGAGCTTTCTTTGCTTGCCCTTGGCTCCTTGTTCTTCTTTTAATTGACACCGTTTCTTGAATGACCCCTTCATCATTAGGCTTAGTAGCTTCATCTAGTTTGTTAGCTCCAAATTCTTCTTCACCATGAGATTCCATATCTCCCATTAGATCATAGGTGAATTTAACACCTTTAGCTTCTAGCTCTAGTACTTGATGTTTAACCCATAACATGGAATATCTCTTGACTAGATCAGTGAGTTGATTTAAATTGGTTATCTCCCCCTCATACCAATCTATTGGGGGCAACAACATGTTTCTATATGGTTCATAATCATGACATTAAAGGAGATATGCTTGATCATCTTCCACCTAGTTTGGCACTTCTACAACTTTGTATAATCTGATCAAACTCAATGGTAGTCTTGAGAATCTTCATTTGATGACTTCCCACTCATCTCTACAACTAGCCCAATAATATTCAATATGATCCTTGTGCCTGAAAGTTCTATTTGCTTGCTTGATAGCCTTTCCATAAGGATCAAAATTTTCTTTGTTGGTCTAGGAATATAATTCAAATTGGGTCATTTCATTTTTTGAATGTTGGGCACTTTGAATAAAAGGACAAGCCTCCAATACTCCTACTCTTAATGGGAATTCTAACTCCAACCCTTTCTTCTTTATGTTTCCTCTCTACAAGACCTTCGCAAATCCAACCATCCATTTAGTCAATTCCAACAGGATGAGCTCGTTAGTGGGATACCGAGGTAGTCTAAGAGGCACAACTAGTGATCCATGTACTTGAATGTATGTGAACCTTTGAAATTGAATAAACCACTAACCATAATTCTTTATCAAATCCATTACATCTACAAATATTCTCATGTGAAGGGCATCATGTAACAATCTATGAATGTACATGAAGAAAGAATCATTAGCCCTCCTATAATTTGATGTCTTATATTGCAATTGAGGATATACCTCCCATATTCTATCTTGTCCCAAGACTCCTTTACAACTGAGACCTTTGTATTTGTTCTTGTGTGCCAGCATATACAATAAATATGAAGTCATGGTGAACTTATTGGTCTCCTACACACTTCTCAATTGGGCATCTATATTGTTATTGATGATCCTTTCCCAATGGTAAGTTTTTTTGGTAATAATCTGAGTAATGGGGTGAAACATCAAAGGTTGGAATATATGTGCTTCCTCCACCCCCATGAATTTTCCCATGAGAGTTATGATTTAATTTTATTTCTACTTGAAATAAATCCTGTGTAGTTGCTTAGGAAACTTTGAATAGTGTGGTTTTGGCTTTAGGATCCAAGCATTGTTCATTATCTCCAGAGTTCTATTGGGGTCTTCCTCATAGAATTTGGTAAACTCCCAAATGTTTATCTCTTCAATTAGCTTGTGATGGGAGGCAATCTTGAAAACCTCTGCAATTGACTCCTCAGTTAGATTTTCCATCACTCTACCTTGGGCCCAACAATGATTCTTGTCCTAGAATCATAGCATTTTGTACACTCCAAAACTAGCTCCGGTCATAGTTTTGTAGGAGGAAATCCTATTGTGTGTGCTAGTCTTGTGTGGGTGATCTTTTGTGCAAACTTGGTGGGTGCTTTTCCAACCATCCTTTGGTGGATGTCATCATAGTCAATGTGGCCCATGTTGGTGTCTATAATCCTTGACTATGCAAAGGAAAACTTTGTCTCGGGCGAGATGCCCTTGAAATCATACTTCATTCTCTCTTGCCTCTTTCTAACTTCCTCTTGTGCCAAAGCAACCTTGTTCTTGGTTGTCTTATCTAGACTTTCTTCTACCTGTATCTATTAGTACAAGACCATAATTACGAAAAGGAAGCATAACACACCACAATTTTAATCAAAATAAGTCATCTTGAAATGATCATTGAATGACAAACATTAAAAAAAGTAATCAAGATGAGCATATATCAACTTTCACACTGAATTTGAGCTCAAAACATAAAATTCAAAGAATCCAAGCCTAGTCATATTTTTTGACCAAATTAAGGTTTAGTGAATCCGAGGTGCTGGAATTTACCTTAGTTAGCCAAAATAAATACAAACAACTCAAATTCACCTTGCACATTGAAATCCATGAGATAGAAAACATCAAATGAGTAAGGCACAAGTTCACTTTAAGCCTTAAATTCATCATGAAATCCAAATGTGAATGTTAAGCATAAAATTTGGAGGAGATCAAAAATTCTGACCTACCTTGAATTACCCAAAGTTCAGAAAATCCTAGCTGGCTAGAAATTTCTAAATTTGAGTCAAAATCATCATTCATCACACATAAGTGTAGGTTTTTTGGAAAATATGAGCCACCTTAGATTATCCAAGTGGATTAAGGATCGGGTAATCCAAGCTAGCTTAAATTCACCAGGATTCTGCTAGGGCATCAAAATTTTCTAAGTTTCGAATAATTTTAAGTTAAGTCCATGGAATTCAACTAATCTCTCCAATTAATCATTCAATCAAATAGTTTCATGCTATGATTTACGTAATTACATGCAAGGCCTTAAATATTTGAATCTTAATGCTCAAGCTTAACCTCTTAGGTGGGAATTTCCTTCCTAGGGTTTGAGCAAGAAGAAATGAAGAGGGGCATTCACTTTCTTGCACAAATTCAGCTCAAAATAGAGGAAACCTTAATCATTTATTCTTTGAAACCAGTGAAGTTTGTTGGATCTTAGTTATGTTCATAGCCTTTTCATGGTTTGTCCTTGATGAAAAAATCACTTTCTTGGTTCTCTTGGTCTGACAGTTCATATTGGATCTTTATGCTTTATCATGATACATATTTGATGACTCTTGGCTATTATAGATGGTTATTTGTTATGATTCAGTTTCATGTTGATGAGAATTCTGGTTTAGTGTTATGAATGTTATTTCTTTGATTGACAATGCTCTTCAGTTTGATAGATGGTTTCTTTGTCAAGATGGTTCTTTTTTATTACATACCATAGGTGTATTCAACATGATTACAAGTCACTATGACATACATTCTGGAAAATTCATTTTTTAGGTATCTCATAACTTTTTGGATAATGTTTAGATTGAACATTCTTGGTTTCAAACTCAAGTATTCTTGATTGGTTATGATATATCAGTACATTATATTTGGCTCATTGACATCTTTATTTTGGTTGCTTGGCTATCTAGACACTATCTTGCATACTCTTACAGTATCTCAATTTGATCAACTTTCTCATGTCTTTCTTAAAGACTCTAAAGCCATCTGGTTACATCTTGAACTCACATTTTTGGAGGCATTGAATTTATTTTGGTTCTTGCAACTCATTTTTTTGTTGTCATTTATTGGCACATATGGCATATTACTTTAACATTATCTCCAATGCTCGAGCCTAGACATCATGGTCAACATCCAAAGGAAAATAAATTCACTATAAATTATCATTGGGCTAGATGTTTATTTGGTTTATTTAAAAGTCACTATAAAGTGACATGGCATCGAAAACTTGGTAATAGTGTTTCAAGTGATAATGTGCAGTGACATTTGAATGTTGATTTGAATCAATGTGGCAGTGTTTGTTGACCTTCTTGGTAAAATGTTTGACTGCGGACTTAGAAGGGCTATGATTATTTGATATTATTAAGGTCGACATCTTTGGGATAGTGAACTCAACAATTTTATGAGTTGTTCATTATTAAGTTTTTGATTTTGGACTTCAAATCACATTATATTTTATCAAAGTCTTTCAATGCTTTGAATTTTTGAAAAGAATAGGGAAAAGTGCATTTTCATTATGCTATCTCTTTGGCTAGGCATGGAACCCTAACCACCACCACCATGAAGGAAGTCTTTCTTCTATTTTGTTCTTTGAATTCTTTGTTGTTTCTCATTATTCTAGTTGGTTCTAATGTCTCTATTAGGAAGAAATCAACAATTTTCTTTTGTAATGAAGAGTGTGGTTGCTAAAGAAGTCATGGGAGTTGTAGATCTAACTGGTATTAATTCATTTTTTTTTCATGTTGACTAATCAGGTATCACTTCTATCATTTGTTTTTCATGGAAAGTATTGTCTTTGTTTTCTTTAGGAAAATGAAAAAGAAACAAATGGGTATCTCTGACAATTTTGGCATTATATATTTTTAGTTACATTTTTCATTCTCTAGCTATGATATTCTTTTGTTTCTATCAACATATCTGTGTGTATTTGGGAATCTTGTATTGTAACTGACATAGTATTTGCATTACCTCAAAACCTTTGTTGATGGCTCTTAAAAGAAAAATATTCATTTCACATTGAGGGTTTATGAGTTTCAAATGATGGGTAGTCGTCCATCTTAAGAAATTAAGTCAGTTTCATTGTTGAATCATTTTATTCATTTAAAAAATAATGGTTTTAGTTTATGGGTATTCTAAAATTAGTTTCAAATGGTCTTTATTAAGAAGATGACTGCTCTTGATCTGGGTTTTTATTAAAACACTTGCAGTTTTGAAAAAGAGTTGTGATATATCCTTGACTAAGTTTAATTATAGTCTGTTGTTCAGGCGTTACTCTTGTTGTTCCATCATCTGCAAACATTTACTCTTCTAGCACATATTCTAAAAACAAAGGGTTTTTAGTTTCTTGTATACAACATATTCTTTGAAGACTTTTTGACAAACATACTTGTAAACATATATAAATAAAGTGTTGTGAACACTGTGAGACTACTGGTGATGATTCCATTTGTTGTATCAAAAAATGTATTGTAAAAACTCTATAATACAAACACTGAAAAACATGATATAGAGAAAAGTTGTAATTCTTCTCTATGTAATATTTTAAGGATTCAATATTTGGATTCTTAGGGTATTAGGTAGATGAGAAAACTGAGTTTTATGAGCTTAACTAAAAATAGGGAGGTCCTCTAAGATATTATTATTTCTCAAAAATTTAATTTGAGGAGTTGGTGCTCCTTGAGTGGGTGCTCAAAAATTATCCTATAAGGCATTGTGAACAGTGGATTAAATTGATTAAGCCTGCAAGGCATTTCAGGAGTGGTTTTTATACCCCAGGAGGGTTTTCCACTCGACAAAATCTTGTGTCTCTTTGTTCTTTTGTGGTCTCACTACTTTACTGAGTTGTTACTGCTTTGTTCATTGTTTGGTTATTACATTTCTCAATTTTGTTTATGAATGATTACATTCAACTCATGAATGCATTAATCATTGCAATATTGAGATCAAATCTAAACTATGTTTTATTTTATGAAAAATGTTTAAATCTGTTAAGCTAATGATTCAGCCCCCCCTGCCCCTCTCAGTGTCATTTTCACTCCAATAGTAAGAACCCCAACACGCCCAACTACCGTGCCCTAGGAAACTTATAATACATAAATAAATCCTAATCACGCCACATAAACAATAATTAATGTTGGATGTAAACAATTATGACCTCAAAATTAATCAACCTCATTCATTTTTGATGGATGCAAAGACAAAACCAAAATGAGACCAAAGCGATGTTGGAGTGTGAACAGACACTGAGAGTGGGGGTGAATCAGTGTCTAAACCTTTTAAACTTCAACCAAGACTTTTAATTCTGATTCCCTTTCTTTTGAAAACATGGCAGAGAAATCGCTTTGAGAGCATTCATGACAACATTAACTTAGTTCATTTTTGGCAACTTATGCCAATTAAAAATTCTATGAGATATCTTGCATTTGTAAACAAGATGACTAACATTATTTAATAATTAGTGCATGATGACAAAATGGGTGCAACTCATAAGACTATACATGAAGACCGGCATTGTTTAATCACTTTAGGACCGCTAGATTTTAAAGAAGACTTATGAGATACTAAAACAACTAAGCAATGGAATGACATATGATAAGCATGAAACAACTAAGAGCTTCAGTACACCATAACAATTCCTAACCTATGAATCAAATGAATACTTTTATGCTTCCTTTTGAATTAGAATCTTCAACAATGACTTGTGCAAGACATTTTAAAATGAATATTTGTAGAGATGAAGGAACTATCATTCAACAATGTTCACACTAATAAGAACAATCACTCACAAAATCATCATAGTCTAGAAGTATTATGACACCAAAACAATGAGACCATAAGACAAAGAAATTTCCGAGTGGAAAACTCTCCTAGGGTAGAAAAACCACTCCTAAATTGTTGCCATACTGGCTTATATTTTCAAATCACTACTTACAATGCCTTACAAGCTAATTTTTTAGCACCCACTCAAGGAGCACCGACCCCTCATTCAGAAACACCCATTTCAAGGAGCACCAACTGCTTATTGAATGTTAGAATAATAATAATATTAGAGGATTTCTCTATTCCAATTCTTTAACACCCAAGATGCCTTACATTCCAATACCCTTAATATCCTAAAGGTTCATCCTTGAACCTTCAAAATACCAGGCATATTGTAAAGAAAGAAAACTCTCTACATTATGTTTCAAGATTTTTTAATAACAAAAGTTCTCACATGTATTTTTCAAGAATCATCAACATCTCTAGAAATAGTGATCAATCACTATTTTTATATGTTTACAAAATATACACATATATTTTCATAATAGTTTTGTTCACAGAACCCTCAACAAAATCTGCACCAATAAAATCATCTGTTCCAGAATACCAAAATACAATAACGTATGCAGTGCCAATAATATCATTTTCCCTTTTCAAAATGTTTTTGATCGAACAATAATAGCCTTAATGATCTATTTTTCAAAATCCATAAAGATTAGTGACAAATGGAAACAAAAATTCACCAGAGCATCTTTTTTTTGTAATTGAAGAGTAGATAGCCATTTTTGAAACCAAACATAAGAAATACATTTCTCAAAAATGCAAGATTACCCGTATGCCAGATCTAAGAAAAATCAAACATAATGACAAAAAAACCTTCATGTAATCACAAATAGGAAGGATATTTATTAGAGCAACTTTTCTTTTCTCTTCACACATTTTTCAAACTAATAAACGTGAAAGAATATCACTACAAGTGCCTAACAAAGATTTGTAACCAAACCCATATCATGATGAACTCAATATCCAAAATAAATGATTCTTTCAGAAAACCCATGATGGGAAAAGAAATGCAACCAAAATCATAGCATGCCAATACTGAATCAATACTCACCAAACCATTTTCACCCATTCATATTCAAGCAAAGAGAAAAAATAATTGCCCTTCAAAGACTTTCATCAAGCAGAGGTAGGAATACCTGATATGATGAATAAAACTAAAAAGAGAGCATGATAATATGTTGTGATGAATTTACCAACCTAGCTATGGAGAAATCAATGAATCTTCTTCCTCCATTCAGCCCTCAACCAATGAAAAATAGTAGACCCAGTAAACAACCACGACATAGCTCTTACAGTGAGAATAATTTTCTAATTTTTTGAATTGCATCAGGTAATCACCAAAGCAAGATTAGTTACACAATCTTCATGGTAGTGGCTAGGGTTTTACCTTCAGCCAAATGATGATTACAAAACTCTTTTTTCCCTATCCCTTCTTTCCATCGAATACTATACTCAATTTCATAATGATTTCAAATTCAAATAAAATGATATGCTATATCATTTGAAATCTGTGAGCATGTCTAAAACCATCGACAACATAATTTCCAACTCAATTGCCAAGTCACACCATCCACATGTATATCATTGTCCATGTGAGTGATGAATACAACAATGCCATTCTCTGCCTTCGACTGTCCAAGACAAAGAATTATATATTTTATGCTTAGGCCAACACAAATAAACATAGTGCCAATGTGATAGCCAATGTCAATTGTCTAAGATAAGACATATCAAAGCTGATACAAACAAAGGTTCAAATGAACTATATGTAATATGGTAAGCCTGAGTGTAGGTCGAAATACAGTATGTGTAATATACAATGTAAACCATATCTCATTTGAAATGTGAAGAACCCGATTACTAACAATTCCAATTCAAATCCATGTATGGCATTACCTCCAATAGAGTGTCATGTGAAAGCTCAATGATAATTAAATATCATATGCACAAGGGTAATCACCTAAAAACTATTAATGAAACCAAGATCAAACTAAAATAATATATTTGTGGAATATACTTGAACTTGAACCATCAAGGACATGATCAACCTAAAGCATAAAGATCCTAAGACCTATCAAGATAGAAATGACATATAAATTTGAAGCAAATGCATGCCTTGAAACAAAAGCATGCCCTGAACAACCATGCCATATACCAATCCAACCCTATAATCTCTGAAGCATAATAGGAAACAATAATTCAATGCAAGTATATGAGGACATGTCAACCAATCCAAGATACCATCAACTTGAACCTACACTTGTAAATACCATAGCACCATTTGTGACTTTTTCACCAAGGACAAACAACTGAGCGGTGAGAGCAAGAAACTCCTCGTTTTTCCTTGATGACCAAACAAAAATCTCTCTCCCCCTTTTTGCATCAAAGACAAAGGGTAGATAAAATGTGTAATTACTCAAGTAGATGTATATACCCATATATGTAACATATGAACATGCTGATATCATAGTAAGAATAACAAAATGTCATTTCCAAGAATCTTGGTCCATATCATCAACACCAAAGAAAAGGAAACATAATATTATAATGCAATAAACCTAATTGTCAAATGATACTTGAAGATTGAAGACTTGTTACCTTGAACAAACCACCTTCTTTTTCATGTTAAACTCCATCCTTCATTGTTACCTCATAGGAAAAAATTCTTTGATTAGCACTAATACATTAAGTCACAAGAACATTTGAGAGGCTTTGCACCAAGATGCTTCCAATACAAACCATTACATACAAAACTAAAGCATCCAAAATAAGCTCATTTAAAACAAAGTGCACTGTCATGTCACAAAATTCTTAATCCAGTCAACCACTAGTTCAAGCAAGATAAGTAACCACTATGAAAAGCATTGGAAATATAATAGAGCAAGAAAGCAGTTTACTATCCAAAATATATCACTGTCTAGAAAGCAATGAGAACCAATAGCATATAATGATCCAAAGCACGAAAAGTGGGCAAACAAACTACCAAAGAAAACCAATGCACCACGACAATGCATTACTAATGCACATTGCATCAACTTACCAACTGTAAACACTATGTTACCAGCATGAATAACCATGTACCAAGGCATCAACTATGACAACATCAAAGATATTATGAGCTTCTCCCCCAAACAAGATTCTCACTGGAAATTTATTCAAGCACAGTACTCTCATAAAACATGATACTATCACAATGTCACAAGAACTTACACAAGAAAATCTCAAGATACTCTTACTAATATAATGTCTTTGAGTTCATTTCCATAACTCTTCATAATTACTGAAAACTATTGAACTTCTTGAAAGATCTTATCATTTATGTTCATTGTTATTTCTTTCACTTTCTAATTGGTTTAAGCAATGTTCCTTGTCCTTCTACTACACACCATAGAGTTGAACCTTCTTTCTCAACATAAACCATCATAGTATGTTGTCTAAAAGAATCCAAGACATATATAGCTAAAATATAACACAATGATTATCAAAACATCATTAGCACTTATATCTACAAGTCACATTTTCATCATGTCCTCTAAAATATTTACCATCTGATATTTGAATAAGAACACTTAACTTCAATCATGAATCTACAATCTTCCAAGAGCATGAGTGCAAACCAGTGACAAACATTTATCTCTGATACTCAACCAATTCTTCTTAGAGACAATGAATTATTAGGATGTATTCAAGGTTTGATTAATAACAATCTTAACATAAATATAATAATCCTTTAGATGCAGTCAAGAACTTTAGACAGCCTATCATCAAGTTTTTCATAAAAAGCACCAGTATGTTAGGAACAAAGGAAGATTTAACTAGATTTCAACTTCCTATGTAGATGTCAAATATGCATGACCCCATATGACATTTGCAACTTCTTAATGGCTAAACCAGGATACACCAATACCAATATTAATCAATGATTTCAAGACATCAAAGATAAGAAACCTAAACATCTCTTGTATGTAGTCAACCCGCACCTTATGAATTGAGCCATGAAAGCATCAAACTCAACAAAGGACTATCAATGTACTTGAAACTTGAATTCCTTAACAATCTATAATAGCTGATTTGTTATGCACAATACAATAATCATGATGATCTCTATTATATGCAAGGCTATCAATATTTGAGAACTTTTATTGAACATAAACATCTGTTATCATAAGCAGACATTCATAAACAATTCAATCAAAATAATCATAGAGAAATATTGAAATTTACAAACTATTTCTTTACTTCTTATACCACCAAGCAAATGCATGTTTTCATACCTCATTCTTGACTTCATAGGGGTAAAATGTGTTACCATAATAGACTCCCCCTGAGTCTTTTCTTCTTCTCAATAATTGGATGGTATCACATGTGCAAGAAGAAGTGCATAAGGAGTTTTCACACATTCATCTTTATTTCTCTTCTTGTCATCTTGATTGATCTTTCTTCTCCACACCAATGTAGATTTTTTCACTTTTTTGCTTAAAGTACTTGTCTTTCTATTAAACCTGCATTGATGTACTTTATACCCAAAGTTATTACATCTAAAACAAATGATCTTATGAATATTTTGAGGAATAAAAGACTTTCTATAGACATTTCCAACTTTGTTCACTTCATAATTATCACTTGTATTCATTCTACAATATTTTATAAAATGGCCAAAGTTATTACAATTGTAACACACCACATTTTCATTTCTAGAGACATTAGAATGATTCTTATTTGACCATCTTATGCAATCAATTACCTTATGACCAAAGTCATTACAAACATAACAATATCCTTGAAAAGAATGATTATACCTAAATGAATGATCATGCCAAGGATGTTAAGATCTAAAGACATTTCTCCTTTCTCTATGAATACCTTTAGATTGTCTTCTAGCATCAATGTTATCCTTCAGTGTATCTCTATGGTAACCAAGATGAACCTTCCTTATTGGTGTTTGCTTGGTTGTAAACCTCTTTCCATCTGTAGTAGCAAACACTGTCTCATGTTTAGATTCTTCTACAGAGCTTTTTCCAACCTCATATCCCACTCTTGTAGGATATTTAGAATGTTTTTTTCTGCCCAACATCTCATTCAATATGTTAGTACTATGATCAAATTTCTGAATTTTACCTGATTGTACCTTGACACTTTCAAGCTCTTTTCTTAGTGCAACTACTTCTCCTACAAGTTTTATACATTCAATCTTTTTAACATCCAAATCAGACCTTACAACATCTACTATCCTCTTGCATTCTTCAATTTCAATTTTCTAGCTTATAATCATATCATCTTTAAGAGTTAGTTCTTTTAACAAGGAATCATTATCTGAACATTTCTTTAAAGAAGCAATCTCATTTTCTAGTTTATTGCACACTTCATCCTTGTCATTTAACTTGACTTCCAGTTCCTCTTCAGTCCTTTTTCTATCAACCATTTGACCTTTCAGAAATTCAATAATATTTTTCAAATTTATCATAGTTTTGGTTTAATCCCTGATTAGTATCAATACTCTTTTGAAGTTGTACCTTAAGTTTCTAATTTTCTTGTTTAATCATTTTAATTTCATCTAATGCAACAAGCAGTTCTCCTTCCAAGTCAACCGCATACTCATCACCTTCATATTCTTTTTCACCAAATTCTTGTTCAAAGTCACTTACTAAGTGATCTTCTTCTTTACCAACTACAGGGCCGCTTTTAGTATCAAATGATAGGGGTATTTCATGAGACAAGACTACACTAGACTTGATAGGGATTGATTGATCAACTTTTTTCTTGACACTAGTGATTTTCTTTTGAATTTTGTTTCTTTTGCACTTAGCAATAACAACTACACCACGATCAGTAAACCCCAAGATGTTTAGACTTATCCATGGGTATGTATCTTTAAACCAACATCAATTGAAACTAGATATGTCTTCATAAAACATAGTTTGTATCATTCAAACATAAGTACTTTCTTGAACTTGTGACATTTTGATAAAATCCAAATCCAAAATCAATCCAATGTGGTTTAGACTTATATGAGGACCCTATGCTTTGATACCAATTTTTGGAGTGTGGATAGACACTGAGAGGGGGGGAATTAATCAGTGTCTAAAACTTTTAAATGTCGACCAAGACTTTTAATTCTGATTCCCTTTCTTTTGAAAGAAGGGCAGAGAAATGGCTTTGAGAGCATTCATATGACAACATTAACTTAGTTCATTTTTGACAACTTATGCCAATTAAAACTTGTGTGAGATATCTTGCATTTGTAAAAAAGATGTATGACATTGTTTAATAATTAGTGCATGATGACAAAATAGGTGCAACTCATAAGACTATACATGAAGACAAACATTGTTTAATCACTTTAGGACCCCCAAATTTTAAAGCAGACTTATGAAATACTAAAACAACTGCGCAATGGAATGACATATGATAAGCATGAAACAACTAAGAGCTTCAATACACCATAACAATTCTTGACCTATGAATCAAATGAATACTTTTATGCTTCCTTTTGAATTAGATTCTTCAACAATGACTTGTGCAAGAAATTTTAAAATGAATATTTGTAGAGATGAAGGAACTAACATTCAACCATGTTCAGACTAATAAGAACAATCACTCACAAAATAATCATAGTCTAGAAGCATTATGACATCAAAACAATGATACCATAAGACAAAGAAATTGTCGAGTGGAAAACCCTCCTGGGGTAGAAAAACCACTCCTAAACTATTCCCATACTAGCTTATATTTTCATATCACTGCTTACAATGCCTTACATGCTAATTTTTGAGCACCCACTCAAGGAGCACCAACCTCTCATTTAGAAACACCCATTTCAAGGAGCACCATCCCTTTATTGAATTTCAGAATAACAATAATATTAGAGGATTTCTCTATTTCAATTCTTTAACACCCAAGATGCCTTACATCCCAATACCCCTAATATCCTAAAGGTTCACTCTTGAACCTTCAAAATACTAGACATATTGAAAAGAAAGAAAAATCTTTGCATTATGTTTGCAGATTTTTTAATAACAAAATTTCTCACATGTATTTTTCAAGAATCATCAACATCTCTAGAAGCAGTGATTAATCGTTGTTTTTATATGTTTACAAAATATGCACATATGTTGTCATAATAATTTTTTTCACATAACCCTCAACAAAATCTGCACCAATAAAATCATTTGTTCCAAGAATACAATAATACAATAATGTATGCACCAATAATATCATTTTCCTTTTTCAAAATGTTTTTGATGGAACAATAATACCCTTAATGATCTATTTTTCAAAAACCTATAAAGATTAGTGACAAATGGAAACAAAATTCACCAGAGCATATTTTGTTTATAACTAAATAGCAAATAGCCATTTTTGAAACCAAACATAAGAAATTCATTTTTCCAAAATGCAAGATTACCCATATGCCATATCTAAGAAAAATTAAACATAATGACAAAAAAACCTTCACTGCAATGACAAATAGGAAGGATATTTATTAGAGCAGCTTTTCTTTTCTCTTTACACATTTTTCAAATTGATAAATGCAAAAGAATATAACTGCAAGGGCCTGTCAAAGATTTGTAATTGAATGCATATCATGATGAACTCAATATCCAAAATAAATGATTCTTTCAAAAAAACCATGGTGGGTAATGAAATGTAACCGAAATCATAGCATGCCAAAACTGACTCAATACTCACCAAACCATTTTCACCCATTCATATTCGAGCAATGAGAAAAAATAATTTCCCTTCGAAGAATTTCATCAAGCAAAGGTATGAATACCTAATATGATGAATAAAATAGAAAAGAGAGCATGATAATCTACTTTGACAAATTTACCAACCTAGCTATGGAGAAACTAGTGAATCTTCTTCCTCCATTGAGCCCTCAACCAATGAAAAATAGTAGACCCAGTAAAAAACCACAACATAGCTCTTACAATGAGCATCATTTTCTATTTTTTTGAATTACATCAGGTAATCACCAAAGCAAGAGCAGTTACACAATCTTCATGGGGGCATCTAGGGTTTCACCTTCAGCCAAATGATGATTACAAAACTCTTTTTTCCCTATCCCTTCTTTCAATTGAATACTATATTCAAGTTCATAATGATTTCAAATCCAAATGAAATGATATGCTATATCATTTGAAATCTCTGTGCATGTCTAAAACCATCGACAACATAATTACCAACTCAATTTCCAAGTCACACTATCCACATGTATATCATTGTACACATGAGTCATGAACACAACAATGCCATTCTCTACCTTCAACTGTCCAAGACAAAGCATTATATATTTTATGCTTAGGCTGACGCAAATAAAGATAGTGCCAATGTGATAGCCAATGCCGGCTATCTAAGATAAGACATATCAAAGCCAATACAAACAAAGGTTCAAATGAACTATATGTAAAATGGTAAGCCTGAGTGTAGGTCAAAATACACTATGTGTAATATACAATGTAACCCATATCTCATTTGAAATGTGAAGAACATGATTACTAAAAATGCTAAGACCTAAGCCATGTGTGGAATTACCTCCAATAGAGTGTCATGTGAAAGCTCAATGATAATTGAATATCATATGCAAAAGGGTAATCACCTGAAATCTATTAATGAAACCAAGATCAAACTAAAATAATATATCTATGGAATATACTTGAACCTGAACCATCAAGGACATGATCAACCTGAAGCATAGAGATCTTGGGACCTGTCAAGATAGAAATGACATATAATTCTGAAGAAAATTCATGCCTTGAAACGAAAGCATGCCCTAAACAACCATGCCATATACCAATCCAACACTATAATCTTTGAAGCATAATAGGCAACAAGAATTCAATGCAAGTATATGAGGTCATGTCAATCAATCCGAGATACCATCAACTTGAGCCTACACTTGTAAATGCCATAGCACCATTTACAACTTTTTCATCAAGTACAAACAAATGAGGGGTGAGAAAAACAAGTGGATGGATGAATACAATATTATACATTTAAACGCAAATCCCTAGAAGAAATACTAGACATATTGGTGAGAAGGCTTCCAAATTTGATGGTGATCATAATCCAAGCGAAAAAATCTCCAAGGGAAAAGCAAATCAATATGCAATGAAGAATATCCAGTCACTCTCAAACTTTCTTCAAATGCAAATGAGTAAATGGTGAGCGAAAATGAAAATATATTACCAAATTAGTGCAATAAATGACCTCCAATTAATGCACGATGAGACATTTTAAAAATCTCATAAGTGTGATGGGAGGGTGGATTTTGGATAAACTGAGGTACCTCAAATTATCTGATCAGATTATAGTTTGGGTAATCTGAGCTTACTCAGATTTTCTGAAAGTGCCCCATACTTAGCCATTTTTGCTAGTTTTTTACAACCTTGACCTAGAGTTGAACTTCTAAGGGTCAAATCATGACTTCAAATTACGATAAAGTATTTCAAAGGTGAGCTCATCAATTTTCTCATGGGTGAATCAAGATCCAAACTAAGAGACTTATCCCTTAAGGGGATGAAGTCAAGACCCTACAAAAAGAAAACACGAAAGAAAAGGTAAGAAAAAGTGTCCCTGCTTTCAGCGGGGTGTGTGTCCAAAAACTAGACAATAGGTAAAGGTTAACTAGTGGTTGAGTTAAGATATTTTCCAAAGATCTAAACTATGTTATGCACAAGGTCAAGTATTTCTTCACTTCCAAGAATAAGATGAATGTTATCTCTAGTAGGGATCGTGATAGTTGAAATGTTCTCAGTACTTATTTGATTTTGTAGGTTTTCTAAGTCTCCATGAATTTGGATTATGTTTTCTTGTGGAATAATAACAACCATTGTTTCAACATGCATTACACTACTTGAAGACAAGGAATTGTTAAGGGTATGGTCCATACCTAGTGAGCTAGTGTCAACACTAGTAGTGAATGAGTTAGACAACCCAAGATCCATGATGATTCTGCTATCGCAGGATGACATGAGTCTCAAACTTCATCTCACTATAGTATTAGCAATAGGACACCAAGTAGAAAAGCTCATGCAAGGGATACTAAATGCAAGATGGATGCAAATGCCATTTAAGCTAAATGCAATGAAATGAATATAGCAAAAACTTTGTAAACTGAAACAAACAGTTATCAATAGCAAACAAGATAACATAAATAGAGTTTTGAATTATGGAAAATGCAATTTAAAATCTACACTAGGAATAAATCACCCAAAGGGGCGCATGAGTCCTAGTGAGGATTTATTTCACAATTTTTAGAAAATTTTAAGTGTTTTTTTATTTTTTTTAGTTTGTATGATCTGTAAATGAAAATGTAGATTCCAGATGATATTCAATGATGCAAGGTACAAAAATCTAAATGTACATTTCAGATGATATTCAATGATATTCACTAATGTAAGATTTAGAAACCCTATATGAGTTAACGCAAGTAAGATCTAGGACTATGATGCACTCCAAATTAGAAATGATGTGCTCCAAATGCAGTTTCACCAAAATGAAGTGTTGAAAATGGTTGCATTATGGTTTAGGACATAGAAAAACACATTTCACAACTTCCATTCAAGGAAAAACATAGAGATCTCAATCTAAAGTGTGCAAAGGAGAAACAAATCTTGCAATAGGGTTGTCCTAGGGTCTGATTAGAAGCTAAAGAGCTGTTCAACACCAAGCTATGGCTTGGAAAGATCAATGAAATACAAGTCCAAATGCTAAAACCTAATGTGATGCAAGATTTCACTAAATGACCTAGAAAAGCATGTAAATCAGAACAAAAAGGTGAGAAATCAAAAGTGTTCACCTAGAAACCTGAAGAGGGTAGGATGGGGACTTGAAATGCTAAAAAAACTAATATTAATTCTTTTTGGGACTCATATTCCATTCTGGGTGATTTAGTCCCAGATTAGGGTTTAAGGGTAGGAACATAAATCTGGAAAAGATATGTCTGAAACTCCTGAAATCCACAAATTTGCTTATAATGGAACTCATATAGAAGAAGTGGTGTATCAGTCCACTTAGTTTTTTCTAAACATTCAAAGTCTAATTCTTCTTTTCAATGTCTTCTTTGTCCTTCCCCCCTGATTTCCAGATCTGAATCTCTAATTTGCAACTTGTAGATGTCTCCCAATGATCTCTAATGCAAGTTGACAAATTTGAAAACTCTGAACACTTGACAACTTTCTCCAAGCTTTCTCTTCAATATGTCTTCAACCTAGATCTAAAAATCACACACTAAAGAGAGGGGAAAATGTTGTTTTGTTAGTGGAAAGGGGTTTTCCTTGGTCAAACCCTGTTTTGGTAATCAAACCTTGAAATGAAATTAGATGAAGGAATGATGAATGAACAAAATGTAATGTTGCAACTCACCAAACCATAGCAATAAAGTGCTACAAACATGTGTGAAATGGATCCAATCAATGTAGATCTTGACTCTTGCTTGAATTTGATAGATCTTGAATTGAATGCTAGCTTGAATCATAAAACCCTACATCATAATTTTTAGCTCAAAAATAAACATGATGCTTGATGCTTGAATAATGCTCTAAAATACTTGATAATCAGCCCTTGAATGCTCTTGAATGCTCTTGTGAACTCAAATTTTCTATCATGCATGAATACTTGAAAGCTTGGTGTCAAAATGAGTGAAATAAACCTGTATTTATACTTGTTTATGCTAAATTTCCTGAAATTACAACACTAGAAGCTGATATCAAATCTAGGAGAATAATATCCCGCCAAGAATTTGAATTAATTTTTTTTTTGGGCATGAGACGCATACGTCAGAAGTGGCATATGAGTCCCATTAGGCTTAACTATGGGACACATTTTAAAAAATGCTTAGAATGATGTAAAATCTAGATCAGGGACCCAAAACTTAGGTGGGAACCATATGCCCAATGTGGTGTATGAGTCCTAGAAACTAAATTTAGGCCACACAACCTAAAAACACCTGAATTATGATTGGATGTTGCTTTATGTCAAGATTATCCTCGAAAAGATGCATTAAATGAGGCTTGTGGATGTAAAATAAGGCCAATTAAGGCATAAGAAGCCCAATTATTTAGTAAAACCATAGAAAAGTGTGAAAGTGTGTTATGTACACTTTACAACACTCTAAATAAGGGATCAATAAGCTCATTTAGTTCACAAGGGCCCATGTGAATATGTTAGACATATTACAAGACTAAATCAAGGCCATGTTAGGGAGTACTTTTTCTATCATTACACTCTACGGTGAAGGTTATTGTCTTGTAGGTATGGGAAATTTATTAGATTGTTTGTATCTACCTTTCCTTAAAGTTTAAGGTGATATGGTGTTCTACAAGATTGTTTTGAGTGTTGGAAGTATGTGCCAATGTGTCTAGTTACACATAATGATGGTGTTCTTAGTTTTACGAGGTTATGGTAGAGGAAAAATATTCTGATGATGTTAGAATATTCTAAGATATTTTATGTATACTGTGGATTGTTTTTATGTGGTCCATGAAGTTGTTTTTACACCTGATTAGGCATGAACTTAATTGTTAAGGGAGTTAATATAAATTTGGTTGACCTGACATGTTGCACTAATTACATAGGATGATTTTTGTTTATAAAAGTGTTGAGAAGTGTGTTGGTGTAGATTTGGGTCCCAGTTAAGTTGTGGCATGTTCTGCCTTCACTTCTTTACATAGTGGAAGTTTTTGGTACTAACCTATTTGATGTTGCATGGTTGAGGTGCATACATTTCCTTAAGGTTGGCCCAATTGAGACTATTTTAGGTCATGGCTGGTATAAATACAAGGTGAGTTGTTGTTTGGATTAAGTAGATGGTGTGTGATGCCAAAGATGTGAAATTGGTCAAGTGTAGTTATCTAAATGCGAGCTTTAATGCCTATGACTCCTAGATGTAATGAGTAGAAAAAGTCTACATTTTAGTTTGTTGAATGAGTTGTTTTTGCTTCAATGGTGTAGTGTCAAAAAATGCATACCATTGCATTTTCACACTTTTTTGGACCCACCTTGCTTTATTTATGTTTATTTATGTCTCAATTGGTCTTTTTTGCACCTGCAAGCCTAATAAATTATATCTTTTTATGGCTAATCTTGACAAACATCAAAGGGTAAATGATAATTTAATGATTTTGGTTGTGTTTCCTTCATTTTTGGACCAGGACTAAGATGCCACCTAGGGCATCTTAGTCCCCCTTTAGTTATTTTTAGCATTTAATTTCAAATCTTGGTGGAATTTAGCCTCCTTTAATTAATGAATTCATATGTCAGCTTGGTGTGGTGTAATTTTAGGATATTAAGCATAGATAAGTATAAATACAAGGTTCTTTCATTCATTTTCATCCTAGAAACTTGAGTATTCATGTATTATAGCAAGTTTGTGATCAAGAGAGCATTCAGGAGCACTTCATCAAGCATTTGGAGCCATCATCAAGATTCAAGCATCATGCCAAATATATTCTTGCATCATGTGTATTTTTGAGCTAACATTTATGGTGTAGGATTTTAATTCAAGCAAGCAATTCAAATCAAGATCTATCAAGCATTCATTCAATTCAAGATCTACATTCAAGCTAGCCACTTCACACAAGTTTACATATTTCATAACAAGGGTTTGGTGAGTTGCAACATAGCACTTTGTCCATTCATCATTTTCCTTCATTATTTCATTTCATTCCAAGGTTTAATTACCAACAAGGGCTTTTACCAAGGAAAACCACCATTTAATAACAATCAACAAGTTTTTCCTCCTTTGTGTATTTGTGTTTACAAATTTAGGTTGAAGATTATTTGAAGTGCAAAGTTACAAAGTTGCAAAGTTGCATTGCAAAGTTTTCATCTTCACGGAAAGTCACCTACAAGCCAGATCTAGAAGTTTCAGGACCTAAGATCTGAGAAGAAGTTGTAGACATTGAACCTCATAATCATCTTTCTAAATTGTCAAAATTTAGACTAGGACTAAGACAATGGTAAGGGAATCTTAGTCCTCCTAGAGGTATTTTGTAGAGATTCTTTTAGATTCTACTCTGACATCCAAAGATTCTGCATTTTCCCCATAAAATAGTAGTAGGACTAAGACAACTGTAAGGGTTTCTTAGTGCTCCTCAACATATTTTGACAACGTTTTTGTATTTCCAGAATCCTTATAACATTTCTAGACCTCCTAGGTACATACATCCTAACTTTTTGTTACTCAATTTTGTCATTGGCATTCATCATTTGGCTTGCATTACTAAGTTTTGTGAGTTGAATGTTTAGTTGTATTTTGCAAGATTTTTCTTAGTGGTGAACCCTTCAAAGCCTAATGAATCTTCCTAGGTCTCCCTTTTTTGGGAATTGACTCACCTTTTTTTATAGTCAATTCAATTTGGGATCCTAGGTTTCCTTCAATGAACCATCCCCCAATAAAGGAAAAATCCAGGATTAGGGACCCCTTTCTTGTATTGTGAGTCCCTTTTCCCAATCGTTCATTTTCAATGGTTCATTTTGGTGAACCCAACATTTTAGACATTCATTTTTTGATTTGGAGTTTGCTAAGGCCTTAGATCTAGGTTGCATTCATTCTTTCATTGCATCTTGCATTAGTAAAAGTGCATCTAGGGTTACTCATATTTGCATTAGTGAAAGTGCAAATAGGTTACATTTTTTGATTTCTTACATCATCTTATCTAAATTGAAAAACTATAAAATTGCATTTTCAATCATCCTAATTGTATTTAGGAACATTGTTATTGCATTCAAAATTGAAAAAGAAAATTACATTCAACTTTGCATTCAGTTGCTTGTCATTAATCACTTTTTCTTGCTTTCATCTGAATAATTTTATGTTTCTAAACATTAGCTCCCTAAGTAGGAAAATTGGAAACACTGTCACCAATCTAGATTTTGGTGTTTTTCTAAAAAAGACCTTTACTAGGACTAAAATTCCCTTGCTGGCATCTTAGTCCCTTTGTGGGTTTTTGGCTTGGACCCTGTTTGAGTTAGTTGCTACCTGTTTCAATTTCTAGAACATCATAATTTCATCAATAGGACCTAGACACCCTTACTGGTGTCTTAGTCCCCATGGATTTTTAAGTTGTATTTTTTAGGGTTTAAATCTTCTCTTTTGTGCTTTTGTTTGCTTCTTTCAATTTTTTGTTACAGTTTGTAGAATTATTGTTATTTCAATTTCTTTCATTTCAAGTGTAATTGTAAGCATAGGATATTGTGTTCATTGCAATTTTTGTAGTTTATCTCTTGCATGAGTTGTACTAGTTGGTGTCCTACTACTAATACTATGGTGAGATGAAGTTTGAGACTCATGGAATCTCGTGATAAAACACTCGCTGTAGATCTTGGGTTATCTAGCTCTCTTAATTCTAGTGTTGGTACTAGTTCACTAGGTATGGACCATACCTTTGATAACTCTTTTTCTATGCCTACTTTACCTAGAAGTGCTATGCCAAGTGTTCAAACAATAGTTGATCATATCCCTCAAGAAAACATAATGAAAATGCATGAACACCTATCCCATTTGCAAGATAGTGTGAGTAATGAAAACATTTCCAACATTGTTATACCTATCATAGATAGTATTCACCGCATGATGGAAAGTAATGAAGGACTAGAATTTGTGTGTAATATAGTCCAAATCTTTGAAAAAAATCTTCCTTCCACCACCAATGGTACTCAAAGTTCAAACAATGTGCAAAATCTAGGAGGAATTCAAATTCCCCCCTTCAACCATAGCCTCCATTTCCACCTATACAAATCCTCAAGTGACCACAACGATGCAACCAACTAATAATGTCCTTCCTACCTTGAATATTTCCACTATTTCTCCTTATACCTATGTGGCATCTAACCTTATAGCTCCTCTCATAAGTTATACATTCACTTGTCCTTCCAACACATACACACCACCACCATATTCACCTCCATCTCAAACCACAAACAATGACCCTATCATTAACCACCTTTTACAAAACCTTTCATCCCTTCAACATCAAGTCTCCACCATAAACCAAAATCAAAATGGTCCACCTTCATACTATGTCAAAATAAACCCACTATCTTTGGAGATATTGAGAACTCTGGTGCCACAAGGTATAAAGATCCCTAGATTTGAGAAATATAGAGGAAAGAGAGATCCTAATAATAATTTTAATGGATTTACTGCTTTGTGTAGTGACTTTATCCTTGAGGATAAACTTTTGGCTAAGCTTTTTCTCCAATCCTTGAAAGAAATTGCCTTGGACTAGTTTTGTACATTACCAAATAACTCAATTCATTTATTTAATGAACTTGTTGAAGCATTTATTAACCATTTCCAAGTGCATATGGCTATTGAAATGACATTAGATGATTTGATGAGATGTGAACAAAATCATGGTGATAAATTCACTGACTTTATTTCACATTACCAATCACTTTATTCCCAAATTAGTGTGAATATTCTCAATCCTCACCTCCAAAAGATGTTCATAAAAAATTTACAAAGTAAGATACAAGACAAAATTACCATGATGAAAATCCCTTTCTTCATGCACTTGTGCACTTCCCTTCGAGATTATCACCAATAGAAAGGACATGATATAGATCATTGCAAGCATCTTAAACATCTTGTGCAAGACCTCATTGATTCTAACCATATTCAAATTGCAGGTGTGAATGTAAATGGTAATAAATTTTTAGCTCCTCTTAAACAAAAATTGAAAATATTTACCAATCCCATTCCTTTATATTTCATTTGTTAAGGATAGTGAAACTAAGCTCGATGTGATAAGAGTTGAAACAGATGATGATAACATGAACAATAATGAACAAAATTCTATGGATGATAATGAAAAAAATCCTATGAAAAATAATGAACAAAGTCCTATTATTACAATGATATGAGTGATTGAAATTGAGCCTCGTAAACAACAAACCATAATGCCCATTGACATTACTTTCTCTTCAAAAGAAACAATAAAAAAAGCACTTGATGGTCCTCTTTACATAGCCAGTAGAATCAATAATAGACCCACTCTTGGGATTCTAATTGATCTCGTATGTGGAGAGAATGTGATCACATAGGAACTCTTATATGTGCATGAACTCACTCACATTAGATATGATAAATTAAAAGCATGGATTAAAACTCATGATGGTTTTTCTTGTGCAGCAATGGGCTCAATCACACTCCCTTTACAAGTAGGACCGAAGAAATTAAATGTACCATTCTCCATCATCTCTAATTTAGATTGATTCCATGTGAAGTTAGGCTAAAAATGCTTCACTCCATGAATGTGGTCCCATCCATTGTCCATAAGTGCTTAAAGTTTCCATTTGACAATGAAATATTCACTATGGACCATAGTGGCTTTAGATGTCCATCTTCTCATAGAAATTTTTCCCTGGATTATTTTTTTCCTGAGACCATGGAACCTATAAAACCCTACTCCTACATAAGCACAATTTGAAAACCGTAATAAAAGAAACATAAATTCTAGAGAGCGTAGGCATAGACATTGTGCTATTGCTCGAAAGACGAATGAAGAGAACAACATAGAAAATCAAAATCCAAAATTGACTAAAGCAATAAATGATGAGTCTCCTCCATTACTAGAACCAATAGATCCTATGTCTCCAACACAACAAGGACTATCACCTTCTATGGATATTATCATTCATCCTCCTATTGTGGTTAACCTGGACAATGATGAAGAAACTACTAAAATTGATGAGGAAGTGCATAATGAGTTGAATTTGTTACTTTCCACTTCTATGAGCTTAGACAATAACAACCATGATGATTTTCCTAAACTAATTGATTCACCATGTGTTGCTCCTAGTGATTCTCCTAGTATAGCACTTGACATGATCCATCTCACTAGTGATCTGCATTTTGGATATACTGAATAAGACTGGGATGTGGATGACCTACTGGATGGTTGACTCGCATGTTCCTTACTAGTCTTTTTGTTTTCCTTTTTTCTTTTTTTTTGGTTGATTGCATGTGTGTAATGTGTAAGGAAAGATTAAGGTGTGGAACAAACTCTCCTACTATCAAACCTCAGAGAAGAATGCAGATATGTCTTTAAATTTTCAATTACAATTCATTAAGATGCACATGGGTATGTGTAGGATCATGATGGGTGAAAAAGTGGCAATACGATGGTTATTTGTAGGGTATGTGGCTGACGACCTTTTTTTACCCAAAATTGATGAAACAAAAGGGGTTTTTAAAGGAGATTCTAAGCTTTCCACCAATATAAATTATGCTATACTTTGAATTTAATAAATAATTATTATTCATTTTCTATTTGAATTACGACTAAAGTCCTAATTGATAGGTTTGTTAAAAAACTTCTACAAATTTCAAATGGTATCACATTTTTTGAATCTGAAATGTGCATCACATTCTATGCTTCACATACTATAGGATTTAAAAAAAAATGAATTTCATGAAGTTTTAACAAAGTTAAGGTGGTCAAACATATGAGTTTTTTATATTTTTTAAAAGTTGTAATAAAAATCATAATTAATTATTTACTTGGAAAAAAATTACAAAAAATATTCATCACATCTGGACATGAGTCCTCTACTTATATATAAAATATTATAAAAAAATATTAACATTTTATTATGGTTAGGGTGGTCAACAGACAACTACTTATTTTTTCCTTGAAATTTAAGTACTACTGCATTGAAATTTCAAATTTTCACCAAATAGATTTTTTATTTTTTTAAATAAACCTAGTATTTTAGAAATTGCATTGAATTTCCTACAAATTCTATTTTTACATATTTTTGAAATAATATAGATAACTTATTCAAATTTTTACATCAAGTTTCCTAACTCTAATTTTTTTGAATTTTTTGCCACTTAAGGGCCTATTTTTTCCATGATGATCCTGCACATACCCACATGAAAGGAATAACATAATAGTGAAATAAACACACACAATTTAACACTAGATTTTCATGGGAAAACCCTTTTGGGAGAAAAACCCACCACACCAAAGAAAAATATCTTGTATTACAGTAATTGAATTACATACAAGTTATAGATTCTCCTTTCAGATAATTAATCTCATAGTAGAAACATTTCCCTAATCAACCTCATATAGAACAAATTTTTATCAGACTTCATTGTGTCTCACTGTTACAATGCATATACAACATACAATGAAGAACACTCACTGTTCATTTGATCATCCAACCATCGAACCCATAATAATTACAATATGTTACAATGTATAGCAACAACCATTATCAAAAAATTCTCTATACAAATGGTTTAGTTCAGTTTGCTCTTTTGAGCAACTTCCAAACTTCCCAGTCATCGAACGACCATATCCAAGTCAATAATGACCTCCACTATTAGGTGTACACTTCAATAGTCAACCAAGTCTGTACTCATTCACCATACACCGCACTGCCACTAGACAACCAAAAGGCTCCCACGGGGTGGTAGTATATCACGCTACTGCCAGACAGTTAGAAAGCTCCCGCAAAATGGCGGTATATCTGCACTACTACACCTCTACTAGAAGGTTACTATAGTATGGCAGTATCACCACACTACCACACCTCTACTAGAAGGTTCCTATGGTATGGCGGTATCACCGCACTACCGCTACTCTCTCACAAACACCTAGCAGTATAGAGGTAAAAGCATGAAGGTAACACTTATACAACTCTTAGCTAATTGGTAATAGAACCAGAGTTATACTAGTGAGTTTGAGACACATTTTTTCAACAATCTCCCACTTGACAAAGAACTCACTGAACCCTTTTCAATACAAGAAGTCACTGAATATTCTAGACCCCAAGGCCCATGGAATTTGCACACCATCTAAACTTATCCATGCTCACTGGCTTTTTCAATGCATTAACAACATTCTTCAGAGGATCCAACTTTTCCAAATAGGCCTTTCCATCCTCCACAATATCATGTACAAAATGGTAGTACACATCAATATGTTTTGTCCTAGCATGGAAAGTTGGATTTTTCGCTAGACAAATGGCACTCTGACTATCGCAACAAATAACAATCTTCCCTGCATCAAAAACAATAAAAAAAAAATATCCTAAGCCAAATGGCTTCCTTACAGGCATGAGTTGCTGCCATGTACTCAACCTCTATAGTAGATAAAGTGATTATAGCTTGCCACTTGCTCATCCAACTAACTGCACCACCATTCATCATGAAAATATTTCCACTGGTGGATTGTTTGCTATCAATGTCCCTTTCCCAATTAGAATCCACATACCCATGAATGTTGAGAGTCCTTTGTGATTCAACCAAATTTCTATGGTAACACAAAACATATTATAAAGTGCCCCTCAAATATCTAAACACTCTTTTCACAACATCCCAATGTGACCTTCCTAGATTAACCATAAACCGACTAAGTACTCCCACTACTTGGACAATGTATGGCCTAGTATAGACCATTGCATACATTAAATTTCCAATTGCAGTTGTATAAGGCACTCTGGTCATGTCCTCCATCTCAATAGGAGATTTTGGACACTCTTCAACAGATAGCTTCGTTACTTGCAAAACTGGAACAACTAGCTGCTTGTAATCAATCATACTAAATCTCTCCAGAACAGTGTTAATATACTTACTCTGGCTAAGGAAAAGCTTTCTTCTCTTTCTATCTTTGGTTATTTCCATTCCAAAAATATACCTTGCTACACCAAGATTCTTTATTTTGAAATTTGCAAAAAACTGAGATTTTAGATCATAAATCATAGACTTACTATTCCCTATGAAAAACATATTATCAACATAGAGTGCAATAATAAGAAACTAATAATTTTCAATTTTTAAGTACACACAATGATATGATTTCAATCTTACAAAACCCAGTGACAAAACAAATGTGTCAAATTTCTAGTACCACATTCTAGGGGATTGTTTCAAACAATACAAAGATTTCTTTAACTTGCAAACTAGATTTTATTTACCTTTTACTACAAAGTGCTCAAAATGGGACATATTAATTTCTTCTTCAAGATCACCATGAATAAATGTTATCTTCACATCCATCTACTCAATCTCCAAGTCATATGTTGTTGCAAGTGACAAAAGAAATCTCATAGAGTGTTAGCTTTTCTACCAGAGAGAAAATTTCCCCATAATCAATTCCCTCTACTTGGGAATATCCCTTTGCAACCAACCTCACTTTATACTTTTCAACATTTCCATTCAGAGCAATTTTCCTTTTCAATACCAACTTATAGCCAACAAATTTTCTGCCTTCAGGCAAGGGCACCAAACTCCAAGTTTCAATCTTCTCTAAGGATGCCATTTCTTCATTCATGGCTTCCAACCAAGAGTTTGAATCAGGCATTCTAATTGCCTCTTTTATAGTCCTAGGCTCATTAGTATTAGTAATCAAAGCATAGGAACAAGTAGAGTCTAACATAGAGAACCCATACCTATCATGTTGCTTCTTCTCACGTGTAGACCTCCTCATAGGTTGAGGTTGTGGTTCTTCTTCAAAACTCTCAGAGCTGCTCAAACTCTCCTTAGTTTCAGGTACACTATCAATGTGTTGTTCCTCTTTTTTTGGAGTAAGAGGTATTTCAACATCATTTTCCTCCTTATTTTCTTTCATCCCTGACTGCAGATCCACTAAAGTAACTTTCAACTCTTGAAAGATTACACTTCTGCTATATACAAATTTTTCAATCATAGGATTCCAAATCTTGTATCCTTTCACACCAATGTCATAGCCAATGAAAATACATTTAAAAAAAAATATCCAATTTAGATCTCTTCACATTTGGAACATAAACATATGCTTCATAGCCAAAGACACAAATATGTCTTAGAGAGGGCTTCTTACCAAACCAACCTTCCATAGGAATTTTTTCAACAAGTGCTAACAAAGGAGACTGATTCAACAAGTAACATGTTCTAGCTATAGCCTCAACCTAGAACTTTTGCTCCATACCAACATTGCTCAACATACTTCTTGCCTTCTCCATCAACATCCTATTCAACCTCTCAGCAACTCCATTTTGTTGCGGCATGTAAGGTGTTGTTTTATGCCTCTTAATTCCATGGTCTTAGCAATATATTTCAAAATGTCCATAATAGAATTCACCACCGTTATCTATCTTTAATCATTTAATTTTTCTTCTAGTCTGATTTTCTACCAAGTTCTTAAACTCTTTAAACCAACTGAACACTTCTGATTTATTTTTCAAAAAATATACAAATTCCTTTCTCAAATAATCATCAATAAAAGATACATAATATTTTGAATTTGACAACGAAGGAACGTTTACTTTACCAAAAACATCATAGTGAAATAATCCAAAACACCAAAAAAATTGTGAGGACTAGAGTAAAAATAAACATGATGATGTTTAGCATATATACAATGTACACAGAATTCAAATTCTAGATTACAATCATCAAGCCCCTCAACTAGATTTTTATTTTTCAAGGATTTTAAACCTTTTTCACTAATGTGACTGAGCCTTTGATGCCAGAGCATAGTATTATTTGTTGGAATTTTAGCTTCCAAAGAATTTTCCCCTATAGGGACTTCATTCTCCTTTTCTACATGAATAGTCTTATGTGACTTTGCAGAGACATTGTTACATTGAACAACAAGTGTGTCCAGCTTATACAAAGTACCTTTTCGAGCACCTATAGCCAACACCATTGAGCCTCTAGTCATTTTACAACCATTTCTTGAGAATGATACTTGCACTCCAACATCATTTAGCCTACTTATATAAAGTAAATTCTAAGCTGGACCTAGTATATGCATTATGCCATCAATTACCTTAATTCTTCCATTGGGAAACTAAATTCTGACTCTTCCATAGCCAACAATTTCCAAAGATGAATCACTTGCTATATACACCTTTCCACCATCATATTTTTCATACTTTGTGAAACAATCTCTATGAGATGTCATGTGGAAAGATGCTCCAGAATAAATCATCCAAACATCATTTGATGCTTGAGTTGCCAAGGTTGTAATGAAAGCATCTACATTTCTCTAAGAAGAATCGTAATCAAAAGAGTTCTTCTTCATCTTCTTCTTTTTCTCCTCTTTGCAATCCTTTTGGACATGACAAGGCTACCCATAGTTCTAGCACTTCACCTTGGAAATTTTCCCAGGAGACTTTGATCTCCCTTCTGATTTTAATTTGGAATTTTTATCCTTCTTCTTGCCTATTTCTTTCGGTCTGCCTCAAACACTAAGAGCCTCCTTTTCCATCTCAAAAGATTTCATTCTCATTTCTTCTAACAACAAAGAAGCAACCACATCTTCCATCTTGAAATTGGTTGTCGTTCTCCCAATCTCCATCACTAAATGATCCCAAGAATCAAGCAAAGAACACAATAAAAGCATACAATGATCCTCATCATCAATTTTCACACTATTGAGCAATCAACATGTTAAACGTATTTAGATGATCAGCCATAGATTCCCCTTCCTCCATCTTCAAAGAGTATAACTTCTTCCTTAAGAACAACTTATTCACCAAGGACTTTCCCTGATAAATGTCTCCAAGCTTCTTCCACAAAGAAGATGAGGATTTCTCTTCGCGAACGTTAAGGAGAATGGAGTCTTCCAAATAGAGTTTTATCAACCCTTTTGCTTTTTTGTTTGTGAGGTCCCAATCTTCTTGCTTCATGCTAGAAGTTTTCATTCCATACATAGCAAGCCAATGATCATGATGCATCAACAAGTCTTCCATTTTTAGTTTCCACAACTCAAAATTGCTACCATTGAATTTCTAAATTTTAATCTTTCCTGATGTGCTTGCCATCTTAATCTACAACCAAGATTACAAGACTTCTACAAAAAACTAATGAGAGAGCAAGCCCGAGACACAAAAAAACACTCATAGAATAGAGAATAATCTTTTATTCAATATTATGAAATTCTTACATGCAGAGGATCACAAATCCTCGGGCTCTGTGATACATGCAAATTATAGACTTATAGAAAATTACCCAGATTCCCCTTTCGCAACATGCGAACTCTCTTCCACAAAAAGTTCCCCAAAAATCAGAAATTAGCCCCTAAATAGCCCCTTTTCAGTTTGCAGCCAAAAATAACATTTGAGATAATATTTTGACAATTTGGCACCAAAAAGTACAATTTGAAATTCAAAAACTAAGTCCTAATTCAAAAATTGGCAATTTTCCAAAAATCAGCCAACTTCCGGAAGCCATAACTTTTGATCCGGGACTCCATTTTTCGAACCGTTCACACAGTTGGAAAGGTATCTGAGTGAATAACGTGCTATGAACCCACTCCATTGGTTCTGATGATTTCTAGGCTCGTACGAGACCGTTTAGTGCCTCAAATAAGACTTGGAAGGTTTTTCAGGGAAAAAAACAAAAATTGGAACTTGAATAACTTTCAAACCATGAATGATCTTGATCTGATTCTTTCACCAAAGTGCTTATTTTTCCATCATGAACCTTCCCATAATTTTTTGTCTTCCCACACCTTAAAATTCCCACCTGCTAAAAATAGCAATTGAGCAAAAAAAGCAGAAAAACAATTCTAAAAGTTGGAAACTATTAATCGACGAAAAGGGTATCCAGAAATGCAAAAACATCAACAAAAAGAAAACAGTAGGAACATAAATGGAAAACATATTTTTGGGTGATGCAAGATTTCCCTCACATCACTGGATGCTCCTGCATCAGACACCTAGGGTAATTTGAGAAGTGACCTTGTCATGTCTCAGATGGTTGAGGAAAACCCAAACGGTCAACCTCTGCCTTAGACAACCAAGAAGAATCTTCCACAGGCCTTCCTTTCCATTTTACCAAATATTCTTCATACTGCCTATTTCTGGTACTCCTTCCCACACGGCTATCCAGGATTTCTTCAATCTTCTCTGAAGTAGGTGTTGGAATGCCAAACTGTTCCATTGTTGGTGTTTCCTTTGTGCCACCTTCATGATACTCTGTCAAATCTAAAATATTGAACACATGGGAATTTTTGAATCCATCTAGAAACTCTACCTCATATGCATTTCCTGAATCATGTCTCTTCAAAATTTTACAGGGACCAAACTTCTTCATCTTCAATTTTTTAGACGTTCCCACTAGAAACCTTTCTTTCCTCAAGTGGATCATCACTTCATCACCAATTTGAAACTCCTTATACCTCCTCTTCTGATCTGCCTTAGCCTTATACTGCATATGCATCTTGTTAATATGTTCTCTTACCTTCTCATGTATATATTTGATGTGCTCTGCAAATTCTCCAGCTTCGGCACTTCTCTTCTTCTCTTGGTCCATCTTCCTCAATTCTGGAGTAGTCCCAGGACTACCTCCATACACAATCTGGAATGGTGATCTACCAGTGCTTTTGCTGATAGAATTGTTGTAAGAAAATTCTGCATGGGGTAAGATCAAGTCCCATCCCTTGGGTTTATCTCCTACCAAGCATCTCAGTAGGTTACCCAGACTTCTGTTCACAACCTCAGTTTGCCCATCAGTTTGTGGATGGTGTGCAGAACTGAACTTCAACTTTGTCTTCAACTTTTTCCTCAAGGTCCTCCAAAAGTATCCCACAAACTTGGTATCACGATCTAAGACTATACTCTTTGGCAGACCATGTAGTCTCACCACTTCTCTAAAGAACAAGTTAGCAATGTGGACTGCATCATGGGTCTTCTGGCATGGGATGAAATGTGCCATCTTTGAAGACCTATCAACTACCACAAATACTGAATCATTCCCTCTTTGTGTCCTTGGCAAACCAAGAACAAAGTCCATACTTATATCTTCCCAAGGCCTCTCTGGTATAGGTAAGGGCTGATACAACCTAGTATTCTAACTCAATCCTTTAGCCATTTGACATACCCTGCAACTCTGCACAAAATTCTTCACATCTTGTGATAACTGAGGCCAATAATAATGCTCACTGATAATGGCAATGGTCTTATCCTGACCAAAATGTCCTACCATTCCTCCACTATGCTTCTCCTTTATTAGGTTCTCCCTCATGGAACTGCTTGGAATACACAATTGACTTCCCTTAAACAACATTCCATCCTGGATTATGAAATCCAACCACTTCGTCCTATCAACTGTAACAGGCTCTATGCAAGCTTTCCAAGCTTCTGCAAAATCAGGATCTTCAGGATACAATGTTTTGAGTTCATTGAACCCAACCACTTCAATCTGCATCTCTGTCAACAATTCTTGCCTCCTACTTAAGGCATCTGCAACCCTATTTGACTTGCCACTCCTATGGTTTAAATCAAAGGTATAACTCTGCAAAAATTCTACCCATTTCATATGCCTCTGATCTAATTTTCCTTGACTACTTAGGTACTATAATGCTTGATGATTAGTAAACAAAACAAATTCCTTTAGTAACAAATAATTTCTCCATTTCTTTAATGCTTGAACTATTGCATAAAATTCTTGATCATATATCGAGTACTTTCTCTTTGCATCATTTAACTTTTAACTGAAATAGGCAATGGGCTTACCTTCTTGGCTCATCACTGCTCCAATGGCACAACCACTGGCATCACAATCCACCTGAAAAACCTTATTGAAATCTGGGAGGGCTAAAACTGGTTGCTCTATCACCTTCTGCTTCAATAGGTGAAAAATCTTCGCTGCTCTAGTGCTCCACTTGAACTCTTTTCTATCCCCTCTCATTTTTCAGTTAGGGGTGCACAAATAGTACTGAAGTTTCTAATGAACTTTCTACAAAAATTGGCCAAACCATGGAAAGATCTCGCCTCAGTAGCTTGGGGTAAGCCATTTGAGAATAGCCTTCACCTTCTCTGGGTCCATCTTGAGACCTTCTGCTGAGACAACAAACCCCAAGTACACTAACTCCTTCACAAAACTACACTTTTTCAAATTTATCAATAGTTTCTCCTCTCTCAACTTCTCAAAAACCCTAGGAATATGCATTAATTGCTCATCCAAGGTCTTACTAAAAATCAAAATATCATCTAAATACACAATGACAAAACTTCCTAGAAACTCTTTCAGTATCTCATTCATGAGCCACATGAATGTGCTCGGTGCATTGGTTAGCCCAAAAGGCATGACTAACCACTCGTACAAGCTCTCTTTGGTCTTGAAGGTAGTCTTCCATTCATCTCCCTCACGAATCCGGATCTGGTGATATCCACTCTTCAGATCAATCTTTGCGAAGTACTGTGCTCCACTCAAACAGTCCATCAGGTCATCCATCCTTGGCAAGGGAAATCTGTACTTGATTGTTATCTTATTTATGGCTCAGGAGTCTGTACACATCCTCCACTTCCCATCCTTCTTTGGTACTAGAATTGTAGGTACTGCACATGGTCTCAGACTCTCTCGAATCAAACACTTCCTCAACAACTCCTGAACTTGTCTGTTCAACTCCTCATTTTCTGCAGGAGTCATTCTATGAGCTACCTTATTTGGCAAACTGGTTCCAAGGATCAAGTCAGTCTGATGACTGATCTTCCTCATTGGTGGTAAACCCTCAGGTACGTTATCAGAAATAATCTCCTGAAACTCATTCAATAACCCATAAACTTCTATTGGTACCTCATCACTATCTTTCTTATCCATTCTATGAATCAATGCATAACACATACGCTCATGCTTCATGCCTTCTAAAAATTTCCTTCCATCAACAAAACAAATTCTAGCACTATTGCATACCTTTTCTTCATCCTTCTTCAAGGGTTTCAACTTATGGCAGACTCCATCCTTCATCAGGGAATAAGTGTTTGCATGGCCATCATGTACAACTCACCTATCAAACTACCATAGCCTCCCCAACAACATGTGACATGCATCCATGGGGATGATATCACAGAGTACCTCATCACAATAGCTTCCGATCTTGAACTTCACCAAGCATTGTTCATTGACCAAAAATTTGTTGTCTTTCTACAACCAGGCAATCTGATATGGGTGTGGATGCCTTTTCCTTTTCAGCTTTAACTTTGTAACCATCTCATCTGACACCAGATTATTAGTGCTCCCACTTTCAATAATGGCATCACAACATTTGTCTTCACACTTGCACCTTGTGCGAAAAAAAATTCTTCCTTTGCTCTGGCTCTTTCTCTTTAGTCAGTAGGGCTCTTCTAACCACTAGGGCTTCTCCCCTTTTAGCATCATCTGAATGCTCGGATTGAGCCTCCTCATTTGCATGTACAACCCTTCCATGACCTTCTAGCCTTCTATCTTTCCTTCCTTGGTGTTGTGGACATTCATAGGCTCGATGCCCTTCTTCACCACAATGGAAAAAAGTTCCTCTGAAACCACCTATTCCGAGTTTTGGGCCAGATCTTCCTCATCCTCTACCTCTTTGATCACCACTGTTTTGATCATGCGGGTGGTAGAAGTTATCATTCTTCTGGCTCCGACTGGTACCCACATCTTCATTTCTCCTTTCATCCTCATTTCGGCTTCCAGAAGATCTTCCACTACCCCTTCCACTTTGACCTCCTCGTCCTTTCTGCTTGTCAAATCTTTTGTTCAGTTTCTCCTCAACTTTCAGACAAAAACTAGTACGCATCCTCAATGGTGGTCATTCTGACTAGGCTCAGCTCTTCTTGAATGCTCGGTCGTAACCAATTAAGATAACGGGCTACCTTCTCCTTGTTGGCCTCTGCATGGCCTGTTCTGATGATCATTTTATGAAAATCTTCTGTGTATTCTTTCACAAATCTACTTCCTTGCTTCAACCCTTGCAATTTCTTTAGTAGATCTAACTCGTAGTCCACTAGTATGAACTGCTTCTTCAGTTTCTCGACCATGCGATTCCAACAACTGATCTTTCCTTTTCCTCTTTGATTTCTCTCCAACTGGACCTCTTTCCACCAAATATTGGCATGGCCCTGCAGCTTTGTTTTTGCAAACTTAACCTGATTTGGGTCCTCTACTTCTTCATATTCAAAATATTCTTCTAGCTCGTTGATCCAGTCAATCAACTCTTCTGGGTTCAGACTTCCGGAATAACTAGGGACTTCTATTCTGGGTCTTTTTTCAATCTTTGAAATAGCCCTAATTAGCTACATTTGATCTCGATCAATCACTTCTTCTTCCTCTTCTACATCTATATCTTCCATCTCTTCTTCATCTTCGCTCTCTCCTCTCCTTCCTGGGTCTAACCCTCTTCTCATTTGTTCTTGCAATGCATCAATTTGTCTCTGGAGGGTTCTGAAACCCTCAGCAGCAAATGGATCTCTTCCACCAGCATTTCTACCACCTCTGGCACCACCACGCCTACCAGGCACCCCTCTTGGAGGCATCTTGAATATCTTGAACACACAACCACGGTCCTAGTGCAAACTGCCTCATGATCAATGGTGTGTCCACATGCTGAAGAAAACCCACTCTGATATCACCTGATGAGGGAGCAAACCCAAGACACAGAAAAACACTCACAGAATGGAGAATAATCTTTTATTCAATATTATGAAATTCTTACATGCAGAGCATCACAAATCCTCGAGCTTTGTGATACATGCAAATTACAGACTTACAGAAAATTACCCAGATTCCCCTTTCGCAACATGCGAATTCTCTTCCACAAAAAGTTCCCCAAAAATAAAAAAATTAGCCCCTAAATAGCCCCTTTTTAGTTTGGAGCCAAAAATAACATTCGAGATAAGATTTTGACAATTTGGTAATTTGAAATTCAAAAACTAAGTCCTAATTTGAAAATTGGCAATTTTCCAAAAATCGGCCAACTTCTAGAAGCCATAACTTTTGATCCGGGACTCCATTTTTCGAAATGTTTGCACCGTCGGGAAGGTCTCTAAGTGAAGAACACGCTAAGAACCTACTCCACTAGTTCCGATGATTTTTGGGCCTGTACGAGACCGTTTAGTGCCTCAAATTGGACTCAGAAGGTTTTTCAGGGAAAAAAATAGAAACTGGAACTTGAATAACTTTCAAACTATGAATGATCTTGATCTGATTCTTTCGCCAAAGTGCTTATTTTTCCATCATGAACCTTTGCATAAATTTTTGTCTTCCCACACCTTAAAATTCCCACATGCTAAAAATAGCAGTTGAGTAGAAAAAGTAGAAAAGTAGTTCTAAAAGTTGGAAACTCTTAATCGACAAAAAGGGTATCGAAAAATGCAAAAACATCAACAAAAAGAAAACAACAGGAACATAAACGAAAAGCATATTTTTGGGTGATGCAAGATTGCCCTCACACCACTGGATGCTCCTGCATCAAAAACTCCCACTGAATAGGATTGGCACAAAAAAACCAACCTCCCACAAGGATAACACAACTGGGGCCATGCTCTAATACCACTTGTAAGGAAAGCTTAAGGTGCACAACAAACTCTTCTAGTGTCAAACCTTAGAGAAAAATGCAGATATGTCTTTAAATTTGCACTTACAGTTCATTAATATGCACATGAAAGGAAAAATAAAATAGTGAAATAAACACACACACAATTGAACACTAGATTTATGTGGGAAAACCCTTTTGAGAGAAAAACCCACCACACCAAAGAAAAATCTCTTATATTATAGTAATTGAATTACATACAAATTATAGTTTAACCTTTCAAATAATTAATCTCATAGGTGCAACATTTCCTTGATCAACCTCTTACAAAAAAATTTTGATCACACTTCATTGTGTCTCACTATTACAATGCATATACAACATATAATGAAGAACACTCACTAATCATTCAATCATCCAATCATCAAACCCATAATAGTTACAATACATTGCAATGTATAACAACAACCATTATCAAAATGTTTTTTGTACAAATGGTTTAGTTCAGTTTCCTCTATTGAGCAACTGTCGAACTTCCTAGTCATCGAACGACCACCTCCAAGTCAACAATGACCTCCACTATTAGGTGTACACTTCAGTATTCAACCAAGTCTACACTCATTCACCATACACTGCACTACCACTAGACAACCAAAAGGCTCCCGAAAGGTGGCAGTATACCGCACTACTACTAGATAGTTAGAAAGCTCCCGCAGTATGGTGGTATACCCACACTACCACACCTCTGCTAGAAGTTTCCCATGGTATGGTGGTATCACCGCACTACCACGCCTCTCCTAGAAGGTTCTCACTATATGGCGGTATCACTGCACTACCACTCCTCTCTCACAAACCCCTAGCGGTATAGAGGTAAAAGCATGAAGGTAACTCTTATGCAACTCTTAGCTGATTGGTGACAGAACCAAAGTTATACCAGTGAGTTTGTGACACATTTTCTCAACATAATGTGATCCCCCATATTATTTAATGTTTCCTCTCTATGTGCATTCCTCTATTTGTACCTACATTCTTCTATATTTTATAAGCTTTTTCCATTTTCTTTGGTCTTTACCTTTTATTTTCATATATCTTTCCATTTTTGTCTTGTGTTTTCCTTTTGGGGATGACGCAAGGCATCAAGACACCCTATGCATCTTCCATGTTGACCCAAAATATTTTTCCTCATCTTTTCTTTTCCTTTCGTGGATGACGCAAGGCGTTGAGACACCCTATGTCTCTTCCATGTTGACCCAAAAGATTTTTCCTCATCTTTTATTTCCCTTTCATTCTTTTCTTGTGTTTTCATTTTGGGGATGACACAAGGCGTTGAGACATTCATGTTTCTTCCATTTTGACCCAAAAAGGTTTTCATTTTTTTCACTCTCTTTGTGTCATTCTTCCACTTCTATGTGTATTTGGGGAATGATGATAGTTCTAAGCTCTCTAATATCATTGCAGGAAAGACAGATACTAACCTCCACAGATCCCTTATGTGTTTCTAGGGGCCAACCATCTTTTCCTTTTTCATGTTTGTCTACTTTAAACTAAATTCTCACAACATACCATGTTTAACAATTTCTTTCGCTACTAAGGTTTTGGACCTAAAAGGAGAAAGACCAAATTTTCAACCTTTCACTCAAGAACAAACCCTTGATATTTCAATGTAAAGGAGATTGAAATCTAGCAAACGGAAGTTTCTAGGGATTGAATGATGTATAATGAGGGGTTCACCACTAAGTGTAAACTTGGAAAAGAAAATTTTGGAAAACACAATGTGATATGCAAACAAATGCTAAATGACTTATAAATATAAACAAAAAGCAATAGAAAACTATGAAACTTGAAATGTGCACCTGGGAAACTAAATGAGGTAGAATGGAGGTCTAGAACCCTAAAAAATATGTTTTCTTTGTGACTAGGGCTCATATGCCAATCTAGGCAAATCAGTCCAATTTTGAGGAAAATGTGTCATAACAGTTTTCTGCCAAAAGGTTATCTAGATCTGCAAAAAACTTCTTCAGGATTGTGCAAGCGAAATCATTTTCCAATAGTGGTAAATCAGTCTACTTTTTCTTTTCTAGAAATTATTAAGTGGATTATATGCCTCTCAGTTTGCTTTGTTCTTCTTGACTAGTTTCTGGATCCGAAATTGCAAAATACCACCTATAGGTCTTCTCCAAGCTTCTCTAAGGCTTGATGACAATTTTAACAACTTGAAAACCTTTCTCCACCTTTCCTTCTTGGTAAGTCTGCAACCTAGCCTTGTAAATCACACACAAGAAGAGGGAAAAATGTTGTCGGGTTAGTGAATAGGGGTTTTCCTTAGTCAAAACCCTTGTTGGTAATTAAACCTTGAAATAGAATGAAATATGGAAAGAGAATGATGAATGAAAAAATAGCAATGTTGCAACTCACCAAACCTTAGCACTAAGGTGCTGAAAACATGTAAATAATGGCTCCAATGGATGTAGACTTGGACTCTTGCTTGAAACAGAAATCCTACATCACAATTGTTAGCTCTAAAACAACATGATGCAAATAATCTTCAATATGATGAAAGACACTTGAAGAATGATCTCAAATGATTGATAATATTCTCTTGAAATTACTTGAATGCTCTTATGAATTCTTAAATGCTCTTATGAACTCTCTTGAATGCTAGATGTGAATAATTGAATGCTTGAGGTGAAAATGAGTGAAAAAACCTTGTATTTATAATAAATTATGTAAGAATTCCCAAAATTAGAACACTACAAGACAACATTAGATCTAAGAGAATAAAATCCCAGTAGAAATTTGATTTAAATTAAATTTTGGTCACATGAGACTCATTCACCCAAGGTGGAGAATGAGTCCCATCACACAATGTATGGGACCAAAAATCAAAAGTGTCTAGAAATGTGTGAAACCTGCATAGGGACCAAAAAGACCTAGGTGGGACTCTTTCACCTAGGGTTGTGAATGAGTCCCATACACTAAATCTAGGCCACACTAAACCATAGATTTTTGGCTCTCTAGGACTTTCTAGCACTTCTAGGGTTTTTCACCTAAAAGGAGAAAGCAAGGGCCAAAGAATCTAGCTAGTTCACTCAAATTAAGATGTGTATGAAGTAATTAGGACTAAATGGAATGATATGAATGCAACTAAACTATGGAATTGAACAATTATGATTGATTATGAATGCAAAACTAAGATTTATGCTATGCTGGAAAACACACTATGATATGCAAATAATGAACTAAAAGATGAATAGATGCAAAATAGAAAGAAATGGACTGAAACAGTGTACACCTGGGAATTTTTTTAAGAATCTAGAATGGTCTGAATGCTATCTAGAATCATAGAAAATCAATAGTGGGACTCATTCGACCTGGGTGGTGAATTAGTCTTGCTTTTGGTGAAAAACTGTTGGAACAAATTTTTGACTGACGGGATTCAGAATCTGACAAAAACTATATTTTTAGTCTTAAGGTGGCACTCCTTCACCACTGGTGGAAAATCAATCCCCTCGCAAAATTTTGAGAAATTTGGAAACACCTGCTTGTCGAGTTGCCAAAGTCAATTCTGCAAGAAACAAATAGAAAACCTTCTCCATGCTTGAAATATGGTTGATTTGACTTGAAGCATCTAGTTGACTTGTTGACCAATCTTCAACACCTAAATGCTTGATAAATCTACACAAAATTTTACAAACACACATACAAGAGGGGGAAAATGGTTGAGGGTTAGCAAATAGGGGTTTGTCTTGGTCAAACCCCACTTTGGTAATTGTTGTACAATTTTTGCACACACACCCCGATGAAAGTAGGGACCCTCTTTTTCTTTGGTTTTTGGTGTTTTGGCCCTTCAATTTTGAGGATTACCATGGCATGGAATGTGCTTAATTATTTATTTTGCTTGCCTAAGTGATCCCCCTAAGTTATTAATTGAAATACCCAAGTTTTGGGTGAAGTTTGGGTTTTTGCTTGAGTCCGGAAGTTTCCACCCCAGCTGGATTTTCCCAGATCCTGTTCGGACTTTGCTGAACACTGTGGTTTGGGAATGTTTTCTCTTCGCAGAATTCTACGTGGGTGGGATTTTTTCAAAGTCTGTCCTATCGTCGGGTTCCCAAGTTTTCCTGGTTGTCTTGTCAGCGAAATTAATGTCATTTGTACTATTGTAAGGGGTGAATTTAACCGATATTTGAGGACTCTTGTGCCATTATGCTTTATTATCTGTGATCGATTGAGCTGATGAGTGCATTCTTGGAGTATTGGATTTGATTTGGAGCGTTGAGTTTGTGAATTGTTGATTTTGGTGGTGATTTCCTGGGCATTTTTGTTGCTATCTTTCCTGGGCACCATTTAACTCACATTTATTATCTTTGAGATTGATTTTTGTTTCATCAAGGTACGTATATGTTTTCCCTACTTTTGATTGATGAATGTTGGCAATGCTTTGGCATTTTTGGTTTATTCAAGTTTTGAATTTCTACATGATTTGAGCATTTCATGGCTAGGGTTGCATGATACTTTTTTGATTCACTATTTCCCAAGTAAGTTCGAGTTCACTCTGTCATTTGCATCATGAAGGAACTTGCTTGTGAATCGTGAATACCCCTAATAAATACCCAGTAGTTGCAATGTTTGAATCTTGAGCTTGCCTATGTGTTAATGGCAGATTTGTAGGGTTTGATATCTAGGGCATCAACATTTCACTTTAGTCCACTTTTGAATTGACCTAGGATTCTAAGAAAATATATAGAAGGTGCATATAAAACTCATCATAGGCCTAGATTCTTGAAATTTATGATCGATCCATTAATTTGAGCCAAATCTTGATTGAAGGTCGATATGCGAGTTTCTTCCTCATCTCAGGATTTTTTGGCTCTGGCAGATTTTCCTAATCTCCTTAGTTTTCCTGGAATCCGCTATTTTTCGAAGATTCATCTTCTTCGTAGATTTCCTTCGACTTTGGATTTTCCCAAAATTTCGTGTTTCCCAGTTTTTTCTGAAATTTGTAGAATGTCTCTTCATTCACTAAAATCCACCCCGTGCGGATTTTCCTGGAATCTGGTGGAAAGAGAAAGAATATGAAATAGACAGATGTGTTAATGAATGAGGGTGCATTTTATGATTAATTCATGCTATTTTGAGATCTCACATGTTGTTTATTAATTGATAATGATCGGATTGAGTTGCTAACATGTGTTTTCATGCTCATTCCATTGGAATCTGTCTAGCCTGGAATTTTCTAAAATTCCTCCCTGGCTTGGATTTCGCGGGCGGTCTTGAAACCCGACGTTTAATATGATCATTCTATATGAGATTTAATGGCACCTTAGTTATCTGGGGATTCATTTTAAGGATGAACATGTTTTTATGACTAATTTTTGTGTGATTCTTACTATCGTTTGTTTGTCAAGTATAGGCTGAATCTAGCAAGGTAGTAGCTGGAAAGGCTAAAGGTGATATGGAAAGATCTTCAGTATCTGAAGTAGAAAGAATTAAGATGGACATTAAGAGAAAAATATTGGAGAGCAAGATTACCTCTATTTGGTCAGAGGTGACTGACACGAATGTTGGACTGTGGGAGCATGAAGAGTTTAAAGGCAGAATGGCAGTGTAGGATCTTCCTTCGGTGGCCAAAAGAATAATGGAGTCAGGCCTGGCACATGTAGCAAGTTTTCCCTCTATAGTGCAATGTTATGAATTGGTTCATGAGTGTGCCAGACATTATGATAGTGATACTTAGAGAATAATTGGTCCTCAAGGGAGGACTGTGGCAAATTTGAATCTTGTCTCCATAGCTCAGACCTTTGACATGCCAGATCTCATGTGGTGGTGTTCAACATGGAGGTAACTAAAAATTTCTATGAAGAGGAGACTATTAAATCACAACAGTTTATCAATCTTGGCTGGAGAAGCCCAGGTCTCACTATTCTAAATTTCCTAAACAGCTATTCAAGGAAAAGTTCAAGGAGTGTTATGATACCATCACTCTTTTAAGTAGGATGGTTGGATTAAAAGGTGCAGGTATGTTTAAGAATTGAATGTGCCATGTCATTGCAAGGATGGAATGAGAAAAGAACAACTATCATTAAGCAGGTGTCATAAGTAGGGTGATTAATGAGCAATTATATAATGTGCTGTAAATGAAGACCATCACCATGAATTTCTACTTAGTCTATGCACTTGCAAGATTTCATCCGTACAAGGGATAGAGTACCAGTTGAATTTTTGGACAGGATAATATCTATGAGGTTTACCCTCAATTGCACTTATGAAGCTTGAGTTATAGGAGGGTGAATGATGCATTCACCATGCATATCACTAGATTACTTCAGGGTGCAAAGCACATGCGAATTTCAAACAAGCCAAGGAGTTAATCAAGAAATATGGTGCTTGGTTCAATCAGTTACCAACCTTCTCATACATGAGGATTGATGGCTATCAAAGGGCTCCATATTGGCTTCCAAGGTATCCTACTAACCATATTTTACTCCTGGAGGTCACTAGATAGATATGTGACTTTGATGCTTTTGTCAAAAGGGATAAGCATAAAACTGGTTTTGGTGGAGATTTCCCTTTGAGGATAGGCACTGGAGAGGCATGCCCTTCCATTAGTTTGGCTCAGGCTTCAGAAGAAGAGATGAGTACTCTTGGTTTATCTTTCCATTCCAAGAGGTCTAGATTTGACATAACAGGTGAAGCTCAAAAGAAGGCCAGTAGAGAATATAGCCACAAGGTTAATTTGGAAAATTACTGGGCCAACTGCAATGATGAATATGAGGTCAGAAAGAATAATTTTTCTCGGCTTCCAGTTGAATCAGTCTAATTATATAATGTGAATGAAATTCCTGACCAACTTGAAGATGATGGGGACCTGATTCAAGGCCATGCTTATGAGGCAGTTAATGATAGGCCAATTGGTGATGTGGATTGCCTAGAAGAAGAAAAGATAGAGTTAGAACAGATAATGGATCTGAACACCAAGTATACCAAGATGTGGCTAAAGCATAAAATGTGGGAGTTGGAAAATGAGGGTGTACAGTGCACCTATGATCTAATGGGAGATTTGGACCCTCACTCCACTTCCAAGGAATCAACTAAGTAAGATCCTAAAGGTAAAGGTAAGGTGGGTTCTCCTTGTAAAATCAAGATTAAGGGTGTTCAAGTGGAGGAAGCCCAAGAAACAAAAAAATAGAGAAAGTCGATTGCTAAGAAAAGGGGGCATACTTTAAGGACTAAGAAGTCTGGAAATGAGGAAACTAAAAAATCAAAGTCCTGAGGTTGGTGCTCCTGTGCCTAAAAGGAGAACAATCATAAGACTATTGCAAGAGGCAAGTTCTAAGGATGGAGAGGAAGTTAATCCACCTGTGGTAAATGTAGAAAGTTTAAGAGAAAAGACATAGGTTTATACAAGGAAGTAAAGGACTCCTCCTATGGATTGTGTGCCAAAGGCAGATCCTCCTTTGGCTACTTCTCATTAAGAACAACATGATGATGTCACTGAAGCCCTAAACGAAGAACTATGTGAATCCAAGGAAGCTGAAGATCACCAAGATATGAAAGGAGAAGAATTTCATGAGGGTGAGATTTATAATGATGAGGTAGAATTAGAGAAAGTAATGCAGTCTCCCTTGGTCGCATATGAGGATTCACCAGTTAGAACTGAAGGAGATAAATCCCCTCAAAGAGAGGAAGTATTAGAAAAGGTTATGTCACCTATGCACAAAGATGAACATGCTAAAGAAAAGGAGAATAAGGCAGATGAGATTCCTAAGAAGCAGGGTTTGAATAAGGAAGTGCCTAAAGACCACCAGGAGGAAGAGGCAGAGCAGTTGAGAAAGTGGTGGCAGGATGTTTATGCTCAAGCTGGTGATGATCTTGTTAGTTAACACCAATTAGATGATGTAGCCACCTATATTGTTGTTATTGATAAATATCTAACATATAAGGTTGAGTGGGATAAATCAGTGAAATAATCAAGGGAAAGTATTACATCAATTGACAGCCGACTTAGGGTTTTTCCTTTACCACCTATGGCCGACTTGGATAGGGTGTTTTTGAAGGTGCATGAAATTCTGGATAGAAATAAAGACAAAGGGGAAGATAGTTAATGTTGGGCTACATTGAGATTTGTGCTTCCCTATTATTTAGCATGCATTGGTCTGAGCTACATTGGAGATCCCAGGCCAACCTAGATGAAGTTCGAGTATTTAATGCATAGTTTATCTTATTTTGAATTCCTCTTGGCCAACATGTTTTGGGGATTTTCTAATAATATGGCATTGTGCCTCATTTGTAAGGGTTAAGTAGAGACATAGACAAATAGAGAGATAGATGATACTAGAGAGAACTAAGTAGAGCAATTGTTAGCAAGTAGTTGTTCTCAAACAAATATTGTAACATAAAGCTGGAATTGTTTCCACAATGGATAATTTGATGCAAGTAATGACATTGTGATTTGGTGCCATACTTTTGTTCTTATCTTGCATGGTTCTTGTTATTCTATCTTTAGAATTTCTTTGAGGGAAATTGATATTTAGGATTATATTTGATTCAATGATGCTTATGGTTTAGTGCTTGAAGTGTTGCAACAATACCTGGTCCATACTTTTCACAACCAATTGATTGGTAGTTGCTTTGCAAAGTTATCCTAGAACTTTATATTCATTGTGCTTAGTTCATTTGTGAAGGTTTATTCATTTCAGTTGCAATAGGGTTGTTTTGAATGAATTTCTAAGATTTAAGATTGTAGATCCATCTAGGTCAAGTAGAAATCAATTTCTAAGGGATTGGTCAATTTTGAGTGTTTTTCATTTGCATTGTTAATCTTAGGTTTAGTGTTTAATCTAGAAATCTCTTTGAAACCCTAATCTTTGGTTATTTATTTTATCATTTGGGTTAAATTTAAGATTGAAGTATCATCTTATTGCTAAATCTGATAATTAGAGATTCAGTATTTTTCTTGTAGTAAGGTCCCATTGTGATTACCAACATTTTCACATTTATCACTGAGTTGTTTATGCATTGTCAAGACTTGACATTAGAGACCTTGGGGTTATCTCTTGAGGCTTGCTGATAGAGATTTACCTTTCAAGAGAGATATGATTTCATATTCTGTTTGAGTTGTTGTTGTGCAGAAAACACCATCAAATAGATTGGTGCTAGAAGGAGGGCCTGAATAAGCAAGTTGGATCAATTTTTGAATGCCATCTCTCTTGAAAGATTCAGAAGAAGAACCAAATCTACTCCAGGAGAGGAGGAATTTCAAGAATTACCAGTCCCTACTAGGTCTAGAAGGACCAACAAAAGGGGAGAATCATCTTCCTCCCTTCAACCTCTGTCATCTCCATCATCCCCTTCTTCACCAAGTTCATCTTCATTTGAGTCTAAGAACATTCCCTTTCCACAATCTCAGCTAGTTATAAATCAGCCATTACCACCCCCACGTCCACCAATGGCTTTCCTATCTCCATTGAGCTTCGCCAATTACAATGTCATGCCCAAGTACCCTGAACACTTTTGTTCAAAATTGCATGTTAATGATCCCAATAGAATTGTTGAGGAACACATCAGGATCTTCTAGACTAGCCTTAAGGATAGAGGAATCAATCATGAGGATGTAAGCATGCATAATTTTTCCTTATTCATTAGGAGAGGATGCATTCTATTGGTACAATCATTTACCTACTAGGTCTATCCAAAATTGGATTAAGCTTGAGATTGCATTCTTGCAAAAGTTCAAGTTTCCCATTAGTCCCAATGAGCTTTACCGTCAGTTCACTAATGTTAAGAGAGAGGTCAATGAGCCTATAGGGTCCTTTAACAACAAGTTTCATCATGCCTATACCAGATTACAGGCCCCTTATGTTGTTGATCAAGCCACTGCTTTAGAGGTTTATTATGAAGTTCTTGACAATCTGACATCTACCTTCATTAAGTGGAGAAATAATCCTCCTAATACCCTACTTGATGCCTATGCTAAGGCTGTGAAATTGAGTATTTCCTTAAGACAACATGTGTTTGGTCCTTTACCATCATTAGGACCCATTGCTCACCTTGGACAAGTTCCAACTCTCAACCAGGCTCTCGCTAACCACACTACTATCATGAATCTAGTACCTCAGTTGCCTCTAGTCACTCACCCAGGACCTCTAATGAGTCAACTTCCACCTGCAGTCAGCTATCCCCAACAAAATGTTAACCAACCTCTACATCCACAACCTCAAGCTAGCTATCCCCCATATCTACAAAATTCTGAAGTTTTGAACCAATCACTGAATGTCAATACTGCAGTAGGATATCCTCAGAACAATGTGAATTAGCTTCCATACAATAATACTAACAAGGAGAGACTGGATGGATTGTCTGAACAAGTGAAGAAGCTAAATATGGAGGTAACTTTTTTAAGGAAGCAGAACAGTCAGTTGCAAGCTACTCACAGAAATATGCAGTCCAATCAGAGTAGAGATAATTGAGAGAATTAATAAGGACAACATTTTGATAGAGGGGAATATTTTGAAAGAGGATATAATAACGACAAAGGATATAATAATGACAGAGGGTATAATGCTGATAGAGGACAAAATTATTATAAAGGACAATCCTCAGGCCAGAACTTTGATAGAGGGAAAGGTGGTGGACAAGGGTTCGACAGGAGACATTCACCCAGGCATAATAGGACTTGGAACATGAGGCCCAACAATGGAGGAGTCCCCACTCCATTGGATCAACCAGTAAATCAAACTGTCAATCAGCCAATTAATCAAGAGAAGCCTCCTAATGGTGTGTATTTAGCTAAGGCTGCTTTATCAGGATGGTGTAGGCTCCATAAAATGAGTGAACATTCTGAGTTATATTGTCAAGAGTTCCAATCAACAACTTCAAATTTTTAGTATGAAGTGGAGAATAATGTAGGTAGTCAGGAAAGTGGTTCCATCCACTCCCTATGATTCATCAGTGTTGGTACTGAATCATGCTCCTTTTCCACTAAGGAAAATGTACCTGAAGAAGAATCTAACCAGGTGAAGGAAGAGGCAGACCAGGTGTGCAATAGAGATTAAATTACATAGTTATTTGATGAGAATCCAGTGAATGACAATGGCCCTAGGGATGAAGAAGAGGCTTATGTTGAAGAAGTACATACCTTCTAGAAGTATGACTTGAGGGAATTTCCACACAAATTTCCAAAGGATGGAGCCCCCTTCACCACTTCCATTCCACCAAACAACTTTACTACACCTCCAGATCCTAATGCCAACAACAATCCATCACTTTCTTAGGTGTCTAGGCAATATTTATCTCAAGATCAAGGACATACTGATATGCCAAAAGGGAGAAATGTTGATGCAAACAAGGACAAGATGATGGAATACCCAAAGGAGACCCTTGCTGATCTGAGTGAGGAACAATTGGCCCTATATGTTTCCAAAGAACTTAGAAAACTAAAGGAAAGCCTCTCTGCGTTTGAGTTATTGAGAGTTCCAACCATTAGGAAGGAAGTTCTAGGAAATTATAATGCAAATTCTATTTCACAAGATAAATCAGTTAGTGAAAGTGTCAATAAAGCATCTAGTTCTCAATCGGTAGGAAGGGAAAATCATACTCATAATCAGGTCCATATGCCTCCTAGAGATAAGGGAAAGGAGAATGAAAAAACTCAAGTTGCTCAAGTGGATACTCCCTTAACGCTATTTCAAGGGAAGAAAAACACTCCTCCATTCCTGATTTTTGTTTGTATATTCAGTAAGAATTTGCATAACTATTTGTTGGATTCAGGTGCTTCCACCAATGTAATTCTCTTCGGTGTCTGTAGAGCTATGGGTATTACTCCTACTAATTCATAAAATAAAGTTACACAACTAGATAGGACTGAAGTTAATGTTGTAGGGGAGTTAAATATGATTCATATGTAGGTTGCTTCTAATCCTAGAATTCAATAGGTTATTAATATACAAGTGGCTGATATACCTGATGCTTATGGCCTAATCTTGGGAAGAGACTTCACTAGGGCCTTGAATGGATATGTCTCAACTGATCACTCTCACATGTGGCTTCCCTGGAAGGGAGTGCCAAACCAAATTAGAATTGAAAGGGAACCTAGAATGAAGTACATGATCACAGAGTATCAAAATACTTCTAATGAAAATTTCATATCAGAAGTAAGTATGGGTAATTATGTGCTTGCAACCCCTTTTGAGGAGTCAGATGTAGAGGAAGTCCTTATGCTGCATACAATGCCTATTGATCTCACAATAGAATCTATTCGTACTAAAGCATTGGTGGAACCAGTTGAAAATGATGATGATCCAGAAGATAGTCAGCTGGGTTTGCTAGATAATTTTCAAGAATTCATTTAGAAGTGCATTGAAGATCAGGTCTAGTTAGGAAGAGGAATGAATTTTTGGGAACTACTCTTGCCCAATTGGTATAGGGTGCATAATGCCTCCCATTTAGAATTGGATTGTTTCTTGTGCCAGGCTGCAATGGAACAAATACAGAAGTGTATCAACCCCACTCCATTAGTCAAAATTAATATCCAGAATTTCCAAGAGGATCCCAAAGGGAAAAGGGTGATGCTTTCTGAAGAACCATCTAACAACAACACTACAAGGGATACTATAAGGAAGTCTGCAATTGCTCGTTGTTGGACTTTAAGATTTGATGGGTCCAAATCAAAGCAAGGAGCTGGGGTAGGATTTGAGCTAATCAGTCAGAGAGGTAAGAATTTCTTTGCTACTCGTAGACTTCAATTTCATTGTACGAATAATGTAGCAGAGTATGAGGCTTTGGTCCATGGGTTGTTAATGGCATTAAAGAAAAAGGTTAATATTTTGCAAGTCTTTGGAGATTCTGAGTTAGTAGTCAAGAAAGTTAGGAGACAATACTCGTGCCATGATAGAAGAATGACCAACCATAGACACAAAGTATGGGACCTTATTGAAGGGTTTGATGCCTTCAATATTCAGTTGATTCCATGATGTTAAAATCAAATAGTTGACTCTCTTGCTCAGGTAGCTAGTACATTGCAACCTCTATCTCCTTCTGGATTGAAGAATTTTATAGTGGAACTAACCCCAATACCTTTAGTACCTGATAACATTACCAACTTCCAGGTATTTGAAGATGACAAGCATATTCTGGATTTTATCACAAGCTTAGATGTCTTTGCTTCTCAAATCATTGATGAAACGAAACTCCAACAAGCAGAGATGGATTTGGAAGGGGTGATTAATCTGAAGGCCAATACTATTCCCAAAGGAATGGTGCAATTAGAAAGAATCTTTGATCTAGATAAGGTTAGAGATCAAGAATAGGATGCCAAGAGGGAGTCAATCAGTGGAAAACGTGACAAATATAATATGGGGACTTAGGATGATGTCAAAAATATCTTCATTGGTAAAGTATGCACTCCAAAAGAAAGGAAAGGAATAATTGATGCATTGCATAGATATCTAGATGTGATAGCCTGGAGTTATGAAGACTTAAAAACATATGACACATCAATCATAACTTATACTATCCCTCTCAATCCAGGAGCAAAACCTTTCAGACAAAGGAAAAGACCAATTAATCCCTTACTAGAACCCATAATAGAAAAAGAAGTGCGAAAACTACTCTCTGCCAGAATCATATTTCCAGTAAGACATTCAACCTGGGTTGCAAATTTGGTTCCTGTGTGGAAGAAAAATGGTGAAATCAGGCTGTGTAGATTTCAGGAATCTCAATAGAGCATCAAAAAAGGATAATTATATAATACCCTCATTGGATGAAGTACTCCATATTGTCAATGGATCTTAGATGATGTCTTTCTTGGATGGTTATTTAGGATACAACCAGGTCATGCTGCAATATGAGAATAGGCATAAGACTACTTTCACCACCAAGTGGGGCACTTTTTCCTATAGGAGGATGCCCTTTGGCTTGATTAATGTTGGAGCCACATTCCAAAGAGCCATGGACATTTCCTTTAAAGACATAATTGGTAAGTGCATAATAATTTATATGGATGATCTAACAGTCTTTTCCAAGAAGAGAGGTGATCATATCATAGATTTGTGCAAGGTGTTTCAGAAATGCAAAGAGTTTGGTATATCTCTCAATCCAAAGAAATGCATCTTTAGAGTTACAGAGGGTAAATTTTTGGGGCATGTTATCTCTGAGAAAGGAATTGCCATTGATCCTAAACGAGTGGAAGCTATACTCAAAATCCCACTGCCTACTAGCAAAAAAGAAATGAAATCATTCTTTGGCACGATCAACTTTGTGAGGAAGTTCATCACTGGATTTGTAGAAATAGACAAACCATTGAATGCAATGTTGAAGCAGGAGGCCAAAGTTGAATGGAATGCAGAAGCAAAGGAATCATTTGCAGAGATAAAAAGGGCTATTGTTGAAGCTCCTATTTTGGCGAGTCCAGATTATGCTAAACCATTCTATATATATTCGTTTGCTTTTGATCACTCTTGTGCTGCTATGCTGACTCAGAAATCTAACCAAGGAAATGAACATCCCATAGCATTCATGAGTGCACCATTGAAGGATGCAGAGCTGAGATACCCAAGTGTGGAAAAGTAGGCTTATGCCTTAGTCAGAGCTGTAAAGAAGTTTAGACACTATACCCTTAGAAACAAGGTCTTTGCTATAGTTCATGATCTTGCGGTCAGTCTGTTGTTGATGCAGAATGAGCTAGGAGAGTGCAAAGCTAAGTTGGTAACTATGTTACAAGAGTACGATATTGAGGTTCAACCCATGAAGCTGGTAAGAGGACAAGGACTTACAAAGACAATGGCAGAGATAGGCCCTGATCTTGTAGCCCAACATTACAATCTAGAGGATGTTTCTCCTAGTGAATGGTATGATGACATCGTTCATTATCTTCTAACTCAAGGTTGCCTTGACCATCTTAATGCAGTACAAAGAAGGGCATTACACTTAAAGAGTGACAATTTTATGCTAAAGGGAGTTGTTCTATATAAGAAAAATCATGAGGGTGCTTACTTAAGGTGCCTAGGAAAGGCAGAATCTAAAAGGGTAATGTTGGAATTTTCATGATAGATATGGTACATGCCGTGGATCAACACCTTCTACAGCGAACTAGATTCTAAGAGCTGCTTATTATTGGCCTACACTATTCAAGGATACACACAACCATGTTAGATCTTGTCATGTGTGTCAGACTGTAGCAACCAGAGAGAAGTATGCAACACTCCCACTCCAACCAGTCTTTGAGATAAAACCTTTCGCACAATGGGGGATGGAATTCATAGGTCCAATCAATTTTCCTTCCTCTGCAGGTCACAGGTATATCCTTACTTTCAATGATTATTTTAAAAGATGGATTGAAGCCCTTTCTTGCAAGCAATGTACTTCTGAGGTGGTAATTAATTTCATTGAATCGGGTATTATCAATCGTTTTGGATGTCCTATGTATTTAGTTTGTGATAATGGTCCTACATTTTCATCATTGAGGTTTTCTAATTGGGCCTTTGATCATTGGATTATCATTAATTTTGCATCCAATTATTACCCTCAGGGTAATGGTTTGGCTGAGTCTTCCAATAAAAATATCCTAACTGTTATCTGCAAACTGTTAGAAAAAAATCCTAAGGATTGGCACACTCAACTCAGATTTTCTCTCTGGGCAAATCGTACAAGACATAAGACTTCCATAGGAATATCCCCTTACCACCTAGTTTATGGGTTAGAGCTTTTTTTCCCTATCTAATTAAAAATCCCTACCTTATAGTTCATTAATGAATATTATGATGAGGAGGATAAGCTTGAGACCAGACTTGCTAAATTGTTACACCTTGAGGAAAAAAGAGATGAGGCCCTGGAAAACTTTGCTAAACATTAGGGGGTAGTCAAAATATGGTTTGATTGAAGAGCTAAGGTAAAAGCTTTTAGGATTTCTGACTTGGTTCTTTACTAGGATAAAGCCCATGACCGTAAGGGGGAGCATGGAAAATTTGACAAACTTTGGCTTGGCCCTGACCAGATTTCAGAAATCCTGGGAGATAATGCTTTCCATTTGAAAACTCTCACTGGAGAGGATATCCCACTACCTATCAATGGGCAGTATTTGAAGCATTATTTCCAATCTTGAGCTATTTTTAGCTCTTTTCTTGTACATAGTTAGATTAGTTTTCTTTTATGTTTTGTTTGCTTCGCTTTTCTTTGGTTAGATTAGGTTTCCCTTTTTTCTTTTCTTTTGGTTTGGTGTGTTTTTCTTTTCTCTTGCTTTGGGGGGTTTTCTTGTTTTCTTCTGGATGTGTTGCACTTGCATGGAAAATATATCATTATCTGGGACTGTTCTGAGTATTTCCTTGGTGAACTTTAGTCATGTGTCTCAAAAGGATGGTTGAAGTCTTTGTTATTGTCAAGCAGTCTAAATGTTTGATTTATAGAAGATGGGTCACTAGTTTTGATTTGAATTTGAAGTATTCTGAAATCTTATATCTTTCATACATCTTAAGAATCCTGATGTTGATGTAGGATCCCTGTGAAGTTTTCTTAGATGAAAAATTATATTTTTTCTTCAGCACCACTGTGGTTCTTAGCCATGAGTGTGAACTTCATTGTTCACAGGTTGAAATAAAAAGTGACAAAGAAAATAAATATCAAAAGAAGAAAAAAGAGAAATGATTGAAAATCAAATGAATTCAATATATTAGGAGTATCTGAATATCTCTATCGGGGCTATAGATGCTTAACTGGAAATAGAGCTATGTTCGGGAGAGTCGCAGTGATAACCTCATCAAGGCTATAGATGCCTAACTGGCAGTGAGGCTCTATCCAGGTTACTTTTGAAGTTAGAATCTTTATGTAGCCTATCTTGACTGAATTTGGTTTCTGCAATAGCTCAAGGAGAGAAATGAACTCATATGATTACACTTGGATTTTCAGTTTATGGAAGGTTTTGTCTACCCTTTGGTTCTAATTCTTTAATCTTTACATTTTGATTTGTTTCTCTGATAGTGAGACTGAAACCAGAGATTCTGGGTTCTTGATTCTTGTTCGTCATCAAATGCTCTGGAGCATTTCCCACCAGAGTCGCCATTTGTTGTGCCATTTTTGCACACATGCCCTGCTAAAAGCAGGGACCCTCTTTTGCTTTGGTTTTTGGTGTTTTGGCCCTTCAAGTTTGAGGATTACTGTGCCTTGGCATGTGTTTAATCATTTATTTTTCTTGCCTAAGTGATCTCCCTCAGTTATTCATTAAAATACCTAAGTTTTGGGCGAAGTTCAGGTTTTCACTTGAGTCCAGGATTTTCCACCCCAGCTTGATTTTCTCAGATCCTGCTCGGACTTCGGTTAAACACTGTGGTTTGGGAATGTTTGGTCTTCATAGAATTTCCTATGGGCTAGATTTTTCCGAAGTTTTTCTTGTCATTAGGTTCCCAGGTTTTCCTAGCTGTCTTGTCGACGGCATTAATGTCATTCGCACTATTGTAAGGGGTGTATTTAACCAATCTTTGAGGACTCTTCTGCCACTATGCTTTATTATATGTGATTGATTGAGCTAAGGAGTGCATTCTTGGAGTATTGCATTTAATTTGGAGTGCTAAGTTTGTGAATTGTTGATTTTGGTGGTGATTTCCTAGGCATTTCTATTGTTGTCTTTGTTGGGTGCCATTTAACTCACATTTATTATCTTTGAGATTGATTTCCATTTCATCAAGGTACATATATGATTTCCCTACTTTTGATTGATGAATATTGGCAATGATTTGGCATTCTTGGTTTATTCAAGTTTCAAATTTCTGCATGATTTGAGCATTTCATGGCTAGGGTTGCATGATACTTTTTTGATTCATTGTTTCCTAAGTAAGTTTGAGTTCACTCTGTCATTTTCATCACGAAGGAAGTTGCTTGTGAATTTTGAATACCCCTAGTAAAGACCCAGTAGTTGCAATGTTTGAATCTTGAGCTTCCCTATGCGTTAATGGCGGATGTGTAGGGTTTGATATCTAAGGCATCACCATTTCACTTTAGTCTACTTTTGAATTGACCTAGGATTCTAAGAAAATCTATAGAAGGTCCATATCAAACTCATCGCAAGCCTAGATTCTTGAAATTTATGATCGATCCATTAATTTGAGCCAAATCGTGATTGAAGGTCAATATTCGGGTTTCCTCCTCATCTTAGGATTTTCTAGCTCTGGCAGATTTTCCCGATCTCCTTCATTTTCCTAGAATGCACTATTTTTCAGAGATTCATCTTCTTTGCGGATTTCCTTCAAGTCCAGATTTTCCCTAAATTTCATGTTTCCCAGTTCTTTTCAAAATTTGCAGAATGTCTCTTCCTTCGCGAAAATCCATCTCGTGTGGATTTTCCTGGAATCTAGTGGAAAGTGAAAGAATATGAAATAACATGACGTGTTAATGAATGATGGTGCATTTTATGATTAATTTATGCTATTTTGAGATCTCACATGTTGTTTATTGATTGATAATGATTGGATTGAGTTGCTAATATTTGTTTTCATGCTCATTATGCTAGAATCCATGTGGCCCAGAATTTTCCAAAATTCCTCCCTGGCTTGGATTCCATGGGTGGTCTTGAAACCCAAAGTTTAATATGATCATTCTATATGAGATTTAATGGCACCTCGCTTATCTAGGGATTCATTTTAAGGATGAACATTTTTTTTATGACTAATTTTTGTGTGATTCTTACTATGGTTTGTTTATCAAGTGCATGCTAAATCTAGCATGGTAGTAGTTGGAAAGGCTAAAGGTGATATTGAAGGATCTTCAGTATCTTAAGTAGAAAGAATTAAGATGGACATTAAGAGAAAAATATTAGAGAGCAAGATTACCTCTATTTGGTTAGAGGTGACTGACATGAATGTTGGACTATGGGACTATGAAGAGTTTAAAGGCAGAATGGCAGCACAGGATCTTCCTTTGGTGGCCAAAAGAATGATGGAGTCAGGCCTGGCGCATGTAGTTGGTTTTCCCTCTACAGTGCAATGTTATGAATTGGTTCTTGAGTATGGTAGACATTACAATAGTGATACTCAGAGAATAATTGGTCCTCAAGGGAGGATTGTGGCAAATTTGAATCTTGTCTCCATAGCTCAGACATTTGACATGCCAAATAGATCTCATGTGGTGGCATTCAACATGGAGGCAACTAAAAAGTTCTATGAAGAGGAGACTATTAAATCATAGTAGCTTATCAATTCCTCGTTAGAGAAGCCCAAGTCTCACTATTCTAAATTTCCTAAACAACTATTCAGGGCAAATTTCAAGGAGTATTATGATGCCATCACTCTTCTTAGTAGGGTGGTTGGATTAAAAGGTGCTCGTATGTTTGAGAATTTGATGTGTCATGTCATTGCAAGGATGGAACAAGAAAATATCAACTATCATTGGGCAGGTGTCATAAGTAGGGTGATTAATGAGCAATTATGCAATGTTTTGCAAATGAAGACCTTCACCATGACTTCCTACTTAGCCTATGCACTTGCAAGAATTTATCTGTACAAGGGATTGAGTACCAGTGGATTTTTTGGACAAGATGTTATCTATGAGGTTTACCATCAATTTCACTTAGGAATCTTGAGTTACAAGAGGGTGAATGATGCATTCACCATGCATATCACCATATTGCTTTAGGGTGCAGAGCACATGAGAATTTTAGACCAAGCCAAGGAGTTAATCAAGAAATATGGTGCTTGGTTCATTTAGTTTCCAACCTTTTCATACATCGGGATTGATGGTTGTCAAAGGGCTCCATATCAGCTTCCAACATATCCTACTGATCATATTCTACTCTTGGAGGTCACTAGATAGATATGTAACTTTTATGCTATTGTCAAAAGGGATAAGCATAAGACTAGTTTTGGTGGAGATTTCCCTTTGAGGATAGGCACTGGAGAGGCATGCCCTTCCATTAGTTCAGCTCAGGCTTCAGAAGAAGATATGAGTACTATTGGTTTATCTTTCCATTCCAAGAGGTCTAGATTTGACATAACATGTGAAGCTCAAAAGAAGGCTAGTAGAGAATATAGCAACAAGGTTAATTTGGAAGATTACTGCGCCAACTATAGTGATAAATATGAGGTCAGAAAGAAGAAGTTTTCCTTGCTTCTAGTTGAATTAGTCTGACTATATAATGTGAAGGAAATTCCTGACCAATTGGTGATGTGGATTGGCTAGAAGAAGAAAAGAAAGAGTTAGAACAAATAATGGATCCGGACACCAAGTATACCAAGATGTGGCTAAAGCATAAAATGTGGGAGTTGGAAAATGAGGGTGTACAGTGCACCTATGATCTGATGGGAGATTTGGACCCTCACTCCACCTCTAAGGAATCAACTAAGCAAGATGCTAAAGGTAAAGGTAAGGTGGGTTTTCCTTTTAAAATAAAGATTAAGGGTGTTCAAGTGGAGGAAGCCCAAGAAACAAAAAAACAAAGAAAGCCAATTGCTAAGAAAAGGGGGCATACTTCAAGGACTAAGAAGTCTGGAAATGAGGAAACTGAAAAGAAGAGTCCTGAGGTTGGTGCGCCTATGCCTAAAAGGAGAAGAATCATAAGACTGTCACAAAAGGCAAGTTCCAAGGATGGAGAGGAGGTTAATCCACCTGTGGTAAATGTAGAAAGTTCAATAGAAAAGACATAGGTGTATACAAGGAAGTCAAGGACTCCTCCTACGAATAGTGTGCCAAAGGCGGATCCTCCTCCAGCTACTTCTCATGAAGAATAGCATGATGATGTCCCTGAATTCCTAAACAAAGAACTAGGTGAATCCAAGGAAGTTGAAGATCACCAAGATATGGAAGGAGAAGAATTTCATGAGGGTGAGCTTTATAATGTTGAGGTAGAAGTAGAGAAAGTAATGCAGTCTCCCTTGGTCGCATATGAGGATTCACTAGTTAGAACTGAAGGAGTTAAATCTCCTCAAAGAGAGGAAGTATTAGAAAAGGTTTTGTCACCTGTGCACATAGATGAACATGTTGAAGAAAAGGAGAATAAGGTAGATGAGATTCCTGAGAAGTAGGGTTTGAATAAGGAAGTTCCTAAAGACCAACAAGAGAAAGAGGCATAGTAGTTGAGAAAGTGGTGGTAGGATGTTTATGCTCCAGCCGGTGATGATCTTGTTATTGAACACCAATTAGATGACACCGCACCTATATTGTTGTTATTGATAAATATCTAACATATAAGGTTGAGTGAAATAAATTGGTGAAACAATCAAGGGAAAGTACTACATCAATTGACAGCCGACTTATGGTTTTTCCTTTACCACCTATGGCTGACTTGGATAGGGTGCTTTTGAAGGTGCATGAAATGTTGGATCACAATAAAGACAAAGGGGAAGATTGTTAATGCTGGGCTACATCGATATTTGTGCTTCCCTATTATTTAGCATGCATTGGTCTGAGCTGCATTGGAGATCCCAGGATGACCTAGATGAAGTTTGTGTATTTAATGCATAGTTTATCTTATTTTGAATTTCTCTTGGTTGACATTTTTTGGGGATTTTCTATTAATATGGCATTTTGCCTCATTTGTAAGGATTAAGTAGAGACATAGACAAATAGAGAGATAGTTGATACTAGAGCGAATTAAGTAGAGCAAGAGTTAGCAAGTAGTTGTTCTAAAGCAAATATTGTAATAGAAAGATGGAATTGTTGCCACAGTGGATAATTTGATGCAAGTAATGACATTGTGATTTGGTGCCATATTTGTGTTCTTCTTGTCTTGCATGGTTCTTGTTATTCTATCTTTAGAATTTCTTTGAGGAAAATTTATATTTAGGATTACATTTGATTCAATGATGTTTATGGTTTAGTGCTTGAAGTGTTGCAACAATCCCTAGTCCATACTTTTCATAACCAATTGATTGTTAGTTGCTTTGCAAAGTTAGCCTAGACTTTTATATTCATTGTGCTTAGTTCAATTGTGAAGGTTTATTCATTTCAGTTGCAATAAGGATTTTTTGAATGAATGTTCATGATCTAAAAATCTTTAACACCTTAGAAGATTGCACTGTTCCTATAAGATTGCAGATCCATCTGGGTCAAGTAGAAATCAGTTTCTAAGGGATTGGTCCATTTCGAGTGTTTTTCATTTGCATTGTTAATCTTAGGTTTAGTGTCTAATCTAGAAATCTATTTGAAAGCCGTATCTTTTGTTATTTCTTTTATCATTTGGGTTAGATTTAAGATTGAAGTATCATCTTATTGCTAGATTTGATAATTAGAGATTCAGTATTTTGCTTGTAGTAAGGTCCCATTGTGATTACCAACATTTTCCTATTTATCACTGAGTTGTTTATGCATTGTCAAGACCTGACATTAGAGACCTTGGGGTTATCTCTTGAGGCTTACTAATAGATATTTAACTTTCAAGAGAGATAGGATTTCATATTATGTCTGAGTTTTGTTGTGCAAAAAACACCAGCAATAGTAATCAAACCCTTAATGAGATAATGAAATGCAAGAGAATGATAAACAAATAACATGCAAATGCTATCAAATTACCAAACCCTTGTTGATGCAAATCTAAAGATATATCAATGGCTACCTTTGAATGCTTGATTATTGCTTTATTTTATGTTGTAAAGTGCTTGAATGCTTGGATGTGATGTATGATTGTAGGAGATTGCTTGAATGAATTAGGAGATGTGAAATGAGGTGTAAATCACTTATTTATACAATATTTCACCTTAGTAACTCATTAATACCTCATCACATGCCGAAATCAAGTGATTTTGAATAAAAACCCAAAAGGAAATTTAAAATATTTTGAATTTGGAGCCAAGGGGGACTCATTCGCTACCCATGGCGAATCGGTCCCACCTAGGACCTAAATGTGGGTGTCAAGAATTAAGTTGTATTTAATGTTATTTGTCACGTTTGCATTCAAGAATGCACTTAATTAAGCCTTATAAGGGAATAAAAGGGTCAAATAAAGTATAAGAAAGGTGTAAATAGTGAAAATATGCCTAGAAAAGTGTGAAATCTTGTTACAAGACTTTACAACACTTCAAAATAGCACTTGATGATGAGTAAAAAGTTGATTTTTAGGTGAATTGTAATGAATAGAGTCTAGAAAAGTGTAGAAATGTGTTACAATAGTTCACAACACCTTTAAAAGATGTCATTATTTTCATTTTAAAGACCTAATGTGAATGTTCAAGCCACATTACATCAACAAATAAATAAAAAATAGATCTAAGATCAAGGGGAAAAGCCTAAAAAGACCATAAAAGTGACAAGTGGCCATTTTTCGATGGTGCACACACAAGCTAGGAACACCTGAATTATGATTGGTTACTAGTTGGTGTTAGGATTACCCTAAAAAAGATGCAATAAATGAGGCTTGTGGATGCAAAGTGAGGCCAATTAAAGAATAAGAAAGCCAAATTATTAGTGACAAGCCTAGAGGAATGTGAAAGTGTGTTAGAACACTTTACAACACTCCAAATAAGGAAAGGTTATGATTAATTATGATTAAAATTATGTTTAGGTCGATAAAACTATAGAAAATTGTGAAAGTGTGTTACAACAGTTCACAACACTTTTGCAAGGAACCATTAAATTTCATTAGTTCACAAGGGCCCAAGACCTAGTGTGAATGTGTTACCCACATTACAACACTAAATGAAGGTAGAATTAAGCCAAAATCCACAAGGAGGATGCAAACGAGTACAAAAAATGTCAAAGGATCCTTTTTTCGACAGTACATTTATCCCACACTTTAGTGATAGGATGAACTTGCTTCAAACTCACACTAAAGTAGAAAAACACACACCAAGAGAGGTTCAATGAACTAATGATAGAAATATGAGGAAACAACAATCAAGAGGGGTGATGAAACCCCCAGGATCAAGATCCCATGGAAAGCCAAACATAAGAACAAAGGAACACACATGAAAATGATATAAAGAACAACAAGGAATATCATACACTACCATAGATGAAAAAGAGAAAAGAAAAGAAAGAAAGAATCAGATCAATCTTTGACAGTTTGTCCATCCTGATGTGGATCATATCTAGGCTATTTTTCTAAAAAATCACATGCTCACTTTGAGGTGATAGAACTCCTAGCTATCCATGGGATGAGAATTCCTAAAAGGTGAGAAACATACACCAATGGCTAGTATGCGCTCACATACACACACAAATGGATATGGGAAAAGTCATGCCTTGGATTGGGATTCTCGCTCAACCATATCAAAGTTATACCTCCCGATAACTTTAATAAGGTGACACACAAAAATGGTTTTTCGAGCTTCATGTGACAAGAAAAACTTTGTATGCTTGGAGCTCATGAACAAACAGGATGGCTCCACAGGCATGCAAGTTGTATTATGCAAGGTAGCCATATAACAAGAAATTAAAAATAAAAAAATAGGAAATTTTCAAAGGATTATTGCTTAGTTCATGTGAGGTCCTTAACTTAGGGAACATTGTGCCTAATGTCTCCAAGAGAGGACCAATCAAAGAATATAAAATTCACAACTTAGGGGATGTAGTGTGTTGCATCAAGCTGCTAAGAGGAATGTAATATGCTAAGAGATATCACGCTCCTGAAGGAAATCACACCCAATGTCATCCACAAAGCAACAAACACATCGTATGACGTAAGAACGTTGCACTAAGAGCCAATAAAAGGAAAATTGCAAAAGAATAATACCAATCTATGCCCCCAATTTAAAGGAATTTCTAACCACCATACTGTGAGTAATTACTTTAAAGTAGGAAATGAAAAATGCAAACAAGAAAAAGGACATGAGAGCCAACTTGGAAATCCCTATGCCAAGTCTATGTTCCCGAGTGAAGCTATGTCATGTAAGAGAAAAAGAAAAGAGAGGGGTTTCCCCCAAAATGAAAAAACCAAACACTTAAGGGATCTATGAATTTGGGGTCAGTATGTTCTTTGCTACAATTTTTTTTAGAGGGCTATTGGAACTGTCATCATCCCCCAAATACACATAGAACTGGAAGAATGACACAAAGAGAACAAAATCAAAGAAAACACTTTTGGGTCAACATGGAAGAGACATAGGGTGTCTCGATGCCTTGCATCATCACCAAATGGAAAACAAAAGAAAAATGAAAAGAGAAGGAAAAAAAATTAGGTCAACATGAAGAAGACATGAATGTATCAATGCCTTGCATCATCCCCAAAAGGAAAACACAGGAAAAAGATAAAGATCAAATGAAAAGGAAAAGAAAAAGAAATCATTTTGGGTCAACATGAAGGAGACATGAATGTCTTAATGCCTTGTGTCATCCCCAAAAGGAAAACAAAAGAAAAAGATAAAGATAAAATGAAAAAGGCAATGGAAAAAGAAATCCTTTTGGGTTAACATGAAGAAGAAATGAATTTCTTAATGCCTTGCATCATCCCTAAAAGGAAAACACAAGAACAAGATAAAGATGAAATGAAAAGGAAAATAAAAAGAAATCCTTTTGGGTCAACATGAAGGAGACATGAATGTCTCGATGCCTTGTGTCATCCCCAAAAGGAAAACAAAAGAAAAAGATAAAGATGATGCACGACATAAAGAAGAATGAAGGTAAAAATAGAGGAATGTCACAAAGAGGGAGAAAATAAAATAGAACATCATAGGGCATAACATCATGCAAATTCAATCACACAAAAGAAAAAGAAGAGGAAAAATAAAATGCAAAGGGATAGTAAGGAAAATATGAGTCAACTTGTGAGAAAGTCATCCACCTCCCAATCATGTTATGTGTATGCCGAGCGTGGGAAACTAGCCAAAGGGACAAGGGCAAGTGACAAACTAGGAGAAGCACCTAGTTCAACACTCTTTATAGGAGATTTGTCATTTAAGCTCATGGAAGAGGAAAACAATGTGTTCAATTCATTATGCACCTCTTCATCGATTTTAGCGGTTTCATCATCACCATCTAGGTTAGCCACAATAGAAGGTCGAATGATAATTTCCATTAAAGATTTCAACTCTTTTTGTGCTTTTTGTATTGGGTCATTTTGTTTCAGTAGGGGAGGGGGGTCATCATGTCTTGCTTCAGTCAAGTTCAAATTTTTATTTTCTTTGTTTAATTCCTTGTATAACTTGCAAGCAAGGGCACGACATCTTCGCCTATGCTTTCTAGCACCTCTTTTTCTTTTGGTTTTGTTTTCAAATTATGTTTGTGTAGGAGCAGGTTGATCAACCATAGGTTGCTTTTCTTCCCTAAGGGAAGGAACGAAATGAACCACACAAGGTTGTTCATCCACTTTCTCTTTGGATTTGTAAACTTGTTTTATTCTAGGAGGTGTGATGGGGTTATTTTCATTGTATCCTAGTTGTTTATAGGAAGTAGGTGAAGTTTATGATGTTGGTTGGTATTGGTTGTTTGGTTCTTTTTTAGGTTGAAGCATGGTTTTGTCTATGATGTGAGGTTTGGAGGTGGACAGGGAAATGTTTTGAAGAGATAATTCTGCTATCTTCTTTTCCTTGAACTTTTGATAGGACAAGAAAAAGAAGTCTTCCCTTGGCTTCATAGGTTCCATGGGCTCGGGCCAAAAGGAATATAGGGAAAATTTTCCTTTATATGACAGGGGGTTAAATCCACCATGGTGAATAGTGAATGTTTCATTGTTAAAGGGAAACTTTAAGCATTTATGCACAATTGAAGGGACAACTTTCATGGAGCAAAGCTCTGGGTGGCCTAGCTTCACACAAAATTGTTCTAACTATGGGATGATGGAGAATGTGATATCTAATATTTTTGGTCCTAATTGCAATGGTAGGAGTTATTTATCCTATTGTAGGGCACACAAATCCATTGTTTGTCTTGATCCATGATTTTTGTCTATCATGTTCATCTTGATAGAGTTCATGCAAGAGTAGGAATTCCTCAGTGATCACATTCTCTCCACATGTAGGATCTATTAGTATCCCATTAGTGGGCTTGTCATGTAGAGAGCACCATTGGGAAAATTTTCAAGTATATCCCTAGAGGAGAAATGAATTTCAAGAGGACTCTTAGGTTGGCCCTTACGAGGGATGATATCTATCTCCCCTATCATTTCATCCATAGGATTGATATTCATAGCGTTATTTTAAAAAAAAGAATTGTTTTCATCATCTATATCAACATTCATCGCATCATTCTTTGTAGTTTTGTTGGCTTTGACAAATGAAATACTATGTTTGGGCATTGGGTTGGTAAAAATTTGCAAATTTTGGTTAGGAGGGGAAACGAACTTATTTCCTTGATCACTAATACCTTTAATGGATAACGACAAAAATCAATGAGGTCTTACACAAGCTGTTTAAGATGCTTGCAATGTTCATGTCATGTCCATTTTGTTGATGATAGTGGCAATAAGCATTGGATTTGAAGCTCAGGGGTAAAGGATTATTAGGGTCAAGGGTTTTGACAGGTGGCAAGGTAATCATTTGTTGTTCTAGTAGTTGGGACATTGTGTTATGAAGGGTATCAAGTAAGGGAGTGAATTGTCTTTTTGGATCATCATAACTAAAGGGCACTGTGGTTTTGACAACTACTTGGTTGTTGACGTTTTGAGTTGGTTTTTGAGGGGGGTTGAATTAAAGGAACCCTTTTTTTTTTTTTGAAAAGGTTGGGAATTGGTTTGGTTTTCAAGTTCATATTTCTCAATTTGGCTAGAAGCAGACCTTGTATCTCAACTACTAACCGAATTTTGATATTCATAAAGGGTAGTGCATATGTCCATGAAGGATGGGAATTTCATCATGGTCAACTTTTCTTGAATCTTACTTTGTAATTTTTCTATGAACATCTTTTGAAGGTGTGGGTCAAGAACCTTGACATCGATTTAGGAATAAAGTGATTGATAGCATGAGATAAAATCAACTATCTTTATGTCCTCTTTTTCCTTACATCTCATCAAATCAGCCAAGGCCATCTTGTGAGTCATATGCACTTGGAAATGGTTTACAAATTCCTCAACAAGTTCATTGAAGGAATGAATTGAGTTGTTTGGTAAGGAAGAGAACCATTCCAAGGTAGTATCTTACAAGAATCTAGGATTTTTTTTTTCCAAGAGTTTATCGTCAAGGACAAAGTCACTACATAAGGAAATGGAGGCTTTAACATGGTTAGAAGGATCTCCCTTCCCTCCATACTTCTCAAATATAGGCACCTCTACACCTTGTGGCACCAGTGTTCATAATATCTCCAAGGATAATGGGTTAATTTTGACATAATATGTAGGTGGGCTATTTTGGTTTTGGTTGATGGTAGAAATTTTATTTTGAAGGGATGAAACAGTTTGGAATAGTTATGTTATGAAAGGGTCATTTCTTATGTTATTGGATGGAAGTGAAAGTGGTGATGGAGTGTATGTGTTTGTAGGACAAGTGAATGGAATGCTTATAGATGGTAAGGTGGGAGATATAACTTGCGAGGCTACATAAGAATCATGGATGCTAACAGGAATACCCAGGGAAGGAATCACATTACTAACTTGTTGCATTGTTGTTGTGACTTCGGGAGTGGTGTAGGTAGGGATTGAGGCTATGGTTGTGGGAGGAGGAATTTGAGTTCCTCCTTGGCTTGTAACATTTCTTATGGGTAAAGGACAACTAGTGGTTGTAGGAAGATGATTTCCAATGATTTGCACTATGTTTTTCAAAAGGTCAAGGCCATCTTCACTTTCAAGTATACAATGAATGTTTTCTATTGTAGGAATTATAGTTGTTGAAATGTTTTCAAGGCTTATTTGATGTTGTAATTTTACTAGGTCCTCATGAATGTGAATTATGTTTCCTTGCAGGATGTTATCATTCCTTGTTTCAACTTGCATGCAATCTAAAGGCTAAGAGTTGCTAGAGGTGTTATCCATGCCTAGTGTACAAGTGTCAATACTAGCAGTGGAAGCTCTAGATAACCCAAGATCCACAATGATTGTGCTATTGTGGGATGACACGAGTCTCAAACTTCTTCTCACTAAGCTATTAGCTATAGGACACCAACACTCATGCAAAGTCTACTAAATGCAGGGTGAATGCAAATACAATGTAAGCTAACAAGAATGAATTAGTTATAACTGAAATTTTGTAAAATAAAACTAAAATGTAGAAACAACGAGTAGAAACTTAGAAATTGAACTATAAATTCTAGAAAATCCAGTGAAAAATATGCAATGGGACTGATTCACCCAAGGTGGAAAATGAGTCCAAGTACTATTTTTTTTGAAAATTTTCAAAAAAAAAAAATTGAATTTTATGCTTTTCATGTTTTCTAATGCAAATGTAGAATTTTACTATTTTTCAATGAAATTAAATGCAAAAATGCAAGCTAAATGAGATTTTCACTAATGCAATTTTTGAAACCCTAGAATGTAATTTGAAAAATGCAAAACCTAATACAATGTTAATGTAAGCTAAATATAGGATGTAAATGCACTCCAAATTAGAAATATGATTCTCTATATGCAAGTTCACCAAAATGAAATGAAGAAAAATGTGGGGTGTTTTCTTTCACTTCTAGGGCTTTGGACCGAAAAGGAGAAAGACCAAGTTTTCAACCTTTCACTTAAGAACAAACCCTTGAGATTTCAAGGCAAAGGAGATTGAAATCTAGAAAAGGGAAGGTTTTAGGGATTGAATGATGTATAATGAGGGGTTCACCACCATGTGTAAATTTAGAAAAGAAAATGTTCAAAAAAACAATGTGATATGCAATCAAATGCTAAATGACCTAGAAAGATAAACAATATGCAATATAAAACTATGAAACTATAAATGTGCACCTAGGAAACTAAAGGAAGTAGAATGGAGCTCTAGAATCCTGAAAAATCTGTTGTTAATGTTGGTTATGACTCATACGCCAATCTAGGTGAATCAGTCCAGTTTTAGGGAAATGTGTCAGAACAGGTTTCTGCCTAAAGGGTATCTAGATATGAAAAAATATTCTTTAGGCCTATATAGTAGGACTCATTTTCCAATAGTGGTGAATCAATCCACTTTTTCATTTCTAGAAATTTTGAAGTGGATTATGTGCCTCTCTATCTGCTTTGTTCTTCCTGATTGGTTTCTAGATCTGAAACTACAAAATACCTCTTGAAGGTCTTCTCCAAGCTTCTCCAAGGCTTGATAAAAACTTTAACAACTTGACAACCTATATCCACCTTTGATTCTTGGTAAATCTACAACCTAGCCTTGCAAATCAAACACAAGAAGAGCAAAAAATGTTGTGGGGTTAGTGAATAGAGGTTTTCCTTGGTCAAACCCCTTGTTGGTAATTAAAGTTTGAAATAGAATGAAATATGGAAAGAGAATGACAAATGAAAAAATGGAAATCTTGCAAATCACTAAACCCTAGCAATAAGGTGTTGCAAACATGTAAGTAATGGCTCCAATGGATGTAAACTTGGACTCTTGCTTGATGTTGATTGATCTTGAATGCAATGCTTGGTTGAAACACAAATCCTACATTACAATTCTTAGCTATAAAACAACATGATGCAAAAAAATCTTTGACATGATGAAAGTGTTGGAGTTAAAATGACACTGAGAGGGGGGGGTGAATCAGTGACTTAACATATTTGACCAATTTTCAAAAATTTGAAAACATAGCTTAGATTTGATCTCAATATTACTCTAATTAATACATTCATGAGTTGAATGTAATCATTTATAAACAGAATTGAGAAAAGTAATAATCCCAATAGTGAACAGAAACAACAACACTGTAAAGCTGTGAGAACACAGAAGAACAAAGAGACACAAAAATTTTCCAAGTGGAAAACCCTCCTGGGGTATAAAAACCACTCCCAAAATGCCTTCCAGGCTTAATCTTTTAATTAACTACTCACAATGCCTTATAGGTTGATTTTTGAGCACCCACTCAAGGAGCACCAACCCCTCGTTTAGAGATATCTATCTCAAGGAGTACCAACCCCTCAAATTATGATTTGAACAACAATAATAACTCAGAGGATTTCTCTATTTTTAGTTAAGCACATATTTCTCTATTTTCTAGTCTACAAAATACCTTAAAGATTCAATAATTAAATCCATAAAATACTACATAGAGAAGAAATTTACAATCTCTGCATCTTGTTATTTAGATTTTATTGCAGAGTTTATCCATACATTTTGATACAGCCAATGAATGATAATCCCAGAATTACAACAGCAGCAAAAAAGAGTTTTCTGCTTCTATTTATACATCTGCCAGATAAGTAACTGTCTTCAGGAGTAATGAAAGAACAACCAACCCAGCTAAGAGCCGTTCTCAACAAATATGTAATGTATGAGTTCATTTTACTACTTAAAAACACAATAGACAAATCTCTAACTTCCATGGCTCCATCAACCACTGTCGAGCTTCCAACCAGAAATACACCAAATAAACCTTCCATAAACCATTGTACAAGCCATTACAACTAGCAACAACAGAGACTAAAACATTCATGATGGCGGCCAGGCTAGGGTTTGATACCCAACTAAAAGAATAAACTCAAAAATTTTGCCCTATTTCTTTTTATTTCCATTGATGACATGTTATGCCGAGACAAAAAGGTTCTCTCACCAAAATGAAACCATCATTTGCTATCACTATAGCTTTTGATATGGGAGAGACATCATATAGATCAACTTTGTTATACCAAAATTCATTCATTTTACTTTGTTGAAAAGACACACCATCCTCGCCATGACTGCACATCGATGAAAGAGTCTCACCGAAAAGACTTTTCAATCCTTGAGTCGCTATAACCTACAACCTTCGGGGAGACCTCTCGGAGAATACTCTGTCACATCGAAAAAGCCTTATCCACTGAGTTGCTGAGACAATACCAATCTCTCACCAAATGAACTTCATAAGACTTAGTCGGCAAGACCAAAGTGTTTGCCGAGACTTCCAAAAAGTCCTGCCGATATGCAATTCTCCAATGGCGGTCGGTGTGACATTGCATATTCGTTATAACCTCACGCCGAAGCCTTAAGATCTTGTTGATGGGTTTCCATTTAATCTTCGATTGGTGTGACATACCAATATCACTGAGACCACATACCGACAAAATAACATATGCTGATAGAGATCACTTTCAGTCGCTGAAACAAAAGACAAGTCTTGCCGAAATAATCTTTCTTGTGTCAGTCGCCAAGACACAAAATGCTCGATGAAACAACATGCCGATAGGGATTTCTTATGCTGATGAACCACCTTATGAGTGAGTCAGTGAGACCCGAATCATTCGGTAAGACCTCCCAGTGGTGAACACAAATCATGCTAATAGACCTTTCCATTGTCGCCAAGACAACAGGAACGTCATGCCGAAAGTAGCCTGTATGTAAAATTCAATTGGCATGACATCAGAAATGTCTTGCCGATAGGCAACACAGACATTTCAAAGTGGATCTAGAAGACCCTGCCATACTCATGTTGATATGTGTAAGCTTGAATGAGAAACAACCAATACATGTGATATGGAAAAAGAACCATCCTGACATGGAAACCAACTGAAAGAGAATTTGTCATCAAGGACAAACCATAAACACAACTGAGATCCAACAAACTCCCCCTTTGTCCTTGATGGAAAAACACAAATGATTGTCCCCATTTTTTCCTCAATGGCAAAGAATAGAAGAGAAGAATGTGCATTGCCATGAAACACAACTAAGAAGCCAACCAAAATATCATGAGAAAAAGCTGCAAAAAGAGTAATTGTGCAGCAACCAAGATTGTAGGAGAGCTGTAAGTGAATGAAAAATATTTAACTTGCTCCCCCTAAGTAGTAGCTTGGAGATTCAGTGAAGTAATGATTGAGAGATAACTCCCAATTGAAGTCTCAGCCTTTCGAATAACTCTTTTGCTAAGGGCTTAGTAAAAATATCAACCACCTGATCTTGAGATCCAACAAACTATAAGCAGACTTCATTAGCCAAAACCTTTTCTTGTAGAAATTTAAACTTGATAGCAATATGTTTAGTGCGAGAGTGCATAACAGAACTTTTTGAAATAGTTATCACACTAGTGTTATCACAAAGAATGGAAACAGGTTTAGAAACATCAATACCCATATCTGAAAGAGTCTGACTCATCCATAGTACTTGAGTACAACATGAAGTGGCAGCAATGTATTCTGCTTCAGCAGTAGAAAGAGAAACAAATACTTGTTTTTTTTTGTGCCATGCTACTAAATGATCACCAAGAAAGAATGCAACACCATTGGTGCTTTTCCTAACATCCAAACAACCAGCCCAGTCAGCATTAGTATAAGCAATCAAAGAGAAATCATTGCTTCTAGGATACCAAAGACCATAATCAAGAGTGCCCTGAATATATTTAAAAATCCTTTTAATAGTAGTGACATGGGATTCTTTAGGTGATGCCTGAAACCATGCAACAATGTAAACTACCTGCATAATGTCAAGTCTAGAGGCAGTTAAATATAAAAGACTATCGATCATTGATTTATATTTAGTTTGATTTGTATCAGGAGAATCATCAACATTAGTAAGTTTGCATCCAGTAATCATTGGAGTGCTAACTGGATGGCATTCATCCATCTAAAATTTCTAAAGCATCTCTTTAGCATACTTGGTTTGAGAAAGAAATATTCCATTCTCACATTGAGAGATTTGAAGACCCAGAAAGAAATTTAATTCTCCTAACATTGACATTTCAAACTGAGACTCCATTATCTGAGACAAATTTTTACTCAAAGTAACATTATTGTAGCCAAAGATAGTGTCATCAACGTAAATTTCAATAACCAAAATATCAGAACCTTCAATTTTAACATAAAGATTACTGTCTACACCTTGTCTAACAAATCCATTAGAGATTAAATGACTATCTAGCCTAGAGTACCAAGCTCTAGGTGCTTGTTTTAAGCCATAGAGGGCCTTTTTCAATCTGTAAACATGATTAGGCTTATCTTTGCAAATAAATCCTTCAGGTTGTTCAACATAGACCTCTTCATCTAAATAGCCATTTAAAAAGGCAGTTTTGACATCCATTTGATAAACAGTAAAGTTTTTGTAAACAAAATAAGCCAAGAATATTCTAATAGATTCTAATCTAGCAATAGGTGCAAAGGTTTCACCAAAATCAATACCTTCTTGTTGAGCATAGCCTTTGCAGACAAATCTTGCTTTGTTGCGAATAACATTACCATTTTCATCAACCTTGTTTATGTATATCCATTTTCCTCCAATGACATTCTTGTCATCTGGTCTTGGGACTAACTCCCAAGTTTGATTCTTCTCAATTTGATCAATTTCTTCCTACATAGCATTAAGCCAACATGAGTCTGTGAGAGCTTCATTAAAATTTTTAGGCTCAAACTGAATAACTAGACAAAAAGCTATTTGTTCCTTTTCATCAAATTCTGTAGCCTTTCTTCTAGTTTGAACTCCTGCATATTTATCCCCAATAATCTGATCTTTGGGGTGATATATAGCTAGAGTTTTCAAAGGAGCTTTTGATGCAACCTTTTCAGCACTTGCTTTTTCATTTTTAGGGCTTACTGATTTAGCAATAGACTTTTATATTTCAGCTCCTTCTGAAATTATTTCAAATTCAAGTTCTTCTTCCTCATTATCCTACAAAGATTCAACAATCAAATGTGGTCTTTCATCAAATTTTACATTAACAACTTCAACAATATTGTTAAGCATTTTTTTAAGGAATTTATAAGCTTTTCTATGAGTTGAGTATCCCAAAAAGATACCCTCATCACTCTTTGATTGAAAGCTCCCTAGGTTATCATCATCTTTCTTGATAAAACACTTCCAAAAATTTTAAAGTATTTGACAAAGGCAGTTTTTCCATACCAAAGTTCATAAGGGGTGTGTTTAGATTTCACCCTAAGCTGCACTCTATTCAAAATGTATACAGCTATATGAATAGCTTATTTCCAATACATATCAGACAACTTAGCTTCATCTAGCATGGTTCTAGCCATTTCTTTTACAATTCTATTTTTACGTTCAACTACCCCATTTTGTTGAGGTGTTTTAGTTGCAGCATACTGCCTTTTAATACTGTGTTGTTCATAGTAATCAATGAACTCTTGAGAGGTGAACTCACCTCCTTTTTCTGATCGAAGGAATTTGAGTTTCAGATCAGATTCCTTCTCAACCAATTTATGAAAGATTTTAAACCTTTCAAAGGCTTCTGATTTGTGCTTAAGAAATGTGACCCAAACCATTCTAATATAATCATCCACAAATAGCATAAAGTACCTTTCACCATTAATAGACCTTGTTCTGGTTGGTCCACATAAATCAGTATGCACAAGCTGTAAAGGTTTTGAAGAAGAATGTTCTTTTGTCTTGAAGCTGACTTTAGTTTGTTTACCACTTAAGCATTCTTTGCACATAGAGTTTTCTGGCTTGCTAAGAACTGGTAGACCTCTAACATTCTTATTTTTACTAATTCTAACTAAATTTTCAAAGTTTATGTGTCCTAATCTTTTATGCCATAACCAGTTCTCTTCAATTTGGCCCATTAGACACATACCTTGATTATTGTCATTGCATGATGAGTCAAGAAGATTGTACACATTTCCTTTTGTCCTCCTCCTAGCTGCAACATCCTTTCCAAGTTTGTTCTTAATCTGACATCCCTGTGAAGTGAAGAGAACATGATAACCACTATCACATATTTGACTAACACTTAGAAGATTGTGTTTGAGACCTTCCACATAGTACACATTATAGATAGGAGTGTCTTCATTCAGAAGGAGTGAACCTCTACCTTTAATTTGAATACCAGAGTTATCACCAAACTTAACATATCCACCTACATAATCTTCAAAATTTATAAACTTATCCTTGTCACCAGTCATATGGTTAGAACATCCACTGTCTAGGACCCATAAGTCCTTTTTCTTGGAATGAAAATAAGTTTGAACCAACATAGTTTGTTCAATGTTGTTAACAGTCTTAGGTTTCCAAACCTTTTTAATTTTTTGTTGTTTCGATTGCAGATCAGTTCTGCATTGTTGACAGAATGTCCCAAAGTATTGCATTTAAAACATCTAATCTATCTAACAAAAACATAGTGTTTCCTAAGACCAAACCTGGGCATTCTAGGATTCATAAGCCTACAAGTGCTCACCTTATGGCCAAATTTGTTGCAGAAAAAACAATAAACATAGAAGAAAGGATTGAATCTATATGAAGATCTATTACCTCTTAAAGATTGAACATGATCCTTACCAAATTCTGAGTGATTTGAACCTGAACCTTTGATTTCACAAGAGGGGTTTTGTTTTGCATTGTCAGTTGAGCATCCACCCTTTTCAAAACCAACACCACTTTTATCTTTATACATCTTCTACTTGCTGAGCATCTCATTTAGTTTTAGAGTGCTTTCATATTTTTCAATTTCCTTCCTAAGATAGACTACTTCTTGTTCCAGTTTTTGAATTTCTTGATCTTTGCAGCTTACAGTCTCTCGAAGATAGTCTTCAACTCTTTTAGCTTCTTCAAGCTGAGTTTTCAAAGAGACCATTTCTTGATCTGGTTTATTTTCTTGAGCAAGAACTTGTTTTTTGAGTTTTCTCACTTCTTGTAAAGAACATTTCAGCTCACTTTCAAGATCTACTTCACCTTCTTCAACATAAATAGTGTTTGAATCATTTTGCTGAGTAATTTCAACCATGAACAAAGTTTCATCTTCTTCAGCTAATGAATCTTCAGACTCAATATCAAATTCATCCTGACTAAATAGACTTTTCTTCTTTTTGAAATAGAAGTTTCGTTTAGGTTTGAAGGCCTTCTTCTTAGGTTGTTTTTTAGTTGTCTCGTTGTCACAGATTTGATCATCATAGGGACACTTTGCAGCAAAGTGACCTATTTTACCACAGTTAAAACATTTAAAGGGAAGTTTTCCCTTATATTTTCCAGATCCCTTTTTGACTCTTCTAACAAAATGGGATTCTTTAGAATCTAACAAATTTGATTCACTGACTTCGACTTTTTCTTTCTTTTCAGTGTTAAGGCTGTTTCTTTTCCTATTGAATTGTTTTTGCTAGTTCTCATTTCATAGGTAGTAAGTATTCCTTGCAAGCTATCTAAGGTAAGCTAATCAAAGTGTTTCTTTTTTTCTAGGGCTAAAACCTTAGATTCAAATTTGGATGGTAAGGTTCTAACAACCTTTGTGACCACATCAAATTCATTAACATCTTGACCTAGACCTTTCATTGCATTGACAACTTCATCAACTCTCAGGAAATATTCAGCCACTTTTTCATCATCCTTCATTTTCAACTCCTCAAACTGATGTTTGAGAGTAATGATTTTTGACAGTTTGACTTTCTCATTCCCTTGATATATAGTTTCAAGTTTTTCCCAGATATCATGAGCAGATTTGCAATGCATGACTTTAATGAACACATCTTTAGTTAACCCACATAAGATGGCATGCTTAGCTCTTGCATTTGTTTCATACCTTTCTTTTTTTTAGTAGGATCAGTGGGAATAGAGGCTGGTACATTGTAAGCATTTATAACCATGCTCCAAACATCAGCATCAAAAGAAATAAGAAAATATTCCATTCTGATTTTCCAAAACACATAGTCTGTTCCATCAAATAATAGAGCTCTGCTTACAGAGGCACCGTCTTGATAATGTACCATTAAAAACAAACTCCAAGACCAAGATCAATCCAAGGTGATTAAAACCTATCAGAGGACCCTATGCTCTGATACCAATTCTTGGAGTTAAAATGACACTAAGAGGGGGGGTGAATCAATGACTTAACATATTTGACCAATTTTCAAAAATTCAAAAACATAGCTCAGATTTGATCTCAATATTACTCTTATTAATGCATTCATGAGTTTAATGTAATCATTTATAAATAGAATTGAGAAAAGTAATAATACCAATAGTGAACAGAAACAACAACACTGTAAAGCTATGATAACATAGAAGAACAAAGAGACACAAAAATTTGATGAGTGGAAAACCCTCCTAGGGTATAAAAACCACTCCTGAAATGCCTTCCAGGCTTAATCTTTTAATCAACTGTTCACATGCCTTATACGCTATTTTTTGAGCACCCACTCAAGGAGCACCAACCCCTCATTTAGAGATATCTATCTCAAGGAGTACCAACCCCTCAAATTATGATTTGAACAACAATAATAACTCAGAGGATTTCTCTATTTTTAGTTAAGCACATATTTCTCTATTTTCTAGTCTATATAATACCTTAAAGGTTCAATAATTGAATCCATAAAATACTACATAGAGAAGAAATTTGCAATCTCTGCATCTTGTTATTCATATTTTATTGCAGAGTTTATCCATACATTTTCATACAGCTAAGGAATGATAATCTCAGAATTACAACAGCAGCAGAAAAGAGTTTTTTGCTTCTATTTATACATCTTCCAGATAAGTAACTGTCTTCAGGAGTAACGACAGAACAACAACCCAGCTAAGAGCTGTTCTCAACAAATCTATAATGTATGAGTTCATTTTACTGCTTAAAAAACACAACAGACAAATTAGTAACTTTAATGGCTCCATCAACCACTGTCGAGCTTCCAACCAGAAATGCACCAAATAAACCTTCCATAAACCATTGTAAAAACCATTACAACCAGCAACAACAGAGACTAAAACATTCATGATGGCAGCCAGGCTAGGGTTCGATACCCAGCTAAAAGAATAAACTCAAAAAGTTTGCCCTATTTCTTTTTATTTCCATCGATGACACATTATGTCGAAGGCAACTTTAATGTCGCTAGACAACCTTATGTTTGTCACTTTCACTAGGAACCATCAGAGTCGGGAGAAGTCATAATGAATACATAATGTCACGTCGAGAGCTCATAACATCCTTCTTGTCGATGAGACAAAAAGGTTCTCTCACCGAAATGAAACCATCATTCGCTATCGCTATAGCTTTTGATATCAGAGAGACATCATATAGATCAACTTTGTTATACTGAAAGTCATTCATTTGACTTAGTTGACAAGACACACCATCCTCGCCATGACCTCACATCGATGAAAGAGTCTCACCAAAAGGACTTTTCAATCCTTATGAGTCGCTGTAACCTACAACCTTTGGGGAGACCTCTCGGAGAATACTCTGTCACACTGAAAAAGCCTTATCCACTCAGTTGCTGAGACAATGCCAATCTCTCGCTGAATGCACTTCATAAGACTTAGTCGGCAAGACCAAAAAGTTTGCTGAGACTTCCAGAAAGTCCTACCGATATGTAATTCTCCAACGGTGGTCAGTGTGACATTGCATATTCGTTATAACCTCACACCGAAGCCTTAAGCTCTTGTCGATGAGTTTCCATTTAATTTCTGATCGGTGTGACATACCAATATTGCTGAGACCACATATCGACTGAATAACATATGCCGATAGAGATCACTTTCAGTCACCAAAACAAAAGACAAGTCTTGCTGAAATAATCTTTCTTGTGCCAGTCGCCAAGACACAAAATGCTTGATGAAACAACATGCCGATAGGGATTTCTTACGCCGATGAACCACCTTATGAGTTAGTCGGTGAGACCCGACTCATTCGATAAGACCTCCCAGTAGTGAACACAACTCATGCCGATAGACCTTTCCACTGTCACCAAGACAATGAGAACGTCACACTGAAAGCAACCTGTATGTAAAATTCAATCGACATGACATCAGAAATGTCTTGCCGATAGGCAACATAGACATTTCAAAGTGGATCGGGGAGACCCTACCATACTCATGCCAATATGTGTAAGCCTGAATGAGAAACAACCAATACCTGTGATATGCAAAAAGAACCATCCTGACAAGGAAACCAACTAAAAGAGAATTTGTCATCAAGGACAAACCATAAAGACAACTGAGATCCAACAGAAAGACACTTGAATAATGCTCTCAAATTCTTGATAAAATGTTCTTGAATTTCCTTGAATGCTCTTTAGAATGCTCAGATTCTCTTGTGAACTCTCTTGAATGCTAGGTGTGAATACTTGAATTCTTGATATGAAAATGAGTGAAAGAACCTTGTATTTATACTTAATTATGCAAGAATTCTCAAAATTACAACACTACAAGTCGACTTCAAATCTAGGAGAATAATATCCCACCAAAAATTTGATTTGAATTTCAATTTTGGTCACATGGGACTCATTCACCCAAGGTGGAAAATGAGTCCCCTCACACATAATGTATGGGACCAAAAATCAAAAGTGTCTAGAAATGTGTGAAACCTGCATCGGGGCCAAAAAGACCTAGGTGGGACTCATTCACCCAAGGTTGCGAATGAGTCCTAGATAGTAAATTTGGGCCACACAAGCCAACAACACTTGAATTATGATTGGTTACTGGTTGGTGTTGGGATTACCCTAAAAAAGATGCAATAAATGAGGCTTGTGGATGCAAAATGTTGCCAATTAAAGAATAAGAAAGCCAAATTATTAATGAAAATCCTAGAGGAATGTGAAAGTGTCTTACAACACTTTACAATACTCTAGATATGGAAAGGTTAATATTAATTATGATTAAAATTATGTTTAGGTTGATAAAACCCTAGGAAAGTGTGAAAGTGTGTTACAACACTTCAAAACACTTTTGCAAGACACCATTAAATTTCATTAGTTCAAAAATACCCAAGACCAAATGTAAATGTGTTACCCACATTACAACACTAAATCAAGGAACTATTAAGCCAAAATCCACAAGGAGGACCCAAACGAGTATGAAAAAATGTCAAATGATCCTTTTTTTGACACTACAACTCCTTAATGTGGTTTTCTTACTTCCTGTGATGTGTTTTTCTCTTTGTGGTGACATTGGGAGTAATGTCCTTCAAGATCTTGTTCCATCTTAGCATATTACATTCCTCTTATTGGTGATGCAATACACTTCATTCCCTAAGTTGTGAATATTTTATCCTTTGATTGGTCCTCTCTTGGAGACGTTAGGAACAATGTGCCCTAAGATTAATACCTCACATGAACTAAGAAAAATATGTTCAAGCATCCCTCTTCCTTGTTGCGTGCATTTTTGTACCTTATTAAAGTCATGCAGGTGTGGCTTTGATATGGTTCCTCAGGGCTCACCTAGTGAACAACTAGCTTCACTAGCCCTTGTGAGCGTGCATTTTCTTTTTGTCCTTATCATAGTCATGGTGGTATGACTTTTATATGGATCTCTTGGGGTTCACCTAGTGGACAACTAGCTTCACTAGCCCTTGTGAGCATGCATTTTGTTTGCATAGTGAACAATGTGTTCCACTTGTAAAAAAATTTTGGAAAAAAATCCTAGACCTATTCCACAGTGTGTTGGATGACCAATCAAATCTTGATCCATTGCATTGTTCTTTTCCCTTTTTAGTTTTTTATCTTTTATGGTGTATGCTTGTGATCTGGTTATGGCTTCATATATCATCTACAAGTGCGTTCCTTTGTGCCTATGTTGGTCTATCATAGGATCTTGATCCTAGGGGCTTGGCCACCCTCTTGGTTATTGTTATTCTATCTTACTAGCATTCGTACATTTGAACCCCTCTTGATTGTGTGGTCGGCTACTTTAGTGTGAGTTTGAAGCAAGTTCATCCTATCACTAAAGTGGGGGCTAAATGTATTGTCAGAAAATGCATACCCTTGCATTTGCACACTTGTTTGGGCCTGCCTTGCTTTATTTATCCTTATTTATGTCTTAATTGGTCCTATTTTGCATGCACAAGCCATATAAATTATATCTTTTTATGGATAATCCCAACAAACATGAAAGGGTAAATGATAATTTAATGATTTTGGTTGTGTTTCCTTTATTTTTTTAATGGGACTAAGATGCCACCTAGGGCATCTTTTCCCTCCAAAGGTCTTGGGACCCTATTTTCAAATGTGCCTTGGATGACACCCTTTTTGGAGTCTATGCCCTAAGTTTCAAGCCTTGAGACTAAGACACCACATAGGGCATCTTAGTCCCCCTTTAGATATTTTTTGGGATTTAATTTCAAGTCTTGGTGGGATTTAGCCTCCTTTAATTAATTAATTCATTTGTCATCTTGGTGTGGTGTAATTTGGGGATATTAAGCATAGATAAGTATAAATACAAGGTTCCTTCATTCATTTTCATCCTAGCAACTTGAGTATTAATGCATTATAGAAATTTTGTGATCAAGAGAGAATTCAAGAGCAATTCATCAAGCATTTTGAGTTACCATCAAGATTAAAGCATCATGTCAAAGATATTCTTGCATCATGTGTGTTTTTGAGCTAACATTTTTGATGTAGGATTTTGATTTGAGCAAGTAATTCAAGTCAAGATCTATCAAGAATTCGTTCAATTCAAGATCTAAATTCAAGCTAGCCACTTCACACAAGTTTGTAGATTTCATAACAAGGTTTTGGTGAGTTGCAATGTAACACTTCGTCCATTCATCATTTCCTTCATTATTTCATTTCATTCCAAGGTTTAATTACCAACAAGGGGTTTGACCAAGGCAAACCCTCATTTACTAACAGTCAACAAGTTTTTCCTCCTTTTTGTGTTTGTCTTTGTAGATTTGGGTTGAAGATCATTTGAAGTGAAAAGTTGCAAAGTTGTATTGTAAAGTTGTCATCTTCACAGAAATTCACCTACAAGCCATATCTGGAAGTTTCAGGACCAAAGATCTAAGAAGAAGAAGTTGTAGACATTGAGCCTCAGGATCATCTTCTAAAACTGCCAAAATTTAAATCGGGACTAAGACAATAGTAAGGGCATCTTAGTCCTCCTGGAGGTATTTTGTAGAGATTCTTTTAGATTCTATTCTAACATATGAAGATTTTGCATTTTCCCCAAAAAATAGCAGGGAGACTAAGAAAATAGTAAGGGTTTCTTAGTCCTCCTTAGCATATTTTAACAACATTTTTGCATTTCTAGACTTTCCATGTACATACATCCTAACTTGTTGTTACTTAATTTTATCATTGCAATTCATCATTTGGCTTGCATTACTAGGTTTTATGAGTTGAATTTTAGGTTATATTTTCCAAGCTTTTGCTTTGTGGTGAACCCTTCAAATCCTAAGGAATCTTCCTAGGTCTCCCTTGTTGGGAATTGACTAACCTTTGTGTTGATAGTCAATCCAATTTGGGATCCTAGGTTTCCTTGAGTGAACCATCCCAAAATAAAGGAAAAATCTAAGATTAGGGACCCCCTTCTTGTATTGTGAGTCCCTTTTCCCAATCATTCATTTATAAACTATCCTAATGGAACTATACCTTCAGCATAAGAGAGATGCATTATTAGTAGTTAAAATTGGCAGTGAGCCACCCCTTATATCTTGTTTCTTTTGGATAGTGTACCATTTAGTAGTGATCCCTCAAGTAGTGATCCTATTAAATTTGATGTTGCTATTTCTTTATATTGTTAGGTAATCCTCATTGTTTTTTTTACCTTTTTGTGTTTTCCACATAAATATGGTGTTTTATTGTGCATGGTGTTTTGATGTGTTGTTATTTTGAACACTTATTTACTTTCATGCTAAATATGATTAAGGGTTTAAGGGATAATATAGATTTAAATTTTAATGAGGTTTTTTATGTTTTAATGTACAACTGATTCACCCCCTCTCAATTGTTTTATGCATCTAAAAATTAGTATCAGAACAAGGTTCCTTGGAAGAAGCTTAATTGCTTGAGGTAGATTCATAACAAGAAGGAGGCTCCCTTATTTGATGGGATGAATTATACATTCTAGAAAACCAGGATGGAGGGTTTCCTTATTTCCCTAGGGTTAAGAGTTTGAAAGTCAATTGAAGATGGATCACCATGCTTACAAATTTTCTAACAACTGATGATAAGATCAAGAAAAATGAGAACAACAGTAAAGTAAGGAATGATCTTTTGAGTGGTCTTGTTAATTTATAACTTGTGAAGTTTATTGGCTACAAATCTGGTAAAAAAATTTGGAAGAAGCTAGAAAGTATCTATGAAGGAGATGAAAAGGGACCAAGCAAGAAAAGATGCGGAATTTGAAGACTAAGTTTGAAGCCCTAAGGATGTTATAAGATGAATATATTGTGAGCTACATGCATAGAGTGGATGAAGTTGTCAATTCCATCAATGGCCTTGGTGGAAAACTATAAGAAGAAGAGGTGGTAAAGAAGGTATTAATAACTCTTCCTAAATATTATAGCTCTAAAGTTTCTGCTATCAAGGAAGCTTATGATTTACAAAATTATTTTAGAGATCAGTTGTTTGGTGCCTTCACTACTTTTGAATTGAGATATTTTGGTCAAAATGATTCAAGAAAAGAGATTGCTTTTAAAGCTAGAAAAATAGAGAAGGATGATGGATCAGATTCTGATGATCTTGATGAGATAGAAGCAAAATTCATCATGAGATTGGAAAAGGGGACTAGAAAATACAGAGGAAAGTTACCTTTCAAATGTTTTAACTATGGAAAGATAGATCATTATGCTTCAAGATGTCCAACCAAAGTTTCAAATGAAAAATACAAGGATAATAAGGGTAAATCTATTAAGAGAAGTTATTATGTTAAAGAAAATGCTAACATATTTGATGATGAATTTGACTACTCAGGTGATGAAAATGACAAATGCTTGTTCATTGCTCTAAATTTTGGAAATAATGCTACTAAATCTAAAATATGTATAAAGGAAATTGCTCCAAAAATAAGTCACAACATCAAAGGGACTATAGTGACTGCTTTTCATGCTAGAGAGGAGAAAGTTCACTAGATAATTGGCAACTGATTCCCAAATCATATGACAGGTGAGAAGAGTAAGTTTGTTAAACTTGAGAAGTTTGAAGGTAGTCTTGTTAAGTTTTAAGATGATACATCTACTAAGATATGTGGAAAACATTCAATTATTTTTTATGGAAATCATAATACAAATGATTTTCTTTATGTCAAGGGTCTCCGACATAATATTCTAAGAGTAGGAAAAATGTGTAGCAAACCTATAATCTTGCATTTCAGGATGGCGGTTGTGAAATCCAAAAAGGACTCAGATGCAAAAAAAATACAAAAAATAACCTAGTGGTGTTTGGTGGTAGCAGATAGTTGTTTGCACTCGATTCCCATTCTCTATCACCATGAGCTGTACTAAAAATGAGCTTGCAAAGCATTTAAAAAAAAAAAAAAACCTTTACGAAATGGGATCTCGTTTATTACAAAACGAGATCTAATTTTGTAGTAAATAAGATCCCATTTTATTATAAATGGGATCCCATTTTATAATTCTTGGCTTGGGATCCCACCATGAAATACTATCTCATTCTAAATTTAGGCTCAAGATCTTGAAGCCTAACGAGATCTTGTTTCGTTTTTCCTAATTTTAGGTTTTTTCTAAGTCCAAAACTTCCACTAGAAGTGGACTCATCTTCTTACATTTACCATTAGACCAAAAGGAATGGTCTGGAACATGTCAAAAATAAAGAAAGCTCAATCTACAAGCTACAAACCATGTCATGAGGGAAAACAAACAAAGTCTAGATTTCCTACAAAAGAATATTCCTCATCTAAGCCATTGTATTTGATCCATATGGATCTTTGCAGACCAATGAGGAAAAAGATTCTACAAGGTGACATGTATTTTATGGTGTTCTTTGGTGATTACACTAGAATGACTTGGACTACCTTTCTAAAACAAAAAGTAGAAGCATTTGAGAAGTTCAAAGTATTCAAGGCATTAGTGGAGAATGAAACCAAAAGGACTATCAAGCTTCTAAGGTCATACAAAGGTGGAGAGTTCACTTCTGATTGGTATGATATATTCTATAAAGAGCATGGGATCCAAAGGAAATTTTCTATTCCTAGTAATCTACAACAAAATGGAGTTGCAGAAAGGAAGAACTAGATTGTATAGGAGATGGAAAGAACAATGTTGAGTTAATCAAATCTATTAGATATGTATTTGAGAGAAGAATTTCAAACTATAATGTATATTCTGAACAAAGCTCTATCAGACCTAAGTCTAATAAAACATCATATGATATATGGAGAGGAAGGCCAACTTCAATCAAACATCTTAGGATATTTGGAAGCAAATGCTACATTAAAAGGGATGAAGAAAACTTGGGTAATTTTGTTTCTAGATTTGATGAAGGTATTTTCCTTGGATATTATATGACAAGCAAAGCATATAGGTGCTACAATAAGAGGTTGAAAAGGATTTTCTAAAGTGAAAATGTGAGAGTTGATGAGACAATTCAGTTTAGTAGCATTCTAGAAGTGGAAGATGATGAAGATCTAATCTACATAAATGATGAAGACTCAAAAGTTGATTCTAATAATACTGCTACAAAAGATACAACAAGATATGTATACAAAAATCATTCTAAAGATCATATTATAGGAGATAAGAATAGTGGAGTGCAAACCTAGGGAAAAAAATGTGAAAGAAAATGAACAAGTATATTTTTCATTTCTATCAAAAATTGAACCAAAGTTCTGTATAGAAGCAAGCAAAGAGAAAATTTGGATAGAAGCCATGGAGGAAGAATTGACTCATCAAGAAAAATGAAACTTGGGAACTCTAGTCCCAAGACCTAACTTGGAAAGAATGTCATTGGTACTAAGTGGGTTTTTAGAAACAAGTTGAATGAAGATGAAGTAATTCAGAGAAAGGATAGACTTGTATGTAAAGGATATGCTTAGATTGAAGTTATTTATTTTAAAGAGACATTTTCTCTAGTAGAAAGACTAGAATCTATCAAAATGTTTTTGGCTCTTTCTACATTCAAGAATTTCAAGGTTTATCACATGGATGTGAAATTTGTATTTTTGAATGGGAAATTAGAAGAGGAAGTTTATATTTCAAAGCAACCAAAAAAATTTCAATGCTCAATTTGGATTTTGTATGTAGATTGAGGAAGGCACTTTATGAACTCAAACAAGATCCTAGAGATTGGTACTATAGGTTGGAAAAATATATGCAACAATAGGGGTTCCAGAGAGACAATGCAGATAGCAATCTATACATAAAATCAGAAGGTGATAAGTTGTTGATTGTTATTGTCTATGTTGATGACATTATCTTTGGAGAAAATAGAGATGACATGTGCAAGGAGTTCTAGAATACAATGCAGAGTGATTTTGAAATGTCAATGCTAGATGAATTGTCTTTCTACCTTGGTTTATAGATTTCCCAATCAAACAAGGGCATGTTCATTTCTTAGAACAAGTATGTAAAGGTAATGTTGAGTAAGTTCAAGATGGAAGAATGCAAACCTATAGATACACCTATGGTTATCAAATGTAAGCTCTATAAGGATGATGAATTTTCTCTAACAGATCAGACCTTGTATAGATCTATGATTGGTAGTTTATTGTATATGACTACATCCAAGCCAAATATAATGCAATTTGTTGGAATGGTGGCTAGATTTTAGGCGGAACCAAAGGAAACTCATGTCAAAGAAGTAAAGATAGTATTGATATATATATGAAGGCTACAATGAATTTTGGTTTATGGTTTCCTAAGAGTGAAAATATCACTTTGATTATATATACAGATGTAGATTTGGCATGAAGAATAGACAATTGAAAGAGTAGAAGTGGTGGAGAATTATTTCTTGATGATAGTCTTGTGTCCTGGTTAAGTAAGAAGTGACATTTAGTTTTCTTAGCTACAACATAAGAAAAATACATTGTGGTACAACTTCATGTTGTGCTCAGGTCCTATGGATGAAGCAAAATCTGAAGGAGATGAAGATCAAGTTTAATGCACCTACTTTCATTCTATGTGATAATACTAGTGCTATAAACATCTCAAAGAATCTGGTAATGCATTCAAGGACAAAAAATATTGCAATCAAGTATAATTTTCTAAGGGAGAAGGTTGCAAAAAAGGATGTGAAGTTTGAGTATGCTGAGACAAAGGAACAAGTAGTAGATATTCTCACAAAACTGCTTCCTAAGGAGACTTTTAAGTTTCTCCATAATAAGTTGGGATTTGTTGATCCCTCCTCTTGAATCAAGAGGAATTATAGGTTGGGGGAAGCTTGGTCTCCCTACTATAAGAAGGCTTGGTGATCTTGTAGAATGGTTTTGCAAAGTGTCAAAAATGCAAAGGGGAAGTGCTGACCTTTGCTATTGATGTCAAAGGGGGAGAAGTAAATGTGATATCCTTTAAGGAGAGAAATGAAAAAATGGTGGGTAGAATCTACATAGATTTTTCTTCGTGTGTGGCCAAAATTTTGTTGTTTCCCATCAATGATAAAGGGGGAGATTGTTGAACAAAGGTTGTCATTGATGTCAAAAGAGCTTATTGCTGAAGGAATATTTTCAGGAGATTAGTGAGAAATAATTGAAGTTGTACAATCATACCTTTTTGTGTTGGTAATTGTACTATCATATCATTTTATTTTTTTCCAAAAATGTATGTTGATAAAAGAAGTTTTAGGAATTTTAGTGTTCTAGAAGTGTGTTGTATAGTATCTGATGAACAATGAGGATTAACTATATCATACTTGGATATCAAAAGATAAGTGTGAATCATAATAATTATAGTATATTTTCAATATCATGCATGCAACTATTCACTATGATAAGAGTGGTCTAGAAGTCTAATATGGAATGTTTTAGTTCAATATCTCAAGGTAGAGATATTTCTCTAAGAATATAGTTATGTTCAATATTTCTTCCCAAATGTGAGTTTGGATTTGTGGTTTTAATGGATAGTATTCTTACACATGTTCTATCATATTCCCAAATTTTTGGAAGCTATGTTCAATATGAAAGAAGTTTGAAGTGACATAAGGCTCTTTGTGCTTTTCTGTCAACCATTTTGTGTTTGAGAACTATGTGGTAATAGCTAGTAGCATGCAACATTCAAATTTGGTGTGTGGTGTTAAGATATGACCTGGTTAAGTTTTTTTTGACTTAGCACACATCATGTTCTTTTCGTGGTAACAATATGATTTAGGACTAACCTATTACACGTTTCATGAAATTTGAATTTAGGTCCACCTTATGTCATCCTAGTTAATTGCAGATCCTTGGCCAACATGGAGTAGTGTTAATGTAATATCTTGTATATAATCATTAGTTGAGGGGATGCACAATGTGAAGTATATTGAAGAGAAGGTAGTGAGTGAATATGTTGAATATCTAGAATATTGAGAGGAGGGGGGTGAATTAGTATTCCATAAAACCACAATAAAATCCATCTAACTGTTATCACAATTCTAACTGAATCAAGACGAGGGAACATAAAAACAAATCAATACAACCATACACATGAACACAGATTTTTAAGTGGAAAAACCAAAAGAGGAAAAACCACAGTGAGGGTTAACTCATAATATATTATATCTAGATACAAAATATTATAGGGATCACTGCCAGGACTCATTCTCCTTGAAAAGTCTCATTTCCTGACTACAAAATATGGCTAATAGCCAAGATTACAAAGATAGTGGCTCACTGCCAAAAGATTGAACTGATAGGATACACCTTCAATGTGTAGGGTTCAGTTCCAATGAAGCTCATAAGATTAAGTACTACCTCACACAACAATAACTTAACTAAATTGCACTAGTCCACAACTAATAAAACATTTAGGCTTAGAACTTCACATACCCCTTAATCCTTTTCACACTCACACTTCACTTATCTTCTTCACATTCCACTTCCACTCCTTATTCCTCAAAACATATTATATATATACATGTAAATCTTATTCATCAATTAGGTTAGGCTAATTAGATGAAAAGAAAATAATCAAAACTCTCTTTCTCAACACCATATCTAATGTAGACATTTTATCAATGTAGTGCATTATACCAAGTCAACTAGCATTCATAAAACATAACTATTCTCCATATTGTATTGCATATGCTGAGTCGGCTAAGACAAGAACAAAATTCTCCAAACCAACAAATAAACCTTAAAGTAGACACCTTCCAGATTTGAGAACACATTAATTTTGCATCATACCACCAACATACAAACTACTAACAAAACTGCAACATAAGAATGTTCACCTTAAGAAAATGTGGAGTCTCCCACATAGTATGCCATGCAAATGACAACAGTAGAATATAGAGTTGAACTCTATTAGAGATAACTTTCTACTCACAAAAAAAGACGTCTCAAGATATAGGATATAGCTATCTAAATGAGTCATGATACATGGTTTAGAGATTAGAGTCATATTAGGCTTTGCAGTGAATTCCAAACTCAAATACAAATGTATTGATCCATCACAAAAGGGTATTATTGCTAAAGAACAAGTTTTGTTAAACCAAGTAGACTTCCCATATAGTTACCACCATGTTGACATCAATGGCAGCATAGGAACTATTGGAAACTAGGAAAAATAAGAGTGGGGGGTGAATCAGTGTTCCACAATATTTAACCTCTAATAGTATTCACAACATATAAAAAAAAGGAAATGTGAAAACTCATTAAAGAGACAATGTGAACACCATAACACCATATTTTTTATGTGGAAAACCTATTAGGGGAAAAAACACATTGGAGATTAATCCAAAAAGTATACTCTATTAAAAGTATGATCAAAAGGGAATGCACTTGCATTCAGGCACACTACCTAGAGCTCACTACTCAAAATTGGGAAGGCTCATTGCCTTCCAAAATATTTGAGATTACAACAAAATATTGAACTAAGAATATAACATCTACAAATTCATAGATTCAGTTCCAATGACGCACATAAAATAGATTTTGGACCTCTTGTCCAATTTGTACTTTTGCTCCACTTTCTTACATGAAAACCCTTCTGTCGCACAAACAAAATTCACTTCAACAGATCTTCTGATATTAGCTCATACTATTGCTTTGCACTTTTTTGCTTACACACCTTCTCACTTCTTGATCCACAAACCACACACATACCAAAAATTATTTTCTTATCTCACATATATATCCACTAACAAGATTTTATTACTATATGTCAACTTTGAACAAAAATATAATATTCTTCCACATGTCTGCTCAAATCATCAATTAGAATTAATGCATACCCACACAAGTCAACTAGACTATAGTAGGGACCCAAATAAAAATTCCCAACATAAGAAATAGTTAAAAGAATATTCCTCATACATCCAGAACATGCCATACACAACATAATGAGAAAATAAACAATAAATCATTCTACTGAATCTCTTAACTTGTACACCAATTTCTGCAACACCACAAAACTTACCAATAAGGTAACATACATGCCTGACAAGCTTCCCTGGGTATCCACACAACAAAATAATGATATGGTGAAGTATTCAGAACAACTTATCAACATGATACTATGTTCTTCAAATTTTTTCCAGTAGATTACAATCTTCTACTTTTCTTGCCGGTAGGAACTACTTCTAAACTGCAGACCATACTACTAACTCAAGTTTCCATCAATGACAACACTATCATCCAAAAAAAATCTCCTAAGGCCATATGCAAACAATCTCCCCCTTTGGCATTGATGGCAACACTTAGTGAAAAATGACTAAGTGTCAAAACTCGAAAACACTGCTCCCCCTTTGGATGTCAAGGAATTTTTCACGGCATTCTCTTCCCCTTTGACATCAATGAATTTTTTTTTAAATACTTTCTCTTCTCCTTTAATATTTTTATTGTACTCTCTCCTACTACATTCTCTCCAATTTATCAAAAAAAAAGTTGCAACTGCTGCTAAATTCAAAAAATTATTTTATACTTATCTTTCATTTTCAAGAGAAATTTCTTCCAAGAGTCCACTGCAATCCCATTAGCAATTATCAAACTATTATTTTCTTATGTTTTGCTGATGACCTTAACAAGGGATTTAGGAATGGTAATGGCTCCTCCCAACTTTTATCCTTTCTTTAGAACTTCAATCATTTGCTCTAATCTACATTTAGTATGATCCTTCACTTTCCAGAAAGTGTCCATGAGAGTGTTTCTAGAAAAGTGAACGTTTGCATGCTCAATCTACAACTCATAAATGTTCTTTTTAACTGCTCCATCCTTTTCTTGAACCATACTATAGTCCTGTCTGATTTTGACAAGCTCATTCTCAATTTTTTCCAACTTGTCCTTGTATTTTCCAACCACATGAGGCCACCTAAGATAGTAATTGTATTTCTTGTTTGTTGAGTCAATGCACTATCTTAGCACATTCATTTTCTTTTTTAGTTTTGTGAGAGATAGCCTAAACCGGATCTTCAGATGAGAGATTATTTCATCCTCTTTCCTATCCAGAGGAATAGAGTCCATAGCCTCCCTGATACATTCAATCAATTCTTTTGGAAGTAAATTCTATAGACTCTCCAATTCAATGTTGTTATCGATAAAGTATCTTCCTAGAATGTCCTCAATGAGGTCTTGTTCATATGATGGACCATTTATCCATATGTCAGTTATCTTTTTCATTCCATCTTCTTCTTGAACAATCTACAATATCTCTTCTTTAAGTAAAACACCTTCTTCATCACTTTCTTCTACTATTATCACATCCGGTTCACCTAGTTTTGGTTCATCTCTTGGTGTATATTCCTTAGAGTCTTCATCCACTATATCCACAACCATTTGCTCTTTACCTTTTCCCTCAAATTTTGTTGACTTAGGTGTTGGAAGAGTGTCACCAGCCAACTCTCTTTCTCTCTTCTACTTTTTCTCCACCTCACCGGAGGATGATCCAACTTCAACTAATTTTATGAGGAGAGGAATATCCCTTACACCAAACTTTCCTAACAAGTTCCTAAAGAAGCTTTCATAATCTTGTTCACCATTTTCAAAAAGGTTGAAATGCTCAAAAATTTGCTTGAAAACTGGCATATTTTTCTTCCATACCACATTGTCATTCTAAGGCAAGCAATTCAAGAAATACATCATAATGCATATAGCTAGGGTACCAAACCTAAAAGAGTAATCTATATCCTTTGTCAATTGCACATTCTCCATCAATTGATCCTTTAGCAATCCACATAGATCAAAGTCTTTACTTTCTATTATCATCTTGTGAGTGATATACACTACACCTATCGAGGTTGATCCTTCTCTATTTCTAAATAAAATTTTATAACAAATTCCATGTGCAAATACCTCATTAATGGATCTTTGATTGTTGAGATTACTAGAGCCCTTTGATCACCTGTTACTCCAGTTAGGGCTTTGACTTTGACATTATGAATCGACTTATTTTTTGGAACAACATCAACATTGCACAATCTTGTTAGATTTTTGATTGAATCCTTAGAAATTTGATAAGGTTTATCTAGAGTAAGGATATCACCATCCAATTTGTTCAAGGTAAACTGAACTACCTCTGTATTGACAAAATGAGGAAATTAATTCTAGATGTCCAAGTTCTTATGTTTCGCTCCTCCAAGCTTCTTCAATTTGATGACAAACAAAAAATTTATTTCATCTTTGAGCTTTCGACTACTATAATCATCCAGATTTACTGTTCCTTTGATTTGCTTCATTTTCCCTAGCAAACAAGGTTCTACTAATCAAAAAATAAGTATGAAATTGATAATCAACATAAATACCTAGATAATTCTCTGCTAAATTGACTTTCGCTCCTTTGAAATTTTGCTAAAATGGTTCTCCAACTATTCTTCTTCAGTGCATGGTGACAAATGAGGGTTCCAAATGCCCTTTTATAACTTTACAAACCTAACTTCCTTGTCGTATTAAATGCTTTACCCTAGAAGTTCTGGTTACTTTGTTTTCAAATAGCAGGAGAAAAATCTATCCACGAACCTTCAAGAAGTGATCATAAATACATTTTAGGATGAATAGCACACCAATTGACAACTTCCTATGATCCCATACCAACTACACACAAGGGGAAAAATATTTTCTTGAAGACTCCCCCTAGGCCAATAGTTTGGAATCAATTTCCAAATGATTTATCGAAGGGAGCTTTTGGTACAATATTATTACCTTCATTAGATCCACTCCTCTTTACCCATGTTTTCTTCATTTGATCTCTTATCTCTTCCACATATGCTTTTCCTTTTCCCTTGTCACCTTTCTATGAATTTCTACCTTGACAAACTAGACCTCTCTTATCCATGTTTTTTGTCTTGCAAAATCTTGCAATGTGACCAAATTTGTTACAATTGTAGTGTACCAGATTCTTCTGTCTATACCATCCATTCCACTGATTTCCTCTTGATCTGCATTGATTAGCAGCATGTCCAAATCTTCCATAGGAGTGACATTTAATGATCCTTATACTGACAGACATACTTCTGCATTTTGATGACTTATGACCAAACTTCTTTCATTTAAAACATTGAACAGAAAATGATGGAGTGCCAGAGTTTATCTTACTGTTACACTGAGAAGCCATATGTCCAAATTTATTACAAACAAAGCAATATCCATTAAAGTTTAGAGCATTGGGTTTCCTTACCATATATCTTTTTCCTTTGTTCTTCTTTTAAGGGTCCTTCTGTTTAGATCCAAAGCTCTCACCCTTCACATAGTTGAGGCCTCACTTTTCATTTGCATCCTTTTGACCTTTAGTTATCTCATCAAGCCTAGAAGAATTTATCTTGAACTTCTCCTTAAACTCATTTGCAGTAGCAAGCTCATCTTTGAGAATAAATACCTATCTCTCAAGCTCTTGTTCATTGTTTTTGGATTGGTGCAGTTCAATCTCCAACTAAATGAATTCACTATTAATTTTGTTGCATTATTCAATTTTTTCTTTCAAGGACTAGGCCAATTTCTCCTCATTCTTCTTGCTTTCTTCAATCTCTTTAGTTAGCTTCATCACCATAGATTTCATTTCAAGCTTTAGGACAACATTGTCCTTAGAAAGCTTTTCACACTCTTTTGTTATTTCTTTTAGGGTTTGATTCAGATGAACATCTTCTGGACCTTTTCTTTCTTTTTAATTCAACTAGCCACATAGTTCTTTCCTCTTTTCCCTTGACTTATTTATTTTATCCTTCAATGATTGAATGAATTTTTTTGATAGCCACAAGATTTTCTTTTAATTCCATGACCTTTTCTTTAGACTAATCAAAATCATCAAGTGCCACCATAAGTTGTTGTTGAAGACCACCTGCATCCATTATAATCCAAGATCCACTTCAAGATATTAAACTTAGAAGAGGAACAAGCTTTGTTACCAATTGTTGGACACTAGGAACACTGAGAGGTGGGGTGAATCAATGTTCTAAAATATTTGAATATCAAATCAAATCTATCAACAACAATATTTAACCTTTAATAACATTCACAACATATAAACAGAAGGAAACATGCAAACTCATTAAAGAGACAATGTGAACACCATAACACCAGAATTTTTACTTAGAAACCTTGTTAGGGGAAAAACCATGGTGGAGATTAATCCACAAAGTATACTCTATTAAAAGTATGATCAAAAGGGAATGCACTTGCATTCAGGAACACTACCTAGAGCTCACTGCTCAAAATAGGGAAGGCTCGCTGCCTTACAAAATATTTGAGATTACAACAAAATGTTGAACTGGGAATATAGCATCTACAAATGTTTGGATTTAGTTCCAATGAGGCACATAAAACAAATTTTGGACCTCTTGTCCAATTCGCACTTCTGCTCTACTCTACTCTACTTTCTTACATGAAAACCCTTTTGTTGCACAAACATAATTCAATTCAATAGATCTTTTGATATTAGCTCATACTACTTCCTGCACTTTTTCACTTACACACCTTCTCACTTCTTGATCCACACACACACCAAAAATGTTTTTTTTTATCTCACATATATATCCGCTAACAAGATTTTATTTCTATATGTCAGCTTCGAACAAAATATAATATTCTTCCACATGTTAGCTCAAATCATCAATTAGAATTAATGTGTACCCACACAAGTCAGCTAGATTGTAGTAGGGACCCAAATAAAAATTCCCAACATAATAAATAGTTAAAAAAATAATCCTCATACATCCAAAACATGCTATACACAACAGGTTGGCCATAATGAGAAAATAAACAATAAATCATTCTATTGAATCTCTTAACTCATATACCAATTTATGCAACACCACAAAACTTACCGATAAGGTAACATACATGCTTGACACGATTCCCTAGGGATCCACACAACAAAATAATGATCCAGTGAAGTATTCAGACCAACTTATCAATTGAAAACTCTATTCTTCAACTTTCTATTGGTAGATTACAATCTTCTCCTTTTCTTGCCAGTAGGAAATACTTCTAAACTATGGACCATACTACTAACTCCAGTTGCCATCAATGACAACACTAGCAACCAAAAACAATCTCCCAAATCCATATGCCAATAGGAACAACTAGTCACAAACCATCCATACTTCATGCTCATATTGTACAACTTCCATAATCCCAACAATCTTCCCCTTCGACACTGATGGCAACATGCATGACAATTTTTTTTTCAAATATAATACAACTGAATAGTCTGAATACTCCCCCTATCAAACTATTCTTCACAAAAATGTTTTTCCTTTATCTCTCTATATCTTCCAATCTATCTCTCCATCTCTCTATCTCTCCCCCTTTGAGATCAATGACAAAGAATGGGGTTTGGTATATATGTGTATATTCATTGAAATGTAACTAGAAATATATGAACAAAAAATTGAATTAACCTGAAGAAGAACCTCTAAGACTCTCCAAGATGACCTTCCATGAAACTTTTCCTTCTCATGAACCTTTTTCACTTACAAGAGTCTTGTGTAATAGCTCAAGCTTAGTTAAGGACTCTACACCATCTACTAAAGTATTGGGACTAAGATTAATCTTTGATAATTCATCAATACAACCAAGAGCACTAGAAATATAGGTTTTCTTGAGTTTAATCATGTCTCTAAGTGCCACAAAATTCTTGATAACTTTTTTCCTTTGATCCTGTAGAGAAAAGATTTGTCCTAAAGTTGCACAATGTAGGACCAACTCTAATTATCTCTATCTTCTACTAATCTGTATATATCTTCCTTAGTGGTCATTCGCGACTCACTCATCCTTATCTCATTTCTTATATTTAGTGTACTTCTAGACCAATATAAGCAAAAAGAAAGTAGTTTATGTGCCTCATCTTCATAAACTTGTACACTCTCCAATTCCTTCATCACCCGATTGTGTGCATTTGCACATTTTTATTTGATATCTTCCAAACTTCCTTCATGAGACTTGATTTTAGCATGAACTTCAAGTTTGGAGATGTAGACCTTCAAAGAATCAATCATGCCATGAAGATTCTCCACAACAAAAATAGATGAATCAAAATTAGTACTGGGAATAACCTTATGCAATTCTTCCAAAACACTCTAAATATTTATTATTTCATGCCCATGTTCAAACTCACTTCCTTTATTAAATTCTTGCTTAACAACACTCTTCATTTTCTTCCCTGTTCTAGTTACGCTACCGAAGGTACCTTCTGCATTGAGATTCTTAGGGATTTCCAAAATAATTTTAGCATAATTATCAACTTCAACCTATGACACTTCATAATCTAATTTAGATATGCATACCAACCTTGATTCAACTACTTCCATGTGAAAAAACTATGTAGACACAAGAAAATCGATGATTTTGGAGTGTTGGAAAAAAAAGGATAGGAAACTAAGAGGGGGGGTGAATCAATTGTCACAAAATATTTAAAATTTTTAAACCTAAATTAACTTAATTTCATATCAGATGAATGAACAATAAACCACAAACAATCAGCACATCAAAAACACAAAGAAGACCAATATTTTTATGTGGAAACCCTATTAGGGGAAAAACCATGGTGGATGTCAGTCCATAATATTATACCTTGTTAATAGTATAAAGAAGAATAATGGGAATGCACATGCATTCAGGAACACTGCCTAGAGCTCACTGCTCAAATACGAGAGGGCTCACTACCCAAAGAAGACACACTATCTCACAACAATTCAAATTATATTTGCAGGGTATGAACTGAGAAAATAGCTACTACAAAATCCTACTTACAATTTCGATTAAGCACAAAAACATTCCTTCACACTTCACTCAAAATTCTTCACACTCTACTCTACAATTGAATGATTAGATCATTATTCACACACTTTCTCTTTCTCTGGAACTTCTTCACTTCTATGCACACTTCACTTCACTCAAAAAATCACTCTTACATATCCCCAACATGGAATTACATCAACTTTGTCAGCTAAAATAAAACTTAAAATATAAAACATATAGACAATGTTGGCCCAAAATTACAAGTAAATTTTCAATGTGAATCAAACACTGTCAGCCACAACATAATGAAGACTTAAAAAAATATCCTCAAGCACACCAAAAATTCAAATTTTAATCTCCAAGAATCTAAAACGTGTTACAACCACCATGTCATCCAAGAACATAAAAACCCGAACCCACAAGAGAAAAATCACCAACCACAAGTACACTGATCAATGCAAATGTGCATCAAAGATAGAGCATGAACTAGAAACATCTAAAAGCATCAATAATCATCAGAGAAGCATTCACAACAATTGAAATTACTATAATCACATCAAATTCAATCAGAAACACTAACTGAAGCCAAAAAAAACTGTTAGAACACAACTATTCATAACATGATTAAATCTTCACATGGACCTCTAAAAATTTTGATGGATAAACTAGATACACTCAACAATAAACCATTTAGTCCACAATGACTAATCATCAATGTATTGAGCAAGAAACCTTCATGACCTTCACTATTCCACTGTCAACCTACAACTCTTTCTTTAAATTTTTTCTCAATATCCTCGACATATATAGCCTACAATACATCAATGCTAATAGTGTTGATATCAATGACAACCCCATATCAGTAACACAACCACATCATCGAATAATCTCCCCCTTTGGAATTGATGGCAACACATGATGTGAAAAACACTATCAATGCAACACTTACTCCCCCTTAGATTCTAACTCTTCTTCTCAACTCCTCCACATGATCTTCTCCCCACTAGGCTCTTCTCCCAAGATAATCACTAGTTTTTCACATGACTCTTCTCCTCCTTTGACATCAATGGAAAAGATAAGCATTGTATTTCCACATAAAAGGTTTGAACCATGTATTTGCACATCTGACTACTCCCCCTAAGTAGCAGCCACAAAAAAACATCAATCTAGATTAGAATATAACTATGAGGCACATAGATTGATGCAAGTAAATGCATCTCTAGTTCTTATCAAGAGGGGTAATCACCCCTAGCATCCCTTTGAGATACTCAAAAGTATCCTTTGGAAATGGCTTGGTGAAAATGTCTACAATTTGTTCCTTGGTAGGCACATACTCTAGTCTGACATCTTTCTCACTCACTTTCTCCCTCAAGAAGTGAAACTTGATTGATATATGCTTGATCTTAGAGTGTAACACAAAATTCTTTGATATGTTTATTGCACTTGAGTTGTCACAATATATAACAATAGGCTCATCATATACATCTCTGATATCTTTCAACATCTATTTCATCCACAACACTCGAGTACAATTATTTACAACAACAATATACTCTACCTCAGCAGTAGATAGGGAAACAAAATTCTACTTTTTACTCAACCTAGGAAGAAGGCACCACCACTAGTGCTTTTCCTATCATCTACATCTCCTACCCAATCCACATCAGCATAGGCACTCAGGGTAATATCATCATCTTTGGGATACGAAAGCCCAAAATCAACTATTCCTTTCAGGTATCTGAAAATTATCTTTACAACAATCACATGTGATTCTTTCATATCAGCTTGATATCTAGCAACCATACACACAACATTCATGATGTCTGGTCTAGTCTAAGTTAAGTAGAGAAATTTTCCAATCCTTGACCTATATCTCATTTTATTTTCCTTAGGAGAACCATCATTCTATGTTAACTTGCATCTAGTTACGATCGGCATACCAACAGGCTTTGAGTCTTCCATGCCAAACTTCTTTAGCAACTCTCTGACATATTTGGACTAAGATATGAAAATCCCATTGTCTAACTAAGTGACTTGCAATACCAGAAAGAACTTCATCTCTCCAATCATACTCATTTCAAATTCACTTTTCATTTCATTAGCAAACTTCACACATAGATCATCATCACCTCCAAAAATAATGTCATCAACAAAGAATTCAATAATCAACTCTTTTTCATGATCCAACTTAAAATACAAGTTGTTGTCAGTAATACATTTATTGAATCCAAGCTTTAGTAAGTATTTATCTAGTCTAGCATACCAAGCTCTAGGGGATTTCTTGAGTCCATACAGAGCTTTCTTCAATTAGAAAACCATGTCTTCCTTATCAATCAGTTGAAATCCATCTGGCTATTCAATGTATACCTCTTCTTTTGTATAAGAGCAAATTTGCACCCTAGTTGCAATTCCCCTTTTTCCTTATTGCACTTTAGAAAACCTAAGTCAGAGGCTTAAATTCACTTAATCCCACTGATGGAAATCCACTTGGCACCTATTTTTTGTGTTAGTGCAGGTGTTTCTGTTGGGGATGCCAGTGCATCCTGTAGACATACGCGTGATACACTTATGTCCCTAGCAGATTCCTATGGCTAAGCCAGTAGAGGCATTACTCTTCCCATTGGCAGCAAAGTTGTAACACCTCCTTTAGCCACCCAACCTAAGTATGGTTGTTTTATCTCTCATTCCTTAATAATTAGTCTTTGAACTTGCATTAGGAGGTTGGATGAAAGATTGGAAAAACTCTACACCACATCAAGCTCCCAATCTCATTCACAAGCTCATTTTGCACTCACTTCCAAGCATTCCATAGGAGTAATATCACACTCCATCACATTAGTAGAGCAAGTTTGGGACCACGCCATTGTAGCAGAGGCTTGAGTTCCTCTCATTTCTCCCCCAACTAGCCTTGAGTTCTCTTGGTGGAAGTGCTAAGCTTCCCTCTCCTCTCCTCTATCATTTGGTTGAGTAGCATAGTACTATTTGTAGTTCTTGTGCTTTTGTCACTTCTTTTTCTTTTCCATTGGCTATCCATGGAGGTGGGAGCACCTAAACATGGGTCTGACTGAGGTAGACCCCTATACAGCCACCCGCCAACATTCTCTCTCTTGTTGTGTGTAGGTGTGTGAGCTCTCAGAGGATTAGTTGACAAACGAGTTCATTGGTGAAATTCTCCTCATCTTTATCACTTGTTTATTTTCTTTACAATATCAAAGATTATTTAATTTACCTAGTTCTATCGTTTTGGCCCTTTAGTTAGCTTACTGGGCTATTAGCTAGTTTTTAGTGGCTTGACCTTATCTCTATTGATGTTTGGTCATATGGACTACAACACACTTTTGAGACGCCAATGCACCGCCTTGTCATCCAAAGTCCATGCTTCTATCCTAAAACAAAGAGCTTTCTGAGATGAAGTGTTAAGCCTTGAAACCAACTCGCCTAGCCTCTTTCTACATTTTGGGTTTGTTGAGTAGTTGAGAGGCCCTACGGTCCTCATAACCCTTGCCTTACATACCCTAAACAATACACTTAGCTAAGGTAAGTTAGGGAAGCCTTTCATGTCTTGACCCTTCGTGACCTAGGGTCTTGCATGCGATGGTCCCCCTCTCTTACATTTTTGGTGAACCCAATGTGAACCAACATTTATTCATTTGTTGCTGTTAAAACTCCCTTTATATATTTCATGGTTGTTGTGACCCCATGTGTTGTGAAGGTTTATGAGCATCACAACCCAATCCACAACTTATGGGCATATCGTGAGGAGATGTATATGACACCTCTCGATGGATAGAATGAAGGTCTCACTTAGTCTCTCAACAAATCTCTTCTCTAGTCCTACCATTAGTTTGGCCATGCAGGAACATTTATCGAGGAATGAGATGGGGTTCACTGATGAAACCAATCACATTCCCACTCCTCCCGCGTCTCCCACGCCATCATCAGTTGAGGAGCATGAGACCATTCAAATCCGTATTGAATATGTGTCCACCCTTACATGAGGGTTGGGCGACCTTGAAAATCATTTAGAAAGAAATCTGAAGATGGCCAGAGCTGCTCAGGTTGTCAGTGAATTAAAACACATGATGAAAAAAATTCAAACTAAGTAGTCTCTTTGGTATCGCCAAAGCATGCACTCCTTCGAGAAACTCTGGTTTTGCACAAGGAGTCACCTTCAAAGAACACAAGAGAATGCTAGGAGTATCAATGCCTCTCACTTATGTCTACATGGCCAATTTAGTCCCTTCCATTAGTACCCATTCCATCCCTAAACAACTGAAAACTATCAAGGTGAATAAGGTCCTGTTGGGCTTTAGCTTTACACCTTATGTCACCTCTGATGGTGGAGGTCTTGGTAGAATAGGTGGTGGAGACTTTGGTAGTGGCAGTGGATTCGCTAGTGGAGGTGGTGTTGGCAAAGGTGGTTCTAAAAAAGGTGGTGGTGGTGGTGGCTCTGGTAGTGGTTCTGGAAGTGAACCTAGCAATGGTTCTGGAGGAGGAGGTTCGTCTATCCCTCTATCTTCTACCGACCCTATTTTGAATGCTCTACTTCAGGATATGGGTAAGATGCATAGTCAGTTAGCGAACCTCTCCCAAGCCTCCACCCAACCCATTTTCCAACCCTTCTTCTGACATAGCCCGTTCTTAGTCTCTATATCTTAAGCACTCCCTTCCCTTAGGGAATGGAGATTCTGAAGTTTGAGAAGTTCGGTGGCAATGAGGATCTCCAGACACACGTGTCTACCTTTAATACTCTCTGAACCAATTTCTTCCATTATGATGCTTTGATGGTAAAACTATTTCCCCAATCTCTCAAGGACACAACACTCGAGTGGTATTGTTCCTTGCTTGATAATTCTATTTTCTCATTCGATCAGCTTGTTAACCAATTCCTTAGGTAGTTCCAAGCAAACATCAAGACAAAGATGACCTTCTCAGATCTCGTCCGATGTAAGCAAGGAGACAATGAAAAGATCACTGATTTCATAGTGCATTATCAACCACTTCTTTCACAAATCTCGTATCAGCTACCCAATTCTGACATGCAGAAGGTGTTCATAGGAAACTTACAAAGGCCTTGGCAAGAGAAGTTTTCCTTGATGAAATATCCCTCTTTCACACATCTATGTGTAGTCTTACAAGAATACCAACAGATGATTGCTTAGTTTTGGGGATATTCCTCGCGCTCCCGTTCTGAAGGGAAATCCATTGTATCAATCTCTGGAAAAGGAAAAGCCATTGCAAATGTAGTAGCCATTGCTAATGAGAATAGCCTCAAACGCAACTGAAAGTTCAAAAAGTTATCAAAATCTTATACCTTTGTCTTACAAAATTTGTTGAGGGATAAGATCATAACTTTTCTAGCTCCTAATCTCGTTAAGGAACCGTACCCTAACTGGTATGATGAGAGCACTTACTATCAGTACCATCATGTTAATGGACATGATACCAAATGTTGTATGTAGTTGCATCATGAAATACAAGGCCGCATCGAGGATGGTAGCATTCGTCTCGATGGGAATAAACATTACACTAACAAATCAATGGAAAAAGAGAATAGTGAATTGAAAATATACATGGACCCATCTTTGTCACATTTTTCTAACATGATTATCAATCCCATTGATTCTTCTTCTTAACCTGAGGCCTATGTGAATATGGTCACAGTAACTTCCACTGTTTCACCCATAGCCGATTCGTCGGATATTACATTTACAACATAGAATCTACCTTTGAACAAGAATCCATCACCTCTTTACATTCCCACTCGTATCAATGGTAACATTGTGACAGGAGTCTTGATAGACCCCATGAGCCATGTGAATGTTATTACCAAAGAAACATTAGTATTAAACTCACTACAAAAAGAGAAATATGAAGATACAAGAACTACCATCTGTACCCATAATGGTATGAATCTCAAACCTTATGTCTCAATCACCTTGTTCATCCTAGTCGGACCTAGGAATGTTGACATAGTCTTCAAAGTCATTTCAGAGTCAGACCTGTTTAGAGTGAAGCTAGGCATTCCTTGGCTAGCTTTCATGAATGGGGTCACCTCTGTTATCCACAAATGTTTAAAGTTCTCCCACGAGGGTGTCATGCATGTAGTGCATGATACTAGATATCAACCTTTGGTAGCTCGTGGTGGATATTCATTGGATCACTTTTGGCCCTCTCTAGTTGGTTCGCTTCCTCCAAGAATGGACCTACTTTACAAGAACTATGTGAAGTATAAAAATGGAGGCAAAGGGGAGCCAAAGCTGAACCTTCCTATAACAGAGCAACTGGTTACCTCTTCTTCTAGGGAAGAGAAGAAGAATCCCACACTTATGACTACACCTTCTCTGAGAGAGAAATAAAAGTCCACACCAATCCCTTTTCCTTCCCGCGAAGGTAAAAAGAAGGTTACACTATCTGATCCCTCTTCCTAAAAGAAGGAGGAGAAGCCCATAGCAGCTATCTCTTCTTCCCATAAGGGTAAAGGAAAAATGGCATTTTCACAGACAACCCCATCCTCTCCTCTTTTCTAGGAAGAGTACTGGATGAGCAAGCTCAGTGGCTATCCATTAAATCCATTGATTCATCCTTGGCATAGGCCCAAGATTAGAATTGCAGACCTTCCTAATGAATTTCTAGGACCATGGTACTACTTATATGGTAGAAAGAAGGGTTCTTGCAAAGAATTCCATTTGTGGCCTCCTATTGCTCTTGCTCCTAAGGTAGTGAGAAGAAATAGGCCTGTTGCCAAGGCTCTCAAGGTGACTCCTCCCATCGCTCCTTAGCCTACTCCTCCTACTCCTGCATAGGAACCCATTCCTTCACCCAAAACAGTCATTGTGGATGTTCCTATGATCAAGCAAGAACCTCCCATCCCTTTGCAAGCTCCATTTTCTAACTCCAACAACCATAGGAACCGCCTTGCACGAGAGCGCAAGCACTGGAAAAAGGATCACCTAGTGGAGCAGGTCGCTTCGTAATAGAAGGAAGAAGAAATGACCACCCCTACTTCAAGGCCCTCTACAACATCTTCTTCCTCCCCTCCTATTGTGTCTCTTATGCCTAATCTTCTATCAGCTTCCATTGTGAGGACAAACACACCTAATCCTAAATGGGTACAAGTGTTTATCACTCCTTTGGTGGATCTTCCTTTGTTGATGACCATTCTAGATATTCAGCCCTTCCCTAAACCTGTGGATATGGTTAACACTTTGGTCATATCCACTGCGGTTTTGTCCTCCTCCTCCTCTACACCTCTAGCTTCATCTACAGGGAGTTTTCCCCCTCCTACAAAGAAAGAGATAGAGGCTAGTCCTTCTCACAATAAAGGACGTAGGAGGATCCCACCTTCACAAGGTGGCCCTATGATGACCTGTTATGTCCTTGTGATAGAACCAATCCCGGCCTCTCCTAAGTTTGTCACCACTCCCAAATCGCTCGGCAAGCCTAGCAGTGGATCTCAAGCACAACCTATCCCATTTGCTAAGGTAAGACATGGTGCTCCCATGGGGTACATGTTTAACTCTATGGATGAAGTCCCGAACCTGTCAGCGATCTTTTGGAAATCACTAACTTTGACTACACAAGAGCTCGGCGGAGAGGACCTCAAGGGGCCCTCTTCCTTGGCCCTTGTTGTAGGAGGGTCGGATGCCCTTCCTCTTAACATTCCACCCTTGTATATTTTTCCTCCTTCCCCTTATGAGGATCTAGACTGGGAATTAAATGACCTTTTGGATGATCAATGTTAGGAGGAGGTCCCGCCTTTATTGATCTTGTGTGCATGTGTGCATGTTTTGTAATGTGTTCCCCTGTACTCATCCTATATGTTCCTATATGAACCTCATCACCCTTGTTGGTGCGTGGATACAAGTGTGGTTTGTGTGTTGTAAAAATTCTTCTATCTGTACCATCATTCTTCCATGTTTGTGTTTGATTTTCAATAAATTGGGGATGATGCAAAGTGTTGGGGGAATTTAGGCTTCCTTTCCATGTTGACCCAATTTTTTATTTTTACTTTGTTTTTCATGCATTCTTCCTCATATGGTTGGGGATTGATGATCTTTCTCCTTGCATTGTTGTTACCTACTATTATATGAGCTTGGATAGATCTGACCCCGCTAAACCAGATCCCCCTGTGTGCTTTTTTTGTACTTTTCTCTTTCTCTTTATCTTTCTCTCTTCTTTGCTTGAGTTGTCCCTCCTATGTGTGACAATGCCCTTTAACACTTCAAATTTAAAAAAAAAAATCACTACCAAAAAATATTTTCTTGAAAGTCCTCACAACACCTTTCTCTTGGAAGCGTATTCTCAAATTGGAACCCTAACGAAATGTGTTTCCTTCATCACAAGTTCATAAAGAAAGGACTTGAAGACCTTCCTCCAAAGTGGGAACTTCTTTGAATTCCCCTCGCATGGGAGCATGACCTTCCTTTCAAATTCCTTGATGAGGTGAACATCTTTCAAAAGGATCCCTTGATGACAAATTGCTCTAAGATGGAAACTTTTGAATTGTGTGTCCCTTAAGTGGACCCCCCTTATACTTAATGGCAGGTTCCTCAAGGACCCTTTCTTCAAAAGCCTTTGTAACGAATGAAATTTTTCACATCTAGCCTGGGGGTAGCTCGACTAGACTCATTCCATTCATCCTTTCATGTCTAGCTTCAGGGCAGCCTAACTAGACCTTACTTTTTCAAATAGTGCATCCCTTGAGTGGACCCCTCTCCTTTTGAAGGGTTCCTGAGGGATCCCTTTGAAATTTTTTCGGTCTGCATGACCAACCACTTTAGAAATGTTCTATCTATGGGTAGACATGTTGCCACTTTTAGATGCATTCTATCTACAGGTAGACGTATTGACACTTTAGACATGTTTTGTCTGCAAGTAGACATGTCACTTCTTTTAGATGCATTCTATCTATGGGTAGATGTATCAATGCTTTAGACATGTTCTATCTACAGGTAGACATGCCACTGCTTTTAGATACATTCTATCTATAGGTAGAAGTATCGCTGCTTTAGACATGTTCTATTTGTAGGTAGACATGTCACTAGTTTTAGATGCATTCTATCTATGGGTAGATGTATCGATGCTTTAGACACACTCTATCTATACGTGGATGTGTCACCGCTTCTGACATGTTCTATCTATGGGTAGACCTGTCGCCTCTTCTTGAATCTACAGAGTCCACTTCCTAGGGACTTCATCCATGTGAGAGATCTTGAGGGTTTCCTCCTTGTAGGTCTGTAGGCCTATAAGGTGCTTTGTTGTTCCAACTTCATAGTTCTGAGCAGTTATGGAGTCCTTTATTTTCCCTACATCTTCAAGTTTTCCAAATTGCAGTCTCCTTCCTCAACAATTTAGGTATACTTTTCTAACCCTACTCTCTTCATGATCTACTTTACCAAGAACTCATCAGTACTTGTGCTCACTAAAGTGGGGCAAAAAATGTATAAGAGTGAATTTGCACCCTAGGTGCAATTCCCCTTTTTTCCTTATTGTACTTTAGAAAAGCTAAGTCAGAGGCTTAAATTCACTTAAGCCCATTGATGGTAGTCTACTTGGTGCCTGTTTTGTGTGTTAATGGAGGTGTTTATGTCTAGGATGCGGGTGCAACGTACAGACATCCACACAACGTGCTTACATCCCTAGCAGATTCCTAGCGCTGGGCCAACATAGGCATTACTCTTCCAATTGGTAGCGAAGTTGTAATGCCTCCTTCGGCCACCCGACCTAAGTATGGTCATTTCCTATCTTATTCCTTCATAATCAATCTTGGAAATTGCATTAGGAGGTTGGATGAATGATTGGAAGAATTCTACACCATATCAAGCTCTCATACTCTCATTCATAATCTCATTTTGTACTCACTTCCAAGCATTCCATAGCAACAATACCACACTCCATCACGTTGGTAGAGCATGTTTGGGACCATACCATTGCAACAGAGGATTGAGTTCCTCTCATTTCTCACCCAAGTAGCCTTGAGTCCTCTTGGTGGAGGTGGCAAGCTTCCCTCTCCTCTCCTCTATCATTTGTTGAGTAGCATAGTAATGTTTGTAGTGCTTGTTCTTTTCTCACTTCTTTATTTCTTTTCCATTGGTTGTTCATGGAGGTGGGAACACCTAAACGGGGGTCTAACTGAGGAAGACCCCTATACAACCACCCCCCAATATTCTCTCTCTTACTGTGTGTAGGTTTGTGAGTTCTTAGAGGATTAGCTAATGAACGAGTTCATTGGTGAGATTATCCTCATCTTTATCACTCTTGTTTATTTGCTTTACAATATCAGAGATTATTTAAGTTACCTAGTTCTATCGTTTTGTCTCTTTACTTAGTTTGTTGGGCCGTTAACTAGTTTTTGGTGGCTTGACCTTAGCTTTATCGCTATCTGGCCATACAGACTACAACCCACTTTTGAGATGCCAGTGTGTTGCATTATCATCCAAAGTCCACACTTTTGTCCTTAGACAGAGAGCTTTCTGAGATGAAGTGTTAAGCCTAGAAACTAGCTTGCCTAGCCTCTTTCTACATTTTGGGCCTATTGAGTAGCTAAGAGGCCCTACAGTCCTCACAACCCTCACCTCACATACCCTAAACAATACACCTAGCTGAGGTAAGTTATGGAATCCTCTCGTGTCTTGACCCTCCATGACTTGGGGTCTTGCATGCAATGGTCCCCCTCTCTTACATCTTCTAACTCACCATTCAGAAAGGCTTACTTCACATCCATTTCATAGACTTTGTAGTTCTTATATGTAGCATAAGCTATAAATAATCTTACAGCTTCAATTCTGGCAATAGAGGGAAAGGTTTCTTCAAAATCAATAACTTCCATTTGTGAATACCCTTTACATACTAGTCTTCCTTTGTTTTGAACCACTTCACCTTGTTCATTCAACTTATTCTAAAAGACCCATTTAGTACCAATCACATTTTTTTCTTTAGGTCTAGGAACAAGAATCCATGTATCCTTTTTTTCAATTTGCATCAGTTCTTCCTTCATAGCTTCCATCTAGTGTTCATCATTACAAGCTTCATTGAAATTGTTTGGCTCAATCTTGGAAATCAGCCAATACTCTTCTCCAATCCTTCTTCTAGTCTGCACACCTTTTGTCTTATCTCCTATAATTTTTTCTTCAGAATGATTTAGCTTTACATACCTCAAAATTTAGGATTCTCTCGCACTTCTGGTTCTTTTGTTATTTCTTCTACACTTCCACTTTTTTCTCCTTCCTAAGTTTCTTGATTTACCAAAAAAAATTGAACTTGATTATGTGTTTGAGCATTCTTCCCTTTGTATGTACTATCTTGTTGGTCATCTAAATCATATCCACAATATCTAGATGATCTAGCAGAGTCCTCATCAACTTAGGAATTTTTACTTTCAACCATTTTTCTCAGTCTTCTATTATATCACTGGTAAGCCTTGCTTTTAGTAGAGTAACCTAGAAAGATTCCTTCTTCGCTCCTTGCATCAAACTTTCCTATGTCCTCATCTCTCTTAATGTAACACTCGCTTCCAAATATCTTGAAATATTTAATAGTAGGATTATAACCAAACCATAGCTCAAAAGGAGTCTTCCTAGAATTAACATTGACATTTATCGAGTTTAGAGTGTACATAACAGTATTTACAACTTCTCTCCAATAGATGTGAGGCACATTTCCTTCCAACATAATTTTTCTAGCAACATCCAAAATTGTTTTGTTCTTTCTCTCTACAACTCCATTATGTTGAGGGGTTTGGGGAGAAAATAACTATCTTTTGATTCCATGCTCTTCATAGACAAAATTGAACTCACAAGAGGTGAACTCAGCACCTCTGTCTAATCTTAGGAATTTGATCTTCAAACCTATCTCATTCTTTGCCATAGCTTTGAAACTTTTGAACTTCTCTAATGCTTCACATTTTTCTCTTAAGAAAGCAACCCATATCATTGTAGAGTAATCATTAATAAGTAACATAAAGTACCTTTCTCCTTGTAGAATTCTGATTCTAGAGTGACTGCACAGATCAGTATGCACCAGCTCCAATACTCCAATAGAATGATGTTGTTTTCTCCAAAAAGAAACTCTAGTCTATTTTCCCATCTGACATTTCTTACATATTGTGTTAGTAGGCTTCACTAGCTTAGGTAGATCTCTTATTGCTTAAGTGGAGCTTACCTTTACAATGTTATCAAAATTCACATGATACAACCTCCTATGCCATAAGCAACTTTCATCAACTTGAGAAATTAAACAACTTTCATTAGTAGCATTCAGGTGAAAAATGTTACCTCTTGTCTTTGTACCTAAAGACATTACATTTCAAGAGCTTCCATGTATCCTACATCTTCCATCTTTGAACTGAAGATCATAACCCTTATCAACCATTTTACCCGTTAGCTCTCAAAAACGCAGGTGAAATGCCTCAAGATGTTGCCAATCTCTTGATACGTTTTAGGGTAACAAACAAGGCCAAATGGTTTAGACCTTCTCTTCAGGTGCTGCTAGACCTAGGCGGGTGTACCTATGTGAATAAAGTAGACTTAAAGTTGTATGAATTAACTAAATTGATGGATCTATTACGATGGCACAAAGTGTAATAGATGAAAGCTTACTGAATACCCCTATTCCTAATATTAAACTTGGAATGTGAATGTTTTAATAAGATTTTATAAAATTCTAAGATGTGAATGGTGTGACCAGTGCCTACTTTTGTTGGGCTAATGGAGTCAAGATCTATATAATGGGTGACTTGCTTAATGGCTATAATTTAAATTTCTTGGCACTTGTGACTTTTTACAGCTTGTGTAAACGTGCAAGAGTATAATTATCAAATTCTTCTTAATGATCCAAATGTCCTTTTCCAAATTACTGTGATTAATCAAAAGGATTTAATCCTGTCTTGTAGGAACTAGTTAATTGAACCACACAAGAATACCAAGTGTGCCTTGATAAATTGAAGAATATCCTTGATATTTCAATTTAAATAATTAAGAAATGACAACCTTGGAGACAACCAGATAATGTTTTAAATAAATTCGACAAAAAATTGACACCATAATTGGATCACCAGATAAATGTATTCTTCTCCATTATATAATTTTAAAAGATTTTACAATGTACAACATGATATTTATTTTGGCAATAGTTCACCCTATCCAACTACCTAACCTACTTATTTCTCCCTAAATCTACTCCCTTAATGACATGATTTTATTGTACATATATACATTGTTTCTTTAGGGTTGTGACTCTTCACAACATCTATCTGGTGTAACTCTTCAGTTATCATCGACAAATAAAATATTTAATTAATTGCCCCTTTAGGAAAATTAAAATATTTTAATCTCCGTTATCTTTGTCCCCTATGAAAATTAATTCAATAATTTTCCTTTGCTAGAAATCTTCACTTTACTCTTTTACCGGTATGTATCTCCACTATGTCCTTCGGGTAAAAATAATTATCCCATTTTTTCCTCTTCATGCAAATTGATTTATTTACGCTTTCACATGAAAATATTTTTTAGGTAAAATAATTACCTAATTGGTTAATTCTTCCATAAAAATAGTTTACCTCCCAAAACACTCTTACACCTTTGGTAAAAAATATCTTTCCTTCTAGTGCAAATATTTCATAATTTTTTACCCTTTATGCTTCTCGTGAATAAAATAATTCTCAACTTTTAAATCCCCTCGATAAAATGAGTAAAATTTATTTTTCCTCAAAGTATTATCGATTTCCACCATAAGCATATTAAATTCAATTTTTCATTTGCATTATAAATATGCACACTCACATCTGGGTAACATAAAGCGTAGGGAAGCATTATTTTATCTTACATCGATATCAGAGAGTCTTACTGATTTAAATTGTTGTACAGGAAGATTGTATCGCCGAGACATCATTCATGTCTTGCAAATATTGCCAAGACATTTGAAAACTCTTGCAGATGTCGCCGAGACATATGAAGTCGCCAAGACATTTGAAAACTCTTGCAGATGTCGCTGAGACATATGAAGTCACCAAGACATTTGAAAACTCTTGCAGATATCACCGAGACATATGAAGTTGCCAAGACATTTGAAAACTCTTGCAGATGTTGCCGAGACATATGAAGTCGCCAAGACATTTGAAAACTCTTGCAGATTTCGCCAAGACATATGAAGTCGCCAAGACATTTGAAAACTCTTGTAGATGTCACCGAGACATCTGAAGTCGCCAAGACATTTGAAAACTCTTGCAGATATCGCCAAGACATATGAAGTCGCTAAGACATTTGAAAACTCTTTCATGTCTTGCCAATTCGGCAAGACCTCAAATATGTCTTGTAGATTCAAAAAGACCTCAAATATGTCTTGCAGATTTGGCAAGACCTCAAACCTGTCTTGCCGATGCACTTTTTCTTTGCTGCACAATGATGAAAATGAGCCAAGTAGCCTCCAAAATGGCTTTTGAAAACCAATCAAATGATGTCAAAAAGCCATGAAAATGCACTAGTATGTTGAGCCATGATAGGGGAACATGTTTTACCAGATGATTTGGCACAAAATGGTCCAGACTGAAAACTATTAACACTCAAAGTTTCCCATTCAGCATTTTTTTGAAAAATTGTACCTATCAAACTATGTAAAACTCATTTGATTTTGATTTTGAAAAAATACCAAATGACATCCAAACACCCTAAAAATTGGCATGGAGGTAGACTTTGGTGTAGAGAATTGAAGGAACCAATATTTTTGTGATTATCATCATCCATTTTATTAATATTCACCCTCAAAGTTGACCATTTTAACAGATTCCACTATGCTGACAACAAATTTTCTAGAAAACCTATCAACTTGTTGCTTTGAAAATTTGTTAAATCAGATCGTATGAGGCTAAAAATTTGTAGAGACACTCACATATTAAAAATGAACATGTCTGCAAAGTGATTTTTCTTGAAATTGAACAGATCCAAAATTATAATTTTTCAAAATGTGCTCTTGAGATTGCTTTTACACTTGAATTTCTGAGTGTGAAAATCCTCTTTTTCAATATGGGGACCTAAAATTTACATGAAATTTTAAGTCCCAACATTACCAACACTCAACAGGTTAACTGCTTCAAGCCTTCAATAAAAAGTACATCATTAGTGTTATGTTTACTACCAAGACAAATAGATCCTCTGCCATGAATCACACCAGCATTGTTATTTCTGAATCTTACAACCCCACCGTCATATTTCTCTATACTTACAAATTTTATTTTGTCACCAGTCATATGATGTGAGCATTTGTTGTCTATAACCCACTCATCCTTTTCTTCAATTAGGGTTGCAAGAGCTTTCTCCACCTTAGCAGATTCAGTAGCCACAGGACTATTTTCCTTGATAGCAATGAAAACCCATTCATCTTCATTTCCATTTTCTCTATCAGATTCTTCATTAGTCACACCTTCTTCATCATAATAGCATTTCTTTTGAAATCTAGGTTTGTTAGGCTTAGACCTAGGAACTCGTTCATGACACCTTGAAGCAAAATGACCTATTTTACTACAAGAGAAACATTTAATAGGAAACTTTCCTTTGTACTTACCTTGTCCTCTGCCTTCTTTCTTCACAATCAATGCTTCGAGCTCTTCTACCTCTCTTTCCTCATATTCAAGCTATTTCATCTCTTCCTCATGCTTGAATGTATTTATAAAACTCTCTCTTGGATCATATCTTTTCTTGTTTCTTCTGAATACAAAGGCCTTAAATGCAGATTCAATCTTGGGGGTAGAGTCACCAAATTCACTCAACTCAAAGGCAACAAGTTTACAAATTAGCATATCTCTTTTCATATTTGTTATTGTTTTGAGCTCTTCAATAGCATGAGCCTTTGATTTGTAAGAGGGAGGCAATGATCTAAACACTTTAGCTACAATTTCTTCTTCATCCAGGGTACCACCGACACATCTAATACTCATCACAAGCTCATTTACTCTTTGCATAAAAGAAGAAATATTTTCATCTTCACCTATCTTGAAGGTTTCATACTTTCCTTTCAAACTCTATAGCTTAGCGACCATCACAAGTGCATCTCCTTCATACAAAGTCTCCAAATTCTTTTAGATCTCATGAGTTGTCTTCAGATCCATCACATTTGTCATTTTTTAATCCGTTAGAGCACTCAGCAAAGTTTTAATAGCCCTGATATTAAACTCAACCTCTTTAATCTCATTAGGAGTGGAAGGAAAATTATGAGGAATAACATATATGTTCTTTGTAATCTTCCAAAAGGGTTATCCAATACACCTCAAATGACACTCCATTATGGCTTTCCACAAAGAGTAGTTTGTTCCACCGAATCTAGGAATGTCCTTCTTGTATGATGCCATCTTAGATCACCTCAAGCTTTTAAACTTCTTTAGAGGAACCTACTCTGATACCAATTGTTGGAAAAACAAGGAAAAACAACTGAGAGGGGGGGTTGAATCAATTGTCACATAATATGTAAACTTTTCAAACTTAACTTAACTTAATTTTAGATCTGATGAATGAACAATAAACCGCAAACAATCAAAACATCATAAACACATAGAAAACCAAGATTTTTACGTGGAAACCCTATTAGGGGAAAAACCATGGTGGATGTTAGTCCACAATATTATACCCTGTTAAAAGTATAGAGAAGAATAATGGGAATGCACATGCATTCAGGCACACTGCCTAGAGCTCACTACTCAAATACGAGAGGGATCACTGCCCAAAGAAGACACACTTTCTTACAACAATTCGAATTAGATCTACATGGTATGAATTGAGAAAATAGCTTCTACAAAAGCCTGATTATAGTTTTGGTTAAGTACATAAACACTCCTTCACACTTTGCTCTGCAATCGAATGATTAGATCACTATTCGCACACTTTCTCTTTCTCTAGCACTTCTTTGCTTCTATGCACACTTCATTTCACTCAAAAAATCACTCTTATATATCCACAACATGGAATTACATCAACAACTTCGTTGACCAAAATTAAACTTAAAATATAAAACATATACACAATGTCGGCCCAAATTTACAAGTAAATTTTCAATGTGAATCAAATACCATCAGCCACAACATAATGAAGAATTAAAAAAATATCCTTGAGCACACCAAACATTCAAATTTTAATCTCCAAGGGTCCACAACATGTTACAACCACCATGTTGACCAAGCACATAAAAACCCGAACACACAAGAGAAAAATCACCAACCACAAGCACACTGATCAACACGGACATGAAACAAAGATAGAGAATGATCTAGTAACATTCACAAGCATCGAAAATCATCAAAGAAGCATCTACAACAACTGAAATTACTAGAATTGCATCAACTTCAATCAAGAATAGTAATTGAACCCACAAAAAAACTATTAGAACACAACTATTCATAACATGATTAAATCTTTGTACGGACCTCTAAAAATTTCATTGGATAAACTAGATACACTCATTAATAAACCCTTTAGTCCACAACAATTGATCATCAATGTATTGAGCAAGACACCTTCATGACATTCACTATTCCACTATCAACCTACAACTCTTTCTTTAACAATTTTCTCAATGTGCTCGACATATAGAACCTACAATATATCAATGCTAATAGTGTTGACATCAATGACAACCACATATCAAGAACACAACCACAACATCCAACATGGAGTACCTTTCAACAACATTTACTAGAATCCTAAACCTTCTACTCACCCTCATCTAAAATGTTCCAAAGAATGTAGCAAGGGCAGTCTCTTGTGCATCGGGACTACCAAGATTTATCATGAAGTTCTTGATTTGATGGGAAATAGGCTTTGAATTTGACCATTATATCCTTTCTATTACCAGTAATTCTCTCAAAAATTAAAAGAGAAAACAGACAAACAAATTGCCATACCAGAATACATTCTTCTTACTCTTCTTGATTTCCTTTAAATTATTCAAAATATGTATATGAAGTAATTCACACAAGTCATAATCCATACCTATTTTAACCATATCAATAGTAGTATGTACAACAGTAGTAGAAAATTTGAGGTTGTTATTAGGGATACAAAATTTGTGACCAATGACCATAGCAACATACCTTATTACCAAATCAACAATTGATCTCGAATCAATCTCTTTCCCTTCAAGATTTACACTGATAACCTCAATTATCTCTTGCTCATTGATAACTTTTTGTTTGGGAACTGGTCTGGAGGAACAAAAACTAGTCACATCTCCAATAGCTTCTTTGGTAATCAAATGTGCTTCATCAATGCATAAAGATTAATCATGAATTATGCTCAAAACTATTTGAATATACTTCTCAAATTCAAACAAGGGAAATTTCCTCCAAACATCTAAATTTTTCTCAATTAACACTTTGTAGGCATCAATGCTCTCTTTCAATTTTCTTTCCCAAAGCATGCTCAACTAAATTGATGACATTTATTTTGTCTTACTGTAAATAAATGCATAGATATATTCTATGGGAAACACTCTTAGAGGAATGCGAAAGAATGCACCAATAGACTCTTCTAATACATTCCTCAAATATCTATTCAAACTAACTTGCACTCTATCTGCACTACTCAAAACCTTTGAATTATCCATAGCAATAAAAATGAAAGATTTCACAAATAGGAATACCTTTGTAAATGCCAACAAGAAATGTATAGATATCCTTCTTTTGGAGCTCACTTCAAATTCACTTGATCTCTTCTTCAAACCATGAAACTCTAAGTTCCTTTCTAAAATTCCTTTGCACACTTCTTCAAAAATAAATAAGCCTTTTGAATTATCTGAATTTATTCCTTCCATTCCAAATTATTTTGCAATAAATGCTTCAAATTGTAGGTAGATTACCTCAAAATTTGTGTACACCTCTATTCTATCAAATTGTATAGACTTCATCCTTAACGCATGCGATTGAGAAAATAACTTAATTTTGTTACCACATTAAATATACTTCTATCATGATGTGACACAAGTATTGATGAGGGGGTTTATTAGATTTTTTGATAAATGCTCCCCCTTAGCCATTGCTTTACTTTAGAAATTGACTGGAGTATCTGCACCAGAGGTTGGCATAGATAAGACTAATAATTTTGATTCCTTTCTCCAAATCCTTTTCATTTCCTTTCTTGCTTCTTCTGGATCAATTATTTGATCATTCTTCTTCACCGGATAATTATTTTTCCTTCTTCTACAGTTATTACCAGGGTGTTCTAAATTTTTGTACTTACAAAAAACATCATTTTTTTTTTTTCCTTTTATTGAAATTATTTTCACACAAACTAACTTTATATTCAATCTTCTTGCTCTTAAGAAACTTTCCAGAGAATCATAAATAATCATTCATTTTACTTTTGCAGTCCTTTTCCTTATGACCAAATTTCTTGCAAGAATAAAAAACACCATTGAAATATTTAAATACCTTTTAGCATAATGTTGTTTGACAAGAGTTCTTCCAAAATTGCTTCTTAGATCCTTGATTTTTCCATATTTGCACTGAATCTTCTTACTACTAGATTTCTTCGCTTTAGAACTCTGACCTTCCTCAAACCCTAAACCACTCTTATCCATTGTTGGTCTTTGAGAAGTAATCAATTCATCAAGCATTTTCGAGCTTATCTTAAATTTTTCTTCAAAACTTCTTGCATTTTCTAGATCAGATCTCAAGATTTTTGCTTCTTCCTTGAGCTTTATACATTCATCCATCTTTTTTTGAATTTTAATTTCTTGGAATTCTTCTATTCTTTTCTTGTCATCCAATTGTTGCAACGAGCTAGAGACAATTTCATCTTCCTTAACCAATAGATCACATGCTTCAACACTTTTATTTTGTAGCTTTTCAATATACTCATTTTCTTTCATAAAATTTTCCTTCAAATCTTCTATTTCTTTTGAATATGCAATTGAGACCACTTCTAGAGGAAAAAAAATTCTTATACTCAAATTATGGGACCTTCCTCAAGTTGTTAGGCTTCTTCCGAGGAACCAAGCTCTTATACCAATTTTTGAACATCCAAAATACTAAGAGGGGGGTGAATTAGTATCCCATAAAACCACAATAAAATCCATCTAACCATTATCACAATTCTGACTAAATCATCAAGAGGGAACATAAAAACAAATCAATGCAACCATACACATGAACACCAGGATTTTTACATGGAAAAACCAAAAGGGGAAAAACCACGGTGAGGGTTAACTCACAATATATTATATCCAAATACAAAATATTACAAGGCTCACTAACAGGACTTACTATCCTTGAAAAGGCTCATTGCCTGAGTACAAAAGATGGCTAACTAAAAAGATTACAAAGATAGTGGCTCACTGCCAAAAGATTGAAATAATATGATACACCTTCAATGTGAAGGGTTTAGTTCCAATGAAGCTTGGAATATGAGGTACTACCTCACACAGTAGTCACTCAACTAAACTGCACTAATCCATAACTGATAAAGCATTTAGGCTCAGATCTTCACATGCCCTTTAATCCTTTTCATACTCACACTTCACTTCTCTTCTTCACATTCCACTTCCACTCCTTATTCCTCAAAAAATATTATATATATATACTAGTATATCTTATTCATCAATTAGGTTGGCCTAATTAGATGAAAAAAAAATTGAAACTCTTTTTATAGACACCATATATGATTTAGACATTTTATCCATGTAGTGCATTATACTAAGTCAAGTAACATCCATAAAAAATAACTAGTCTCCATAATGTATTGCATATGCTAAGTCGGCCAAGACTAGAACATAATTCTCCAAACCAACAAATAAACCTCAAAGCAAATACCTTCTAGATCTGAGAACACAATTTCCCATCATATCACCAACATAGAGACTGTACCAAGAAAGCCACAACATAAGAATGTTCACCTTAAGAAAATGCAGAGTCTCCCACATGGTATGCCAAGCAAGGAACAATAGTAGAATACAGAGTTGAACTCTGTCAAAGATAACTTTCTACTCACAAAAAAATATCTCTCAATATCTAGGATATAGTTTTTTGAATGAGTCATGATAACATGGTTGAGATATTAGAGTCATATCAGATTTTGTGATGAATTATGTACTCAAATACCAATGCATTAATCCATCACAAAAGGGCATTACTGGTAGAGAACAACTTTTGGTAAGCCAAGTAGACTTCCCATATAGTTATCACCATGTTGACATCAATTACAACATAGGAACAACTAGTCATAAACCATCCATACTTCATGCTCATGTTGCATGACTTCCATAATCCCAACAAAATATACAAGGAGACAACCGTATGGGTATGTGTTATTCAATGTGAAGCATCAAGTAGTTATTGTCCACCATTATCAGAAGATCTTAAGAAGTGTAGCAGAGTGTTTGAATCAAGTTCAAACTATTTGTAAGCTATATAATCAACATTGAAGGTCCATAGGATTTATCTTTGTGATTCTATAGAGTTGGTGCTCAAATCATTGTATTAGGGATCAATATCTCTAGTAGGTTGGTGCCTACAAGTGCAATTGGGGATTGGTGTCTTTGGTAGATTGGTGCCTACTTCATATTGTAAAATTCACTTGATATATTCTTGCACTTTGTGAGGATAGATTTGGAAAATAGGTCCAAGTAACTATTCTCACCGTGGTTTTTTCCATCTTTTTTTTCCACATATTTTTGGTGTTCTATTGTGTGGATGTGTTCTCATGACAATTTCTTGATTAGAAGTAGTGGAGATTTAAGTTTCGTGTTTAGATATATGTGTTGAAATTAAAGAGTTAAAAATATTTGATCTACTGATTCACTCGAGCCCCTCTTAGTAGATTGTGTGCCCTTCACTTTGCATCATGGTCAACCCTACCAACTACAACAAGTTGTCTAGTATGAAACTCATGAATAGATATTGAATTTGGAGTGAACTCAATGGATTATATTGAATATACTGAATGCAAATAACATTATCCATCCAAATAAACACCATTATCCATCAATATCTTCATGATTGAAGTATGCCTCAAGGATGAAAACCTATCAGGCGATCTTAATATATGATATGAAGCTCTAGAGTCAAGAATCCAATTTCTAGACTGTTCAACATGTGTTATAACAAGAGCATGACCTTTCATCTTATGATTATTTATCTAATCACTCCCATTAACAATTCCTACAATACTTGTGTGTGTAGAAGATGAAGGTTGTGAAGAAGAAGAGGGTAAAATTTTAGATTTAGAAGGCAAAGAAATGTTATTTTCTTTTAGAAGTTGCCTCTAAAAATTGTTTAGGAGTCTCCATGCTTGAATAAGCCACACCATAATCATGATCAAACTCAATCAAGAAACATGACAATCCAACGGAATGGAGAAACTCATGAAATTCAATATCTAGATAAAAACATGAGATAATAGTTGTGTTAAAACTAAAAATAAACTATATACCCAAGACCATATGCAAAAACAATAGAATCCTTCCACAAGAGAGTATGCAAGAAATGAGCTTGATTGATGTTAAGATCTATCAATATGATAATGAGGTATATTATAAAGTGTAGAATGAACTTATTTATATTAAAGAGGTTAGAGATAGGATTAGACAAGATTGTGACATGTTTCTTAATCCTATCACATCAGATAACTAACTCATAACAATCTAGGATAAGATAAGTTCTAGATATGATAACTAAGAATTCTAGAAGGAATCTTATAACCTAAGTAAACTTAACATGTTAATAAGTCCCCTAAGTCTCCTAGTAATAAATTAACTCGGTATAAGGAATTATTCACACCAACAAAGGAAGGGTTAAATTTTTTATAAGTGATGCATGAGCAACCTTGGTTCTTGGCAATCTTGCAGCAACCAAAAATATTTTCTTTCAGTTTTGTTCATGTTTTTGTTCTTGCTCAGTTCCTATTGGTGGATTCATCATCTTTTCTCACCAAACCCAATGGATCTTTGTGTACATCGTGGACATGTTCATTTTCCTTATTCCAATATTTGAGCATGATTGGATCTTTTTATGGCAAGTTATTGTTTCCAAATTTCATGGTAGTTTCTTGAACTGGCACCAAAATAATTTCAAACTTTTTGGCTAGTTCGATCATTATGGATTGTCTTCGCAAATTGTAAATCTTGACAGTGTGATTTTAAATGTTTTGTGGAGTGTTACTGACCTTCATTATAGGTCCACGCTTCATCCTATGCACCTGTTGGAGATTAATTCTAATTTGAGGTGACCTATTCATGCACACATTACATTTTATTTCATTGGAGATTGTAATAGTCTTTGGCTAATGCAAATGTTTCTAGACCCATGGATATGATATAAAGCTTGTAATAGATCATTAGGAAAGTAGTGAATAATGTGGAGACAAGTCTTGGATTAGATTTGTAAGATTTCAGCTCACATATAGGAGCATTTTGGAATGTTGTAACTTTGAACATGTTATATGAGGCTTGTGAGTTGAATCTGTAAGCCTGGATGTTCTCGAGTGATTGTAACTAAGATTTCTATTAATGAGAATATTTGCATCTGCATTGTCCTCTATATTTTGTGTTGCTTTTGTTGTGTTAATCTTGTCGCATAGTCCAGATTATTCTCCTTGAGGACCCTCCTACCATGGCTGCACCAGATTAGTATCAGAGTCAGATCCATTCCTTCAGAGATCGTCAGAGTTTGTGAAGTCATGTTGAAGATTTGTTGTGGGGTAGTGAATTGAGGATTTGACCTGTAGCTATAGAGGACTTGCGTAAATATGGCGAGAAGAAGAGATGGTAGAAGAAATGGAGTGGGTGGAAATGTAGACCCTACTTTAATGGAGATGTTGAGAGAAATTGTTGCTAGATTAGATGCAGTTGAAATGACACAGAGAAGAGGTCAACTAGTTGATGATGTGAGTGATGAAGAGGTAGAAGTACAAGAGGAAAGAGGAAGGGAAGAGCAACCTGGCCTTGATCAAGGAGAAGAGAGGTTCATAAGAGCACTAACTAGAGCGAATACGAAGCCACATTTCAATCCACCATATTATAATGGTAAGTTGGATTCAGAAGAGTTGCTTGATTGGATTACAAAGATAGAAAAGTATTTTGAATTTGAGGGTACCACTGAAGACAAGAAGGTGACATTTTCTTGTAAAAAGTTGAAAGTACATACATCCCTTTGGTGGGAACATTTGCAGACAAATAGGAAAAGAAGTGGAAAATAAAAGATAAAATCATGGGATCGAATGGTGAATAAGCTGAAGACAAAGTTTATGCATGCAGATTATCAAATCAGTTTGTTTCAAAAGTTGCAAAATTTGAAGCAAAAAGAGTCAAGTGTGACAGAGTACATTGAGGAGTTCTATAAGTTGAATATCAGATCTGGAAATCCAGAGGATGAGATCAAACAAGTATCTAGATATTTGAATTGTTTTAGATCATCTGTACAAGATGAGATTAGTTTGATTAAATTGTAGAGTGTGGAAGAAGCATATTAGTGTGCCCTAAAGGTAGAAGAGAAGCTGAATAAAAGACATGAGCAGAGACAGAGGGGAAGAGGTGGAAGATTTCAAAGAGGAAGGACATTTACTGGAGGAGGAAGAGGATCTTTTCTAGATGAGAATAAGGATAAGGAGGTTAGTAAGAATGATAATTTGTATCATAGAGGTGATGGAAACTCTTACATAAGAGGAGGATATGGTGGTTACCATAATGAAGGTTATATAAAGGATGATGAGGAGAAAAGCGTATTTAGGGGAACTTGTTTTAAATTTGGGGGAGAAGGACATAAAGAATTTTAATGTAATCAGGGAGAGACAAGTAGAAGGATAGAGAAAAATAGAAGAACAACCTTTGTTGAGGAGGATCATGTCGGATCATCTAGTAAATTGAAAGATGGAGAAGCATTGGTGAACATAAGAGTATTGCCTCAAAGTGAGATGGAGAAGGAACCGTTGCAGAGAAAGAATTTGTTTCAAACCAGATGCAAGGTAGCTGGTAAATGTTACAAAGTGATTGTTGATAGTGGAAGTTATAAGAACCTGGTTTCTAAAGAGATGGTGACTAAATTGAAGTTGGAAAGATTGAAACACCTGAAGCCCTATCAGATAGCATGGATTCAAGATGAACATAAGATACTGGTAAGTGAACAATGTTTCGTGAAATTGAAGATAGGAAATTATCATGATGAACTTTTGTGTAATATTATGCCTATGGATGTATGCCATGTTTTTTTGGGAAGACCTTGGTAGTATGATAGGCAAGCTATTCATGATGGAAAGAAGGACATGTATACCATTGTTGCTAATGGGATGAAGCAGACCTTGTTACATTGGAAGATGTTCCTATAGTTGAGGTTTGTACGAGTACTAGAGTTTTTTTGGTGGATGGAAGGAGATTTTTGGATGGACTGAGACATGAAAACATATGCTATTCCTTGGTTCCTAAGAAGGCTGAAGACTTGAAGCATGTAGAGAAATAACCAGATGAGATAAAAGAGTTGTTGATAGACTATGAAGAGATCATTTCAGATAACGTACCTAATGGATTACCACCTGTGAGGAGTATTAGTCATTGCATGGATCTGATTCCTAGAGCTAGTTATTCCTAATAAGGGAGCACACCGAATGACACCTGCAAAGAATGAGGAGTTGAATAAACAGGTGCAAGAATTGTTGAGGAAGGGTTTGATTAGAGAAAGTTTAAGTCCTTGTGTAGTACTTATTGTGCTAGCACCTAAGAAGGATGGAGAATGGAGGATGTGTATAGATTCTAGAGCCACAAACAAGATCATGGTGAAGTATAGATTTCCCTTGCCCTTGATGGATGACATTATGGATTGTTTGAGTGGAGCTAAATATGTTACAAAGATAGATTTGAAGAGTGAATATCATTAGATCAGAATCAGAGAAGGGGATGAGTGGAAGACAACATTCAAGACCAATGAAGGATTTTATGAGTGGTTGGTGATGCCTTTTTGATTAAAAAATGCACCGAGTACATTCATGAGGCTGCTGAATGAGGTATTGAAGAAATTATTTGGTAAGTTTGTGATTGTTTACTTGGATGATATCTTGATTTTTAGTAAGAGTAGAGAAGAAAATTTGTTGCATATAAGACAATTTTTATAGAGGTTGAGAGAAGAGCAGTTGTTGATAAACATTAAGAAGTGTAGTTTCATGATGGAGGAAATGGTATATCTGGGATTTGTGATATTTGTGGATGGATTGAAGATGGATCTTGAGAAGGTGAAAAAAATTGTTGAGTGGCCTACATTAGATAGTATTGGAGAGGTAAGATCATTTCATGAATTGGCTAGTTTCTACTAGAAGTTCATAAAGATTTTTAGTTTTATTTGTTGCAGTCCTATGACAAAAAAAATGAGAGGAGATAAGAAGGATTTTAGGTGGACATCTGGAGCAGATCGGAGTTTTGAGTTGTTGAAGGAGAAGGTGACTGAGCAGCTTGTGTTGGATTTACTAGATTACAATAAGGTATTTCAAGAAGACTATGATGCAAGTGGAAATGCAATTGGAGCAGTATTGAGTCAAGAAGGGAGACCAGTAGCTTATTTCAGTGAGAAATTGAATGATGCTAGGAGAAGATATTCAATGTATGATCAGGAGTTTTATGCCATAGTTCAAGCCTTGAATAAGTAGAGACATTACTTATTTACTAAGGATTTTGTGTTGTATATGGATCATTAGGCTTTGCAATATTTGAATAGTCAAGGTAAGTTGAATTAGAGACACATGAGATGGGCAGAGTTCTTGTAGAGTTATAAATTTTTTTTGAAGCATAGGAGTGGAAAGTCAAATAGAGTTGTTGATGCTTTGAGTAGGAGAAGGAATCTACTGGCAGATATGAGAGTGGAGGTATTAGGCTTTGATGAATCAAAGACCTTGTATGAGGAAGACCCAGATTTTGTAGCACCTTGGAGACCTTGTAAATAATCAATTTCAGAGGATAGGAGATATTGGTTGGATTATTTCATGTAGGAGGATATGTTGTTCGAAGGAAATCAATTATGTATACCCCAAAGTTAAATGAGGAATAACTTAGTGAAAGAAAATCATAGTGGAGGATTGTTAGGACACTTTGGAATTGATAAGACAATAGCATTGGTAAGTGAGAATTAATTTTAGCCACAGATTCATAAGGTTGTTAGGAAATTTGTGTAGAGTTTTAGAGTTTTTCAAGTTGCAAAAGGGACTAGTCAGAATGTTGGATGGTATAAAACTTTGTTAGTTCCAGAGAGACCTTGGGAAGATATCAGCATGGATTTCATACTTGGTTTGCCGAAGACACAAAGAGGTAATGATTCTATATTTGTGGTGGTGGATAGATTTTCTAAAATGGCACATTTCATACCTTGTAAGAAGACAGCAGATGTAGTACATGTAGCAAACTTATTTTTCAAGCAAGTGGTCAAATTGCATGGATTACCTAGTAGTATTGTTTCAGATAGAGATACAAAGTTTGTTGGTTACTTTTGGAGGAAAATTTGGAAGAAGTTAAAGACAGATTTCAATTTTAGTTCTACTTTTCACCCAAAAAATGATGGAAAAACAGAGGTAGTAAATAGGAGTTTGGAAAATTTGTTGAGATGTTTGGTTGGAGAAAAGACTGGAAGTTGGGATTTAGTCCTTGCACAAGCAGAGTTGTCTTACAATAATTCAGTGAATAGGAGTACTAGAAAGACAGCTTTTGAGATTGTTATTGGAGTTCATCCTAAAGGCATATTAGAGTTGAGAGACATCAGTATGGAAGATAAAAGGAGTGCAGAAGCAGAAGAATTTGTAGAGCATATGAAGAAAGTGCATACTCAAGTGAAAGAACAATTGGAAGCTATCAATAGGAAGTATAAGGAGAAAGCAGATGAAAAGAGGAGACATAAGGAATTCAAAGTTGGAGATGAAGTGATGGTGTATTTGAGGAAGCAAATATTTCCATTTAGAACATATAGTAAGCTGAAGATGAGGAAGTTTGGACCATGTAGAATTTCAAGCATGTTTGATTCAGGAAATGCATATGAAGTAGAGGTACCGAATGACATGGGTTTATCACCTATATTCAACATTGTAGACCTACATTAGTACCATGAAGCAGATTTCAGTAAAGATAGTAAAGAAAAATTGGAGAATTAGTTTCCTAAACAACAGTCAGGTGAGATTGAAGAGATTATGGATATGAGAGATGGGAGGAAGACTCGTGGAAGACAATACAGAGAATACCTTGTGAAATGGAAAGAAAAACTAGTGGAGGATTCTTCTTGGATTTGTTAGGTTGAGGTAGACCATTTTGGTTTTCCTTTAGCCCCTGCAAAGTGAGGGACTCAATTTTCATTAAACCTGGATGTCTAATGCAGAAGCATCCTTGGTTCTTGGCAATCTTGCATCAACCAAAAATAGTTTCTTTCAGTTTTGTTAATGTTTATGTTCTTGCATAGTTCCTGATGGTGGATTCATCATATTTTCTCACCAGACCCGATGCATCTTTGTGTACATCGTTGAAATGTTCATTTTCCTTATTCCAAGATTTGAGCATGATTGGATCTTTTTACAAGTTATCGCTTTTGAATTTCATGGTAGTTTCTTGAACCGACAACAAAATAATTTCAAACTTTTTGGCTAGTTCGATCATTATGGATTGTCTTCGTGACTTGCAGATCTTGATGGTGTGATTTTATATGTTTCGTGGAGTGTTCTCAACCTTCATTATAGGTCCACACTTCATCCTATGCACCTGCTAGATATTAATTCTAATTTGAGGCCGACCTATTCATGCATACATTACATTTTATTTCATTGGATATTGTAATAATATTTTGTTAACACAGATGTTTCTAGACATGTGGATATGATATAAAGCTTGTAATAGATCATTAGGAAAGTAGTTAATAATGTGGAGATAAGTCTGGGATTAGATTTGTAAGATTTCAGCTTGCATTGTAGGAGCATTTTGAAATGTTGTAACTTTGAACATGTTATATGAGGCCTGCAAGCTGAATCTATAAGCCCAAATGTTCTTGGGTGATTGTAACTGAGATTTCTATTAATGAGAATATTTGCATCTGCATTTTCCTCCATATTTTGTGTTGCTTTTTTTGTGTTACTCTTGCTACATAGTCTAGATTTTTCTCCTTGAGGACCCTCCTACTGTGGCTACGAAATTAAGAGGTGATCAAATTTGATTACAATTGAGAGAGATTGATTCTTATGAGATCAAAGACATTATTTTTCCACACTTTGTATTGATTAAAATATGCTTTTTCTAGATTTTACTATGTGTGATTTATTTGCATCTGTGTGTGATTTTGTTGATGCAAATAAATCACATGCAATAAAATATAGAATAAGCACATTTACATCTTATGAGGTCAACTTAGTTGAATGCATTATGAGTAGAGATGAGGGATTCATAAAAGATGTAGCCTCTTTGCAAGTAGGTTCAAGAGAAAATGTGCATTCTCTTCTTTCCATATGTAGCTGTTGTAATCTAGGATGCATGGATTTTAATAATGACAATCAAAGAAAAACTAAATGTGACATTTGTAGTAAATATGCACCTTCTCTTCGAAGGAAAAGATTGGATCTAAATTCATGGCCATTGACTTATGAAGTTTTTCTTTGATATCAACAATTTCTAAAACATGTAGATTGTGTATATTTAAAATTATAATAATTCTTCTAATACGTATCTATCAAGACAACAATGAACTAGAATTTAACATATTAGAAACTACATGAACATTTCATCTTACTATACTATCACAAAATCATATTGGTATCAAGTTCGAACATATGATGCAACATAGCTTAACCCTAAAAATACTTTGGGAAAATTAAGTCCATGCTATATGGTATCTAACATAGCTACATGTGAATCTACATTGAGGTCCTTATTGATGCATCAACTACTTTGTCCATCAATTTTTAGCAAGAAGTAATGAAACTTTATAACATGAAGCATATGCTACTTATAGTGCAATCAAATGGTCTACCTTATGTAAACGTGAATCTAATGGGTGACACTTGGAGCCTAAACTCAAAGTGATCAAATTTTGTGTATGTTGACAATCCAAAATTATCACATGGGGTGATCCCACGATACTGGTTTACAATTTTTGGCCAAATTGGATACTGAACTGATTTTTTCTAACTAAATCTTCACTTTCAGGCACCTATAGCGACTAAACCATGAGGAATTTGAATATGATACAAACTAATGATTTGTAACATTTTTTCTATAGATTCTAAATATATTTTTTTCAATTTTTTTGGAATCATATTGCACTTCTTTTTCCATCTCCTTTGAAAACTAGTTTTTTTTTCAGTAAACACCATTTTCAAGGAGTGATGCTCATCGTATACAACATAAATTTTTTCCATGAAGGATAAAATTCTAATTTTTTCAAATTTAGATTTGTAACTATGATATCTAGTGCTTCCGTTTGGTTTCATAGTGTTTTATTAAATATTTGTTCCTTAATCAAGTTTCAAAGTCAAACCAATTACAATTTAGACATAGGTAGACTGTATACAACATAACTTTTTTTGTATGTATTGAAATTCAATTTTTTTTGTTGGATCAAGGACTTCAATATCTAGTGCACTAATATTTTTCAATTTTTTTTTAATCTACTATTTTTCCACATGTGCAACAAAGAGCTTGATTTTCTGAATAAACCTACATTCATAAGAAATAAAAATAAATATAATAATAAAATTAAATTTATTTAAAATTATACTTTTAGGAAGCTTATAATAAGGACTACATACTTACAAAAATAAATTTTAAATGAATTCATTTGATCCCCCAAAAGGTAAATCAAAAGTGGTTTTTTATTAGCATTTTGATAGGTGTAAAGGAGACTCCATTATAGGTATGGTTTAAAACTAGTGGGGTTCTATCCAAGGGGGTTTGATCTAAGGTGGTTAGATCAAACCCTCTTCAATTTGAATCCTTTAAATGGAAATTTTCAAGGCTTAAATCATTATATTTTCTAAAAATATGTGATTTCAGCAAAAATTGGGATCTCCTAGAAATGGTAAACCAGTATTGTGGGATCACCCCATGTTCATGTAGAGGTACACTAGGTGTAGCATATCATTTATTTAATGACTTGGCAATAAAACTTAAAGATCTCTTCGATGTATCAATTACACATTATAAGTGTGATCACTAGTTGCAATTCTAAATAGTAAGTAGATTGCATGAAAGAAGTCACATGTATATATGATTTAAAGCTAGGTTGCAGTTTTTTAATCCTTATCTATAGAATAGGAATTAATGTTTTCATGCTATCATTTTTTCTATTAATTATATTTAAAAATATGTCTCTATAGGGAAAAAAATCCTTTCTTAAAATTAATATTTTATTTTATTTTATGTTTTACTCACTCAAATTATTTTTATGAATTCCTATTTGTAAATTTGTGTTGGAGTTATGGACAGACACTGAGAGGGGGGGAGGGCAGGGGGTGAATCAGTGTCTAAACTTTTTCAACTTCGATCAAGATTTTTAAATCTGATTTCCTTTTCTTTCAACAATAGAGTAGAGTAATCACTTTTGAAAGCACAAAGATATGACAAGATTAACTCGGTCTATTAGACAACTTATGAAAATATGATTTGAGTGAGATATCTTGCATTTTCCAAAACAATTATGGCTGACATTGATTAACAATCAAAGCATGATGACAGTGCAGGTGCAACTCATAAGACTTTGCAAATGATGATCAACATTATTGACTCACTTCTTAAACAATTGATTTGAATGCAACTTTAAAGACAAGAAAGGTATTGAGACAACAAACACCTTTAGAAAAATATAAATATTCTTGAGCAATGAATCAAATGAGAACTTTTAAGCTTCCTTTTGAATTAAACTCTTCAACAATGACTTGTGCAAGATATTTGAACTAAATATTTGCAGATATGAAGGAACTATCATTCAACAATGTTCAGACTGATAAAAATTATCACAATCAAGAAAAATTAAGACATCAAAACAAAGAGACCAAAAGACACAATATTTTATGAGTGGAAAACCCTCCTGGGGTAGAAAAACCACTCCTAAACTGCCTTACTGGCTTAATCTTCAAAAACCACTGTTAACAATGCCTTATAGGCTAATTTCTGAGCACCAACTCAAGGAGCACCAACCCATCATTTTGAAACACCAATTTCAAGGAGCACCAACCCTTCAAATTACTTTCAGAACAATAATAATATCAGAGGATCTCTCTATTTTCAGTTAAGCACATATTTCTCTGTTTTCTCGTCTATAGAATACCCTAAAGATTCAATAATTGAATCCTTAAAATACTATATAGAGAAGAAATTACAATGTCTCTGCCTCATGTTATTCATATTTTATTCCAAAGTTTATCCATGCATTTTCATATAGCCAAGGAATGATAATCTCAGAATTACAACAACAACAACAACAAAAAAGAGTTTTCTGCTTCTATTTATATCTTTTTAGTTATCAAGTCTTCAATGAATTTCGTGGTCAAAGGAGCATAGAGAAAAGATAACTCTTTTTTATTTAAATGCCAGATAAGTAACTATCTTTAGAAGTAACAACTGAACAACCAACCTGAAAAGATTTTGACTGAAGTTAACAAAGCTTTTTATAATTGAAATCTTCATCTTGTACCCAGCAAGATTATTAGACAAGGTGAAATTAATTTTCCAATAAAAGATTCATTTCACCTAGCTAAGAGCCGTCCTCAACAATGTAGGAAATAAATTTTAATGAGCACAAATATCATTTAGAAACTTTTTTTTTTGATAACCCAAATGCCCATTTGATTGTTCCAGAAAACCTTGAATTTCAGACTTGAATTTCTGAAAAACCATGATCAGAAAACAACAAATTCTGCAATGAACTGACATAATCTCAAAGACCAAAAATACCCACAATCTGAAACTAATGAATGTCCAAAATAATGTAGGTGTTACATTCTCAAACTGAAGTCATTATGATATAGCATGATAACCATTTTTCATAGCTAATCAGAGAATTGAAGATTGTCATATTTCCCATTAAAAATCCTTCAATGCAAGAATAATGATTATTTATCAGGGCATCACTTATTTTCACCCATATTACCAAAACTGACAAACAAAAACAACTGTCACCATCAAAGCATGATATTCTAACAGAGATTTCAATAACCCACGAATCCATTTCATGCAAAATGTCTAAAGATGCAAATTCAAAAACAAACCAATACCATTTTGGGTTGTGCTCGTTATTCAAAACTTCCAATAAAAAAAACACCAAGTAAAACCTCCATAATCCACTGATGAATCCATTGCAACCAACAATAATAGTCAAAAACAGTTGTAAGAAAGAAAAACTTAAACTCTCATGATGGCGGCCAGGCTAGGGTTCGATACCTAGCTAAAAGAATAAACTCAAAAAGTTTTCCCTAATCATTCTTTCAATTCCATCGATGAATTTGTTGAAATGATCCTTTGTGTTTCATTGTAACACTGTGATATCGGGGAAACATCATATCGAAATTATGTCATGCCAAAGGTCTTTGTCATTCCCAAGTTGCTAAGACAAGAGCACACTCTCACTGAGATATAACCTTCATTCATCCTCGCCAAGACAACACATAGTCGGGGAGACACTATATAGATTTCTCTATGCTTCACCGATACTCCCATCCATCTCGTGTATCGCTGTGACTAGACAAAATCGGTGAGACATCTTGTAGACAAGTCTTTGTTTTTCCGAGAGCCCTCGTGATCAAACTTGTTGCCATAACATATCACTCTTGGGGAGACCTCATATAGATAATACTTCATTATACCGAAAGTCACCCACCATCTTGTGTGTCACTGAGACAAGTCAGATCCTATGCCGACAAAGTCCTTTTGTGTTCTATCGGCGAGATTGAAGGTCACTCGTCGAGACCTCACGCCAAAAACCCTAACACTTACCGAGATGTATACCTTTATGTTGACAATTAGTATAAGAATTCAAACTCGCCAAGACCTTTCTTCGTTGCACATGAGTCATACCGAAATGTTCCTTTTGTTTTATGCATCACCGAGACATATCAATGTTGGGGAGACCTCTCGGAGAGCACACTATGTCATACCGAAAATATTTATCCACTCTGAGTCACTGAGACAATACTAACCTCTCACTGAAAGCCCCTCATAAGATTTAGTCGGCAAAACCTAACAGGTTTGCTATGAAATTATATTGATGCTGCAGCTCTTGCCGATGTGTTCCCATTCATCCTTCGGTTGGTGATACATAACAATCTCACTGTGACCCTATACCGACAGTATAACTTCTACCGATAGGGATCACCCTCTATCACTGAAACAAAGGAGAAGTCCTACCGAAAGCTGCCTAAAAAACTCCATGTGTAATGTCATGCCGATAGATACCCAAAGGTGAATTTTGTCATCAAGGACAAACCAATCAAAACACAACTGAGAACCAACAATTTGACCATCATAAATCAAATTGTAAGGAAAAACCATAGATACTTTGTAAGGAAAATCTATAGATATTTGCTTATGTAATAATTTTGTTTCTACTCTTGTGGTTTAGATATTGACTTGTTTTAGTGTATCATTATTCTTTCAAGCTACTTTTGTAGTTGTATTATTGTAATTTAAATTTCTTTGTTAATATATATATATCCATCATAAATCAAATTGAAAGGAAACTCCTCATTCAATCATAGATCAAGCTTGGTAAAAATTAAAGATTCTTTCCAATGTTGCGCAAACAAATAAATAAGGGTTTTCAGAAAGCTTTTTAGTTTGAACAATTTTCTATGATATTCAGTATTGTGGAACTTACATTGCTAGTTACATGCATTATCCAGCCCAAAAGCCAGGAGGCTATAAGTAGAGATTAGTTGGGTTACCTTTGGGTTGCTAATAGCAAAACAAAAGTATTTGTTAATGACATTGCCAAACCCTTTGATGGTAGCTCAAGTCACATTTTTGGTATGGAATTTTTCCCCATACTAGAGGAGCTTTGGAGCAGGGCATGGACATCTATCAAAGGATAAAGTAATGTTGAGTTTTTTCAATTATAGGTTTTTTTTTTTGGTAAAGGTGGTTGGGCCACAAATTTTATTGAAATAAAAAGTATTACAAGAGGATGAGGAGTTGCGAATGAAGAACAAAAATGCAACTCCAAATATTACCAAAATCAATCCAAATAGGCCGAACAAGAAAATTCTAGAGAACTAAGAACCGGGAGAACAATACAAAATCTTGGTGAAATATTCGAAGAAGAGAAACAACACTTGAAGTAGCCAATAGAAAAGAAGTCGATTGGAGCCAGATAATCCTACAAGAAGTGTAGAAGAAGCCATGTGTAACGAGGTACTTCTAGCCAGATTCCCTATAAAATGATGTCAGAGATTCAAAAATTTTCCAAAACAACTGAGATTCTAACAATGAGGAGAAGTAATGAAAATGAGACCAAAATTTCAAAATGAAATGATGAGGAAAGAACCCCTCAAGTTGTGTTTCCCTTAGAAGAAGCAATGTCTACAGGCGAGGGAAAATTTGGTTCATCATGAGGTTCAATGCTTGCATGTTGTATAAGAAGACAAATTGCTCTATGTACATCATGTAAATTGGGTCACTAACTAAATTACCATATAGTTGGGATAGAAGCCTGAGTTGAACCTTGAATTCACTATTAGAATCATTCAACAGTCCATATGCCATTGCCAAAAGCAATTTGGAGAGACAATAATTTGTAAGATGTTGTCTGCTGATAATTCCTTCAACCAAACTTGACCCCTGAAGGATATCATATCTCTCCAATGTTGGTTGAAGAGTAGAAAGTGGACACACATGAGGCAAAAGGTAGGTTACCGCTAGAAATTTGACCATTTCAACATCTTCTAGAATGTCCATCAGATTTGAAGCAAACTAGGAAGCCATTTCATATGGAAAAAACATTGTATGCAGCTATGTGCAGGATCATGATGGGGAAAAAAGTGGCAATATGATGGGTGTGTGGCTAACAACTTTTTTAACCCAAAATTGATGAAACGAAAAGGGTTTTTAAAGGATATTCTCAACTTTCCACCAATATAAATTATGCTTTACTTTGAATTTAATTAGTAATTATTATTCATTTTCTATTCAAATTATGACTAAAGTCCTAATTGATAGGGTGATTGAAAAACATCTATAGCTTTCAAATGGTATCATATTTTTTGAATCCAAAAAATGTATCACATTCTATGCTTCACATACTATAGGATTAAAAAAAATAAAAATTGAATTTCATTAATTTTTGACCAAGTTAAGGTGGTCAGACATACAAGTTTTTATAGTTTTTAAAAAATTTAATAAAAAAATCATAATTAATTATTTACTTGGGAAAAAACTACAAAAAAATATGCACATCAGACATATGTCCTCTACTTATATCTAAAATATTATAGAAAAATATTATCATTTTATTGTGGTTAGGGTGGTCAAACAGACACCTACTTCTTATTTTTTCCAAATTTAAGTACTACTGCATTGAAATTTCAATTTTTCACCAAATAGATTTTTTTTTTAAACCTAGTAGTTTAGAAACTACATTCAATTTGCTAAAAATTATATTCTTACATATTTTATAAATAATATAGATAAATTATTCAAATTTTTACATCAAGTTGCCTAACTCTGATTTTTCTAAAAATTTTGCCACTTAAGGGCCTATTTTTTCCATGATGATCCTACGCATACCCATGCATATCTAACCAATCAAAACCCAAAATGATTTGAATTGCATCCAATACCTATTTACATAAAGGAGAATGCCCTTCGAAGCTTTTCCTTCATGCAAGGTGAATCAACTCTTATTTTGTGAGCACGAGGAGGAACCATAACCCTAAAAATATTATCCATTTGTAGACCTAGAAACCAAAGAACCAAGAAGAATCTATGGAGTCAGTAGATGGAATAGATGCAAAAAATAGCAACTTCCATAAAACAGTATAGAACCTTTAATTTTCTCAAATCCATGAGCAATTAATGAGCCAAAAAAACTAAGTATATTGTCAAATATTGCAACATTGCCAAGTGTTTATCTTGGGAAAGAAGAAGAATAGTGGAGTCTTTGAGAAAACCAAACATCTGCTAAACATTGAAAGGGCTTCCTCCAATTTCCAATCATGAGAGAAAGCTCTTGTGGTCAGACATTGAAGGAAGTGAAGAAAATGTATTTCCAAATGTAGCCCTTGAAATCTGGACAACCACCAATACAAATGGAGCCAACATTACAAAATGTTATTAATGATGAGCCATTAGTCCTAAATATTCCTTGAGAATTTCTAATCAGAAGGACAATACATTAGTATGAAGTAACGATAAGGTACACATATCAAATAAATTCTTGGAAATGACAAATAGATATCGTGTGCCCATAAGAAGATGATGCAGTTAGGAATGAATTGTAATTAATCACTAAAAAAAACTTTAATTCCCAATTACCACCATGTGAAAAGTCGAGTCCCAAGAAATTGAAAATGTAAAGAAATTTGATGATGGCCACAAGAATTTACCAGTACCAAATAACTAATGCCAAGAAATAAATTCAAATTCAAATTTGCTGGCAAGGGATTAAAAATATTTCCCATTCTATGAATTTCTAAAAATTCCACTTCACTTTAAATAGTGCTATGGTCAACAAAGGCTAACAAAAGATGTGGAAGGAACCTTGAAAAGAAACCATAAAACCCTTATAAGAATAAAATTCAATGGTGAAGATCATGAAAGAGAAGGTTGCATTCCTCTGATGAGAATTCACAAGAGGATAGATTCGTATCAATGGCTTTATTAGCCAAATAATCACCTACAACATTTGATTCCCTATAACAATGAGCTATAGTGTAACTTGGAAAATCATCGAGTTGTGAAAGCATGAACTCAAGGATGTAATTTAAATGCCATGAAGGAGTATCACAATTCCTTCAAGCCAAAATTGTTGTCATCTAATCCCCTTCAATAAAGTGATGAGGAATTGAAATATTTTTGGCGAGCTTATGGCCAAGACTTAATGCTCTAAACTCAACCACATTATTGGTGCCATCTAAAATTTGATAACAAATTGCTTTTATATATTTCCCATCCCATTCCAATCTCTTAACACAAAAACAATGCTTGATTTTCTCAGATTACTCCTAGAGGCTCCATCAAAATTTAGTTTGATGAAGCCAGGGGGAGGAGGAAACCAGGAAGAAATACTTCTTTTAGGAAAAGAGGTCTTGTGAGAAATAGAATCTGCCTTAGGAGATTTTAGGAAATGCCACAATTTTAGAATAAAGGAATCCCACTCAGAAAAAAACCTATTTTAAGGAGATTTCTTGAATGTGGAAAAATTAGTTACCTCCAAGATCGAGATTTCAATTTTTTGAATAATATGGGACAAAGCGGAAGATTTTTTTCTAAAGATTCCATTGTTTCTTTCGAACTAGATATTCTAGATTAGGATGGAAGGACTAATGTCCCAAATAAAAGAGAATATCGAAGATGGAAACAAAGAAGGCCAAGAAAGAAAATGGAGATACAAAGAATTATGCAAAGGGATTGACCATGCAAGATTATTAAGAAGCCAATACCAACAATTTTGAGCAAATTCACAATTCATAAGAAGATGATCTGTAGAATTAAAAAAATTCCTACACATTACACAAGGGAAAATATTAGGGATGCCCAATCTGTCCAATCTCATGCTAGTTAAAATTGTGTCTTTAATTGCTAACCAAGCAAATGCACTAGTCTTGGGAATAATGTGAGGACCCCAAAAAAGCTTCATAGGAATGGAAACTCTATGATTAACATTAACATGAGAGGTGTAACCATCTTTGACATTATACTATTCTGATTTAGACTTAATCCATATTATTTAATCCTATTTATTTGATATATAAACTTGTCTCTTGTCTAATTCATACTTTAAAGAAGCTTTTAAATGAGATGGCACTTGCAGGAAGCTAAAGTCTTTCCATTTGCATATGAAAGGATTAGAAGGATCAAGGTCAATATAATCTCTAACTTTATGACCCCATTTAGATTTTAATTTTGATTCAATCTGATTCCATTCCCCTAACTAATGAAGAGGGTTATGTTTGTTCCAAGCATCATCCCAGAAAAAGGCTTTATCCCTATTGTTAATCACCCAAGAAAGGTGAGGAAGAGGAATTGAGTTGCAAGAAGAAATAAAATTCCAAATCTTGGAGCCCTTAGGAAGACACTTTTGAGTGAAGATTATTTCTCTATCAAAGGGAGTCCATGTATTTATATCTCATTAATTTACACCATTTAGTTTCAAGTTTAGTGTAGATTTTCCACACCAATATTGCTCCTAGATCTTGTTTTGGAGGAAAGTTTTTCCCAAACCAGCACCACTATATATTTTAGGTTCACAAATGGTATCCCAAGAAACCATAGGTAATTTCTTTTTAAATGACACATTTTCTAACCAAAGAAAATCTCTAAGAACTTTTTGAAGGATTAATCATTTATCCTTGGGTAAGCTTAAGACAAAAATCAAATAAATAGGTAAAGAACACATAATAGATTTAAGCATGATTAATTTACCCACAAAGGAAAGCCACTTGGATTTCCAAAGAGAAATCTATTAGAAAGTGAAGAAATCAGATTATCCCAAAAGTCATGTTTTTCCTTTCCAGAGAAGAAAGGAACTCCCAAATATTTGCATGGAAGAGAGTCACTCTAAAAACTCCAAAACTTGAGTAATTTCCTTTCAATCAAAGGATCAACATTTAGAAAAAATATCTTTGATTTTGAAGGGTTGCAATCTTGCCAAGAATAAGAACAATAAACTGATATAATATTTTTTATAACTTTTTCCTTAGCCATAGTGGGTTGTCCCAAAAGAAGAGTGTCATCAGCAAAAAGAGAGTGGGAAATTGGGAAGGGAAAAGATCGAATAGATATACCTTTCCAAATTCTTGCATTTTGAGCTGAAATTATTGATCTACTCAGACCTTCTACTAAAAGAATGAACAAGGAAGGAGAAATGGGATCCCCTTGTCTCACTCCTTGGGAGGGGGTGAAAAAACCTTGTGGAGAACTATTGATCAGTATTGAAAAGCTTTCCCCCAAGATACATGAATGGATCCATTTACACCAAGCTTGAGAAAAACTATTTTTTTTTAGAACCTTTACTAAGAAATCCCAATTGACCTTGTCATAGGCTTTTAACATGTTAGTTTCAAAACCATAACTAAAGATTTTACAAATAGGACTAAATGTAAAATCACATATGCCACGATGGCAACTTCAGGAGTGCCCTTCCCAAGAACGAAACCACCTTGCTCCTCTGAAATGATTAAAGGTAAGACTCTGGCTAGCCTAGTAGCAATAGCTTTGGTGAAGATCTTATATATTGAATTACAAAGTGTTATAGGCCTGAAATCATTAAATGATGAAGGGATAGATTTCTTAGGAATGACAGCAATGAATGTGGAATTGAAATCCTTTAGTACATTTTTGTATGTTTTGGATTCCTCTAAAGCAAGAATAACATAAAATCCCACAATATCCCAACATTTTTGGAAAAAAAGAATTGTGAAGCCATTCGGGCTTGGGATTTTCTCAGGTTCCATTGAAAAAACCATATTTTTAATCTGCTCAAGGGAGAACATTGACATCAACACTTTATTGTGATCAACATTTATTAATATTAGGATATTATCGATTATCTCATTCTCCCTAAGGGAATTATGAGGAGCACCAGAAGAGAGGATATTTTAGAAGTAATTTACCGCTTCAACACCAATTTCCTTTTTAAAATAATATAGATAACTTATTCAAATTTTTACATCAAGTTGCCTAACTCTGATTTTTCTAAAATTTTTGCCACTTAATGGCCTATTTTTTCCATGATGATCCTACACATACCCATGCATATCTAACCAATCAAAACCCAAAATGATTTGAATTGCATCCAATATCTATTTACATTCAAAGGAGAATGCCCTTCGAAGCTTTTCCTCTATGCAAGGTGAATCAACTCTTATTTTGTGAGCACGAGGAGGAACCATAACCCTAAAAATATTATCCATTTGTAGACCTAGAAACCAAAGAACCAAGAAGAATCTATGGAGTCAGCAGATGGAATAGATGCAAAAAATAGCAACTGCCATAAAACAGTATAGAACCTTTAATTTTCTCAAATCCACGAGCAATTAATGAGCCAAAAAAACTAAGTATATTGTCAAATATTGATACATTGCCAAGTGTTTATCTTGGGAAAGAAGAAGAATAGTGGAGTCTTTGAGAAAACCAAACATCTGCTAAACATTGAAAGGGATTCCTCCAATTTCCAATCATGAGAGAAAGCTCTTGTGGTCAGACACTGAAGGAAGTGAAGAAAATGCATTTCCAAATTTAGCCCTTGAAATCTGGACAACCACCAATACAAATGGAGCCAACATTACAAAATGTTATTAATGATGAGCCATTAGTCCTAAATATTCCTTGAGAATTTCTAATCAGAAGGACAATACATTAGTATGAAGTAACGAGAAGGTACACATATCAAATAAATTCTTGGAAATGACAAATAGATATCGTGTGCCCATAAGAAGATGATGCAGTTAGGAATGAATTGTAATTAATCACTAAAAAAAACTTTAATTCCCAATTACCACCATGTGAAAAGTCGAGTCCCAAGAAATTGAAAATGTAAAGAAATTTGATGATGGCCACAAGAATTTACCAGTACCAAATAACTAATGCCAAGAAATAAATTCAAATTCAAATTTGCTGGCAAGGGATTAAAAATATTTCCCATTCTATGAATTTCTAAAAATGCCACTTCACATTAAATAGTGCTATGGTCAACAAAGGCTAACAAAAGATGTGGAAGGAACCTTGAAAAGAAACCATAAAACCCTTATAAGAATAAAATTCAATGGTGAAGATCATGAAAGAGAAGGTTGCATTCCTCTGACGAGAATTCACAAGAGGATAGATTTGTATCAATGGCTTTATTAGCCAAATAATCACCTACAACATTTGATTCCCTATAACAATGAGTTATAGTGTAACTTGGGAAATCATCAAGTTGTGAAAGAATGAACTCAAGGATGTAATTTAAATGCCATGAAGGAGTATCACAATTCCCTAAAGCCAAAATTGTTGTCATTGAATCCCATTCAATAAAGAGTTGAGGAATTGAAATATTTTTGGCAAGCTTAAGGCCAAGACTTAATGCTCTAAACTCAACCACATTATTGGTGCCATCCAAAATTTGATCACAAGTTTCTTTTATATATTTCCCACTCCAATCTCTTAACACAAAAATAATGCTTGATTTTCTCGGATTACTCCTAGAGGCTCCATCAAAATTTAGTTTGATAAAGCCAGGGGGAGGAGGAGACTAGGAGGAAATACTTCTTTTAGAAAAAAAGGTCTTGTGAGAAACAGAGTCTACCTTAGGAGATTTTAGGAAATGCCACATTTTTAGAATAAAGGAATCCCACTCAGAAAGAACCCTATTTTAAGGAGATTTCTTGAATGTGGAAAAATTAGTTACCTTCGAGATCGAGATTTCAATTTTTTGAATAATATGGGACAAAGCGGAAGATTTATTTCTAAAGATTCTTTTGTTTCTTTCCAACTAGATATTCGAGATTAGGATGGAAGGACTAATGTCCCAAATAAAAGAGAATATCGAAGATGGAAACAAAGAAGGCCAAGAAAGAAAATGGAGATACAAAGAATTATGCAAAGGGATTGACCATGCAAGATTATTAAGAAGCCAATACCAACAATTTTGAGAAAATTCACGATTCAAACAAAGATGATCTGTAGACTTAAAAAAATTTCCATACATTACACAAGGGAAAATATTAGTGATGCCCAATCTATCCAATCTCATGCTAGTTAAAATTATGTCTTTAATTTCTAACCAAGCAAATGCACTAGTCTTGGGAAGAATGTGAGGATCCCAACAAAGTTTCATAGGAATGGAAACTTTGTGATTAACATTAATATGAGAGGTGTAACCATCTTTGACATTATACTATTCTGATTTAGACTTAATCCATATTCTTTCATCTTGTTTATTTGATACATAAACTTGTCTCTTGTCTGATTCATACTTTAAAGAAGCTTTTAAATGAGATGGCACTTGCAGGAAGCTAAAGTCTTTCCATTTGCATATGAAAGGATTAGAAGGATCAAGGTCAATATAATCTCTAACTTTATGACCCCATTTAGATTTTAATTTTGATTTAGTCTGATTCCATTCCCCTAACTAATGAAGAGGGTTATGTTTGTTCCAAGCATCATCCCAGAAAAAGGCTTTATCCCTATTGTTAATCACCCAAGAAAGGTGAGGAAGAGGAATTGAGTTGCAAGAAGAAATAAAATTCCAAATCTTGGAGCCCTTAGGAAGATGCTTTTGAGTGAAGATTATTTCTCTATCAAAGGGAGTCCAAGTATTTATATCTCATTAATTTACACCATTTAGTTTCAAGTTTAGTGTAGATTTTCCACACCAATATTGCTCCTAGATCTTGTTTTCGAGGAAAGTGTTTCCCAAACCAGCACCACTGTAGATTTTAGGTTCACAAATGGTATCCCAAGAAACCATAGGTAATTTCTTTTTAACTGACACATTTTCTGACCAAAGAAAATCTCTAAGAACTTTTTGAAGGATTAATCCTTTATCCTTGGGTAAGCTTAAGAAAAACATCAAATAAATAGGTAAAGCACACAAAATAGATTTAAGCATGATTAATTTACCCACAAAGGAAAGCCACTTGGATTTCCAAAGAGAAATCTATTAGAAAGTGAAGAAATCAGATTATCCCAAAAGTCATGTTTTTCCTTTCCAGAGAAGAAAGGAACTCCCAAATATTTTTATGGAAGAGAGTCACTCTGAAAACCCCAAAACTTGAGTAATTTCCTTTTAATCAAAGGATCAACATTCAGAAAAAATATCTTTGATTTTGAAGGGTTGCAACTTTCCAAGAATAAGAACAATAAACTGATATAATATTTTTTATAAATTTTTCCTTAGCCATAGTGGCTTGTCCCAAAAGAAGAGTGTCATTAGCAAAAGAGAGTGGTAAATTGGGAAGGGAAAAGATCAAATAGGTATACCTTTCCAAATTCTTGCATTTTGAGCTGAAATTATTGATCTGCTCAGACCTTCTGCTAAAAGAATGAACAAGGAAGGAGAAATGGGATCCCCTTGCCTCACTCCTTGGGAGGCGGTGAAAAAACCTTGTGGAGAACCATTGATTAGTATTGAATAGCTCTCCACCAAGATACATGAATGGATCCATTTACACCAAGCTTGAGAAAAACTAAATCTTTTGAGAACCTTTATTAAGAAATATCAATTGTCCTTGTCATAGGCTTTTAACATGTCTAGTTTCAAAACCACAACTGAAGATTTTGCAAATAGGACTAAATGAAAAATCTCATATGCCATGATGGCGCATTAAGGAGTGCTCTTCCTAAGAATGAAACCACCTTGTTCCTCTGAAATGATTAAAGGTAAGACTTTGGCTAGCCTAGTAGCAATAGCTTTGGTGAAGATCTTATATATTGAATTACAAAGTGTTATAGGCCTGAAATCATTAAATGATGAAGTGATAGATTTCTTAGGAATGAGAACAATGAATGTGGAATTGAAATCCTTTAGTACATTTTTGTATCTTTTGGATTCCTCTAAAGCAAGAATAACATCAAAGCCCACAATATCCCAACATTTTTGGAAAAAAAGAATTGTGAAGCCATTCGGGCTTGGGGATTTCTCAGGTTCCATTGAAAAAACCATGTTTTTAATTTCCTCAAGGGAGAACATTGACATCAACACTTTATTGTGATCAACATTTATTAATTCTAGGATATTATCGATTATCTCATTCTCCCTAAGGGAATTATGAGGAGCACCATAAGAGAGGAAATTGTTGAAGTAATTTACCACCTCAAGACCAATTTCCTTTTTAGAGGTAAGAGTAGATCCTGAAGATGACAAGATTGAAAGAATTTTGTTTGTTTGCTTGTGTAATTTTGCCGAGGCATGAAAAAAATTTGTATTCTTATCTCCTTCATTCAGCCAAGTCTCTCTGCACTTTTGTCTCTAGTAGCATTCTTCTCGAGCTAGAATCTCTTCTAGATCTGCTTTAAGCTTTTTCTCCTGGTTATAAAAAGAACTATCCATTCCCTTCTTAATAACTTATTCATATATTGCAAAAAGCTCTGATTCTCATCAAAAAAATTTTGTGAATATATTTTTGAAATGATTGATGTTCCAATCCTTGATTTTAATCTTAAGAAAGTGTAATTTTTTGCTCAATTGAAACATTCTTGTCCTCTTAAAAAAAGGATTGTTGAGCCACCAGTTTCTAATTAAATCCATAAAGTTGGGATCTCTAAACCACATAGCCTCCATTTTGAAAGGATATTTGATATTTCTTCTAACATCAGAAAAGGAAAAAGAAATTGGAAAGTGGTTAGATCCCAGAAGAGCATGAATAATCGAGAAAAAATCCCATGGTGTTGCTAGCCAATTTTTCGAGAGCAAAAAAGATCAAGTTTTTCAACAATTTGACAAAAATCCTTTCATCTATTTGTCCAAGTATAAGTTCCATTTTTGCTAGGAAAATCATATAAATTGTTGGATAAAATGAAGTTGTTAAAGTATTCTAACATCGTAGGTGGGGGGGTTATACCACCCATTTTTTCTGAAGAATTTCTGACAACATTAAAATCACCTGCTATAATTTTTAAGATAGGAGGATCAATCTCAAGACTTGCAGAAAGTTGTATCCAATTTTTTTTTTTGCTAGCTAATGAACATGGACCATAAACATTGTAAATTAAGAATTGCATGTTTGTTTTTAAACACCAAGCAAAGACTTTTATCCAGTTTGCCTTGACTTCAATCAAATCAATTTTGACAAATATTTTATTCCAAAGTATGATTGATCCCCCCGAAGCACCAAATACAAGAGAGACAATCGAATCCCAATCAATCCAGGAGCTAAAAGTTTTTTTAGTTGTTTGACATGATAATTTCATTTCCTGAAGCAAAATGATCTCAGAAAGAGTACCGAATAAATAATGCTTAATTAAGCATTTTTTGTTAGGGGCATTTAAGCCCCTAACATTCCAAGAAAGGACTCTCATTGTCCTCGAGGAGAGAGTTCTTCTCTCCTCTTCTTTTCAATTCTTCCTCAGGATTTTGTCTCTGCAGTAGAATCACACTGACAACATTGAGAGGGGGTGTTCAACCCAATAGATTTCTTAGAAGCTGAACGGAGATTTATTTCCAATGTAGTTTGTAAACCTGCAGCAATTTCAAGATTCGTCTTCTCTTTATTGGATTTCCGACCTCTTTTAGTTCTAGGAGAAGTTGAAGCCTTAAGGTCAAATTCTGATTGAGATATGGAAGGTGAAGAAAGAAGATCCAAGGTAATAGGAACAGAAGAAGAAGGGAGGGAAGTGGCAGCTTCATTAAAATTTGCATCTCTGAATCTTTGCTTGGGTTTCAATTCTGTTGGATTCTATGAGATATTCCTGAACTTTGATCTTGCAAATTATCTCTTGATATTCTCTAGATAATGGCATGTTGTGTAGCTCAATACGATAGAATGAAAGAGGAAGAAAAGAATTGAGCTCCAGCATATTGTTTCATTGTTTACTGGGGCAGAATGCAGTCGAATGAGTTTCAGTGCAAGAGTTTCAATGCCGAAATAGATTACTATTTTTTACATTTCGTTAGGGTAAGAAATTCCTTTTCGTAGTTGAAATATTTTACAAATATAGAAGCAAATATAATTAGGCATCTTCTAACAGAGGGATTCGTCTATGTGATTGTTGGCCTTTCCAATGTGAACTCTCTTACAACTTTGAAATAGATTACTAATCTTTACATTTCATGAAATAAGAAAATACTACCGGTACTTAAGATTCTTACAAATTTAGAACCAAACATAATTATTTAGCTACTAATAAATCTGATGCGATGCTAGGTTTGTTGAAGTTGAATAACTTCCATGCCTTAACCTCGAATACTCTTCATATGCATGACTCTAACAACTATCTATTTAAAAGCTGCCTACAGAAAAAAGAAGAGGAAACTAAGTTAAGAGTCATGAAGCTACCGAGGAATATTAAAAGCAGCGGGTGAGCTAATTGGGAATAGCATGATATCAAGGAGACTTCAGAGCAAAACAAGGGCAAATGTAAACATATGGCTGGTAAAGACAAGAAAGAGGAAGAGTAAATGGCGTTTAGAACAAAACAATAAAAAGGTCCACAATCAAGATTAGGGTAGGCAACCTTGGATCATGTTAAAGAAATAAAATACGTTGAAAACAAAGTACCAGTCAAAAATTTGATAAAAATGTCTTTTGAATGGCTTGTCTAGAGGGCCAACTATGAATGTAGATCTTATCCTTGACTAGCAACTTGTAGATAACTAAACATAAAAATCAATGTGATGTTTTTGAAAATTTGGGGATCTTTTGATGCTGATCAAATCGACCATCATTACTTGCTTTTCCTCGGAATGGTAACATCTGTTGGGATGTGAAGCCCAATGGTCACATGACCGTTCGTATTCTCCAATCTCTTCGTATTCGAAGAGCTTAGCTTTGTATAAATACAAGAATACAGTCCATGTATCATATAACTGATAATACAAGTTTTCCCTGCTTTCCCGTGGATGTAGCCATTTATGGTGAACCACATAATTCATGTTGTGTCTTATTTTTGTGTATGTTTATCTTCTGTTAGTTATGTTTTTATCTGCTCTTTAATGCTCATCATTGGTATCAGAGCTAGGTTAGAGCCAAGGAGCAGATATGGAAGATAGTGTACTTCTGTTAACTGAAGAAGAAATTGAAACAAATGCTTGGGTGCTAGATACGAGAGCTTCGTTTCATGTTACTTCATGTAGGGATTTTTTCAAAACCTTTCAAAATGGTGTTTTTGGTAAGGTCCTTCTTGCAGATAATAAATCTCTTGATATTGTTGGCATAGGAGATGTTTTGTTGAAACTATCAAATGGAAAAGGCTGGTTTTTAAGGGATGTCAGGTATGTCCCTCAACTGAAACATAATTCAATTTCAGTTGGGCGATTGAGTTCTCAAGGCTGTGGAGTCACTTTTGAACTAAGCAGATGGAAGGTGACAAAAGGAGCCTGAGTGATTGTAGAAGGCAGCAAATTAAACACTTTATATGTGTTGGAAAGTCACAATGAGGTGGGAGCTGTGATGGAAATGGTGGATAGTGACACGAAGCCCTGGTTCAAGAGGCTTGGTCACATGGGCAAGGAAGGTCTTGAGAATTCGCACAAAAAGAACCAATCTCCGAAGCTGAAATCAATGAAAGGTAAGAAGAGGGTCACGTTTGATCTTCCAGAGGAGCAAGAAGAAGTGAGGAATTCCATGAAATGTAGGGTGAGAAATTCTGATCACAATTCCACAAGTAAGAAGTTAAAAGCACAAGTAGTGCCTCGTGAAGAAATAGCTTTTGCTGCTGTTGAATGTGGAATTTCGTTGATGGAAATAGATGAAATTGCCCTAGTTGCACAATCTATTGTATGAGCCACTCTAATGGATGAAGATATGCCATTTATTGAAGCAGAATTGCATGCAGGTGAAGCCAGAGAGGTTGAGAGTGCAACAGTGGCTGATAATATGGATGGTAGGATAAACGATCTGAGTGGTGAGCACTTGTAGTACACAGTGCAAATTTCTCTGAAACTAGACAAGCAGTCAATAGTGGATCCTCCGGTGGCAGTGATGGCGGAGGAACTATATTTTTCCAATACAGAGAAATTGGGGGAGAAACTAGAGTCTCTACCCTATTAGCTAAAGCTGGAGAAGTCTAAGGATGAGAAGGAAAAAAGGGAGGATTTGAAAGCTAAATTTGAGCCACTGTGTAAATCTGTGAAAGAGATTTTGGGGTCTTCTTCTTTATTAGCGGTTACTCAGAAGCTAATAGCCACAGAATATGTAATATCATCAAAGATTGATGCCCAGAAGGGATCGCTTTGGCCCATGACATTCGGCCTGGCATGTTGTGCAGTGGAGATGATGCACACAGGGGCTGCAAGCTATGACTTGGATAGGTTCGACATCATTTTCAGGCCCAGCCCTAAACAGTCTGACTGTATGATCGTTGTGAAGATTCCTGGGCTGGAGAAGCCGTCTGTTGTTTATCTAGCCGTGGTCGATGATCTTTTGGAAGATGGGACCTTGCTGGAGGGGTGGAGCCATGATTTGGTTTCGTATGAGAAGAAGAAGCTTGGAGTTTCCAGTAACTATGCTAAGTATCCTTATTTAATGCAGTCTGCTATTGGTTATGGTGATGGTCGTAATGCTGTGAAGGCACATATGCTTATAATATAGAAGGCCATGAGGGAAAGGTGGTTAATCTGCTACTAATTTCGGCACTGGATGGAGGCCTTTTTGCCACTTCTCAGGCCTTAGGAGATCGATTCTTGAAATGGAATGTGATTTCTATACTTGAAGTAACTTGTACAATGCAGACACATGAACATGTGTGTCATGGCGGGATTGAGACTGAGGGTGAAGGAATTACTAGTGAGCGCCCGTCCTTCACACCAGTTGTCATCATTGATGTTGAGATGAATAAAGAGAGAGTCAAGATTACAACATTTGGTGCAGGTATGGGTATTGTCCTAATTCAAAATGCTGAACAGCTAGAGGATTATGCAAAAATAGAGGAAGCAAAAATAGAAGAACTGATCAAGAGTGTTCCTGATTATGAGTTTACACCTAGAAAAGTTGTAGGAAAAGATGTTTTTGCTTCTGATCGGATTTGGAGAAAACTAATCCGAAGTGTTCGTGAGCAAAGTTTGGAAAAGTTAAAATCTTCAATGGGCCTGGTTGTGATGTGAAGAGAAGATGGAAATGCAGGGGATGACACAGTGCATGGTTGTGCTGATTGGACTTCACGGGGGAGATTCTTGGGATGTGAAGCCCAATGGTCACATGACCATTCATATTCTCCAATCTCTTCGTATTCAAAGAGCTTAGCTTTGTATAAATACAAGAATACAGTCCATGTATCATATAACTGATAATACAAGTTTTCCCTACTTTCCCGTGGATGTAGCCATTTATGGTGAACCACGTAATTCATGTTGTGTCTTATTTTTGTGTGTGTTTATCTTTTGTTAGTTATGTTTTTATCTACTCTTTAATGCTCATCAACATCTTTATTACTTTTATTATGGGAATTTATGAAGTATTCTTGGCACGGAGGTTAGCTAAGTGATATAAATTACTAGAAATTTAAATATAAATGATTAATAAAATTAAAACACAATAAAATTAATTTTACAAGAGAGAGGTACAAAATATCACAATAGTTTGATTTGATATTTTATTAAGGAAGGAAAGAGCTACAATATTAAACCTTGAAGATTTTAAATCTTTGAGAATAAAGAAGTGATCAAGAAAACTGAAATAAATAATTTCTTATTGAAGTTTCTAAATCTATGAAGATAAGGAAAAATATAGAATTCTATGAAAGAAGAGAATGTGTAACTCATTATCATATGCTACCTATACATAAAAATAAATTGCCTAAGTAAATTTAATAAAGTGGAATATCACACTCGGGATAAATCATATCCAAAATGAATAAAATATTACACTAATACTATCCACTAAATATACATGTAGCAATACTTTGAGGTCAATTAACTAAGAGAGAGAAATTATTTGAAAATTTTAATATTTTCATAAATCATATTCATATAATAATATTTTTAAAATCTAAAAAATATCATTTTGTGGATCTATAAACATAGTATTTTAAAATATAATTTTTTTAATTCTATTTTAATTATTATTTATATATTTTAAAATTAAATCAAACATTGGTCATTAACACCAAAATATAATGTTAATTATCTTCTTTAAGAAAAACACTACAATTTATTAAAAACATTGTAAAAAAATGATGCACTATAGAGAGGTTTCATGTCAAGATGTCATAATATTTTTTATTTTGAATAAATAGTTAAGGAAAATAGTTGTGTCCCATTGAAATAGTTGTATTTTTATTAATGCACTATTTAAGATTTATTTAAAAATATATATTTATTGAAATGGAGAAACAATCCATCAATTATTAGTACAATTTTTTTTGAAAAAAAAAATTACAATATAAAAGGCTACATCCCACTTGATCATATTGTTCAACCTTCATCAACAAGCAAATTATACTCTTGATTTTATTAAAAATATATTAAAATATTTTTTTATTTTATTTTTAAATATGAAAATAAAATACATAAAAAAAACTAGATTTCATTAGTTTATATTATTTCAAAATTTAAAATATATCAATTGAACTTTTGATTCAAGTTAAAAAGTTAAACTATTATTGATCATTTCTTTTATAAAAATGGGACACAAGTTTAAACTTTCATCCCAAATTCTTATCAATTATCATTCATTTACAATACATTCCAATTTTTCTCAAATTTTAGATTTCATGTTGTAATTGTGTTGTTTTCTATTCCAAATTGTAGCTTCACTTCAACTTTTGAGGTGTGAATATTTCCATGCACCATTTTGTTGTGAATATGTTTAACATTATCTTTTAATTAGTAATATATAGATTATTTATCAAAAAAACAAATTTGTTTATATAAATAAGCTTGCATAGTCTCACAACACATTCATATACAAGCGCTACTTAAAAAAAGTGCACCATCATTAATTTTAATATGTTATCTCCAAAATAAAATTACAATGTTGTTTGCCACATTAATGGAATAATTTAATTTAATTATAATACTACCAATAAAAAATAAGGAACAATATTTAATAATTAATAGTAACTCAAGTAAAAATCTAAAATGTCACTTAAAAAATCAAACTTTGCATATTGAGAATTCACTTCAAGATGAATGATACACCTTGAAGATTATTTTAATGTTTACTTGGTGTGACATTGAAAATGAGATAGTAAAAGAGTCCAAAGAACTTGGAAGTTTTACATCTATTGGTCTAGCTTGTTAATCTTACGATGCTTGAACTCTGCATAAGTCTTAGCATTGTATAAGGGAGGATTTTTGTCATCAATCAATTCTTTCATGGGGCCAATAATTTTATTAGGAGGAGGGGTACAAAATACTGGCCATGACATTCTCACTTTGTCCTTGCTCACCACACTACGATGCAAAACACTCTTGTACTTTCCATTGCTCAAAACCTGTACCATTACTATCATCATGAGAAAAATATAAGAAATTAAAAAGAAAAAGAAAAAGAAATTAAGAGAGATAAGTAAATAACCTCTAATTGGTCTCCAATGTGGACAATGATAGCATTGGGAACATACTTTGCACCAACCCAATGGCCATCTTTCTGCACTTGTAGACCTGGAACTTCATTGGGCACAAGAAGGGTTAATGAACTCATGTCAGTGTGGGGTTCTACTCCCAAAGCAAGTTCTGGTTGGGGACATGGTGGATAGTAATTTATTTTCATCTCCATCTCCAAATCCTCACCACCAAGTTCTTCTTTCATAGCATCTTCTTCCACACCAAGATAAAGAGACAAGGCTGAAAGCAACTTGTCCACCACTTGTAAAAGTGCTCTAGCATATTCATCATTCACCTCTCTAAGATAAAATTATTAGTGAGTATATGTATTAATCAGTCAAAGTTCAAAATCATTTTTATAATGTATTGCAAAAAAATAAACTTAGCCAACACACAAGTTTTTTTATAAAGTATATAATTACATGTTTTTTCAATACATTTTAAAACTAAAAATAAGCAACTAAGTCACATATTTAGAGAGCTCTAAAAATGATAGATAGATTATTTTTTTCATTGTTCATATGAAAAGTTGGTATAATAGTTTGAAAATAGAAAATTAAATATTAAACTTAGTCAAATTAGGATTCTTTTATAGAAAAATATTACTTCATTAAAATTAAAATAAATAATGTCATTATATGTTTCTAGACAAGCTATTGAATTATAAATAATCTAATATCTATAAATAGAACATATTAAAGTAGTATAAATATCTTAAATATTATATTATAATTATTTTTTTTAAAAATAAATCTAAACTTTAAATATTTTTTTAACAATTACAAATAACTAAAATTAATGGAATCCCAAGAAAACTAAAATAAGAAAATTTGTTTTTAACTACAATTATAAGAGTATTTTTTTCTAGATTTAACTTTGTAGTTTATTTGTATCAACATTGATAGAAATAGACGAATGAATCAAAGAGTTGTACTTCAATTAGTTTAATACAACTACTAAGAGTGATGGATGTTCCTACATTAGACCATCCATTAAGGTTCAAACCCCTCATGATATGCTATAAGAGATAAGGGTGGGACCATGCTCCAAAACTTTGATGAATCCAATACCCCTTAGACCTTAATTTTCAACCCAAGAAATATCAACATAAGCTCATAGTATGATTTCAGATGAGAGTGATGGATGTTCCTACACTACACCATCCATTAAGGTTCAATCCCCTCAAGATATCATATAAGAGATATGGGTGAGACCATGGTCCAACACTTTGATGAATCAAATACCCCTCAGACCTTACTTTTCAACCCAAGAAATATTAGCATAAGCTCATACTATGATTTCAGATGAGAATGATGGATGTTTCTATATTACACCATCCATTAAAGTTCAAACCCCTAAAGATATGATTTAAGAGATATGGGTGAGACCATTGTCCAACACTTTGACGAATCAAATACCCTTCAAACCTTACTTTTCAACCCAAGAAATTTCATCATAAGCTCATAGTATGAGCTCAGATGAGAGTGATGGATGTTCTTACACTGCACCATTCATTAAGGTTTAAACCCCTCAAGATATCATATAAGAGATATGGCTGAGACCATGCTCCAACACTTTGACGAATCAAATACTCCTCAGACCTTACTTTTCAACCCAAGAAATATCAGCATAAGCCCATAGTATGATTTTAGATGAGAGTGATGGATGTTCCTACACTACACCATCCATTAAGGTTCAAATCCCTCAAGATATGATATAAGAGATATGGGTGAGACCATGCTCCAAAACTTTGATAAATCCAATACCCCTCGGACCTTAATTTTCAACCCAAGAAATATCAGAATAAGCTCATAGTATGATTCCATATGAGAGTGATGGATGTTCCTACACTACACCATCCATTAAGGTTCAAACCCCTCAAGATATGATATAAGAGATATGGGTGAGACCATGCTCCAACACTTTGACAAATTAAATACCCCTCAGACCTTACTTTTCAACCCAAGAAATATCAACATAAGCTCATATATGATTTCAAATGAGAGTGATGGATGTTCCTACACTACACCATCCATTAAGGTTCAAACCCCTCAAGATATGATATAAGAGATATGGGTGAGACCATGCTCCAACACTTTGACAAATTAAATACCCCTCAGACCTTACTTTTCAACCCAAGAAATATCAGCATAAGCTCATACTATGATTTCAAATGAGAGTGATGGATGTTCCTACATTACAATAGATCCATTAAGGTTCAAACCCCTCAAGATATAATATAAAAGATAAGGGTGGGACCATGCTCCAACATTTTGACGAATCCAATACCCGTCAGATCTTAATTTTCAACCCAAAAAATATCAGCATAAATTCATGCTACCATTTCCAACAACAAAAATATCTATTCAAATAATATAAAATCCTCAAAATGCAGCTGAATGACAACTAACTCAAATCGATCAACAGAAATAGAAAATCAGCAGAAACAAATTAAGTAAATAGAAAGAGAAGAGTAAGTGTACATGTAAGAGAGAGGATGGCAAGGCCAGGTTTTGAAGTCACGTCTGGAAGGAGGCCACAAAACATGGAAAAAGTAGTCAATCCACTCGAGCTTCCCATCAATGTTATGGGCCAGCCGGGTACCATAGCCCTCCAAAACACCTGCCGCCGCATTGTTGGAATAGCTCTCCTTTTCCTCCTGTGGAAGATCGAAGAACTCCTTCCCAACTGCCTGCAGGCGTTGAATGAGTTCCTCAGAAATTCCGTGGTTCACCACTTGGAAAAGCCCCCATTCACTAGCGGCGCTTCCTATCTCCGCTATGCTTTTCTCACGGCGGAGGCCAGGCCCACTTAAATTGGCCATATCTATGAGCGGAACCTGCACAGGAGGTCCGTCTGTGTTGGCACCGGGCCTCTCATGTTCAGGCCTTATGAACTCAGCTGGTATGCTCGTCATCCCATTCCCCGCCAGGGATTGCACTCTAATAGCCGCCATTCTTTCTCAGCTTGGTTTTTCTTATCGAATGCCGTTTGATTGTTTGAACAGATTATTTATAGAAGTGACGGGGGAGATTGTTTGAACAGATGAACCGCGGACCTGCTACGCTTAGAGTGTGCCGGTTAAGCCGGCTGCTGGGCCGGCTTAACCGGCACACTCTAAGCGCTGACTTAGGTGGCCGGGCCCACATCCCCGTCAAATCAGACCCCCCTTTCCTTTCCGTTTTCATAGTGTCGTCCAGGTTCCGTTACCGTTTACCTCCACCGTTTAAAACAATTTTATTTTCCGTTTATACTTAAACTCGTTGCCATCCTCAATGTTCTGCTGTCGGAAAGGGTGAGTGTTAGTTTGATGCAGGGTTTTAATCCCACATTTGTCCACTCAAGAAAACCAAGGGGGAATGAGGCTATAAGTAGAGGCTTGAGAGATATGATTTATAGCATTTGATACAATGATACTTATTATAAACAATATTGTCAATTGACTCAATTATGATATCAAATGGATATATAATTGTAAAACTTAAATTTATAATTTTTTTTATTATATTGGTTGGATTTATTAATAGATATATTTTTTAATTTTATGTTCTTTAAAAAATATTAAATTTAGAATTATTTTTATTATATTGTTGAATTTATATTTTAATTTTTTGTTATTTAAAAAATATTTCTATATTATTCTTTTATAAGAATTATTTTATTTATTTAAAATATACATTTTTATTTTAAAAATTATTTTAGTTTATTCAAACAAATATAACACATTCTCTACAAACATAAATGAATATTACTTCAAAAAAAAAAAATCAATTTTATTTTAATGGTGAGATTAATTATCATGAACAAAAAAAGAATAAAAATGAAGGTAAGACAATCAAAAAAGGAAAAAAATGAAGGTAAGACAATCAAACAAAAATGTTAAGACTGATTTGAAAACTTCACAAATAATATTTGGACATGGACTACATAAACATGTTTCATTGAGAATGTGTTATATTTATTAATAAAATTACCCTAAACTGAAGGTTTCTTGAAAGCTTGAAGGTCTTATTTGTGATAGATGTCAACAAGAGAAAAAAGGACACTAATTTTCATTAAATAACATGGATTCTAATCCACAACTACTTGAACATCAAGAATTAACACAAGTTGAAAAAGTATTGATAGCATGTTTCAACCCAATATTTTAAATCATACATGCAACTAGAGAACAATATAAATATAAGGACATATCATAGTTTCGTGAGAAGTAAAACAAAAAAACTAATGTTTTTCCACATCAAATAAAAGATTTACCTATTATTATTGCTTGAAAAATGAGTTGGTATCGAATAAATTATGATTTCACAATCAATAGAGGGAGAGTATACAAAGCATTTAAATATTAAAAAAGATCATGAATATTATTATAGAGATATTGAAATTGATGAAAATGTTCTTAATCGACTAACATCTAATTCAAATGAAAATATTTTTGACCAATTGAACTTTTTCCATGTATGGAGTTTGATTCTGATGCAAATGAATATATATTTGTGGGTCAAAAACTAGAGATGGACTAAGGAAAAAATGCTGATCGCATGATATCAACGACTTCCTAACCATCAAATGCCTCAAGAGACATGGAACTAATTCATGCTTGTTTAAATAACCATGTCTTGATTGACCAAGGATTGGAACATCTCCAATGAATGATTGCATTATATGGGTTATTTGATATGGTTTTCCCATACTATTCATAAATAGATGATATCATTGGTTAGGACTATCATTGAGGATAGTCCATCTACATGAATTTGTTATACATATTAGTCCATCTATGAGGTCCAATCCATTAGAAGAGATTCCATCTACATATTAGGTCAATTGAATGTGATGTAATTAATATGGTCAACATGTTTACTGGTAGGGAAATCTTTACCAAATCCAAGGGACTATATATGTGTGAAAAATATACATAAAATAAAAGAGAGGAAAATTGTAAAAATATCAAAGAGAAATGGAGGGAAACTTCTTCCCCTACATATGTAAATGCCAAGATAAAACTTATAGCTCAATCTAAGACTCCTAAATTTTGTTAGCATAAAAACTTATATTGTGCATTAATATTCTTTGTGAACATATTCCATTTGACCTTAGTTAATGTATTTGTGAATTCCATGGGCTATTATCTACAAATGTAATATGATGATGATCCCTTTTATTGTCTATATTGTAATTTTGACGACATGTGGCTTTCCTCTAACTCTCAAAATAGTTATGCCATATGTTGCAGTATAATTGACAATGAAATAAGTTGTTAATATTATGTTCATAGGGAAAGTTTAAATATGGTAATTTTTATTCTTGTATATTAAAAAATTTCATATCTTTTGTTCCTTTCTTTCTTCTCTCTTCCTTGCCTCTTTTTACCATATTCTTTTGGATTTTCTTTGTAGGTTGGATAGGGTAGGATTATATTTGTTTCTCTCTAAAAGTGATATACATAAATGAGTTTATCTAGCTACACTTGGAATATGAAAAATCCCCTTGTTATAACATCTCATTTTCCATGACCAAAAAACAATCTCACTTGTCAATATGTGATTCTTGTAAAGCCAAGAATTGGTAGCTATAAAACCATGTCAAAATTTAAAATGAAAAAACTTTCAAGAGAGGAAGAGAACCCCTAATTCTTGAATTATACTAGCATCACTTTGAAATGAAAAAAAAAAGACACTAGGAAGGAATGCTTAATATTTTTGAGTTTAGAAGTACTTAAGTACATATAGTTGATTGTACAATTTAACTAGTTAAGCTAGGGGAGGCTTCATCTAAATGGAAAGTCCCCTTAATTTTCAAGGAGAGTTCCCTAGAATTAATTAAGGTTATATAAATTGGAATCCTACCTTTTAAGTTGGAAAAAAATAGGTATATGGGCATTAGGGCTAACAATTTTAAAGTTTGAATTTTTTTTTAATCATTTCATTTAAAATTTATTCACATTCACCTCTAAGAAAATGTAATGAATATCCAATGTACGAAAGAGTATTTGAGTAAATTTATAACAATCCAACTTGGTAATTCATTACTCCTAACAATTAATATGTTAATTTTGGTTCCCATAGGGATTTCAACAACATTTTTGGAAACAATTTGAGAGGGAAAAGAATATAGAAGAAAGTAAGGGTGCACATAAAATAACAAATAATACAAAGGTAGGTGCATAGTTGAGAGGTTTGGAATTCAATAAGTAATATAGGCACCTAAGTTAGGATAATCACAACAAAAATGAAAGAGAGAGAATGCCACATGACATAGACAATGTTAAGACATGAAAAAAAAATAATAATAATAATAATAAAATAATGATATGAAAATAAAGGAAGAAACCATAAAAGGGGAATTTAGTCTCTATCCAACGATGGATTCAACATAGGGTATTGGATATTGCCAATTATTGTGTAGGAGAAAAATAATTAGCAAGAAGAGGATACTTCATATAGTAGGCTTCCATTCTCTCCAATCTTAACTCTATCTTTTTTACTTCTTTTGATTTTTTATCATTCTTAAAAGTATGTCATGACTTACTTCAAGATGCTTACTTGGCTATCATTGATGAAATTCAAGCACACTAAAAATAATGTGTCACAAACATGCTAAACAAGGTATGTGAATGCCAAATATGGTGTGCTAGTGGACTAGTGTACTAATGTAGTATTTAAAGAATTGACTTTTGAATATATTTTTTAAATTAGATTTATCTTTTTTGATTGACTAGTTGATAGATAGATTCAAATCCCATAGGACATTTCCATAAATACATGTCCATGGTCATTAATTGGAAATATATGGCATGAGATCTAATGTGAGAATGAATATTTGAGAAAGGTTTGACTTTTGAGAATGAAAATGGTGAATTTAAATTTGGTAGAAAATGTCTCACAAAATAATCTAGTCCAAGGTGGCTATTTTTTTTAGATTGTGTAATGAAAAATCCTAAGGTGGTTTGTAATGGTAGATTACTAATGGATTGTGCACTAAATGGGTCAAAAATCAAGTTAGGACTAAGTATTTATGATGTTTTTGAAAAATGGTATTAAAAAGGTGTAAGCTCTAAAGTATGCACTTTTATCCCTTCAATTGCAAATAATCTTATAGTTTGACTTGCAAAAATTGTGAGATTTTTAAATTGAATATTTTAGTAATGTACACAATTTTATTTTATTTAATAATTTAATCATGCATGCATTGAAGAATAATGAATTTGACGAAGAATTTTAATTAAATAAGTATATATCAATGACATTGGGTGTATTGAAAATCTAATAGAAAACTTAAGATATCACACTCAAACTAAATTTATATAAAGAAGCTATGTAAGAAAAACACCAAAAAGTGAACTTATAAAAAGAAGACAAAAAATACATGTTCAATAGGTATATGAATACATGATGAAAGATACATCTTTTAATCATATTTTAAAATTGTCAAATTTTTTTGATACAAGAGAATAGACTCGTTAATAAAAAATCATATAAATTGATAACTAAGAAACCTTTTGCAAATTTGTTGAAAAATTTCTCTTTCATATACATTGTAATATTATTCTACTTTGTCTTTCTAACTATTTATCTCTTGAAAAAATCTCCACAACAATGGAATCTTGCTATTTTCATTATGTCAAGCCAAGTAAGGATGTTAATTTAATGACTTGCAATAGATAATCTGCCTAGAAATTAGACTTTTCACTCCTTTTTAGGCAATGAATCCAAATTTATTACTATTCATTGACCTTCTAAATCCTCCTAGAATGGGAGATACTTGAATGTGTGTGTGATGTCAAAAATGAATGGAAATGAATCTTTTTGTACCAATATATAATAAGTTACATAAGCAAAAACACACAAACACAAAAAGAAAAAAGGATTTGAGAAAGTCGAAAGTAAATAGATCAATTTGAATTTAGGTAAGTTGAGTTCATAGTTATGAGGATGACCTCATGATTGTGGACTTAACCTAGGATAAAATTGATGAAACTCCTCATAACTATTTTACATATTATATTATTATTTATGTTATATTATTTATACTATTATATTATAATACTCTACATATTATATTACAAATTATATTATAATATTATATTATTATATATAATATTTGAACTATTATATATTATATTATATTATAATAATAATAATAAAATGTGTATTATAATATGATAATAATATAATATAATAATATATAATTAGTAATATAATATAAAACATCTTATTATTATATTATATTATATTGACAAGATAAGTACAAATATTTTAATAAATGTTATAATAATATAAGATTATGTAATATAATAATATCATTGTTTATATTATATTATATATCATTAAAAATAGAGCTAAAGTAGAACAATATTGGAGGTATAAACTTAATGATTTATTGAGCTGGAGATAAATAGAAGTTGTAGTCTTTTAAATGAAAATGCGTGTACTTTAGATATTGAATTGAAAGTATTGTTTACAATAAATAACTTGATATCCTCTATTTATAGCGCCCTTCCCTTGCTTTATCTCACTGGACAAATGTGGGATTAAAAACCCTGCATCAAACTGTATACTTACCCTTTCTCACAGCAGAACATTGAAGATGGCAACGAGTTTCGTAAAAAATATCTGATTTGCTTGCTTCAGAGTAGTAGACATTGGAAGGCATGCTCGCTTGCAGACAGAGTGGCCGGCTCTGCAGATTTTATAGCGCCCATGTTATCAACGGTAAATAAAATTGTTTAAAACGGTGGAGGTAAACGGTGGAGGCAACGGGAAACGGGAGCGTAGACGTTTCTACGAAAACGGAAAGGAAAGGGGGCTCTGATTTGACGGGGATGTGGGTCCAGCCACCTAAGTCAGCGCTTAGAGTGTGCCGGTTAAGCCGGCCCCTGCTGGGACCTATTAAACACGTGAAATCACCTACCATTTCTGGCTAATTTTATGCTGTGTTTCACTATCAGAATAACGTGGGCAGATCATGGCATAGATCCAGTGTCGGCCGGCTGGGCTTAAACGTCACACACTAAGCGTTGAACGCTTCGTGTGGGCCCCTCCAATCTGCAGCCCCGTTTTCCTGTCTCCGTTCCGCTAACTCCCAAATGCACCGGCCATCCACCATACGTCATGTCATTAGCCATTATATAATGTGTCGTAGGATTTGTCGGGCTGCTATAAGGTACCGGTGAACTTTACCTCGCCCCCGAGAATATAAGTTACTTTTTATTAGGTAGTTCTATTTTTAATTGCTTAATAAAATATATTGTATAGTTTTATATTATATTGTATATTATATAATGGTTTTTTATTATATGTGTTAAATTGAAACTAAAATTGTTTAATTTAAAATATATTTTTACTAAGTATATTATTTGAAATTAAAATTGTTAAAGTGGTTATTATTAAGTGTATTTATAAATGAATTATATGGTTTGTATTTTTAAGCAAATTAAATATTTATATTTTATAAAATTTATATGTTTTATTTTAATAAAATAAAATTTTAAAAATAATTTAGAGTAATTTGATTAGTTAATGTATTTTATTTTTTATTATTATCTTTTTTAAATTGACAATTCATCTATAACCACCAATTATTTAATCTTTTACTTGTTCTTTATTAGACACCTCTATTTTTAATTGTATAATATAATATATTATATAGATTTATATAATAAAACATATAAATTTTATAAACTATTTTAATTACAAGTTATATTCTTAATAAAAATAAATACTAAATTAAACAATTTTAATTTGAATTTAACACATTATATAAAATTTAACATGCAATGTTTTTAACTTATATTGTTTTACTTCTTCTTTATTAGAAAACTCTATTTTTAATTGTATAATATAATATATTATATAGTTTTATCTTATATTGCATATTATATAATGTGTCCACATCAGTTATATGTGTTAAATTAAAATTAAAATTGTTTAATTTAATAATTGTATAATATAATATATTTTATAATTTTATCTTTAACTTGTATTGTTTTACTTCTTCTTTATTAGGCAGCTCTATTTTTAATTGTATAATATAATATATTATATAGTTTTATCTTATATTGCATATTATATAGTGTGTCCACAATAGTTATATGTGTTAAATTCAAATTAAAATTGTTTAATTTAATAATTGTATAATATAATATATTATATAATTTTATCTTATATTGCATATTATATAATATGTCCACAACAATTGTTAAATTCAAATTAAAATTGTTTAATTTAGTATTTATTTTTATTAAGAATATTACTTGTAATTAAAATATTTTATTAAATTTATATGCTTTATTGTAATAAAATAAAAATTTAAAAATAATTTTGAATAATTTGATTAGTTGATTTTATATATATAATGAATACTACGTTGTTATATTACATATAAATATTATAATATAGTATTTTAAATATTATATTATATATAATATTGTTATAATATAATATAAAATAATATGTTATATTATATATTTTTTTTTATTCAAGGGGTAAGCACTTTTGATGAGAGTTATGAACTGGAATACAACCATTCAACAATACCACCCCAATGGGGTTTCAACCTTGGTGGCAAAAACAACAATGCCACCTATAAACCATCACACCATGCCAAGCTAGATATGTTATATTATATATTGTATTATATAATAATATATAAATGTTATAATATATTATATTATAAATATTATACTGTTATATTAGATATAAATATTATAATATAATAGTTTAATATTATATTATACAAATAAGCATAATATAAATTTTGTAATGCATTAAAAAACCCATGTAGAATTATAATATTCAAACTATTATATGTGATGTATTATCACATAATATATTATATTCTTATATATAATATAATAGTTTAAATATATAATATATTAAATTATGTTTGTATTATATATATATTATACATTATACTTAAACTGTAGTATTATATATATAATTATATTATTTATAATATTATAACATACGTTATGATATATTATAAGATAATAATATAATATATAATATAAATCATAATAAAATATATAAATATTATATAATATAATATATATAATATAACATAAAAATATAATATAAAAATATAATATAAAAGTATAATATTATCATTATACTATATCTAGAAAAATCTAGTTTTATCATCTTCTTTTATTGAGGATTAAGCTATCATCAACCTTATAAATCCTATGTATTTAATTACTCATAATATTATTTGCAAATTATTCCTAAGGGATGAGGAACTCCAACACTCCAAAATACTTAGATTAATTTTGATGAAGGATTTTGTGGGGTTTCAAATCTTTGAGGTGGATAGAAAGATGTAACCAAGTAAGGTTCATGATTAAAATTCTCTGTAAAATAATCACCTAGACATTTTAATAGTTTTTAAGCTTTGTGGTTTGGAGATGTCAAAAAAGGCATGAATGTATGGGAAATCCCAATAACCTAAAATCTAGAAAACTTAACACACAAAAGATTTCACAAGGATTCTAGGTGAGGTTTCAAGTACTGAGATTAGGTATTGTACACCTTATATAAAAAAAAATATTATAATATTGTAGATTAAATAAATATTTAGTGTGGTGCATGTAGGAGATGTGTTTAGCCACATTAGAAATTTAAATTAAATAAGATTAAATCATTTGTACAAATAAAGTAAAATAACAATACCAATACTTTCCTTTGAAATAATATAAAATTAAAATTTTCCCTCATATCTTTCTTTTAGCATAGTACTCTATCTTTTCTATAAGAATACATAGGATGAGACAGTTAACAATTATATTGTTAATACCTTGTCTTTTGGTTAAAATTTAGATTTATAATCACATGTTTATGAATATAAATGTTTATTACTATTTTTATGGGATCCCTTTGAAATAAATATTAATATTTTTATTAAATAATTTCAAGTACATTATTTTCATTTTATATTAGTGTGGGTTTGAAGGGTTGATTTTTTTCCCTATATATTATGTTATTTAGTCTTCATATTATTATAAAAATATATTGGAAGGTATGAAGTTCTAGTGCCTTCTTAGAAATTTAATATCTAATAAGATTAAATACTTGGTGACTATAGATCCACTTGTCCATTTATCTATGTGATGAATATCTAATTTTTTGACATTTTATTATTATGGAATGGTGGGTAATAAAAAATATTCAACTAATTTTTAGGAAAAAATTTAAACTCTTCAAAATTTATTTAATTGTTACATATATCTATTTTTATATTTTCCATTCTATTAAATTCAAATATATAAAATAATCTAATAAAAAATTCAAATAAATGATATATTTTTAATATATTATATTATTAATTTAACAACATATTATAATATTATAATATATACACTATATAATACCTATGTAACATATATAATATCTAATATATAATTTTAATATCATTATAATATTATAATATATATACAATATATATGTAACATATATACCATCTAAAATATAATTTAATATATTACAACTAAAGTTATAACAACAAATACAATCCTTAACTTAATCTTTTGTTCTTCTTACACAATAGTCCCACCTCATCAATAATTTCATTTCTAACTTTTTAAAACATAACTATTTTATAAATTTTTAACTTCACTGCCCTAGCTCTTGTTTATTAAATCCATATTTTTATAAAGTAAAAAAATAGTTTACTATTAAGTGAATACAATCATAATATTTAACATTTTAATAAAAATACTTTAAAATTGAGAATGTTATTATTCTTTAGAGGTACATTGGTGGGCCCCACCATATATATATGGTTTATATTTATAATCTTCATTAATAATAGATTAATAATAAAATAAATTTAATATTCTTTGTATTAAAAAATATATTTAATAAATTTAATTAAAATAGCATTCTTATATTTAGAAATATATGTAAAAGATGTTGATATACTTATAGTTAGAAAATTAAAATTTAAGTTTGTTACTAGTAATAATAAAAGACTATATTCATGACCTGAAAAAAAAGTAAAGAAATTAGATTTTTTTAGTTTTAATTATAAGTTAGACTTTTTTTGCCCCATCTGCCACTATTATGACAACTATTGAATAATATATGCTTTAGGTAATTATTAAAATATTGTTAAGTGAATATTTTATTGGTTGAACGATTAAACTTTTTTCTTTTGCTTAGAATGCTTAGAACATTATTAAGTGCAGTCTAAGTTAAATTGAACTTATAATAAAATTAAATTATTAAACATAAAAGTTTCTAAAATTTAAAAGAAAAAATTATAAAAGAAATATGTCAAATTATTAAACATAAAAGAAGTTTCTAAAATTAAAAAAATTAACTATAAAAGAAATATTATAAATTTACTATAGGCCACTTGAAGACTGTGTGGGGTAAGCATGGTTCAAATTAGCTTATTCTTTAATCTATGCAAATATTTTAGAATTTTTTTAAAATTGTTTCTATTTATAAATCATTTGAGTGTTTTGTTACTTTAATTTTAATTTTAAATAATATTCCCCTAATTTTAAATAATATTATAGGGATACCCCCTATCTTTCTTCAATTCATAATAGAAGCAATTGAATTAGATAAATGAAAAAAAAATCATACTTCACAATTTTAGGAAGTACATAATTGGAAAAAATGTGAGGATTTATGAGAGTAATTTCAACCATGATGAGGGTATTTTAGGATAGATCCAACATGCTACTAGCTTTCTCACTCTAAATTCTTTTATTAATAATGGATCCATTCTAGGCATAGGCTTCTTGTGCACTTTCTCATACACTATGGAGTAAAACTTCACTTACCATTATAATTTCCCCCTCATACCTATTATAGTCTTCCCAAACAATTTTGAATTCATTAAACACAACTAATTAAAATATAACTATTCTATAACTTTTTGGCAGCTCTTGTTACATAAGAATTTTATCTTTCTTTCAATTTACATAAAGTAAGAATTAAAGTCAAATAAATTAACTACCAATGTATTCAAACTTAGAGTTAAAAAACATAATCTAAGTACTCTTTTATTTACAGACTAACAAATATTTCTTACAATTTTTTAATAACTAACCATAAAAATTTAAAATCTCAATCTAAGATTCTTCTTCACTTAAGAGTTAAATAACACAATTTAAATTTTATTTTATTTATTTATTTATTAATATCATGTTTTTTATGGTTAAAATATGTATTGCATTATTTTTATTGGACAATGTTAAGTGCATTGGTTTTAATATATGTTAGTGGGTTTGATGGCCTAATAATTTATTCCTTTGTATTCATCATATTATAAAATAATATTGTAAAATAAGAGATGCAATGTTTTTTAGAAAATTAATATTTAATAAGATTAAATACTTGGTTGTTATAGATGAATTGTCAATTTAATAAAGATAATAATAAAAAATAAAATACATTAACTAATCAAATTACTCAAAATTATTTTTTAAATTTTATTTTATTAAAATAAAACATATAAATTTTATAAAATATAGATATTTACTTTACATAAAAATACAAACCATATAATTGATTTATAAATACACTTAGTAAAAACCACTTTAACAATTTTAATTACAAATAATATATTTAGTAAAAATAAATATTAAATTAAACAATTTTAGTTTCAATTTAACACATATAACAGAAAAAAATTATTTAATATACAATAAAAAGTAAAATAAAATAATATTTATATTTTTTGTGACCCCCTTATATATAATACAAAAAAATAAATAAATAATATAAGTTAAAACATTAACTTATATAATGGGGGAGGAGGTAAAGTTCACCGGTACCTTATAGCAGCCCGACAAATCCTACGACACATTATATAATGGCTAATGACATGACGTATGGTGGATGGCCGGTGCATTTGGGAGTTAGCGGAACGGAGACAGGAAAACGGGGCTGCAGATTGGAGGGGCCCACACTAAGCGTTCAACGCTTAGTGTGTGACGTTTAAGCCCAGCCGTGTCGGCCACGATTTGTCCGCTCTTCGGGAGTTCAGTAAGCACCTCGAAAATGTATGATTACTCAATAAGTGAATAACGTGACTTATTTTTTAATGCAGATGAATACTCAACTCTGATAGCAATTATCTAAAATAATAGATAAGGCTGAGTATTCACAGGCTGGAAATGGAATCTCCATGAATATTTAAGTTTAGAAAAGTAGTGTTTCATTATAGAGTTCTTTTAGCTCGTAGAAGTATTTTTCACAATGTGCCAAGTTATGATATTTATATCTAGATACAATATGATTTTTCTTATTCAAATTCAATAATATGGTTTTTTAATTCAAATTTATTGAGTTGATTTGATGATTTATGATCAGTTCATTAATGTTTATGTGTGTGTTTCACAAAGTAATTATAACATATCTAGTTTCAATTTTTAGTTCTAGATAAAACATTTTGATATTGTAATGATCTAGATTTACCACAAAGTTGTAATTGAAACTTGTAATTTTTGAAGAGTGAATGATTAAAGGTGTAATAGACCTTGATTGAGTGTCTCCCTATGTATGGTATACATTTTTTAGATTTGTTCTTGATTAGTTAGCTAGCCAAATGATTGCAAAATCCTTGCAATTTTTTTACAAGGTATATTTTTAGGACAATAAAACAAATGTATGAGTATGCTCATGGATTACGAAGTAGAATAATTTAATATTTTGCAAATATTTATTATATTTCTTAATGTGTGTGAAGAACCTAGTTTTCCTATGCATTTTGGAGGACATGGTCTTTTATGATATTTTCATTAAGGTATCACCATTAGTTTCAAATATTACACTTTTTGAATGAGTTCAATGACTCTATTGCCCAACTAGATATATGCACTAGTTTGTTACTGGCTTCACCTTAGATTCATCTCAACACATTCATAACAAATCTTTTCAATTATATTTTCAATTTTATCTAATATATTGTGGTCTTACTATCATGTTTAAATGTGTATAGATTTTAAGGGGTTATCATAAAACACATACATAGACTTCACATAGTAGATTACAACTTTAATAAGATGTTCGACCTTGAATATTGCAAATTAACATATAGACATGAATGTCAATCAAAATAAGGGTGCACTATGCAATGAGTATGTTTTGTGTCAAGGTAAGTGTTTAGTTACTATGATGATGTCTATGTCAACATTTTAGGGAAGGTCCCCTTAGTTTATTAAAACTATAAATGAAGGAGGCTTTACCCACCTCAAAAATTGATCCTCAGTTGCCCAAGCTTTATCATAAGTGTGGTATTTTCTCCAAATTTGATACCCCTAGAATTTGGGAGGAGATTTTGGCTTTAGGTATTTGGGGTTTACAACTCAGGCCACCAACATGAGGCAAAAATATCTGGAGCTATGCCTTAAGGATGAAGACAAAAGAACAAAGTTATTCCACTATCACTAAAGTAAATAGAAATGTCCAAAAGAACACAATTATCAAGAACCGAGATGGATTATTACTAGAAGATCTTGTGAACACCAAATCTGCCATTTGCTAACACAAGACCAATTAACACTAGTTAAAATCATGTTAGAAACACAAATCTAGCATTTCCTATGAGATTCTTAGCTAAATGAAGATGAAAACATGAAAATGAAAGCATAAACAAACTAAAGATAACATGTAATCAACTTAAAATAGTTAAATGTTCATCCCATAGGGGGATTGGTGCTCCTTTGACGTGGAAAGAAGCCCTTTCCCAACCCCTTTGATAAGCTCCAATGATGCAGTTGATTCCAAGTACCTAAGATGATGAAACAAGCTCAAAATATGGTGAAAATGGTGAATGCTATGAGTGAAAATTTCTATAGTAAGAATGCCTCAAGTTGTGGATCCATATTATGTAGAGAATACCTCTACTTATAAGACTCAAGGATTGAAGAATGAGATAAATTGGTGAATGTGGGATAAAAGGGGAGCCAATAGGAATGTGACACTTGTCACAATTCTATTGGATGAGGGTGCAACAATGTTTGGGGAATGTGTAAAGTAAATGAGATGTAAGAGAGATTAATGCAAATGGATGAGGATTTGAAAGGTTGTAAGAAGAAGTAAATGAATGTGGTTGAAGATGTAAGAGAATGTTGTTGAGAGTGTAAGAGGAGTAAATGGATGTAAGAGGTATTTATAAATGTGTAAGAGGTTATTTAAAACCTTTGGAGGGAAATTGAATGAGGAGGTGGTTGGAAGGAATATTCCTAGGAATATGTCATTCTGAGGATAAATAGAGTAATTAGATAATTAAAAGAAATGAATTTCATGTGCAACCTGGTTAGTTGACCGTGGGTCGATTTAACTATTGAGAAGTTAAAATCTAGAGGATTTGTTAATGATGATTAGAAAGTGATTTAGAGTTGATTAATTTAGAATTAATTAACTTGGATGGGCTAGGGGATTGTGACATTTGATTTGATTTATTTAATCAAATGAGAGGATTTTTAGAGGGATTTAATTAAGAGATTTGATTTAATTAAATACGATGAACATTAGGCAGAAGAAAGGTGAATTAATCTAATAAAGTTAATTATTTGATTAATAGTAGAATTTGATGGATTTAACTAAATAATGTTGATTATTTAATTGATTGGTTAGTCTAAAGTGATTTGGGAGGAAATGGTGTTAATTTATTAGAATCAAATGCATAATATCAATCAGGATTATTTAAGTGTCTACAGATCCTAAGGATATTAGTGATGAATTTGTACCATTATTTGAAATTATACTCAATGAAGATGTTTTTAATATCCAAAACCACAAAAAATATAGGGGAGGTGACACAACCTTCAATGAGTTTTAATATTTTTCCAAAGAAGTCGAATCTATGTAGGACTACATTCATAGATTTCCAAGACACTTTATCATAAGCTTTGGATATGTCTAGTTTTAGGGCCATACGTTCCTTATTGCTCTTGCTCATAGAATGGCAGGTTTCATGAACTAGCATAATGCCATCCATTATTTGATGACCCAGGACAAAACCTTTTTGGGTCGGGTGGATCAAATTATGAAGGGAAGGTTTAATGCAGTTAACCAACAATTTGGAGTAAATTTTATAGAAGGTATTACAAATGTTGATGGGTCACAAATCAGAAAGCCTATTGCCACCAAATTTTTTGGGGATGAGTACACCAAAAGTGTTATTGAACTCCTTGATAATGTTACCAAAAGAGATAAATTCCTTAACAACACAAGTAACGTCATGACCAACAATATCCTAGTACTTTTGAAAGGATGGAAGCCATCAAGCTTTGAAACCTGAAAAGGGTTGAGGGAGAAAACAACCTCCCTGATTTCCTTAGCCAAGGCACATATTTCCATTAATATAATTTCCTAAGGAGAAAGATCATGGAGAATAACATCTAAGAGGTTGACCACTATAGGACTCCCAGTACTCAATTCAAAACTTTTCTTATTTTTCATGTTTTTTGGTGCATTTATTAGGGTCCAACTAGGTCAGCCAAAAGTGTCTCTCTAGGGCATCACAAAGGATTCGGTTGGCATCACTTTTGTTGATGTCGACCCACCTTTGTAGCATAGTGTCATGTAGCGCTATAGGGTCTTAAGGTCGCACATAGAATGTCGACTCACTTTTGTGAAGGAGTGTCACACAATCCCAGAAGAGTCAACCATTTCCTAAGAATGTCAATTTACCTTTGCAATATGGTGTCACTTATGAATATAGTTTCACCTTTGTGAAAGCACAGAGTGCCACCTTTGTAAAAGTCAGCTCGCCTTTACAGTTTAGGGATTTTTAATTTTCAAAATTGCACTAGGTTGATTAAATTTGATGTCATGGGCACTTTGAATGTAGGAGGTCCTTTGCGTACTCCACTCGAAGGAGCATAGGGGTTGGATACTATGCTAAGTGAGGCACTTGAGTGATGAGGCACTATTTTTCCTAGGCTCGATTGGATTTAGCCATGTGGCGTAGATGCCTACAATTTAGATGCACCTAGCTATGATGACAACAATAGTACAGAGATGGCAAAGCGAGACATCATCATTCCATTTATCGATGGGGAAGGCCACAGTCACATTGGAGGATGTATGGAAAATCCTACAGATCTTCATACATAGCGAGTAGATCATTTAGGACATCGAGGCTAGTGGCGATGCTATTTTCTAGTTGTTCAACATCGACAGTATGAGGTGGAAAACACTGGGGTATGTGCAGGATCATGATGGGCCAAAAAGTAGTGATATATAAGTGATATGATGGCCCATGTAGCTGACAATTTTTTTACCAAAAAATTATGAAACAAAAAGGGTTTTTAAAGGAGATTCTCATCTTTCCACCAATATAAATTATGCTTTACTTTGAATTTAATAAATAATTATTATTCATTTTCTATTTGAATTATGACTAAAGTCTTGATTGATAGGCTAATTGAAAAACATCTATAGCTTTCAAACGATATCACATTTTTGAATTCAAACATGCGTCACATTTTATGCTTTGCATACTATAGGATTGAAAAAAATGAATTTCATGAAGTTTTGACCAAGTTAAGGTGGTCAAATATGAGTTTTATATTTTTTAAAAAGTTGTAATAAAAATTCATAATTAATTATTTACTTGGAAAAAATTACAAAAAATATGCATCACATCCTAACATGAGTCCTCTACTTATATCTAAAATATTATAATTTTTTTAATCATTTTATTGTGGTTAGGGTGGTCATAGACACCTAATTCTTAGTTTTTCCCTAAAATTTAAGTACTACTACATTGAAATTTCAAATTTTCATTGAATAAATTTTTTATTTTTAAAATAAACCTAGTAGTTTAGAAACTACATTGAATTTGCTACAGATTCTATTCTTACATATTTTTGAAATAATGTAGATAACTTATTCAAATTTTTACGTCAAGTTGCCTAACTCTATTTTTTCTAAATTTTTTGCCACTTAAGGGCCTATTTTTTCCATGATGATTCTGCACATACTTAGTGGGCAACTCAACTTGGATCGATATGAGGGGATTGCCCTAGATTTGACATTGTTTGTTAGTACACTAATCTTGGGTGTTCTCATTCCCGATAGACAAGCTAGAGGCTATAACATCGAATGGTGCATTGTCTAGTCCTGGATGATGTAGGAGATGACAGTATATGCATGGGGGCCAATTGTATCATGACATGCATCAGGTAGTATATTGCAGGGCCCACTACAATGGTTCCAGGGCTACACTTCTTCATGTCTAGAGGTGTATGAGCACATAGCCATATTGAGGCCCACCATAGTAGATGTGCAGGCAGACTGTGATAATCCTATAGTCTATAGATATGGGAATATGACTACCCTCCACTACACAGCTATCACTAGCATTCTACACTAGAGGCGAGTTATTGATGAGATGATAGTCTTACGATGGAGGCATTGGCTCCATTTCCACAGGTGACATGATGATGACGAGCAGTTATTATACTACCATTAGACCAAATATCTGTAGGGACAAGAGCATCACATGATTTAGTGGTATCTTCCTAGCAAGGTTGCTCAACAGTTCAGAGGGGTGCAAGATGCACCCTACTTAGCATACAAAGCTATATTTTCCCGAAAAGCATGAGATAGCCTAGGGGCAGCAGATCCAACCTCACATAACTATTGATGGTTTTAGATAGTTGGTCATGTAGCCTTGTGTCTACTTTGATGGTCATGTACATGTAGGCACTACACAGGCTTATGATGCATATTAGCTAGCCCATGCTCTTGTAAAACTATCATTATTGATAGTGCCAGTAGTGGGTAGAGGATGGGTCAAAGGACCTCAAATTGGACAATAGTTTCCATAGCAGCCACATGATGGTTAGGATGGGAAGGATGGGAACAATGGATAGGTGTCGCCCCTAGTATTGCTAGTGAGATAGATCACACCACAACAGCCTTCATAATAGCCACCACCAAGTCCCAAACCTCAAGACAGACAGATAGCAGCACTGCAGGCATATGTTCAACATTTAGCAAGGCAGCTATAGCAAGTGTAGGCTCTAATACAGGCCCTAACCCAGGAGAGGGATCAGGTGAGATAGAAGGTGGTGTAGGAGTGCCAGATAAGATGGGATGCTAACCTCAGTTTAGCTCTTGAGATAGGACATAGGTAGCAGCTGGATGCAGCAACATAGTAGGTACAGGGATAGGCCATGGTCCCTGCAGAGATGTACAGGTGAGCCATGCAAGAGGCATCATATTATAGGACTTTGTATTACAAATGTTGTCCACAAGAGTGTTAGGAGTTAGATTTCTCTCATATCAGCTAGGTTGCATTGAGCAAGTCTCACGGGAGGCATTAGGTAGACCATTAGGGTCACACCATTAGAGCTGAGACAACCACCACAGTGATCGACAGGGCGAGGGGAGCTCAAGGCACCAATAGTTCTTGGAAACTTTTTGAGGTACAACCTGATTATATGAAGTATATACAATCATTGGCTGGGTTTTGATTAGCCTCATGTATATTGCATGTGATGACATTATATATCTAATTCTGATTGTATCATGCCATTCAACTTCTTTGATATTATATGAGATGACTCTCATTTATATGATGTAATGTCATTTTATTTTACCTTATGTGTGATGGATGTATGGATGCATATGACATGTATGGATATAATTAATGATCTTATTATGATGTGTTATGTTTTATGATGTGATGCTATGTATGTATGACATGTGTAATGTATGATGGATCTATTTGTATGTATACATTTATATGGTTATGCAATGGATAATGCAAATGTGATGTTATGAGATGCTTAGAATAAAATATCTATATTATATTGATGATAATGCATGTGAAATGGAATGTAATGCAATGGATATGTTTACTTCTTTTGCAGTATCTTTTCCATAGGGTATATGGTGATGCATGATGTATGTATGGATGATGATGATAATGAAAAATGTGATGATTTTAAGATGCTTAGAATAACAAATCTATATTATGTAAAAACCTTAAATGACAATGCAATGCATGGACAATGTTTCCTATTATGATGACACATATGATGATGTAGGATGCTGACAGTTTGTGGATATAGGATGGATGCAAATTAATTTTGTTTGAATGTCATGATACCTTGTTTGTACGTTGAGAAGATAGAAGAAATAGAGGGATCAACCCTTGATTCTAAAAAATATGTAGAATTCCAACAAGTCTATGAGTCGTCGAGAATTTATTAGAAATGATGATGAGTGATGATATGTTTCTTATCTAGGGATTGGGGATGTAAAGAGCATTATTTTCCTTATGTTTGATAACACATATATATACAATGCATCAAGGTATAGACAACCAGGATGGTGTGGTATCTAGTGCGATGGATTTTGACTTAGAAAATAGATAGGAGTATCCTTGTTCACACTTGGCATACAAAACCTTGTTAGAGTGTTCTTCAGAAATTTCATACATCTTAGATGTAATGAAATAACTTGCACAAGAAGAATATAATATGAAATATGCTGAAAATACTTGATAATAATATGCCACTTCGAGGGGGCGACCTCCTAATCCACTTGGAGGGGGATACCTCCAATATTCTTCAATAAGAACAAAATACTCAACATGATGATGAAATAAGTATCACAACCTCCTATATATACCTATTTATGCCTAGGATATCACCCAGGCCAACCTAGATAGCCCTATATAAGTCTTAGGCTAGCCTAAACAACTAAATAACAATATACTAATGATAATATGACCTAATTAAGAGTTAATACAGACACAAGCTGGCTATTCATAACCATATACGCTATGGAAGTAAGGGAATAACATTCCCCCGACCTTTACAAAATTTTTGTCCTCAACGCTAAACAATTGCTGTATATTCTTCATATAATCTTCATCATCCCATGAGGTAACTTCAACTAGAAAATATTTCCTTATAATGACGTAAATTGGAACTATTGATGTCCTTAGCTTCTTCATGCATGTCTGGAAAATTAACTTCAGCTCTAAGATGTGTCTTCCTTTTGCATCAAGCTCTTGATGGTGATGAATGTGTGCTTGCTTTAATTGAACCTTTTTATGTGCCATAGAGGAAGAGGTGAGGAATTATAGTACATGGTACCCTTGCATTGGTTGAATAGCTTGATTAGGATCTTCTTCTTCTTTCACTTCTTCTTCTTCTTCTTCTTCTTCTTCATTTTATTTTTCTTTCGTTTCTTCTTCTTCTTCTTCTAATTCTTTTGCTTATTCTTTTGGTTCTTCTTCTGCTTCTCAATTGCTTGAGATCTCCTTTCTTGGTTCATTCATAAAGGCACTTAACATGCTTTGTATGTCCAATATATATCCTCTTAGGCCACACATCTCCAACTTAATTGATGAAATGTCTTCCTTAACCTAACTTAATTCCTCATTGGGATTAGCATCCTTTATTTTTTCCCCATCTTTATGAAGAGATTTCCCCAGTGTGACAACATTCTTTTTGCCTCTTGTTGCACACCCCGTCATGATGGAAACCAATATTTTTGAAATAAATCACACAAATGAAATTTAAACTCTCTAAAAATTTTACTACAACTTACTAGGGCCAAAATACCTCTTACCTAGAAAAATCTCCAAGAAATAAGTAGATTTGTAGCCTTGAGAGTGATATTTGTTGAAACCATAATTTTTCAATAACTTGCTTATTTCTACTCCAATTTCTTCAAATTTTTTATTGCAGGCTCCTTTATTATTTATTCAAAAACCCAATAAAAATCACTATCCAATTCATAAATATGTGAGAGATATGTAGATTCCAAACAAATTGTGTAGAAACCCTAATTCTACAATAGGGTATGTGCAGGATCATCATGGAAAAAAAAGGCCCTTAAGTGGCGAAAAATTTAGAAAAATTAGAGTTAGGCAACTTGATGTAAAAATTTGAATAAATTATCTATAGTATTTTAAAAATATGTAAGAATATAATCTGTAGAAAATTGAATGTAGTTTCTAAACTACTAGGTTTATTTTAAAAAAAGAAAAATCTATTTGGTGAAATTTTGAAATTCCAATGAGTAGTACTTAAATTTCAGGGAAAAAATAAGAAGTGGGTGTCTGTCTGACCACCCTAACCATAATAAAATGATAAAAAAATTTATGATATTTTAGACATAAATAGAGGACTCATGCCCAGATGTGATGCATATTTTTTTGTAATTTTTTTCCAAGTAAATAATTAATTATGAATTTTTTATTACAACTTTTTAAAAATATAAAAGAAATTATCCCTGACCACCTTAACTTGGTTAAAACTTCATGAAATTCATTTTTTTTTAATTGTATAATATGTGAAGCATAGAATGTGATGCATGTTTTGGATTCTGAAAATGTGATACTGTTTGAAAGCTATAGATGTTTTTCAATCAACCTAGCAATCAAGACTTTAGTTGTAATTCAAATAGAAAATGAATAATAATTATTTATTAAATTCAACATAAAGCATAATTTATATTGGTGGAAAGCTGAGATTCTCCTTTAATAACCCTTTTCATTTCGTCAATTTTGGGTAAAAAAAAAGTAGTCAGCCACATATCCTACAAATACCCATCATATCGCCACTTTTTGGCCCATCATGATCTTGCACATACCCAATAATTTTTTCAATTCTACTCCAATTCCTCTAAAATCTAAATTGTAGGTTATTTGATATGTTCTTAAAAAACCCTTTAAATTCTTTTTAAAAAATCACTAAAATCTGAAAGATATGCTCTTCCTAAAATTGCCTCCAATATTGAGAAAAAAACCTTGCCTCTATGGTGCTAGGATCATGCTCTGATACCACTTGTAATGAAATAACTTGCACAAGAAGAATATAATGTGAAATATGTTGTGAATAATGTATAATAATATGCCACTTCTAGGGGGAAACCTCCTAATCCACTTTGATGGGGATACGTCCAATAGTCTTGAATAAGAGCTCAATACTCAACATGATGAAATAAGGCACACAACCTCCTATATATACCTATTTACACCTAGGATATCACTTAGGCTGACCTAGATAGCCCTATATGAGTCTTAGGCCGACCTAACAAAAAAATAACAATATACTAATGATAATATTACTTAATTAAGAGTCAAGATAGCCACAAGCCGGCTATTCATAACCATATATGCTATGAAAGTAAGGGCATAACATCAGACCAAAACACAGAAAGGGAAAAAACCTCCTAATGTAATAGTCAAAAAGATATCCAAAACATCCTCCCTACAAACTGAACAAAATTAGTATGACAAAGGTTATATTACAAGAATATCCAACAAACATAGCAAACGAAAGATAATGATCAATGCCCCATTCCTTTCTCTCTAAATCATTTTGATTAGACATCATTGAGAGGTCATTGGAATGAGTGCAATAAGATAAATCAAAAGAAAAGATCAAGTACACAAACATGTAAATATTCTTCATACCTCTAGCCAAGACTAAACTATGGTGATACCTAATGTTGATGTCCATTACATGAAGGATACATCCTAGGACATGATGTTATCAATTGATTTTGAGACTAATGGGATGATGTACTATTGATACCAAGAGTTAACCAACTTGTTTACCTATTGACCTAGACCTAAGACCTTGACGTTTGAGTTTAGGCTTTCAATTCACTATACTTGTCTTCGATTGTTTTTCCAAAGGTTGAAGGTGATGAATGACTTTTTGTGAGTGAACTTTTATTGTGAGGAAATGTGAAGTGGGATGGATAATTTTGGGTTTTTTGAATATTTTTGGCATTTTGAAATGTTTTGAGGTTGTTTTGGGTTTTCCGAGACGTTTTACAAATGTTTTGAATTTCCATTTTTTCCAATGTTTTTTGGTATTTTATGAGATTTTGACCAAGAACCTAAGCTAAGGACCTATCTTAGGGGCCTTGGGAGCTGATCAAAGATTAGCCTTGCCTATGTTATACACATAGAGACCATGTAGCTCAACTAACACAAACTCATTTATTGATGAGGTATGAACATGTGGATTGTTAGTTTATTATGATCATGGACACCTAAAGAACCTATCCTAGGGGCCTCAGGGGCTGATCAAATATTAGCCTTACCTATGTTACACAAACAAAAGCCTTGTAGTTTGACATGACAACTATGCTTTTGAGTTTTTATGTTTTCGTCTTGTTTTCAATTTTTTTGAGATATCATGGATGTTTTTGAATTTTTTGGTTTTATGAATGTTTTTGGATTTTTCGATGTTTTGAAGGATTTCAAGGATATACATGAATTTGATCCGATGGAAGTATATGGAATACCCCCAACATGATGTGATAGACTACCTCGATATAGGTAGGCCAAAATGACCTTAGGAATGTACCAAGTAGTACTAAGATGGAACATGATACTGACATAGGATCACTCTATGATGTAGACATGGATGGGCGATGGAAAAAGTGATGGGATGTGATGGGTGAATGTGATGAAAAGTGATGCAGAACAAGCCAATGAATCAATGGTGGATGAAGAGTGTTTATTTACACAAGGTGCCTAATTGCTAGGTTTTCACCAAGGTACTTGCCCAAAGTGCTACTTATGTGGTTTTCAATAGAGGATGATTTTTTTCTTTATTGTTTTCAATCATTTTTCTAATTTTTTTGGAATTTTTGATTTTTTTGAGTTTTTTGTATTTTTGGATTGATACCCAGCAAGCTTAGGCATAATTTTTTTTGAGATGGGAGCTATTGATGGGCTCCTGTAGAGGCTCCCCTTCTAGTGTTGACAACTGATATTCTCCTAACTTCTAGCTTGTCGTGATGATGAAGGGTCCCAACCAATTTGGTTCAAACATACCCTTGCTATCTAGATTTGGTACATTCTTATGATTTTCCTTCAAAATGAGCTCTCTGACTTGGAAGGACCAACTCTTGATCTTCTTATTATAGTTTTATTTGAGATGGTTTTAGTACACCTATGGATGGTTCAAAGAATCCATGTGCCGCTCATCCAACAATTCCAACTCATTCAATCATGACACATGATACTTCTCATCAATAATAAGATTTTGCAATGATATTCTTAGTGATGGGAGCTCAATCTCAATGGGAAGGATGGATTTTGATCTGTAGACTAGGGAGAAAGGGGTTTCACTTGTAGCCATACATATACTCATTCAGTAGGCCCATAGGGCATAGTTCAACTATAGGTTCCATTCACGACCAACTTCATTGACTATTTTCTTAAGGATTTTAGGATGGTCTTGTTAGAAGCCTCAGCTTGGCCTTTACCCTGGGGGTAATATGGGGTGGAGAAGTGGTGTTGGATATTGAATTTTTGGCAGAGCTCACAAACATCCTAGTTTTTGAAAAATGTTTTATTATCTGAGATAAGGGCTTGTGGAATGTTGTAATGGAAAATGAGGTAATTCAAGATGAATTTGGAAATCTGCTTCCCAGCGATATAGGTCATGGGGATGGCTTTGACCCACTTTGTGAAGTACTATATGGCGGTGATAATGAACTTGTGTCAATTAGATGAGGTGGGTGTGATTTTTCCAATGAGGTTGAGCCCCCATTGTGAAAAGGGCCAAGGTGTTATAATTGGTTGGAGCTCCTAAGCTGGTGCATGGATGAGGTCCCCATGCTTTTGGAATTGCATACATTTTTTGGCATAGTCATGAGCTTCTTTCTCCATAGTAGGCTAGTAGTACCCTATCCTCAACAGTTTCTTGGCCAAGGTCATACCACTAGAGTGTGAACCACAAATTCTGTCGTGTACCTCTGTTAAGGTAGTCAAAGCTACATCAGCTTAAGGAATCGTAAGAGGGTTCCATCGATACTCCTATGGTAAAGGGTGTCTCCTAAAATTACGAAATGGGATGAATTTTTAATGAAGGTTCTCTTGAGGTTTGGGGTGATGTCGGTGGGGAGGATTTCTATTTTCAAGTAGGCGAATATGTCATGGTACCAAGGATCATCGGGACAAATGATTTCACACACGAACTCAAGTTCTGGTATGTCAAAAGCTGGTACGAGAAGCTGCTCTACAAGGACTTCTTGTTTAGTTATGTTCCATGGGATATCTAGCAATGATCTGATTGTAGCCATAACATCAGCTACTATATTATTTATCCTTGGTATTTGGTCAAATGTTATATCAATGAAGAACTCCTTGAGATCCTCCACCAGCTTTTTGTATGGGGTAAGTTTGTCATCCTTAGTCTGATATTCATTGTTGAATTGCTTGATAATAAGTTGCAAGTCCCCATAGACCTTGAGTACCATGATTTTCCATTGTACTATGATCTGAAGTCATATGACAAGAGCTTCGTACTCTGCAATGTTACTAGTATGAGGGAAAGATAACCTGTATGATTTCATGATACAATCCCCTTGCGGTGTGATGAAAAATACTCTTACTCTAGACCCATGTGTGTATGATCTGTTGAAGTATACCTTCCAATGGTCTACAACATTCAAGTTGAAGATTGATTCATCTAGAAATTCTGATACCAATGGGTTCTCAGAATATATAGGTGCTTCAACCAATTGATCTATGATTGCATTTCCCTTGATGGTTTTTAGTTCCACATATTCAGTGTCATATTATGTCAAGATCATGACCTACTTAGCCATCCATCCTATGAGCATTGCTTTGAGAAGTAGATAATTTAGAGGGTCTATCTTGGTGATGAGATTAATCTAATGAGACAACATGTAGTGCCTAAAATTTTGTGGGGAAACCACTACTACAAGGAAAGCCTTCTCAATGAATGTGTAATTTAGCTCGTGTCCCACCAAAGTTCTAATAATATAGCAAATGGCTCTTTCTTTCCCTATTTCATCATGTTGAGCTAGAAGAGCACCAAGAGCTACCGTCGTAGCTGATATGTAAAGGATAAATGCTTTGTTCTAGATTTGTAGCATGAGGATTGATGATGTCAATAAGTATTCCTTTATTTTATTGAATACCAGATTGCATTTCTCTTCCCATTGGTATGCTACCCCCTTGTGGAGTAGATGAGAATATGGGATGGTTATATCTACCAATTGTGCTATGAATCTTTAGATTGATTGAAGCCTTCCCTACAAACACCTTAATTATTTCAATGTTTGTAGTGCTTCCATGTCGAGGATTGCTTTGAATTTTGTAGGGTCTATCTTGATTACCCTCATTGATACAATATATCCTAGGAGCCTTCCCGATGTGATGCTAAACACACATTTCTTGGGATTGAGTCATATCTTATATTCTTCTAATTTGTTAAAGATTGGGCCCAACGTTGATATGTGGTCTTGTGGCATTTTCTTGATTTGGCTAGTATGTCATCCACATAGTCTTCTACAGATTCATGGATCATGTCATGAAAATATGAGTCATAGCCCTTTGGTATATAGCTCCAACATTCTTTAACCAGAATGGCATCATATTCTAGCAATAGGTGTCCCATGGACAAGTGAAGGTTGTCTTATGTTGGTTATCCTTTGAAATCATGATCTGGTTGTATCCTAAAAAAACATCAATTAATGATAGCATTTCATGACCAACTATCAGATCTACATCATGTCTATGTTGGAGAGAGGGTAGTTGTCCTTCGTGCATGCTTTATTTAGGTCCCTGAAGATAGTACAAACTCTAATGCCCCCAATGCACTTGGGTACATGTACAAGGTTGGAAACCCATTCTAGATAATCAATGGGTCATATCAAGCCAACGTCAAGGAGTTTTTATAGCTCCAGTTTGACCAATAAGGCAATCTATGGATGCATCTTTCTCAATTTCTATCTTACAGTTTTTTCCTCTTGATAAACTGCTAGATGACATGGACCACTACCTCTAGATCAAGGTCTGGCATGCCAATGTATGTCCATGCAAGGTTCACTTTTCTTTCCTTTAGAAATGCTGCTAGGTTTTCTTGTTCCATGATCAAAAGTGGCTTGGAATAGAAAGTGATGTGCAGTGTCTCCTGAGTTCCCAAATTGACTGAATTGCACTTCTCTGCTAGGACTGCTAATTTTTCTTGATGGATGGCACTAAGGGGAAGATTGAATCCCTCATCCTTTGGAATCTTAGTGAGGTTTTTACCATTGGATACATCCTTTATTTTTACTATTTTGGGATTAGAAAGTGCCACAATGTGGCTTTCACTTAAAGATCAAGACATTACGTTCTTAGATTTTCAATTTTGCAACTAAGAGATTCAATCGTTTCCCCATAGTACACATGTGTGTCCAATTCTATGTCAAACATTTCTTTGAGATCTCCATATGGCAGAGTATCCCTTAGTCCTTTGAATTCTAAGAGCCTCATCATTTTTAAACATATCTAAGATTGGTGGTCCTCATTGGTTATATTCTATGAGTTGGGAGTAAATGAGCTTTAGTTCAGTGGCTTAGTTTCTTGACTCGAACAACATGGTGGTTATCATAAAAAGGGAGGAATCCTCAAATAGCATGAGTAGGTCAAAGATGTGATCCTCAAAGGGACTACTAAGTAATATGGGTACCGACGGGGAAGCTTTAACCATTTTAACAGAAGCATCTTTTCGAAGTATGGTTATCATTGTAGGGGTACATCTGAGGCCAAGATTCTTTGGGCACTTCTCAAGAATGATGGGTTCAAACAAGCCATTTCCATTTTTCCCAAGCTTCTCATTTTTGTTGTAGCCCCAACCAAAGAGGTCTTTCATCTTGATATAACGAGCTGAATACATCTTTCTCATCTACCACCTCTTTGCTTAGGGGGTATGTGTAGGATCATCATGGAAAAAATAGGCCCTTAAGTGGCGATGAAAATTCAAAAAAATCAAAGTTAGGAAACTTGACGTAAAAATTTGAATAAGTTATCTATATTATTTCAAAAATATAAAAGAATATAATCTATAGAAAATTGAATTTAGTTTCTAAACTACTAGGTTTATTTAAAATTAAAAATCTATTTGGTGAAAATTTGAAATTTTAATTCAATAGTACTTAAATTTCAAGGAAAAAATAAGTAGTTGTCTGTTTGACCACCCTAACCACAATAAAATGGTAATAATTTTTTTTTAATTTTAGATATAAGTAGAGGACACATGTCCCGATGTGATGCATATTTTTTGTAATTTTTTCCAAGTAAATAATTAATTATGAATTTTTTATTACAATTTTTAAAAAATATAAAAACTCGTATGTCTGACCACCTTAACTTGGTCAAAACTTCATGAAATTCATTTTTTTCCTATACTATGTGAAGCATAGAATGTGACACATGTTTTGGATTCAAAAAATGTGATACCGTTCAAAAGCTATAGATGCTTTTCAATTAGCCTATCAATCAAGACTTTAGTTGTAATTCAAATAGAAAATGAATAATAATTATTTATTAAATTTAAAGTAAAGTATAATTTATATTGGTGGAAAGCTGAGAATCTCCTTTAAAAACCCTTTTCATTTCATCAATTTTGGGTTAAGAAAAAGGTCGTCAGCCACATACCCATCACATTGCCACTCTTTGGCCCATCATGATCATGCACATACCTTAGGTCTCCCTACTTTTTAAAGTTTGTGGGTTCTACTTTGAAGGTCTAAGATGTTGCATCGATTAGTTGTGGTTTCCCATGATATCTAGGAGATTGAGGTAACTCTCCTATCACAAAGACACTCTTTTTCATTTTATAGTCCCCACACCCATTATCTTGGATTATAGCCTTGACATCTAGGATATTTTGAATGGTATGTGTCTTTGTCTCAGAAGTGGAGGATAAAGTGGATGGGTCAATATATGGGGATGTGGGTCCCTCATCATTTTTGGTACTTGGGGGATCTTGTAATACTTGGCTTCCATATTTTTGCAATAATAAAAAGGTTCAGGGTCACCATGGATTGTGACTTCTTGATTCTCGTAAGGGAATTTGACAGATTGGTGAAACATGGATGTGACAACTTGCATCCCATGGATCCATGGATGACCTGGGAGAATATTGTGGGGGAGTTCAAGATGAAGGACCTGGCAAGTAGTTTCCATGATTGTTGTCCCTACTTGGATAGGGAGTTGAATGGTGCCTTTAGACACCCATTCTTGGCTATCATAGGCCCTGATAGTGATACCTTTTCCATTTTCAATGAAGTCCTCTAAAAATCCCAAAGTATTTATTAGTTGTAGGGTACAAATATTCATACCTGCATCCCCATCCACCAAGACTCTTTTGACTTTGTTCTTATGGACTAAGAATTAAAGACAGAGTGCACAAGTATGAGATGGTTGGGTCAGGAGATCATGCTCAAAAAATGTAAGGAGGTGTGGTGTGGTGATATATCTGACCATAGCTTGAAATTGGTCTGCATCAAGGTCTATGGGAACAAAGGATACAACCAATGCCTTCTCTAGGATGCCCCTATGTGCGGGTGAGATTTTGAGCAACTCCATGATGGAGATTTGGGTGGGGGTCTTTTTCAGTTGTTCCAAGATGTTGTAACCACTAGGGTTTGATTTCAGATTGGCGGGTGGTGTCTTGGATGATGGTGATGGTCCTAGGATAGAAACATTGTTGCTATGTGTGGTGACGCCACACTCAACTCTAGATCCTTTGATATTAACAACTATTACCCATTCATCCAATGATGCTACAACATGGTCATAGATATGGTTCACATTGTGGTAAATGTCTCCTTTACCATTGTTGTTTCATTTATTGTGATTGGGCATTAGATTCGAGTATATTTTGAGATCTTGGTTCCTTGTTGGTTGTTCAATGGTTATAACTTTATCGTCAATGAGATATTGGATTAGATTTTTGAGTCTCATACAACTAGCTATTGTGTGTCCCTTTATTTTATGAAAGTCACAAAGGTGCTTCTTGTTATACCATGGTGGTTTAACTTGAGGATCTTGGTAATTTTCATAAATAGGAAGTGTGATGAGATTTTCCTATACTAGTTGTTGCATGACTGATTCAATGGGTTCCCCAAGTGGTGTATATTTTCATTTTTGGGGATATTTGTTCATTGGGGGTGGTCCCCCTTGAGCGTTTACGTTGTTCACAGTTTGATTGTTGGGTTTTTGTTGTGATGGGTTGTTTTATGGGGTGTTTTGTGTGTTGATTTGTGGTTGTGGGTATGTTTTCTATTGCGTATTTTGTCTCGGGTCATTAATAAAAACCTTGGAATCAATGACACCATCATTGGTAACATTCTTATTCTTGGCCCACATGTAAGGTTTGTCATTGTAACTTTTCGGTGGTCAATTTTCTTGGTATACAAGTGTGTCCCCTTGTGCTATAAGGGCTCTTTTGATGTTGAGAGCTTTGGGGATGAGTTGGTTGTAGGTTGTGATGCATTTCATTTTCAAGTGGAAGGACAAGCTCCCTTCAAGATTAGGGATAATGGTCCCAATTTGTTGTTCCTTTGGCATGGACCATTTTCTCTTATTGGCTCTAGATCTCCATCATTGTAAGAAATCCACAAATGTCTCTCCCTTGGCTTATTTGAGGCTAAATAGTTCTTCTAGGCTTACCCCCATGTCTAAGTTGAAGGAGTAGTTTTCTATGAATAAATCCATGATTTCCTAGAACTTTTTGATTCTAGGAGGTAAGCGAGAGAAACATTCCATTGTGGGACCAATGAAGCTTCGAGGGAAAAGCCTCATAAGGTAAGGATAATCATATGCCACCTCCATGCAATGTACATGGAACTCTCTGATATGGTCCTCATGATTTTCCTTCCCACGGTATTCAAATTTTGGCATTTCAAAGCCTAGCGAGAATGGAACCATAGCAATGCTTCTATCAAATGGATAGGAGCACAAATTTCCTTGTGTATGTGATTTCTTCACTTTTCCATATTGGACGTACTATGTCTATTGTGAGTGCAATTTAACCTAAGTGGAGAGGTCGTTTTGTGGATTCGGTGGTGGGATGTGAATTTTTGGGGATGGTATGTTTTGTTGGGTTAAAGATGGGGTGGCTTGTGTGTTTGTGTTCAAGGAATTTTGTTGTTAAGTTTTGTTGTGTGAACAATGCTTGTTGGTATGCCTATTGTTGTTGTTGTGCGGACAACGCTTGTTGTTGGGATTGTTGTTGTTGTTGTTGGGCCAATAATACCTATTGTTGGGCCTATTGTTGTGCTACTTGTTGATTTTGTGCTATCAATGCCTGTTGTTGCATTTGATGTTGTAAAGCTTGTGCTTATGCTTGTTGCACTTGGTATTGATCGTGAGCTTGGGCTTGCGCTTGTGCTTGCACTTATTGTTTTGCATGTTGTGTGGCTTGTTGTTGTATAAAAGCTTGTTCTTGTGCTTGTGATTCAGCCTGGGCTTGGGATTGAGCTTGGAATTGTTGTAAGGCCTTTTGGTAAGCTTGCTACACTACTTGTAGGGTGATACTGTATTGATTTTCTATATTTGGATTTGGTGGTGGAGGTGGGGGATTTTGTGGGATTGTGTGAGATGATGTGATGAGAGATTGTTGGGGTGGTTGTTGAGGTGTTTGTTGAGTGATGACAATGGGTTTTGTGGTGGATGGTATGGTTAATATGCTTAGTCCTCAGGAGACTATGTTTTGGGATATTTGAGGTGATGTATATGATGTAATGGTTGGTTGAGAGATTTTTATTGGTGCCACTTGGTGTTGTGATATTAGTGGCATGTTTGGAAGATTTGGTATGATAGATGTGTTGATCTGATTAGTTGTGGATTGATGTGTTTAATGAAGGGATTGGCCCTATACCTTGAATTGGTGTGGATGATGATGTCAAGGTAGGGAATGGTGAGAATATTTGTGATGTATTCCCTTGTGAGATTAAGGATGAAGCATTGAAAGTACCCACTTGTTCAAATAAATCCACTTGTCCTTGTGATACAATGGGGAGAGAGATTTGTGTATTGAGAGGGTATGTTGGTTATGCGGAAAAGGTGGAAGGGTTGTTTGTATCATGGAATGTGAGTGGCACATATGCATGTTTAGGGTCTTGTAGGATGGTGCTAGGAATACCCAAGATTGTGTTGGCCTCTAAATTTTGGTTGTTGACAAGTGGATTCCCTTGAAGGGATTGGAGTGATGAACTTCCCTTGGTGATCATTGGTTGAATTGGGGTAATGAGATGATGATGGTTGACTGATTGGTTGGATGATGCTTGGGAATGAAGGCATGAATGATGTTTGAGGCATGTTCCCAAAAGGTTGTTCAACAATATTTCTCACATAAAAATATGAAGGGAGTTTAGCCCCTTCCTTTGCCAATGCCAACATGTACTATGTGGGATTTAGCATCATGACTGTGTTGACAACCTTTTGTGCTTCATAATTTTGAACTAATTCTAGTATTTCATCTTGGGACATCTCTTGGAAGTTTTTGTTGACATCCTCCACTTTGTAACCTCCCTCTTGAGGATCTTGTGGTTGTTGAGGGGGATTAAGTGGAGGGTTGATAGATTCCCTAAGGTTGAATTCCAATGCAGTTTGACTTAAATTACTTGAGGTTGATGTTTCTTTGTTTTTCTCCATGATATTCTTGTGTTGTGACCTTGTTTGGACCATAAAATTTGAATCAAATTTTAGGAATATGGGAGGTAAGCCTCTAACTCCTTTGGTTGATCTAAACTTTCGGCACAAAAAGAAAATCTAGGATATTTTATGGATCAAATGATGATGATGTGATAAATGAGGGGTGAATGATATAGATGTTTGAACTTTTGAGAACTTTGGATGAATACTAAACCTTAGGATTTTTTATTTTTACTGATTTGATTTGGATAATGGACTTGTAGATCCCAATTTGTTAATATGATATTGGGATTAACTTGTCCAAAAGAGGGGCTAATTTAACTAAATGTGTGAGAAAAGATTCATTCCCAGACACCTATCCAAACAAGGTGATTTTGATTTTGATTTGAAGGATTTACCAAAATTATAGAATATATGATTTTTCCAAAGTTTTAAAAGTTGTTTGTGAGATGAAGTTTTTGATGAAGGTTCTGACAAATGGAAGTGTTCATTTGATCCTAGAATAACCTAGAAATACTTTGTTTACAAGACCAAGGTGTTGAAGAATATGCTAGACCTCTAAAGTGTTTAAAAATCATAGGGTTCATATTGAGCATACGTGTCTAGATTATTCAACAGAATGAGTCTATAAAACCTTGTAATATTTTTTCTTATCTTGTGGTATTGTCTTAGGTTGCACTTTCTAATGTATCTTCTTATATCCTTTTGAGTATGAATCCTAAACTTGAAGTTTTGAAAAGTAGACTTTCATTTTGGAATCTTGATTTTGTGGGAAATCATGAGAACAAACACATGTGTGGGGTTCAATTGTCTTTTATCTTGATTAAATGGATTCCTTTTACCACATCAAAACATCTTGCTTAAATTCTAAACTAAATGTCTATGTCTTAACTCCTTTTCATCCCACAAGGTTCGTTATGTGAAAATAAAAGAGCCAAGGCCATAGTTTCCCTAGGTTGAATTTGGAGAGGGAAAATTGAGATATGAGCCCAAATATTTAGAAGCCTCTAAGGAAAAAATACCTAGGGACAAGCAGTAATAATGGGACCCTTCAAAGATATTTGATTTTTCCAAAGGGTTTGAAATTTTTATGACTTTTTAAATGTTTGTTTCAATGTTTGAGATCCAATTAATGTGTTTTAATCACTCACAAATTGTACAATCCTATGCTTCAAAGATGCTACTTGTTGAGTCCCCACTCGAATTTCTCCAAACACTAAGACAAAGTGAATAGTTAGAGATTTGGTGACACTAGCTCCCCTCCATGACACACAATTCTCGAGACCACCAAATCTCAAAATCCTGAAGATCCAGAGATTCTAAGGATTTCCCTATTTCTACTTTGAATAGTACAAATGTGGGGCAGCTTCAGAACGATCATTTCTACACCAGCAAGCATGAAGGTTTTTTGGTCACTAAACAAATGGTTTGTAATAATGGCTTTCATTCAAGGTGGTCATGCACGTGGCAAGATTAGCTATAGACTATGGTCAGTCAAGAGGCCTCCTAGTCCCTTCCTAAGAAGAGAGATGTATCACATGGATACTATGGGTAACACTTGTCAGTATGATACATCTGAACCTGTTGTGTATGAATTTTTTTGCACACATTATTTATATAGGGGCTTGAAAGAGCTTGAATTTATCTTGTTTCCACTTGGGTCATTCCCTCCTTTCGAAGCTGGGAAGAAATCCCTCTAAAGATAGACAAAAGAAATGAAGTACATTTGTAGTTGGACTGCCCAAATCATGTAAAGTGCAAGGAGGGAACACACACAATGCCTTTTTCTTACACTCGCATGGGGTTCACTTTAGATCCAACTTGAAATATATGGGGTATGTGTAGGATCATCATGGAAAAAATAGGCCCTTAAGTGGTAAAAAAATTAGAAAAATCAGAGTTAGGAAACTTGACGTAAATATTTGAATAAGTTATCTATATTATTTCAAAAATATGTAAGAATAGAATCTGTAGCAAATTGAATGTAGTTTATAAACTACTAGGTTTGTTTAAAAAGAAAAAATCTATTTGGTGAAAATTTGAAATTTCAATGTAGTGGTACTTAAATTTCAGGGAAAAAAATAAGAAGTGTCTGTCTGACCATCCTAACCACAATAAAATGATAATATTTTTTTATAATATTTTAGATATAAGTAGAGGACTCATGCCCCGATGTGATGCATGTTTTTTTATAATTTTTTCCAAGTAAATAATTAATTATGAATTTTTTATTACAACTTTTTAAAAAATATAAAAAATTCTTATGTTTGGCCACCTTAACTTGGTCAAAACTTCATGAAATTCATTTTTTCTTTTTTCAATCCTATAGTATGTGAAGCATAGAATGTGAAATTTTTTTGGATTCAAAAAGTATGATACTGTTTGAAAGCTATAGATGTTTTTCAATTAGCCTATTAATCAGGACTTTAGTCATAATTTGAATAGAAAATGAATAATAATTACTTATCAAATTCAAAGTAAAGCATAATATATATCGGTGGAAAGCTAAGAATCTCCTTTAGAAACCCTTTTCATTTCATCAATTTTGGGTAAAAAATAGTTGTTAGCCACATATCCATCATATTGCCACTTTCTGGCCCATCATGATCCTGCACATACCTTGTGGATGATTTAGACAACTAATGTTAATGGAATACTTTTGATTCTCAAGATTTTTGAATGGTGTGAGAGAAGTGCATATGCATTCCAAGTGATAAGAATTGTAAAAATCACAAAACAAAGAAGGAACAAGTTATTTTTAATCCCCAAAGTAAATGTGAGTTCATTTTAAATGTACCAAAAGCTAAGTGTGAATTTGTATTTATCATTTTTATCCCATAAAGCAATATATAATAAGTTCCTAATATTCAATTTTAGTCCAACTTTGAAAAAACTTGAGTTGATGGTTAAATTTAAGCCCAAAGTAATGCTAGTTGGTCCTAAAACAAAAAATAAAAAGCATAATTGGAAAGCCTAAGCTATTACAATGAGCATTAAAAAATGTTTTTAGTTTTCCAAGTCAATCTTCTTCCTCTTCCTACAAAGGTGATGTTGGGAAACAAAGGCAGTGCTAAATGCAAAGGCAGAGCTCTGATGAGATGCAAAGGTGGCACTTTGTAGCAGAAAGAGAGCACAAATACAATGTTGTAGAACAAAGACAACACAAAAGCAAAGGAAACAGTCTATCAAAAAGCATAAATTAAGTAGAAAAGTTGAGTAGACATAAGTGCACTGTTGAAAAGATGACATGACATGAATGTTCAAAGGTGACCCAACATGATAGAAGTGATGCTAGAAATAACGGTGATGCTATATGCAAAGGTGGCATTGTATGAAGCATGGGCGACGTCGCCTTCCTATAGCTGCAAAAATGCCAATTTTCAAGCCAAATTGTCAAAATAAAAAGGTTGACCCTCCTTCTAGTACCAAAATGTGAACACCAAATCTACATTTTGCTAACAAAAGACAAAAAAACACTAGTTAATAATGTTAGAAACACAAATCTAGCATTCCCTATAAGATTCTTAGCTAAATGAAGATGAAAAAATGAGAATGAAAGCATAAAAAAACTAAAGATAATATGCAATCAACTTAAAATAGCTAAACCTTCATCCCATAGGGGGGTTGATGCTCTGTTGATGTGGAAAGAAGCCCTTTCCCAACCCCTTTTATAAGCTCCAATGATGTAGTTGATTCCAAGTACCTAAGATGATGAAACTATGTGTTTGAATAAGTGAGCTAACTAAAGAAATATAAACCAACACACCAATAAGACATTAAATCAAAGGAAACTAATTGAAAATTAAAGAAAACTCTTAAAATAACTCCTTTGAAAGCATCCTATTGTCCTCTATCTCTAGTAATGTTGTTGATTCCAGCTGTTGCTCTTAGATTTTTCTGAGCTCAACAATCAATCCTCCCAGAGAATGAGATTGTACATGATAAATGCATGCTATGCTAAGATTATGCTGATTAAATGATGCATGATTGAAAATTGCTATAATTGCTTGATAAAGAAACTATGATTACAAATTCTATTAAATGCTAACCAAATGCAACTATTCTCTAATCACCTATTTCTTACTTGTAAATCTCATAAATGCTTGGATATGCAGGCATATTTATAGAGCTTTTGAAGGATTATGATTGGCTCATGCGATCGATGGTTGTGATAATCTTGGCAGATCGAATGGTCGAGGATGGAGAATACTGGAGAGAAAAATAGAAGAAAAACAAAAAGCGGGATTTTTTTCCTTTTTCATGGAAGAGATAAGATGAGATAATAAAAATAATATTTTTAGAGGATTTTGGAAAGATTTTAAGAAGATAAATAATGAGTTATAAATTCAATTAATTATTTATGGGTGACATGGAGATTTTTCTTAATTAAATAATCATTTAATTAAGATTTTAAAAAGATTTCATAATGAAATAAAATATTTAATTATGATTTGGAAAGATATGAAGGACATTAATTAAATAAAATATTTAATTAATTAGAAGAAAGATTTGGATAGGAGAAAGTTAATATTTAAATTTAATTAAATCAAAAGACTTAATTAAATTCAAAAGGTGATAATTAATTAAGATAAATAAAGGGTATTTATTTAATTAATAAAGTAGACATATGAATGTTTAAATAAAGTGAATTTATTTAATTAAGGTTGAAGAATAAAGTGAATGGACAATATAATTAAATTAATTAAATTTAATCATATGTAGAGTACTTTAAAGAAATTAATTAAATAATAAATATTTAATTAAATGCCAGGATTAATTAGACATGACCAATTTTATGCATATACATTTTTCCCCTCTTTGAAGTGATGTGTGAAACACATTGCTTCAAAGAAAATATTCATGCTTTTGAAAAATTTTCCCCTGATCGAAAAATTTGACTGATATTGATGTATGCCCCCTTGGGAGGTAAATCGCGGATGATGATATGAGTTTTGACAATTTTTGAAAAATTTGATTTGATTATGAAATTATAATGTCAGCGGTGATTCGATGATTTAGCTCTCAAAAAATGATGTATAAAGATGCCCCTATTGAAATGACACCCCTTTTGATGGAAATGATGAAATGATGATTTATTTATTTATTTTTTGTATTTCTTTAGTCAAAAGATGAGTGAATTGTGATTATCATCATGCTACTTTTGATTAAATTGATAGAATAACCAATAAATTTTTTTTCTAAAAAGAAAAACAAACAGTAGATTTGACAACTGATAAATTTTCTTTTACAAGAGAAAACAAATAGTAAAGATGATTGGATTTTTGAAAAAATTTCTTCCTGAAAAGAAAACAAATAAATGATAGAAAGATATTTGTATTCATGGTTGAACTACAAATAAGAAAATGATGAGATGTCTAATAAATAAATCTTGATGAAGATAGATAGTAAATACTTCATTTGATGTCTGATAAATCCATCTTGATGAAGATAGATAGTAAAGATTTGATTTGGTGTCTGATAAATCCATCTTGATGAAGATAGATAGTAAAGATTTAATTTGGTGTCTAATAAATCCATCTTGATGAAGATAGATCATAAAGATTTAATTTGATGACTGATGAATCCATCTTGATGAAGATAGATAGTAAAGATTTGATTTGATGTCTGATAAATCCATCTTGACAAAGATAGATAGTAAAGATTTGATTTGATGTCTGATAAATCCATCTTGATGTAGATAGTAAAGATTTGATTTGATGTCTGATAAATCCATCTTGATGAAGATAGATAGTAAAGATTTGATTTGATTTATGATAAATCCATCTTGATGAAGATAGAGAGTAAAGATTTGATTTGATTTCTAATAAATTTTCTTTCATTGAAAAAAAAAAACAAATAGTAGATGAGGATTGATAGATTATTTTGAGATTTTGAAAGATAGATTGCATGATTGCATGATATGAGGCATTGATAGATAAATCACATGATATGAGTCATTGATAGATAGAGAGATTCTTATTGACCTTTGCATATTTGAGGTGTGTCGGGACCATGCAAAAATTCTAGGGCAAGAGGTGTAGGAGGCAATGGACTTCCACCACAAAAGCCAGCTCCATCAGGGGGTACTAGCAGTTAGAGTTATGAGACTCATTATTGATTCATTCACACATCTCGATGTATATTATTTTTGGAGCGTGTACGTTATTTTGGTCATATCTCTTGTATCTCTCTTTGGAAATTTTAGCTTCATTGGACATTGGGAATTTGTATTATTTTTGATGAGCGATGATATGCAGTGGCGATGACTTTTGATGATGTGATGTGCATTTATGAGATGATGATGTGATATGGATTTTGATATGCATTTTAATGATTTGATGACTAACATGATATGCATGATGATTTGATATGATGACGATTTGTGATGCATACTAATGATATCATGTAGGTGGATAACTTATGGTGTGATGGGTATGTGGAGGATCATCATGGAAAAAATAGGCCCTTAAGTAGCAAAAAAATCATAAAATTAGAGTTAGGAAACTTGACATAAAAATTCGAATAAGTTATCTATATTATTTCAGAAATATGTATGAATAAAATCTGTAGAAAATTGAATGTAATTTCTAAACTACTAGGTTTATTTTTAAAAAAATCTATTTGGTGAAAATTTGAAATTTCAATGCAGTAGTACTTAAATTTCAGGGAAAAAATAAGTAGGTGTTTATCTGACCACCCTAAGCACAATAAAATGATAATATTTTTTTATAATATATTAGAAATAAGTAGAGGACTCATGTCCATATGTGATGCATATTTTTTTGTAATTTTTTTCCAAGTAAATAATTAATTATGATTTTTTTATTACAACTTTTAAAAAATATAAAAACTCGTATGTCTGACTGCCTTAACTTGGTCAAAACTTCATGAAATTTAATTTTTCTTTTTTTAATTCTATAGTATACGAAGCATAAAATGTGATGCATGTTTTGGATTAAAAAAATGTGATACCGTTTGAAAGCTATAGATGTTTTTCAATCAGCCTATCATCAGGACTTTAGTCGTAATTCAAATAGAAAATGAATAATAATTATTTATTAAATTCAAATTAAAGCATAATTTATATTGGTGGAAAGCTAAGAATCTCCTTTAAAAACCCTTTTCATTTCATCAATTTTGGGTAAAAAAAAAGTTGTCTACCACATACCCTAAAAATACCCATCATATCACCACTTTTTGGCCCATCATGATCCTGCACATACCTTGATTATGAAAATATGCAATGGGATATATGATATGTTTATGAAAAATGCAATGTTTTGGAAATGAGGTGGAAATGTAATGTATGTATGAATTTTTTTTTTTGAATTTTTCAAATGCAATAAATAATGATGATGTGATGGAAAATGGATGTTTATGTTTATGAAATGCATCATGAATTTGTAATATGTATATGAATGAGGAAATGATATGAAATTGATATGTGATATGAAATACCTAATGGATAAATGAATGATATGAAATGATAAAGGATCTAAATGATATGATAAATGAATGATAAATGATAAACTATATGATATGTATAGGACCTAGATGAAATGATAATGATTAATGAAATGATAATGAAGATGAACGATGATAATGAAACAAATGTTTGAATGTCCTCCACAAATAGTCCAAAGAGACATGACAACCGTTGATGTTTTTGTTCATCCTTTGAAAACTCTAATGCAAATCCAGTATGCAAATATGTACAATGATATAAATGAAATGCAATGAAACAAAACCAATCATTTTTTGAGCCCTATGTTAGCTTTCTTGAATCATCATAGAGAGTTTTAAAATGTTGGAAGTATGTACAAGCATCAGAGGGGAAATTAGCACTAAGGATGACCAGAGTACAACTTCCATGATTTTTGATATAGCAAGTGAACACAAGCATCAAGGTATAATTGAATCGAGATGAATTGAGTGTTTCTTATATAAATAGACAAAGATTAACCATTTTCTTATGCAAATTTGGAACTGTCATCAATGATACGCTTTGGAAATCATGTCTCGTGACATATTTGCAATAGTTTGATAGTTAACCTCAAGACAACAGATGAAGAAAAATAATCCTCTTTTCTCACCACTCTAGTTCAGTACATCATCGAGTGTACTCCAGAGGGATGATATCAAAAGTTAAACAACCATTGTTCAAAATATAATACTGATATTCCAAACATTTATTTAGATTTTATATCATCCAGATATGTGTTATGATAGGGTGTGTTATGATACATGGTACTTGTTGAAAACTATTGTGATATGGATCAATGATTGGATAGTTGTTCATAGGATTTGATTGTTTGTTCACATGATTGGATTTTATATCATTGTCTAGTTGTTTCAGTAGAACCTGAAAGTTGATTGCCTCCAGTATGCCAACGTTTTCCCCTAGTATTGACACAACTTGCTAAAATGAATATGTACAATGATCAAGCCATGGTAATACATTATCGCTCTAGGAAAATGATGGTAGTATGATGTTGTTATGGCCTTAAGATGATGGAAAGATGCATGAAATGAAGGTTGAGAAGCTAAGTGTAGAACATGAACTAATAGATGGAGAGCTACAAATAGTGTCTGTTTGCCAATTTTTCACTATCTATCTTTATTGCATTTTTTTAATTTCTTTTTGATTTTTTTGTATTTTTATTGTCAATACACTACCTATTGTTAGGTTTTCACCCTATGACAATTTTTTTTTGAAATTTTTTTGGATGATGATAATTGATTTAGACATAATACTTCTTTAGGTGCATGTTGTTGATGGGTTTATCAAATAGGTCCCCTTATGGCGTTGAAAAATTATATGCTCGTAAACCGTATACTACTATGACCATGTAAGGACCCAACCAATTTGGTTCAAACTTTACTTTCTTCTCTTTGTCTTGCTGATTTCGTGGGTTTTCCTTCAAAAAATATCACCAACCTAAAAGGTACGTGGCTTGACTCTATGATTATAGCTACAAGACATCATCTATTGATATACTTTCAAATGATCAGTTGCTCGTTGTCTCTTCTCATCAGGGAGTTCCAGCTCTTGTAGCCGAGAAACTCTATATTCATCATCGATGATTAAACCTTTCAATGACACTCTAAGTGATGGAATCTCAACCTTTAGAGGTAATATGGCTTATGCCCCATAGATAAGAGCAAATGGTGTTGCTCCTATTGGTGTTATGATGCTAGTTCTATAGGCCCATAATGCGGTATTGAGTTGTACATGCCAATCTTTTTTTGCATCATTCACAATCTTCTTCAAGATTTTCAGTATGGTTTTGTTCATGGCCTCTACTTGGCCATTCCCTTGTGGGTAGTAGGGTGTTGAATATTTATGTTGGATATGGAATCTCTCACAAAATTCATCAACATCCTAATTCTTGAAGGGTCATCTGCTATCTATGATGATGGAGTTGGGAATGCCATACCGACAAATGATATAGTTGAGTATGAATGACAAGATTTGTTTTCTGGTAACCTTAGTAAGAAGTACTTCCTCAATCCACTTGGTAAAGTACTCTATCATTGTGATGATGAACTTGTGTCCATTTGATGATGAAGGGTGAATCTTTCCAACTAGATCTAACCCCCATTGAGAGAATGGCCAGGTTGGCATGAACAGTTGTAGTTCTTGTGCTAGTGCATGGATAAGATTCCCATGCATCTAAAATTTTGAGCACTTCTTCACAAAAGTGAATGATTCTCTTTCCATTGTAGGCTAGTAGTAACCCATTCTAATCAATTTCTTGGATAAGGTCAATCCATTGGAATGAGTACCACAAATGCCACCATGAACTTCTTGTAAAGCCTTGTCAGATTCATCACATTCAAGACATCGAAGTAAATTACCATCAAGACTGTGGCGATAAAGGATGTCAGTGATAAGAGTATAGCGAGAGGATTGGCAGATAAAGTTACGCTTTTGGTTTCAAGATAAGTTAGGTGGTAAGATGCCATCTTTTAGGTAGGCATAAATCTTGCCATACCAAGGTGAATCAGATCCTACTAAGTGGAAAATGATTTGGCTTTCAGGTGTCTCATAGGCAACTGCAAATGATTGTTACACTAGAAATTCATAGTGAGCCTGATTTTATGGGAGTTGTAGCAATGATGTGACCATGGCTATGGCATCCACTACTTTGTTGTCAAGTCTTGGAATCTGTATGAACTTGATATTTATGAAGTACTTCTTGAAATCATCAACCATTTTCTTATATGGCAATAGTTTGTCATCTTTGGTCTGATAATCGTCATTGATCCAATTAATGACTAATTGTGAGTCACCATAAACTTGTAGTTTTGTGATCCTCCATTCCAATGTGATCTTGAGTCTAGTGATTAAATCTTCATACTCAACTATGTTAGTGCGGAAGCATTAGCCTATATGATCAAGGAATGGTATTTCCTTGAGGGGTGAAAAAGAGTATGCCTATCGCCGATCCATGTTGAGTGTAAGAACCATCAAATATAAAGACCATGGTTGTTTTGATTCTTCGGTGAAGACGTCAGCATCTAGAAATTTGATATGCATGGGATGATTTGCTTGTAGTGGTGTGTCAACTAGTTGATTAGTGATAACTTGTCCTTTGATTTCTTTGTGATCAACATAATGGATGTCAAACTCACTCAAGATCATAACCCATTTTGCTAACCTTCCTGTTAATGTAGCCTTGCTCAATAGATACTTAAGTGGATCAATCTTTGCAACAAGATTGATTGTATGAGTTAATATGTAGTGCCAAAAAATTTTGTGAGGCAAAGACTACTGCTAGACAAGCCTTCTTGATGAAAGTGTAGTTGAGTTCATGAATTGTTAGCATTTGGATGATGTAATAAATTGCACATTCCTTTTGTGTAGAGTCCTCTTGTGCTAATAATTCCCCCAAAGATGTCTTTGTTGCAGCAATATATAAGATTAGAGGTTTTTCTAGATTTGGTGGTACTAGAACTAGTGGGTTCATTAGGTACTGCTTGATCTATTGAAAGGCCATTTCACACTTGTCATCCCATTTGAAAGGAAAATTCTTATGCAATAGGTGTGTGAAAGGTAGAATTTTATTTTCCAACTATGTGATGAACCTTCATATAGATTGAAGTCATCCCTATAATGACCTCAACTGAATGATATTCCTTGGTGGAGGCATTTCCATGATTGCTTGTACCTTGGAAAGATCTACTTCAATCCCTTTTGCTAATACTATGTATCCTAAGAGCTTTACATATGTGACCCCGAAAACACATTTCTTGGGGTTGAGGTGAACTTTGAAATTTTCTAACCTTGCAAAGATTTTGGATAACACTTTAAGATGTCCTCTTGTGCATGACTTTTCCAATATATCGTCTACATAATCTTCCATGAATATGTGCATCAGGTCATGAAAAATTGTAGTCATAGCTCTTTGATATGTAGCCCCAACGTTCTTTAGACCGAAAGGCATGACGTTCCAACAATAAGTCCCCCATGGACATGTGAAAGTTTTTTTGTCCTGGTCTTCAAGTGCAATCTTGATTTGGTTGTAACCAGAAAAATCATCCATTAGTGAATACATGGCATGGCCAGCTGTCAAATCAACTATAGTGTCAATGTTTGGAAGTGGGAAGTCATCCTTAGGACATGCCTTATTAAGATCTCTAAAATTTGTGAAAATTCTTATATGTTCGTCTGGCTTGTATACAAGAAAAATGTTGGAGATCCATTTTGTATAGTCATTTGATCTTATGAATCCCACATCAAGGAGTTTTCTAAGTTCTTCTTTAACCATAAGTGCAACATGCAGATGCATCTTTCTTAGTTTTTGTTTCATAGGCTTAACTCTTGGTTTGATGGACAAGTGATGCATTATGAGATTGGGATCAAGACCTAGCATGTCTACATAAGACTAAGCAAAGTTGAATTGATTTTTTCTTAGGAACTTCATGAACTCTAGCACTTCTTTCTCTTTCATTGATGTAGCTAACTGTAGAATCATTGGTTTTTCTGAAGTGTTAATGTTGACCTCTTTAGTAGGCTCAATCAAGATAGATGATCGCTCATGATAATGCTCGAGGAGAGTGTCAAGTATCCCATCATATGGTGCCTTAACAAGGTTTTCACCATCTGATACACTCTTTGTTTTATCTTTTGTTTGATCTAATATTGCCAAATTCTGGTTTTCACCATTAGATCTTTATTTTTATTTTTATTTTTGTAGCTAGGAGACTTGACACTCTCCTAATTAAAGGCTCTATGCTGAAAATCACAAGTGGAACAATCATTCGTGTCATCTACGGAAAGGAAGTTCATGATAGATTCATCACTTGGAAAGATAGGTATATCAATAGGTTTAGAAAAATCCCAATCAATGATATTAGGATGGATCAAAGGTAGTGGATCATTGGGTTGCATGAAATCAGCTATGGTTATGGTCATAACAGAGTTGTCCATAGGATCTGAGGTATGAGGCGGATGAATGATGGTATTGTTCTCATGATAGTCTTGTTCGTTTAAATCTGACTCAGTACCACTAGAATCATAGTCGCCTAGTAGTTTAGATTCTTGTGGTTGGGTCCCTGAACCTTCACCTTCAATTAGAGTAGGTGTATACTTGTGTATCACATCAACCTTTTTGTCCCTCCATAACTCATTATTGTAGATGGTGTCCCATTCGTATTCACCAGATTCTGTGTCTGAGTTATTATCCACGAAATTCTTAATTGCTTTCAAACATGCTTCTCTTGTATCAAAACCTTCATGTAATGTGAGGATAGTATCATGCAACTGCTTGGATGTTATTTCTTTTGAGTTGGTATCATAGTCTAGTCATGTTTTAGCTTTTACAACAAGGCTTGGAAGGTGAATAGGCTCAACTACCCCTTATTTTCGCTTTTCGATAGGGTCGTTACCATCATAGCCCATCTTTTGCATGATTGAATACCCTTTACCATATTGATCAGTTGGTATTTTGACAGTGAGGACTATTTCATCTTCATCTTTATAGAGCCAATTTAGAGCTTCTCTATCCTCAAGATCTTCCATGGGGAGTTTTTCTTTGATAAATCATCCATTAAACTTTGTACTTGGATCTGTTGGTGGTTGCGTTGATGTTGATGCTATAGATATCTGTTGTTGTGTGATAGAAGGTTTCCCATGGGATTGAGGGGATGTAGGTAGATTGGAAAGACAAAGAGAGTACTCCCCAACTCCATTGTCCTTGAACTGTAGTTGCTTGTCAAAGCTTTTGGTTAATTGACTTATTTGTGTATTAACTTTGGGAGTACTAACAAGAGCTTCTCAATTGTTGGGAACCAAAGTATCTTGACTAGCTTTGATGTTGGCATAAGTCTAACTATTCAAATTATTAGCTGGTATTGTGATCTCTTGTCCATCATAAGGAAATTTAAGACATTGATGATATGTGGACATGACAACTTGCGTTTTGTGGATCCAAGGATGACCCAACAAGATGTTGTATGCAAGATCACAGTCTAATACTTGACAGAAAGTACTCTTGATAGCAGGTCCCACTCTGATTGATGACATGATTAAACCCTTGGATGCTCTTTCCTCATCATCATAGGCTGTAATAGTGATCTTTATTCTAGGATCAATGAAGTCCTTAGAAAATCCCAAATCTTGAACTAACTTCATGGTACATATGTTCAACCCAACACCTCCATGTATTTTGACACAAAACTTGTGGATCATGACTTCTAAGTATAGCGATAAATAATGGGGATGAGTCATGGAAATGTCATCTTTTTTAGAGAATGAAAGGTATGTGGGTGAGGACATGTGTCCCACCATGGCTTGAAATCGGTCCACATCCAAATTAGTGGATACGATTGTTTCAACGAGGGCCTTTTCTAGAATTTCTTTGTGCGTTGGGGAAATCTTCAAGAGTTCTAAGATGCAAATCTGAGTAGGGGTTTTTCTAAGTTGATTGACTAATTCATATTGATGTTGAGGTGGGGGCACAATGGATTTTGAAGAATCACCCTTTAAGAAAACTTTAGCTTGTTCCCTTGTTGTTGCGTTGACTTGTCTATATTCCATCTTTTCCTTAACTTTTATAACATTGACCTGCTCATCCTCAGTGTAGATATGGTTGATTATATTATCGTTGATATGATTCACACTTTTTTCTGGAGAACTCACCCTTTTGATAGTTGGGAAAAGGGTTGTGAAATTCTTGGGGATCTTCGTTTGATTGTTGGTGTCCTATTGTGATGGTGTCATTTTTTATTAAGTCTTGGATGACATTTTTCAGGGATTGAAAATTATTCATGCAATGACCCTTGCACCCATGAAAATCACAATAGTATGCATCATTCCATGATGGAGGCTTCACACTGGGTTTGAAGTTGTGTTGAGGTGGCAAAGTAAGGACATTTTTAGCCATCAAATCTTTGAATACAAATTCTAAAGATTGACCCAGTGGAGTAAAATTTCTTCTGCTAAAGAAGAATGAAGATCGTTGTGGATTTGTGCTCGAGGAATTTCCTAAGGCATTGTTGTTGTTATTGTTTCCATGGTAACCTTGATTGGGAGTAAAATTTTGATTCACATTGTTCCTTGGAGGAGGAGGATTTTTTCCTTGATTTGTGACCGAATTGACGCTGTTATAGTTATTGTTGCGAGGAGCACTTGGAGTACTAAGAGAAAATGGATTATTAGAGACATGATTTGCATCTACAACACCATCATTTGTCACATTTTTTTTGTGAGTCCAAAACTTAGATTTGTCATTGTTGTTGTGGTGATTTGAAGAGCTAGGATTGTCCTTATCAATTTTAAGTATCCCTCTCTGGATTAAGGCACCTTCAATGGTAATGGCATTTTCATTCAATTTCTGGAAAGAGGGAGGACAATGAAGATTTAGACAAGATCTCATCTCTTGATCTAATTTTTTTATGAAAGTGGTGATCTTTTCCTTTTAAGGAACATGACGTGGGTGTCTAGTGAACAATCTTCTCCATCTCTAAAGAAATGTAATGAATGGTTCACCAGGTTTCTATTTATAGCCTTGCAAAGATCAATCATGGTTATTTGATGCTGGATGTTGTAGGAATATTTTGATATGAACTCATTAATCAATTCCTTAAATGTCTTTATAGGCGGTGTGATTTTTGATAGCCATTCCATAGTTTGGCCTCCATGGCAGCTAGGAAACAAACACATCAAGTATGTGTCTTCATGAGAAAACTCTAAAGTCATATTTCAGAAGTCCCTAATATGATTGATTGGATCTGATTTCCCATTATAACAATCAAACTTTGGAACTTCACAATGTTTGGGAAATGGGATCATGTTGAGACGTTGGTCAAAAGGATAAGGACAAATGTCATCAAGAGAATATGTCTTCATTGTGGTTCCCCCTTGCATGTCTTTAATTTTTCCTTGTAGTGCTTTAATCTGTTGAGACAAGGCACTAAGTTCAGACAAGGGTGTTTCATTAGGACTACTCTTTATGTTATCAGTATGAAAATCATGAGGCAATTTAGCTCCTTTGTCAGCTAGATAGAGGAAATACTTCTCTTTATTGCATTGCAAGATATTTTCTAAGGATTTGTGAAATTTGGGATCTTGCTCGACCTCTCTAAGGTGACGTTCATCCTCTCATTCATCATCACTATCTACAAAAGTTTTTTTCATGTCCCTGTATTTGTTGAAAGGGAAAGGATTTTCTTCTCTTTTATCCATATTGTTGTTAAAAAGGGGATTACGACTCACACTATAAAGGGGATTACTACTCTCACCTTCTTCTTGAGTTCTTTGGGTATGATATTCTTGTTGAATGTCCTCTTTCAACTTATTGTATTGAGATCTTGTAAAAATAGGCATATGATTTTGAAATTTTCTTCTAGACTTAGATCACAGTTTGACAAGTGCAAAAATGATATGTCTTGATCTGATAAGATGAAAATCCTATGATATGATCAAATACGTTCATAACTCTTGATTGTGGCTTCCAATGATTAAGGATATCAGAATCCTATTGAGGAAGTTGAATCAATAATAAAAAACTTGTTTGAAAGATGCACTTTTAAGATTTGATCCTTGTTTTCAGAAAGAAAAGAAAAGAAAAGATAAGAATGTCAAGTAGCCTAGTTAAGATCACTGAATGATTTTCCTTGGATGTGTTGAATATTCAATAGAATTTTGTGGTAGATAATCAAAGTTGAGAGGTTGATTGTGTCATTGTGATAGAGCTCTTCTCTAAAAATAGGCTCATGAATATAAAGGCTCTATAGCATACTCGTCGGTAAATCCCCTAATAAAATCTTGGTACCTATGGAGAAACTCATAGTAATGGAGCAAGACATTTCAACTTTTGTACAAAAACTTTCTACGTTTCTAGGTTTTCTTGTAATCTAGATGTTTCTTGGGTTTCTTGATTCAATTGATAATGGACTTCTTAACAAACTTGGTTGATTTCCAATCTCTAAGAATAGGAGAAATGTTAGGATGCTATTGGACCAAGGGTGTTACAAACTCAGATTTGTCAAAAGTTAAAATTTGGTAAAGTGACAGATGTGCTACTATGTGTCCTATGTGCATTGCAGAAATAGGCGCATGCGCTAGAGAAGACCTTAGATGTGCTACAATACGTCTCAGATGCGCTATAGAATAATGTTTTGATAGTGACTAAAAACTATTTACAGAATATTCAGTGGATGCGCTAAAACACTCAATGCACAAAAATAGGCTCTAAATGTGTTGAACTAACTAGTGGATGCGCTAGAACATACCTCATATGCTCTAAGATATATTGTAGATGCATAAAACCATTTTCTAAGGTAGTTTTCTAAATAGTTTTGAGCAATTTTAGCTAAATTTTTGCATGTTCATTTTGGATGATCTTTTATTTGAATTAATGTGATTGAAAACATAGTAAATACTCATAAAACAATATTTTTAAGCACTATACTAAACATCGAGTGCATGTTCAAAAATGTTTCCATAAAAAAAAATTCACAAGTTTTGGATAGAATAGACAATTCAGGCAGGCTCACTCTTAGTGCTCAAGTAGGTCATCATAATAATTTACAACCCACATCTTAGAACTGCATTGACTCACACAGCCGTGTCACCCCCGAAGGGGTGCCTGTGTTTTTGTCTTTTCCAGACATGTACTCAGATTGACAGAAGTGGATACCAGATCCCCTGAGCAAACGGTCCTTGACAGTTATATGGTGATTGTCTTGGGGGCAAATTCTTCCCTCCCCTTGCACTGTGATTATTAGGATGTTCAGAAACTAACATGGCTAGCTTCTACACTAGGTTCTTAGTAAGGGTTTCTGTTCAGTGAGGAAAATGATAAACTCCCTCAAGAGACCTCCCAACCTTTAGAACAAAGGCTTTGGGTATAGTTATCTTGCACACTACTGTTGAACTGCAGACTTTACCTTAATTCACTTTTGATTATAGTGGGTTGGAAAACTTGGCTTTAGTTGTTCCCACTTAGGTCATTCCTCTTGGGTGAGTACTTTTTCCTACAAGAGTAGGCCTTCTAAAGGATTTAATAAAGCATGTAAAATTGCATAAATTAAAAAGGCAGTTCTAGTATTCTGATCACCTAGTTAAGGGGAGAGCATAAACCTAAATTGCCGCAAACAAAGAAAACAATGTTCTTTTTAGAGCCCAAATCACAATGATCTAAACTATGTGAAGATAATTGCTTCACGAAAACAAGTTTTTTTTATTTTAACCACAAAAATCATTGTGTGGTGACTATCCTATATTGCTTCATTTTAATCCATGTGTATCCTAGGGTTCCTTCTTTTTAAAACCAGATGTGACTATCCTAGGTTGGTTCTTTTTAAGCCAGAAAAGGTCCTGTTTGCAGAAGGTGTCAGACTCAAAACCTTGTTTAGTTACAACCTGCATGCACTAAAAGATCATACATATGCATTAAAACAACCAGTAAATGCACTAAAACAAACATCAAAAGCGTTGTAGAAAACCTTAAATGCACTAAAAGAAAATCTAAATGTGCCAATCTAAAAATGAAATATATTTTTTTTTAAATTAATGAATTAAGCTAAATGTATGCACCATTTTGTTCACTATATGCACTAAAACAGTTCCCGAATGCACTGAAAGACCTGCAGAAGTGCTGAAATAGTCTATGAATGCACTGAAACAGTCTACGGATGCATTGAAAGATTCAACAAATGCGTTAAGGCATTTTTTTTTTGAAAAGCCAAACTTGAGAACGTGGAATCCTATCAGAAAACCTGCAAGTAGATTTTAAAAATGGGGCAAGGCCCCATGGTGGGTGCCAAAAATGTGTGTTTGAATAAGTGAGCTAACTAAAGAAATATAAACCAACACACCAATAAGACATAAAATCAAAGGAAACTAATTGAAAAGTAAAGCAAACTATTAAAAAAATAGCTCCTTCAAAAGCGTCCTATTGTCCTCTATCTCCAGTAATTTTTTTGATTCCAGCTATTGCTCTCAGATTTTGCTAGGCTCAACAAATAGTCCTCCCAGAGAATGAGATTGTAGATGATAAAGAGATGCTATGCAAATATTATGTTGATTAAATGATGTGTGATTGTAAATTACTATGATTACTTGATAAAGAAACTATGATTATGAATGCTATTAAATGTTGAGAATAAATGCTAACTGAATGCAACTATTCTCTAATCACCTATTGCTTACTCGCAAATCTCATAAATGCTTGGATATGTAGGCATATTTATAGAGCTTTTGAAGGATTGTGATTGGCTGATGTGATCAAAAATTGTAATAATCCTGGCAGATTGAATGGTCGAAGATGGAGAATACTAGAGGAAAATAGAAAAAAATATAAAGCAAGATTTGTTTCCCTTTTCATGCAAGATATAAGATGAGATGATAAAAATCATCTTTTCAGAGGATTTTGGAAAGATTTTAAGAAGATAAATAATGAATTATAAATTCAATTATTTATTTATGGGTGACATGGAGATTTTTCTTAATTAAATAATCATTTAATTAATATTTAAAAAAAAAATCATAATTAAATAAAATATTTAATTAATTAGAAGAAAGATTTGGATAGGAGAAATGAAATATTTAAATTTAATTAAATCAAAAGACTGAATTAAATTTAAAAGGTGATAATTAATTAAGATAAATAAAGGGTATTTATTTAATTAATCAAGTAGACATATGAATGTTTAAATAAAGTGAATTTATTTAATTAAGGTGGAAGAATAAAGTGAATGAACAATATAATTAAATTAATTAAATTTAGTCATATGTAGAGGACTTTAGAGAAATTAATTAAATAATAAATATTTAATTAAATGCCAGGATTAATTAGACATGATCAATTTTATGTATATATAGAAACAAGCTCAAAATATGGTGAAAATGGTGAATGATATGAGTGAAAATTCCTATAGTAATAATGCCTCAAGTTGTGGATCCATATGTGTAGAGAATGCCTCTACTTACTCAAGGGTTGAGGAATGAGAGAAATTGGTGAATGTGGGATAAAAGGGGAGTCAATAGGAATGTGACACTTGTCACAATTCTATTGTATGAGGGTGGAGCACATTTTGGGGAATGTGTAGAGTAAATGAGATGTAAGAGAGATTAATGCAAATGGTTGAGGATTTGAAAGGTTGTAAAAAGAAGTAATGAATGTGGTTGGAGATGTAAGATAATGTTGTTGAGAGTGTAAGAGGAGTAAATGGATGTAAGAGGTATTTATGAATGTGTAAAAGGTTATTTAAAACCTTTGGAGAGAAATCGAATGAGGAGATGGTTGGGAGGAATATTCCTAGGAATATGCCATTGTGAGAATAAATAAGGTAATTAGATAATTAAAAAAAATGAATTTCATCTGAAACTTGGTTTGTTGACCATGGGTTGATTTAACTCTTGAGTAGTTAAAAGCTAGAAGATTTGTTAAAGATGATTAGAAAGTGATCTAGAGTTAATTAATTCATAATTAATTAACTTGGATGAGTTAGGGGATTGTGACATTTGATTTGATATATTTAATCAAATGAGAGGATTTTTAGAGGGATTTAATTAAAATATTTGATTTAATTAAATATGATGAGCATTAGTTAGAAGAAAGGTGAATTAATCTAATAAAGTTAATTATTTGATTAATATTAGAAATTGATGAATTTAACTAAATAATGTTGATTATTTAATTGATTGGTTAGTTTGAAGTGATTTAGTAGGAAATGGTGTTAATTTATCAAAACGAAATGCATAATATCAATCTGAATTATTTAAGTTTCTCTATATCCTAAGGATATTAGTGATGAATTTGTCTCATTATTTTCAATTATACTCAATGAAGATGTTTCTAATATCCAAAACCAAGATTTTTTGATAACATATATTCTAAAAATAATATTTGAAGATAAAAATGAAATGCTATTGGCTTTATTTATTGACAAAGAAATTAAGTTTGCAACATTCTACCCTCAACTAAACAAAGCCTTAGGTATTGACATATTCCATTCAAGTTTGTTTCAAAAATATTGGAGGATAGTTGGAAAGAACATTTGGGAAGTGGTAAAGAAATCTAGAAATCACAAAAGAATATTAAAGGATTTAAAAAACACATTATCATTGTCCCCAAAAATATACTTTTTTTCTCCTTCAATGATTATCAACCAATCTCTCTCTATAACAGTCTACAAGATCATCACCAAAGTGATAGAAGATAGGCTAAAATTAGTTCCTCTAGATATCATCGTAGAGGAGAAAATTGAATTTTTCCTTAGTAGATCAATCTCATGTCATGGTATCATCATTAGACATGAAATATTGCACTAGAATTCAAGTTCAAAATAAGCGCATGTTAGTAAAAATTGAATTTAAATTAGGCATATGACATTTAAGTAAATTGGATATTTTTATAAAAAAAAATGGAGAGCCTTGGTATTGCACTATGCACATCATATTTGACTTAAAGTGGTTCATTAAATGCAAAAATAAGCAATAAAACTCAAACTAAAACAAGATACACACATTCAAGTAGAGAAAAAATAAAAGGTAGAACAACATTGTAAATATAATAAATAAGAACATTATACCTCCTTTTGATATTGGTGATATACTCCAGTGTTGAATTAGTGCAATGTGGGTGCTCTTTACTTTGAAATTACTCAATTTGACATGTAAGTTCTAGGATTGATGGATTATGATTTCCTTTGGATAAGCCTTCCTAAATAGACTTTTCAAGCTAGATATGAAGGGTGGAGATTGAAGGATGAAATCAAGAGCTAAGATTGTTTTACATGGATGGGAATCCTAGTCTCTTTCTAAATGGGAATAGGAGATGAGATATGATTGATGAAGGGATGATATTTCCTTAAAATGTAGGGTGGAATGAGATGCAAGAGAGTGGGAAGAGATGGAGGGGATAAGTGAGGGGTGGAGATTGATAGATGAAATGGAGGGTCAAGTCCTCCATGTTGCATGCTCACATATGTGTGATCAAGGAGTGTAGACAAGTGGTTTTAGGAGGCATGTGTGAAGATGGAGGGTTCAAATTTCTCCTTAGATTTGAAATAGATGGTAGAGATCAGAAAAAAAACCTCTTTTGGATTTTAGTTGTATGAGTTAGAATTTTATATTAGAAGAATATGTGAAAAGGTTGATTAATTAGCCTAATCAATTACATAAGAATATATTATTTAATTAATTAGTTGGAAGAATTTTGGACTAAGGTTAATTAAATAAGTGGGTAAGTGCACCAAGATGGTTCCCAAAAAAGGGGCTTAAGTGGCCACTTTTTTTCTGAAATCAGGAAATACTGACCTTGGACGTGAAATTGAGGATAGCTACACTCAAAATTTTTTGATGGAACAAAAACAAGGACCGTTGCTCCGAGTCTACTTTCTAAACTACTAATTTATTTTGAAAATGGTTGAGATTAAGGGGTTCAAAAGAGGGACACACACAAATTGTTGTTGTTTCGTCAGAAAAACATAACATAGCAACTCTTGTGTGACCCGAGCACGGTGGACTTTTTTAGTATTTTTTAAAATCGCTCCAGTCAGTTAGATAATAGTATGTAGTAAGGACTGGATATTTTCGATAATTTTTTAATGAATATTTGATTTTTTATTAATTTTCTAAGTGGGCACTTCTAAAAAGCGAAATTTTGGTGTGCTCCCCTCAAATTTTTTGAAACTAAAAGATTTTTCTAAAATTTTATTTTTTTTAAATTGTAGAATGGAGTCTAGTTTCTAAAAATATAATTTATTTCAAATTTTGATGAGCGGTTAATTTATAGCGAAAAAATACCAAACACTGCTTTTTGAAGAAAAACGGACATACAATCAAAAGAAATTATGGATGAAAAGTTTAACATTGTTAGAAAGTGAAAAAAATTACATCGTTGGAAAGCTAATAAAGAACCTAACATTACCCATGTATTCGATTTTCTTGATATTGAACCAGATGCAATCTTGATGGTGAGCACGAACCCGATTATGTGAAAATTTCTTGAATTTGGAAAAAAACACGTCTCTGGTCTTTGGGAATGCCCTCCAAGCCTTTGGGTTGGTATTCCAAGGCAAATACCAAAGCTAAGGCTCGGGGATTTCCAATGCAAGATATAATGCGCTCGCATTATAACGCGTGCACGTTATAACGCGCACGCGTTATAACGTGAGCGCGTTATGTCTTCCTTTTCACATTTTGCAAAGAG